>JAMWET010000761.1:0-600000 GCA_024036415.1 Prochilodus magdalenae
GTTTCTGATAGTGTATGAGATATTATCTAGGGTTCCACCTTTCAAGAAATGAAATAAAGGACCAGAGTGGGGTGCGGGTTCAGTGTGTGGTGACAGACGTGTGTATCGGTACATTCGCGTCCCGTATTGGTTAAATATGGGGCGAACATTTAATTGCCAATAAAGGCGATTCGTATTTTACGGGAGAATCGGGTGCAAAACCTACCTATACTATATATTAAATGTAGTCTTCACTATGGGACAGTCCCTCCCCCCAGTTGCTACCTAGCCTGGGAGGCCATCGCTCTGCTGTCACTGGAAGGCTCAGTGCACTTGGTTGGATAGCTCTACACGGCCAGCTTCTGGTTATGTTTTTAGTGAACCCATGCCCTGCACCAGCTACATCATCTAAGGGACCCACCTACAGAGGTTCAGGGCTAGTTAATTTCGCGTACTTCCTCCTGGTCTGGATGAACTGATGTGGTCGACACATCACACCGGGATCAGTTTTCTTTCACACTAGATAGGCCTTACCCACTATTTAAATATGTGCACTCCTTTCAGGAGCCCTGCCATGAAAACCAGCTTCCAAAGAAATTAGTCTGGAGCCCCAAAACCACAGACTAGTGGCCAATTTCCCCAGTAAGCAACAACATGGAAGGAACCTTGCGTGGAACCCAGGCTCAGAAAAAAACATTGTCCTCTAGTCAACACCAAGTCTCCAAAAATGGATTAACAAAAGGAGCAATAACAACTCAAACAAAATCTGCTTCAGGGAACTGGAGCTCACTGGGAATCTTACACGTTGGATGTCCCGAAGCACCAAACGATTTAGAGCACGTCAAACTTCAGTGGAAAATAAAAAGTTAAAGTAGGGGATAGCGGTAGCAGAATTATGCGAGAGTAAAAATGCATGTGTTTTTATTTAAAACTCTGATTATCATTTTCTGGAAAAGACTCCCTTAATCAATAATTTTTGGGTTATTGTTTTACATAGAAGGTCATTATTAGTCTGACCGGATGTTTTTCAATGAAATACATGAGCACGATTCGAGCACATGATTCACATTGACGGAGAATGGTTTTCCATTAGCTAGAACAAAGCTCTGGTCATAGCCAGGTCAACAACAAGTGACTGCTGTTCCCTTGCCCCATGTTCTTGAGTTACTGTACACCAACACGCTACTAAAAGTACACTAACACATTACCTTACGAGTCTACTGGTACACCAACACGCTACTTACAGTACACTAACACATGACACTTACAGAGTCTTACTGCGTACACGCAACACACTCTTACAGCACACTAACAACCTACCACTTACTGATTACTGTACACCCATCACGCTAAAACAACTTACAAGCACACTAACACCTTACACTCTCACTGCGTTACTGTACACCACACACTACTTACACTACATAGTGCTACATTACACGTACAGAGTTCACTGTACACCAACACAGCCTCAACTTACAGTACACTAACACATTAACACTTACTGGGATTACTCGTACACCAACGCACCTCTACTTACGACTACATTACTACCATTACACTTACTGGTTCACTTACACCAACACACTACTTCAGTAAGCAAACTAACGCATTATACCCTTACTGAGTTTACTGTACACCAACACACTACTTACAGCACACTAACACATTCACTTACTGAGTTTACTGTACACCAACACACTAACTTACAGTACAACTAACCCCATTACACTTACTGAGTTACTGTACCACCAACCACTAACTTGACAGTACACTAATGCATTACCCCTTACTGTGAGTTACTGTACACCAACACACTACTTACAGTAACTAACGCATTCACCCTTACTGAGTTTACTGTACACCAACAACCTACTGTACAGTACACTAACACATTACACTTACTGAGTACTGTACACCAACACGCTACTATACAGTACACGTAACACATTTACACTTACCAGAGTTACTGTAACCACCAACACGCTACTTACAGTACACTAACACATTAACACTTACAGACACTACTGTCCAACCACCACACACTTACAGCCCACTAACCCTTACACTTACTGGGGTTAGACTGCGTCCCACCAACACACTACTACACTACATTGTGATACCTTTACACACTTACAGATTACGTACACCAACACTGCTAACTTTACAGTTAGCACTATACCTCACATTTACACTTAACTGGGTTACCTGTGTAGACACCAACAAAGTACTTAAACCTACAGGTTTAATAACATTAACACTTACACTGGGTATTAACTGTATATTCACCAACACCTACTTACAGTTACACTAACGCATTCCCCTTACTGATTACTGTACACCAACACCTACTTACAGCACACTAACACATTACACTTACTGAGGTTCCTGTACACCCCACACACTACTTACAGTACACTAACACATTACCTTACTCAGTTACTGTACAACCCACACTACTTACAGTACACTAACCGCATTACCCTTTACTAGTAGTTTTACTGTACACCAACACGCTACTCATACAGTTACAACGAACGGCCTTACCCTTACTGGAAAAGGGGGGGGGGTGTTACTGTGCGTAGTCAACACCACACCACGCTACTTGCAGACACTGAACCATTACACTTACTGAGTTACTGTACACCAACACACAACTTACGTACACTCACACATACACTTACTGACAGTTACAGCCGTACACACAAACACTGACTACAGTACACTAAACACATTTACACTTACTGAGTTACTCGTATACACCACATGATTGTAGGAACTTAATGCTCCGCTTTTCACAACAATAACCAGAGAAACATTGTACCTTACTCTGATTCTTGAAGCACTGATATGATCTAAACATAGAGATCTTCAGAGCAATGCGAGAACTAACAACCAAATCTTCCCATGATCAGTAGAGAGCGTGTCCCTTTCCAACAAGTCCATCGGATTTGGACTGCTTCAGGAAACCAAGATAACGGAATAACAGGCTCTTCACCTGTGGTCTTTCTCTGACATGTCCAGTTTACTGTTTTCCTAATCACATGATCTGCGGCTACAGTGGACATCGAGACTATATAGATGCCTTATGAACTTGCGTTATTTCCACTAGTTAATTAGACATCTCTATGTGTAACATAACATAAGAGGTTGGACTCTTGTGTTTGGGCTGATCAGTCCTATCAACCTGCCCTAAAATGCAACAAGCCGTTTTTTGCTGGTCTTTGGTGAGCTCTACTCTGACATGCTGGTTTACAGCAAGAGGTTTTTTAAGATGGACTGTATAATTGTCATTTGGAGCCCCTTCTTTTATAATGAGATGTCTTCACTTTTAGTGGCTAAGAAACATTAATAAACATATTCTCAACCTTTATACCTTTTAAGGACTTGACTTCAACCCTGATCAGCTGACTCCTTTATGTAGTCTTTATGTTTCTCTAAACACATTATCTCTCCACTCCTGCAGCACTGGCTGTTCCTTGCCTGTTGTGTTGATTTTTGTAAAACAAGCTTGTGAGGTGTATGTGGCGCTGTTGGTGTATGTAGACTAGTGGGAGGGTATGCGCTGTTTGGTGGGTCTTATGGCGCATGTTGAGTGTATGCGACTGTGAGGTGTTACTGGAGGTGTTTGTTGATGCGTTATTGGGTTTGGGTTCTGAGGTCGTACTGTAGTCGACTTTGCATAGTTCTTTGTGAAGAAACAAATGTTTTGGCATTAGGGCTCTTTGGTGATCTTATGCTCCTGACCGCACCCTGCGTGAGGCCCGATCACCCAGATGTTGTCTCTCCTGCTCATGATCACAATAGTATCCTGCATTAGGCCTCTTTGTGTGCTTATGTGTGAAGCACCGGTGGGCCCCATTTGCCTAGCCTGAATCTCTTCGATCACATTTGAGTGGATGATTGTTTGCCTTTGATCCTTATGATGGAGTGGGGAGGGAGGGGAGGATGGAGGGATGGGCAGAGAGGGAGGGAATAGATGAGGAGAGAGAGAAAGAGAGGTAGATGAATAGAGAATTCAGAGAGGGAGATGACAGCTTAGGGGCAGGATGGATAGTGTTCCTGATGCTGGTATATGGGCTCATGTGTGATCTTTGCCGCCGATTTCTTGATCTCCGTTTCACGACCCTGGCTTGCGAATCTAACAAGCATTGACAAAAAAAACAACAGCCCCTGCTTGATAGTTTGCTCGATTGACGCACCATTTTTGCACGTGACGGTTCTCTCACCATTGTGTGGTGTGGTTTTTTTTTTTTTTGCCCCAGCCTAGGTGGCAAATACCCGGACACTTCAAAAAAACTCAACACTCGGCCGGCATATGAAAAAACAAACAAGGCTCTTTTGGCAGTCCCATGGTTTTTGGATATTACCTTTAGCATTGCTGTGGATTCTCACTTGAGGTTCAGGCTGTCCCTCATGAACAGCGAACTGTAAGGTATTACGGACTTGTGTATTACAGTAAGAGTTTATGGTTCGAGATGGTGGTGGTTTTCTGTGTTTGTCTGGAGGACCAATGAGTCGTGTATCCAAATGTTCTTACCCAAACGCTCTGCCTAATGTTAGTTTGTTTATTGGTGGTTTGCTGTCTTAGAAACAGAAAGTCAATTTTTTTTTGGTCGTTTTGCGTTTGCAGGCTCGTTTCATTGACAGCCATTGGTAGACCACCGACCTCTTTGTCATGAACCGTCTTTCACGATTTGACCAACCCCGTATGAAGCAAGTGGGCTTTGGATCAGGAATGTTCCATATAGTCGTTACGGCCGTGTTGTGTTTTGTGTCATGTTGTCTGTGTGGTGTGAGCTCTAAGGAAATCGTTTGGATGTGTCTGGATTTCCAGAGTTTTCCATTGGTGTTATGAGGCTTGATGGGTGTGCTGTCGTGCTTGATCTTCTGTCTGTAAACGTTGCCCTTGTAGCATGTCAACTATAAGTCGGTTGTTGGAATGCAGTAGCAGCACCACAGGCGTAGCATTGAATTTTAAATAGCCATTCATAACGTATGGCACAATTGAGGGCCGAAAAAAAAAGAGAAACCAATACGTCTCTCCGCTTCATCTCTGGCCTGGTTTCTGCAGTAATGCATCAGTTCAATGGGCATTTCATGTAGCTTTTATACTTTGCTGTGCAGGCTCCTGCGTTGCGACGGCGTCTGCAGTAGCATTTATACTGAGGAGATAAGAGGGGTGGTTAATTCAGCCTGGCTGGCAGCTGGAGTTTTAGTACACCGCCAGGCCTCGGACGATCCAAGAAAAAACCCATACAACACCTCCATAATCATGAAATAGAGCTCCAGCCAAAAACTCATCTAGTCTATTCCAGCCGTTTATACAAACATACTAATAACTCCAATCTCACTAGCATTGCCAATGCTATCCTCGAATGTTTTTTCCAGTGTAAGACTAGAAATCGACAACCCTGTCTTCATCTCAAAGTATTTAAGTGAACTTTTTTAATACAAGTGCCGATGGAAAGTCGCACACTAATGTTATTTAACATATCATCATCTATTCAATGGAGATGAATGAATGAAGTGAATATTACTTGCAGCAATGGAAACATTAGGATGCTGACACACCACCAGACCAGCATACAATGCAAAACAAAGACTTCCTATCGGTTTGCTCCAAGAGTACATAACCTTGAAAACATATACTTTCCTGTATAATGTAAGTTCGCTAGGTTACGACCAGATCTGGGGTGCTCTTCCAGGGTGCATTTCTCTTCTGTTCCCTCTATCCTGACATTTACACATAGGATCATTGTAAAGGACATTGTAAAGGACAAAGTCAAATTGAAAAACGATACCTATGGACTAGGTTAGCTGTGACACCCCAGATCAAGACCAGCACTCTACCACCTTGCAATGTGCGATAACAGTACCGGTCAACAGTGTAGACAACTACTCTGGCACTCCTTCTTTTTTTATTTCGGGCTTAGTGCTTTACTTTAGGAATTATAAGTGGAAGACATAAACTATAAAATATCACACCCATCAAATATGCGATCTCCACTGTTTAATACCTCCTTAAAATCGTATAGCTAAGAATTAAAACGTTCAAACGAGCCTTTCTAACTTGCGGAAATTTGTTTTCATAAGTCTGTTTTTGGATCAATTCTATCGGCCTGTCATCATGATATTCCTTAAACTAATTAAATTAAATTAAACAACACCAACCAACACAGATACAACTAGGCCCTAAACAAAATGCACCATAACACTTCATCAAAGTAGTTGCACAAAATACGTGCACCCTCAAGGAATGCAGCACCCACACCAGCACCATTGCAAATGGTCAATCTATCTATCTATCTATCTATCTATCTATATATCTATCTTATCTATCTATCTATCTATTCTATCTATCTCTCTATGTTGTGCCATATGCTGCGTGGGCGCCATATCTGAGAGACACTACTCTCTGTTTATGTGCTAAACTTCTCAATAAATTATTCCCCAGAACAAATATTCATGCACTCAATAAAGTAGTAAACTCGATGTATCAAATGTTCCTGGTTGGACCTTTATCTTCCTTCCAAATAGTCACTGTGCCTTCCCCATCACAGTTTCCACTTCGGGTTGTAACTCTTGTGTGTACTTGTTTAATGTTATATGTTAATGAGATCTCGATACATAGGCATACAAATATAGTATATCGAGAGTATATGTGGTACTTAGGGTAGTATTCAATCAGACAATCTGATTCGGCCAGGCACTGTAAAGTGTAGTCTGTGCAGTCCTTAAAGATAAACCACAACTTCCATTTTCGTGTTGTGTGTGTCTGTGAACACCTTTGACTGTACTGTACATATCAGTTTTTTGGCATCTCAATTCTAGGATGGCCATTGTGATGCTGTTCTTCTAATGGTGGTTGGTGCTCTATTATTAGCCTGTAGAATCATAGACTGGCAGTCAGGATTCCTTAGACACTTGTATTTGTGTATTGCTTGCTCGGGTACATGTAGACGAGAACCTTGTATCTAAACGAAATTAAAGAAAACTCACTACAAATATGATTATTTTTTAATTTGTGATACCTGATAACGCAAAGTCATCCAAAGGTCTTCTACTAACTCGTACTGTCATAACATGGTCTACATTATTTAAAAGACTATCCCAGTTCAACTGCATGTTGGCTGTAATGTTGAGGCAACAATCTAGCACATTGTAATCTCTTCAAGCCAGCATGTTTGCTATCTGAGGTCACTTCTCGTTTTGCACTGGAATAGGCTACGCTATTATTGTGCAGCAAACAAGTATCGAGCACATATTTATGTATCTCCAGGCTAGAATAAATAGACAACTGCGTGATTCTCTGATCATGTCATGCTTAGGCCTCGGGCTTGGCTGAAGTTGTCTAAGTATCTCCATCCAATCTCCAAATTGACTTTTGTTGGTATTTCTGGCATCTCACATCAACACTCTATAACTCAAAACATTTTTTGGCTGATTGTGCTGATTAGTGTTAGTACTATTTTTTGGCTGAACTCGTTGGACTATAACAAGGTTTTCTGGGGGATAGCTGGTACGCGTGGATGGTTTGGTGACATAAGAGGTGCAGTGTCACATGTCTTTCTAATACTCTTAGTTCCTCAGGGAGGTTACTGTAAATCGTAAAGTGAGCAAAGTCTTTATGAGGTCATTGCCGCCTAGCCACCTGGGTCTTTGTGGACCAAGTTGTTGTGCGCATCACTGTTATGGTGTGTGTTTGCTTATATAAACGAAACATATGGTGGAGGCCAGCTCGGTGTGGACGCACTAATTACCATGTGTACAAAAAGGTTTTATTCTCTGCTCCGCATGTTTAGGAAAAGAAAGCCATCAATTCTACGAAAACAACACAAGCACCCTTCAGAGAACACACGTGAGCACACAGAAACCTTATATAAGCTCACCACAGACGAAAAAATTATCACCTGTGACCGACATTATAATATCTCCATCAAATACGTAAAGTATAACACGCTGTGACTGTTGGATTGCCATATGGACTAGACAGTTGTCACTGAATGTACTACCACATTTAATGGGTCCCCACTCTTTGCCTCACATAATAGTGCAGTTGGGTCAGATTTGGGTGGATGCCTTCCCTGGCACAGTCCGAGGGAGAGTTTCCTGTAGACTGGGATGTTAGCCACTTCGCTTAGGCCCGTGTATGGACTGTACGCTCATGTCCATTACTACCTGTCAGATTCTGCTACTCTCCTTCACACATATTTGGTCCTTTGGCACGCCAAATGCAATCACTCCTTTTTTAGCCATCAGTGAACATCTGGCTAATTTCCTTTTTCCCACTACACAGTCCAACAAGACATTCTCTCTGCAAATGTGCCTACGCCCTTACTTAGTTTATGACTACTCCGCCTCAGGAAGTTGTCATGTTGGTAGGTAAACCTTGCGCCCAAGTCTGCACTCGTCCGAAGCGCTATGGAGGCAGGATATACATTTCATTCTAGCTTGCTTCCTCTCCTCCTCTATCAAAAGGTGCCTCTGGTCCGGTTGCTGACAAACATCCCCTCATTATGATGCCTGCCACCACATGCTATTCACTCGTAAGAGACTTGAATTAGCCATGTATTGAGCAGTGCCTGGCTTATACTCCAGGACGTTCTCTTTGGTATTCAGCCCAAAACATCATTTAGGTTTCAATCAGACCAAGAATCTTGTTTTCCCTTGTTTGAGAGTCCTATTTGGTGCCTTTTACTAAGTCTCTTACCGCTGGCCACCATAAAGGTGCTATTTTGTGGACTGCTGCCTGAATGGTTGATCTTCCTGACAGGTTTCTTCCATCTCCTTCTTCCTGCCCACCTTCTTGCTAAGACTTTTCTTCCTCGAATCGCTGCAGTTTGGCCAGGCGACCAAGGTCCTTAGTAATTATTCTTAGGCATGTTGTCCAGATTTCTAACTTTTACACAATGAGTTGTGTCCACTAGTGTGCTCTTTGGGGATGTGTAATCAGCTGCAGTATGATTTTTCTAGTACCTTTCTCTAGATCATAGCCATGAAAAGCTTCTGTCTTCTTGAGGTCGGCAGACATAATTCCTGTGACCCCCACTTCTTGGATTCTTCAGTGACATGCACTTCTTCATACTGTGGAACCTTATATAGGCAATCCCAATCGTTGTCCCCAATCAATTGAATTTAACTACGGGGTGCACCGCGTGGAAGTTTAGAAACATCTCTTCAGCAGTCATCAGGTTGGAAACAAAATGCCACCTCAGCTCACTTTTGGGTTTCATATCGCTGCGGAAAGAAGAAAAGGAGGACTCAGCAGCCTCAGGTTCAGTTTCAGTGTCGTCCAGGGGCAACTGAAGCTGCCTTCCCCCTTCGTTTCCTACCTCAGCAACGTTGACCACAGTCCTGGCAGGAAGACAGGCCGGCCGTAGTGAATGGGTCAAGTGGCTTTCACTGAGCATGGAGTGTGCTGTTCTTATACACCCGTGCAGTTACAGTGCATGTCACTATAATTGCGGCAGCAATGTGATTGTCTCTCATATCGCATGAAAAAGCACTTATCTGTTCAACTTAAATCTTCTTCCTGCACCCAAACACAAGCCCTCCCCTCTAACGGTGAGCTCTGCCAAGGCAAACAAAAACCCACTGAACTTTGAACAGCATGTTGCCCGCAGCCTATTGCTCTTAACTGTCCTGTCAGCTTGGGTGGAATATAACCCCCTCCATCAGAGTGCATGTCCATCTATGAGTGCAAGGCCCAGTCGAAGGACTTGTCAGGAAGAGGGGGGTGGGAGTCAGGGGCACCGGGTGCATGTGTGTGTGTACTCACGCATCAAAGGTCTGCGGTGATACTTCTTGCTCACTGTTGATATTAGAAACTGTGGGCGATTGCTTTTAGGTCTACAGACAGAAATAACATTCTTCTTCTCCTTTTTATTCTTTCATTTTTCATCTTCTTCTTCTTCTCTCCCTTCTTCTTCTTCTTCTTCTCTCCTCTTCTTCTTCTTCTTCTTCTTCATGTCCACTCCAGGCCAGGTCGTCACTCCACCTCCAACCTCCATAACCTCTATTGCTACAAACTTTTCTTTTGATAATGGAGTGTAATTACCTCTAAACACTTGCATGACTGATTGCAGTGGTCTAAAACCGGCTCTTCTGGTAGACGCTACTTTCCAATTTTGCCTAGTTTCAAACCACAATTTGTGCCATACCAGCCGCTTTCAAGTGCGTCTTTCTCAAGCTCTGTACATAGCTGGACAGGTTGTATGAACAGTAATGAAACGTTTTGGCAGCGTAACTGGACAACAGACAGTCTTTGCCAAGCTAAGCTGTATTCATTTATCTGTTAATCATTTTGAAGACGCCATTGTCCCACACCCTTTTGACAGGCACTTTAACTGAAGAGATTGCAGGCCTGGTCCACGTTTCTTGTTGTGTGAGAGAGCGAGTCCTGTGGCTATTTATGATCTCTGGGACAGCTCCATCATCACAACAAAGCATTTCCAACGGGGACAGTATTTTCCAGCCCGAAGCATATCTTCTCTCTAGTGCAAATCCTATTTTGGGATGCTTTTGGAGTGTAACTATGTGTGTAACAGACATTTAGTTTTGAATTTGGTGTGCTTACCTTTATTTTTTTATTTTTTTGTTTCTTATGATCCCAATTGCCAAAACAACAATGTGCAGATCACCTTCTGCTAAGTTTGGGCATGAATCGTCTTGCTGTTTACGTTAGTTATACTGTTCCTCACACTGTTGGCCTTCACAAAGTGCCGTTCCACTCAATAAATATATGGAAGCTTAAATTCTCTACCTCTAATCGCTGCATTCACATGTTTGCATTAAACAAACATCATTCTACCCCGCTACTAGAGATGCCAAAAGCATAGTACAAATGTTACCTGGTTACTGCATGAATGTTCACAGAAGGAGAGCGTGTTTAATGTGCAATTGCAGAGTTTTTTACATATATCAGTCTTAAAGGGACAGAAAGTTGCAAAAGATTTATGTATCACATCCTCAGTGATCATTTCTGGTATGTAAACACACACACAAAAGCCATTAGTCAGCCTAAGGGGCAAACAATTAAGACCAAACAAGTAGGATATGGCCCATAATAGAGCACTGAAACATTCATTGTTAATTAAGAAAGTCCCTGATTTCCAAATCAGCTGCAGTTTTTATCACAATTTTCTAGTCTATTATCAACAGCAATTAATTTAACCTAATGAGTGTTATAAGCTTGTGAACTGCATTTGACCAATAAATATTGACCAATCCAGAGAGACAACCAACTTTCCATGCGCTGTGACATGATCACAACCATAAATAACTGGCAGGCTGGTACTTTATGCTAAGAGCTACCCGCCCCAAAAAAGGCTCAATTAATAGGAAACAGTTTTAGATTTAAGCTAAAACGGCTGGTAAATAGCTATCTCACCAAAATTGTTCATTCCTAGATCATAATTCATTTTGTGATTGAAGAAAAAAAAAAAAACAGACCTAAAAATTAAGAAGTAAAACACAAAAAAGGCCTGTTTTTTTTTCTTTCTCTCTCCAGGACATTTCTCTTGGGTTAGGCTGTCGCCGTTTTCTCTTCTCTCATGATTTCTCTTGTTTGCTTGGGATTCCTAACCTTAAAAAGTGTTTTCCCACCCCCCCCCCCCTGCCCCCACTTCCTCAGAGAACACAGCATTATGACTGTACAGTACTGTACACCCTCCTCTAGACATACTATCTCTGCCCCTGTTTGTTCGATTATAACTTCTCAACACAATAAGCTAATGTTGCCTACTGTGAAGGTTTTGACATCAGAGAGGGATTCCTCCTCATGTTATGCGTGTAGGTTGTGAAGTCAGCATCTGTTTTAGATTGAATGTGGACAAAGAGATCAACCACAGGATATTGCATTTACTGAAGACTTAATGGGGGGAAGGGCAGTCTCATCCTTTAGACTTTGGCTGTCTTTTTGACGTTTTTCTTGGAGGTCAGTGATGATACTGACGCAAGCCAAGCGCCAGCTCATCAAAGAACGCTTGTGTAGAAGGTACTGGTGCACGTTCTGGTAGTGTTTAGCACATCTGGCTCCAATAGTCATCCGTCTCTACCCTAGTCTGGCTCTATTTGATCACTTTCGGAAGGTTTTTTTCTTTGTTGCTAAAGAATCTCAGGTAGCAAATCTGCTGTCTGTGTCACAAAAAGCACCTGCAGCTTTTGGACAGACTTGTGGACCTGCAATTAAAGCAGCAAGAAAGCTACAAAGGTAGACTTGCAATGAAACACACAATAGCTTTAATATTGCAGGCGGCTTGCCAGTGTGAAGCGGAATGGAAGGCAAACGCTAAATTGAAATCTCTAATTCCACAGTAAATTTAGTATCTCTCCTCAAGGCCGAGGCTGGAATGTCCTGATATATAGTTCCACAACATTATTATTTTGACATCGTGTGACTAAGAGCAAGGCGGTATTATACAGCAGCCTGCCCTTGAGGGAAAATGCTGGTCAGTAAAAAGTGAATTAAATTAAAGGCTTCCACGGCGCTTGTACTGAAAAGAGGAAGACCACAATGGTGGACTAGCCACAGTGGTCAGGCCTGGCCTCAGCTGTGTTTGTCTGAATTAGGTTGTCCTTTTTTTTTTGCAAAGGAAATACTTCAGTTGCGGGCCCGTAGATGGACCTGTGGGCCTACTCAGCGTTGCTTTGTAAAAGGAATTTTGGGCTGGGGAAAAGCAAACTACCTTATTATGTGAAAATGTTTGTTGACAGTGATGTGATGTGTCCTGTTTTTTTGTGCTCACTTTTCCTAAGAAGCATTATTTGTTTAGTTTTTAAAGTAACTTCAGTTCAATTCATTTGAACACTTAGCTCTTCTGTAGTACCTTTCTTTTCTGGAGTTCTGGAGTTCTGTTGTACCAAAAAGACACTTTGAAAGGTTCTTTCAGCAAACTAAGCTGCAAAGTGATAGCACAAAACAGGATGGGGCCAGGCTAGCTGGTTAGCACGCTAACTTAAGTTGATATCTCTGTAACACAATAAGTAGACGTCTTTGACATTCCAATCAAAACTGACTTTTCTTTATTTTCCATTCATTTTGTGGAATTTTAGTTCATTTTGAAATATTAAAAACTGAAAATCTTACATATTGATTTCTTCATCTTACATCTTGCTCTTTTGAGGGAGCTAAAAAGGTTGTTCTGTGGCATTGCAAAAGGATTTCTCTTTGGCATCTTTATTTTTGGGTCTAATCTAGTGAAACTCTTTTTGGTGATCAAACCATCTTTAATAAAAGGTTCTTTGCATGGGTAAACAATGTGTGGTGTAGATTTTTTTAAAAAGATGGTTCTTCTGTGGCATTTTACAAAAAAATTGGCCAGCTTTGATATTCTTTTTAAAAGGTTCATAAAATAACTACATATAACACATCATTTGACCATACAAAGAACCATTTATGTACTGAAACTGATAATGGACTTCTATGTGTGACAGTCCTACCTAACCTTCACTAAAGAATCTATGTAAAAACGTTTATTTGTAAATGCGTGTACAGGAGTAGCTTATTCTGAAAGTCTACTTCAATGAAATGCATTTAAGCAACTTGGAAACAAACATCTCATACTCAAAGAATGTTAACTGTGTTTCACTGATCTATGGGGCATTCTAAATGATTCAGTTCCAACAAAGAATGGTCTTTGTCTGAAGATGACTTCACTTACCCTGACCTGCTTTTAGGGTCACTGACTTTGTCAGAGAATGCTGGTGGACCTCTATCTACATCATCCTTCTGTGTCCCTCCTGTAAGATAGTGGGCAAAGGAGCATAAAGAAAGCGAACATTTCGAATTAAGAGTTTGCTTTGATGTGTGTTTGCATTCCACTGAGAACTGGTGAAAGAGAGGAGCAGCTGAAATGAAATGAGGCTCCAAGGCAAACACGCCTGTTCAGTGCATTGCCGAGAATGCTGGAGTTGTTGGACTTATTTTATATCACTGTCATTCATCCACTGGTGAAAGGCCTACAATGTGTCGGGCTGCAGATGACAGTATAGCAGCCCAGACATATTTAAACTCTGATGTATATCCAGCTCGATACAGATTTAAAACAATGGAATTTAATGAATTTTTTTTAGTCCTGCATTTGGCTGAAACTTGCTTGTTCTGCAGGGTCATGGAGGTTGCACTTTGTATTTCTGGGTTTGGTCATTCTCAGTCAGGCCTGTATGTACAAGGGTCCTCTGCACACCTGTTGCTTCTTTTCAAAGTGATTGCTGCCACAAAAGGAAACTACCATGCATGCATTTGCCCAAATCTCTTGCAGTGCAAAATTCTTTGAGAGGAAAGAAATAATTTTGACACTTTGAGAATTCACTGTACAATCACTGTTTTCAGTTTTAATGGTCTTTCCAAAACTGTTAGATACTGTCTCTCTTCCTAATATGCCAAAATAAAATGATACATGGTTAGCCTAAAGGGTAGGTGTGGTCTAACTGACGAGCAGCAGAAGGAGAACGCAAGCAGGAGGCCTCTAGGAAGGATTAGCCTTCAACCCTGCGGGGTCCCGTAGACCTTGATCACGTGGACTTGAGGTTCTGATCCTTTTCACACGCTGCACTTGTCAGAGCAGCCATCCAGAATAAAAGAGGCGCTCTCTTGTTGTTCTTTCGCCCTTTCTGCCACCTGTCCACCCAGTTCCTGACACCTGTACCATCCCATCACATCTCAGCAGCCCTGTCAAAGGGTCAGTCTTTTCCCTATCGTGGTTTTGACAGACAAGGCTGCATGCGTTGTTGGAACCTTGAAGAGGGAGATGCAGTAAATTCCTAGTTTTGTTAGACATATCTCTTTTCCGAAACGTTATTGAAATCGCCTCTGCTTTATGGTGCCAGTTTGAGCATGGTGCAATTTGGACCCTGACTTCAAAGATTAATTTGGATCTTGAGCCTAATGGTTTTGCTAATGACATGGAACAAGAACAACCTTACTCAGTGAGGGCCCAGGTTACTGGGGGAGCAATTCTTCATGAGGGCGGTTTAGAAATGTAGAAGATGTTTTAACTGGCCACGAGTCATTTGGTGACAACGGAAAGATCACAGATCACACACGGCATGAGGGCTACATTATCAGCGTCTATAAAGGCACTTTTTGAAATCAGAGTTGTTTAGTAGCATCTCCAAAGAAAAGTTTAAAAGAGGAGTCGATGAGACAGGATGGCAAATGGACTTTCTTGGCTTACAAGAAGTGAAACAGATGCTGTCCAAGCCCAACAGCCCACCTCTAATCGGCTTACCTTGGCAGTGAGATCTTCGACTGGCAGCCCTGAGAGGTGATGAATATGGTCTATGTTCGTCTTACAGGATGCTGACCATAAGAAAAATGATATTTGGACTTAGCATGTTTAAACAGCAAGGCTTATGCAATGCAAAATTAAGTCTTGCAGACCACTAACATGCTGGTTTCAACGTGGCTCCAAGCAAATTCCTAAAGAGGCAGTTATAGATATTAGCTTACCATAATGTCATAATAAAGCAGTACTGTATTTGCTGTTACAAGCAAACATTAAAAAGTTCATATGGCTTTAAAAGATTTTCAGAATTTACCACAGATTGAGGCCGCATTCAGTCTGAACCCCAGAAACCCTTTTCTATCTGAGAAAAGAAACCATTGCTTTGGCTAACAACACTGACTCAGTTGGAAATTATTTTAGAGAACGTAAGTGTTAATTCCCATTTGGTTGCCTTTGAGCATAAACACATTTAAACTGTGGTGTTCAAGTCCAGCTATAAATGAGAACAGCTATTCTCATGTGCCTTCCAATTTGGAAAGCTTTGCAGCCAGACTTGCCAACAGGTGTAATGTCTATGTGCTTTTATGTGTGATTTCATTATTGCCTCACCATCCACAGTAAACCCAGCTTTGCTAGCTTGCACTTTGGTTATCGGCATCAATCCAACCCTTTGGGCTCGAATATGACTTAACATTTGCTTTATTCGTCTTGTAACCTTGAGGATCAAAACCACATAGTTATGGCCGTATTTTATTTATCCAGGTCTCATAAATGAGGAAACAGCCTTTGAAAATGCTATGTATGTCATATTCCCCTTAACATATGAAACTGTAAGCCTAGTAAAAGCAGGAGAGGAGGCTTATTAACCCACTGACAACATCTGTTCTTCAGCCACTCTCAATGATCTTGTTCATCGTCTAAAAAGCAAACACTGTGGATAGCCTCAATCAGTGCCTGAAAGGCCCCAAAGAGGGACTTCTTTTCAGTCACTGACCGGCACTTGTTTGCACTGCACCAAGGATAATCTTGTAGGTTCCACGAAGTTAAACAAGCGGCACACCGCCAAATCATCTGCTCTCAGCACGGCATTTGAGTCCACTGACAGAAAGATACAGGAGAGGAAGCTCTTTGTATGCTCCCTTTTTGCAATCATGCCACAAGGCCCCTAAACATTCTAAACCCACAGACAGTATGAGGACGGATAAAAGAGGGGATGATGGCGAAATAATGATACGCACTTAGGCACTGTATTTCCTTCCAGCTGTTGAGTCGGTTCTGTATTCTTTGAAATGTTCATTCCTCTGTGTATAATTTTCACACTTGCTCCTTCTCCTCACCAGGCTCTTTACAAGTCATATCATGGAGACCACTACCCCAGCAGCCCCAGAGAAGAAGGAGTGCAAGGGCTCAGGCGTGGATGTTAGCAGCTTCTCCGACCTGCCCAAGAAACCCTCGCCCGCCTCAGTGACGCGAGGTATGGAAACTTATATCAGAAACCGCCAACTTGGCCAACTAGTCCCTATCAATATTAAGTGGGGGGCCTGTACTAAATCACACGCCTATGATGATCACCTTCAGGTGAATGAACCACATGCATAAAATACTAAAAAGGAGATGATCAAATGCTTTAGAGGTGACCTCAAGGACAGCGATGAATTTTTATGAAACCGGCCCTACAGAGCTTATATGTAAAACAGCCTATAAATCTCATAAAAAGGACAGTTCTGTGGGGGGGCTTTCATGGAATTTTGAACATGCCCTATTGCTTTGTACAGTTGAGGAACCCATTTTAATTTAGTATAGTCAGAAGATGCAGACTCGTGTTGACGGACGTTCCGAAAGATTCGTTCATTTAGCACTTGTTGACTTGATGGTGAAAAGAGAGAATAAAGCGAAGGGGAGAAAGGCAGCACATGTTTAAAAGATGTCAGTGAATGTGTGATGAAAACCCAGGCTAACGAGGTTGAAAGACCTTGTTCTTACCTCCAGAGTATAAATGTTATAAATTACTTAAAGCGGCTGGTGGAGCAGTGGTCTGCGCTGTCCGTCAGAGTCCTCTGACAAACATGAGGATGGTGAAAGACCTTTGAAATGCTAATGGTCTTTTGATATTGTGGCATTTTACTGTTTAATGAAGGGCTTGGTGGCCTGCCATAAGAAGGCAATGATCATTAATTGTTTAAAGAAACTGGTGGAAATAGGGCACTGGTTTGCACCCTCTCGGAAGTCAACAAAGATGTGTATTTTCTGATGATTATTGTAGATAGTTTGATACATCTGGACGGCAAACAATGGACAGCATTTTTTGCTGTTATGATATGAGATTATTGAACGGTTCATGAAATATTTAGAACAAAAGTAGTAATTAATGTGGTGCAGGTGATCTTGTACTTATCCCTGGTGTATAAATGTTATGCATTACTTATCATGACCGCTGGAGCTTGTGAACTTCCCATCTCGCTCTGCAGAGAGTGAACATAGATATGGTAATAGAGATTACCATCACAGCATATTACTGTTTAATGGCGATGGTTGATGAACTGCCAGAAGAGATTAATTGAATGAAAAACTGGTTTAAACCAGTTAATTGGCATATTCTTTTCTTGCGGTTTTGTTGTACATTTATTGATGTTAGACAGAAATGGCACAATTACACAACTTTGCTGATATTGATGCTGATATTGAAACCGTAAGTATAAGCTTCTAACAAAAGTGATTCAGTGTTTATTAATTTTAAAAACTAACAACAAATGGTTATTGAATTGCCGCCATCTCTACTGAAAGAGCGATGGATTACGCCTATTAATTTACACCCGGACCAGCTGTTTTGTTTGTATATAGGGCAGCCTTACCCAAACGGTTCCTTTCTACTGTGTACTTCTACACAATTTATATGGCTCAGATTCTTAACACCTTTTTTTCAGTTGACTGAATGCTTGCTGGTCATATGGTTTGGTCGTTGACCACGTGTCTTGTTAATGAATTTAAATGAGCACCTATATTTCTACTGACAATCCACAGATGTCAGGCCTTACAAAACTTGTAGCAAGACGGCACTCCATCTGCAGGATTTATAAGGCTCTTTGACCAGTTGTTGTTCACCACTTAAAGCAACATGTGCTCGAAGCAAATACAAGTACGGAGTTACAAGGTTAGTAAATGGTGTCTGTTTCAGAGGAATCTGTGAAGGATTCTTTCTGACCGCACTATATTGCTTGACACCAGCTCAAACCAGATTTCACCTAGGAGCTCTCAGTCTTAAGTTCCATTGTGTGACTGCTCACATTTTTGCGAATGTAAAACAGTGTTTTGTTGGGAAGTGGTGAGATGGAGAATTGATTTTTTAACAGAGAAAAGCATTGCATGAAAAAAACGGAAGGACATGGACCCTGTGTTGGTCACTGGCTTGTTCTATTCTAGTACTTGGAGTTAGTAGTAAGAACACTTTCTTTATCTCTCCTGGGTAGGTCTCTGCGGAGACACTGAATGTCGGATAGAGAAGGAGGGGGTGTGTTCTGCTCAGCCATGCAGCAGGCGGCCCTGGGGGACAGGGGGAATGCGCTAGGGGTCAGGCCACTGGCAGAGAAAAATGTGGCTTAAAAAAGCTGCTCCGTCCGTAGCCCACTCTAAAGGGACAGCCACTAATCTTCCTGAGAAAGGGATTTATGCTCTGTTTTTTTCCCCTCTTCCCTTTCTTTTTCTCTAAATGAGGCCCTTCCGCTGCTGTGGTTTCTTGGCCCCTGTGAAAAGCGGTCAAAGAATAGGGATCTTTCACAGGTAAGCCTTAGCAGCCTAAGTCCACATCGGCTCCTCCTTCTTGATTAAAACTTACAGTTTTGAAGCTCATGCCTGATTCCTAAAAACCAATAAGATAAAGACTCTAAATCCATATAGTAGGAAGGTAGTACGGGATCCTCAATTGAAATCTGTTCGTGTTAGAACAGAATCCTGCCATCCTCTGATAGACCAAACAAATAGTTGTTTTGTCTGAGTATTGGCCCTTAAAACAGAAAAAAGCACAAACATACAGTTGTCTGTAAGTATCGACAATGTCTCTCCCAATGGTTGATACCTGAGAGGATTGGAAGGCGATTACAGGAAGGCCTATTGACTCAAAGTCCATTTTTCTCTTCCTGTTAGCGGTACGGCTGCCCACTATCTGGAACTGACTGGCTTTCTTGAGAAGACATTGATATATTTTCAGAGTGGGAAATGTTCTGTTCAAATGTAAGGTGACCCAAAAGCGTGTATCAGTTATTTACAGGACACTTTCAAAAAGCAATAGATCCGTGCTCGCAATAAAAATGGGTCTAAGATAGTATTTCGGCTGAACTTGTGTTGTAGAAGAGCCCAGAGTTCCACTTGCGCCATGAACTCTTTTTGCATTCTGACTTTGAATCAGTTATATCCATGTGGAAACTACTTCTTTCACCAGTGGCGGCCCAGTGAATAACTGGGCTAAGGGGATTTGTGAAGAGATTAATTCATGTGGCTTTTATAAACAGTTAACGTGATGGCTTTCCAAAATCCCCCCTGCCCCAAACCCCTCCATCTTAAATTTCACTTGGGGGACTGGCCAGCCCTAAAGGGGATTTAAAGATTAGATATGGTAAGTGAAAGCAGGAAGATGTCTTGATTTTGTTTCTTTCTTTTTTTTCTTTTCTTTTTTTGCCATGTCTCTACAAAGTCATGACAATTTGAGCAAGAAGCTAGAAAAGTTGGACTGGCTTCTTTAACAGTTTAGAAAAGTTAAAGTCAGAGAAGTCATGGCCTAGATACAGAATGAGGCTGGCAAGAAGAAGTCCAGCACATTTCTCTCAGAGTTGAGCTTGAATTAAACCGCATGGGTTTCAGTTTTTTCTTTTTTTTTCTTTTTTTTCTTTTTTTTATTCATCAACATCTTGATGTTGGCACTTAAAATGTCTGGCATATTTTTTTTTTCTAAGATTAAGATGAGTGAAAATAATGAATAATATATTTATACTGTTAACTTGTAGCTTCTGAAGAATGTTGTAGAGCTTTTAGAAATCCCCCCAAAAAGAAGTGTTTGAGAAAGAAGTTTGTGATTACGGGCTGGAAGAAAGATCCGTTTTGACCTTTTCTGAGCCGCATTGTAAGGAAATTCAGACGTATTATCACACGTTTGGGCATGGACAGAGAAACAGTCCAACTCCCAAGAAGATACAATACATAAATTACTCTGAAATGAAAGTACGTCTCTGTGATATTCCTTTAATGCCAGAAGGCTTTGCTCCTGCTTCAAAGCCTCTAGTTAAAAGTCAAAAAGAGGCAGCTTTAGGCAATGTCTGCACACATAAATCTCTCCATACTGGAGGAGTCCACACACATGGGGTCCAAAGACAACATGTTACATTCCAAGCCATTTACAAGCGGTGGGAGAGGAGTTGGGAGCAATATATGGATGCTTTAGGGGATTAGCTGCCTCCCCCTCCCCCCCACCCGCTCATTCCCTCTTCGTTTCTCCCTCTCTTTTCTTCTTCCGCTCCCTTTTAAAAGCATGCCATCCCCAGCATGCACGGTTTAATCCTGGCATCAGACTTAGAGATAGTTCCTTCCTGTTTTCGTTTCCTGATGTGAATCCACCACGGCCCCAAACGCTGTCTTTCCAGGTGTCCTGATGGCTCCTTTCCCCCCCCCACCAGCTTCATCCAGTGTCCATATCTGCTGGCCAACCAGTCATTCCAGCCTGAATCGTTTCTGTTCTAGCAGTGCAGCCTATACTTATCGTGGGAGTGGGGAATAATAAACAACTGAAGGGTCTAAAAGAGAAGAAGAACGCGTGAGAGCTGTAAACATGAACTTGTGTCAACAGGCTGCTTCCTCAGGCTAGGGTGCAGGCGAGATACGGTGAGATGTGGCGTGTCCAAAGTTCAGACACATCTGCGCTCGCCGTAATGAAAACAAGGTGTCAACCACTACCCACATCTTAGCCCTGAGCCAGGCCAGCAGACCAGTTAAGCGTGACAGGAAGAACATGTCTGAAGCCATCCAGGCATCCAGAGTGGATAGAAAAGGACAATATACACTGCAGGGCAGTATATCAGCCATAGCATCCAGAACACAAACAGAACTTGGGTTACTTGGGTTTGCTGAGAGTAAGAGCCTACAGCATCTTCAGGCCACATTCAGTAATTGTCATGTTTTTATTTTGCAGTCACTGATATGCACACATAGGGAACTTGGGGTCTAAGCCACTTTGCCCTATGAGAGAATATGCATGCGGCTTTTGAAAACAAATGCTTTTGTGGTCTGTGACAAACAAAAGCAGTTAAGCGCTCGAAATATGACTATTGCTTCATGCAAGCCAACACTGATGAACTGACATCATAAGACTGGCAGCCTCACAAAACTGACCACACAAGCCAGCAAGCTTTGTCAAATGTGGTAGTTAAGTACAGTAGAAGCATACAGTTTGAGTAGCTGGTGTTGTTTCCCTTGCAATGGGTATAATACTAAATAGAAAACAATGCATGCCGGCTCTTTTACTCATTTATAAAAGGAGCCAGGGTAGGCTATACAATTAGACCTTCATATGCTCTTTACTGTCATTTAAAGATCAATTCATTAGATTCATTTTTGATTAAACGTATTTAGTTTCCGCTTTGTTTAGTGCTTTTTACAGTAGACATCGTCCTGAACCGTTTTAACAGAAGTTCAGACCCCATTGACATTGGCAAACAAATAGATGATTAATAATTAGGTTCTTTTTTTAGCATCTCAAAAGCATTAATAAGAAGCAATGACACATTATATAGTGACCTATTGTATCTAATGAATACTTGATGAAGCTAACTAGCTGGCATGATGCTGGCTGACAGCATGATGAAAGACAATGTAAGATCAACCAGTAAGAGTATAGTTTACTGTGGGCTTAACGTCACAAGGTAAGCGTATCACTGTTAACCTTTTTATTATTGCTTGCTTATTAATGACTTTGAGATGTTTACATCATTAATTAACATTAATAAAGCCATTATAAAACATTCAATCAGTGCTTTATAAAGGAAAGCTTACTCTAAGGTTACACTGAATGTGTATTACTGTCCCTCTTGGGACCCCTTACACTCGCTATCCTGCATTAAAGGCCATTAGTGATTAGCACACTTATCAACCAGCTTAGTCACAGACACACATTCCACAAAATCAACTGCCAGCACCTGCAAGCCTGACCGTGCTTTAGATACATTCAAGAAGGTTTAGTCAAAGGATGTAAGTCTAGACACGCTTACCTGTGTGACATTTAGCCCTCAGTGTTTACTGAGGGCCCTAGCAGAGGATCATCTTAGCATGAATGTCCTGGAGATGCAGTCTTACTCTACTGTATGTTA
Organism: Prochilodus magdalenae; assembly: GCA_024036415.1. Lineage (NCBI taxonomy): Eukaryota > Metazoa > Chordata > Actinopteri > Characiformes > Prochilodontidae > Prochilodus > Prochilodus magdalenae. Next base: position 22,559 of record JAMWET010000761.1, read on the forward strand.
ACTGCCACTGCAGTCCATATGAAATGAAGTTCATACGAATTGCATTCTATTTTAGTTCCCAGTTTATTTGTACTTTAATTCCAAAGAAAGCGACCATATAAATAGTAAAGAAATATTTATATTATAGGAATATACATTTGAATATATTACACATAATAAAGGTTTCAGTTATAGATTTATTCTCTCCTTTGCCATACAGAAAACAACTGGCTAAAAAATGTGACTTTCCAGGAAAAGTACACATTCCCCCCCATAGAATGGCTTTGATGGCAGTTGAGGACAGTCAGAGGGAGGGCCGGACAGCAGCAGTCATTACTGGACATGCTCCAAGGACCCGGCCCAGACAGGCTATAGTAAACTGTGTGACCAGCAAAATAAGCAGCAGGGGTTGACTGTGTAAATGCAACGAACCGAGGGATAACAAACAGAGGAATCCTCCGACCGCTGGTGGACAGACAGTCGCCCTGAAGCATGAGGGGGCTGTGCTCTCCTTAGCCATTCAGCCAAATAATGAGTGCAAGTGAAGAGTACTACGATTGCTGTAGCTCATGCTTTCCCTTGCAGTGCATGAGCAGGCAACGTGGTAAAATGACCTCGCCGGATTGGTGTAGTGGATTGTGGTTGTTGCAAATCAAGGCTTGTTTTTTCATGGAGAGGAGGTCAAAGCCCAAGAGAAACTTAGATTTGTTTGGACAGAAGAGAGTTGGTGTAGTTTGGCGTTCGGTCTGTTGAGAAGCATGGCTGCTTTTAGAACCCTGATACGCCCTCTAATTTCAGGCCTAGTGGAAGTGAGCAATATGGCTGCTATGGTTTGAGGAAAGGAAAACATGAACGTCTACACTTGAATTGTTACTGGCAGAAGCAGTTCTTAACGCTCTGGACAGCCTGGGTGGTTTGCGTTGCATATACGATGCTATGGACAGCACAGTCCATTTTAAGATGTTGTGTGTTATGCTCCAATTACAGTGCATGTAAAAGTTGCTTCTAAGTCAGCAGTTAAATATAGTAGTATTTATGTATTATGAATTAAGGGTGTTGAAAAGTTGAGTATCAGTTTTTTCCTAATAGTTTACGTACAAAGATTGGTGGCAGAGAGTGGGTCGTTTTGTGTTGTGTTTAAACCCACTCAGCCCAGCTATCGCTAGTATTAGCAAGCCTATGCATACGGTGGTGCGCTTTTATACTATGGTAGTTTTAAACAATCACATTATATGGCTTTGCTCTGGTATCCTAATCTCTCAGTGTGGTAAACTGTAACCCCTATAACGTGATTTAGATCATATCGCCAGGTTCTTGCCAAACCACAGGCCTGCTATGGGAGTGTGTGCTTGTTTTATACATTTTGATGACAACTTAGAAAAACATGGCGAACGCTCAAAACCAAAATGGTCCAGATTAGAGATTGTGCCGATCTGGTGCCAGGTATCTATTATTAGGAACCGTGTTGAAATAAACAAAAAATGCTGGTTCAGAAAGAATCCAATCTGATCTTGCTGCACATTTAGCCTGAAATAGCACACGCTCACAGTGTATGACTTGATGCTGTTAGCTGTGCGTTTCTTCCTGTGGGGTGTACAGGGTTTGAGTAGTTTGAGCATGACAGCCTAGAAAGTCATACTGTGGCACATCTAGTCCTAATTATAACACAAGAATTCTGTTTAGGTTACTGAGATTAGGCTTTAAATAAGGCTTAGTATGTTTTATGTACAGTCATATTTAAGATAAATACGATTAATCAAAAAAAAAAATTAACTACACAAAGTTAGGTACCAGTCAAAAATGTAGACAAAGCTATTCATTGGTTTCTTTATTTATTCGTAGCTGATTGCTTTACTCTTGAATAAAAGGGAGCTCATGTGGAATTATGCAGTCACCTTAACAAAATATCAGCTTTACAGGAGGACTAAAGCTTTCTTAATTTAAACTTAGCAATATAACAACATTGTTTTCTAAGCTATTTTAGACTAATCCTATTGGTCTGTCCATCATGATGGGGGAACTAGAGCTTTTAAACTGTGCAAAATAAAGTTTTTTGTGCAACAAAATATACATGGGTGGGTGAAATGGCAAAAATAAAATATTGTGGTACATCAAGAGTATATGTGGTATATTGTCATATATATAAATCCTAATGTGTTTGTGTGTTAAATAGGCCACAGGCTCTAAAGTGTCTTGAGCACTTTTTCCTCTCCTTCTGTGTGGCCTGTGGGCAGTAATATGACTCTGCCAGAGACCAACAACTTTGGAAACTCAGAAGGCTTTTACATGGGAAATGTAAGAAAGTTTCCTTACTCATTTGCCTTTTGTCAAGGCCAGTTCTTAAGTCTGGCAACAGCATCCTATCTCAATCATTCTAATACCAATTTTCCTCATGGCTGGCTTAAAAGCAAAGCTTATAGCATTATGGAAAAATGTGGAACACCATTCACACATTTCAGCATATTTCTGTGCCTAGAGACAACGTCTGCATATCAGAACCTTGGAAAGTGGTGTTTTAGCCATTTAGTGATCTGGGTTCAAGGTCAGCCTGAATGGTACAGTCCAAATCAGTGTGAATTTAATGTCTCCGGATGAGTCTGCTGGCCCTGTTTTGTGGCCCAGGTAATTTCCCACAATGTAAACTATGCATTCTTGGCTTAGGCTTCAAAGCGAAGCGAGGTCAGCAGAGCTCCCTAGCAGATACGGACTTGTTCCTCGCTCTTGCGCTCATCCCACTCCTCCTCCCTCCGGCACCCAGCCGGTTAAGCAGGGATCCAGAGGGGGATCTTATCTTATCTGTGACTCAGAGGATGGCATGAAACCGACGGAATAAACAAGCCGTGCTCGTGACATGCTGTGGCATGGAGCCACGTACACATCATCACAAACATGCGGGATTGCAATACAGCAGAAATCAAAGCTGAAGCCTGTTTTAATATTGAGTCTGAACCTGAGAGCTAACCCTGTGCCACTGTGATCAACCCTTCAGACGTCTAGCTTGTCATTTAGAGTTTAATGGCCATGCCAGCTTGAGTGTGTTCATGTTTACGAGTGTACATGTGCACAAACTTCATGCTATACTTTCACAAAGTGTTGGCTTCGGCTCAGGCATGGGTCAAGTCTTAAGAGTGAGATCCCTTTCTAATCCTACTTATTCAGCGCAGTTGTGTTTGCATGAAAGGATCATGCTTGCTCTGAAATTCCCACGACACACAGGATACTTAAGGGGAGAAGGGGAGGGGGGGCTTGTTTATATTTAGAAACACAAACACTTCTTTCAGCTCTGAAAAAAAGACTTTTTAACTTCTTAATGTGGAGAGCTTAAGCGTTTAGTGTGTTTAACAACTTACGTGACCTGCGCAATAATTCCCATCCAGGTCACCCGCAAACAAATCAACCAGACCTGACCCTTTTTAAGGCATTCTTGTTTCGTGATAATACCAGACTCCCTCATGTAAACAGGCTGTAGTAATACTATAAGAGGCTATAACTGCTGTATAATGCTTCTATAATAATACTGTAATACTTTCATCTCTGTATAATCCCCCTGTAGAACTGCCTTAGTCTGTAAGACCTGTTTGGTACACTGCTAATCCAAATGTTTAAAATACTTTTCAGTAATGTGTTTTAAAGTGCCACAGTGTTTGGTCACAGTGCACTGCTCCTCTGTGTTGGGGGAAGCTTGACTGTAACATCAAATAAACATCGGTGTTTAAAACCTAAATGCTGGGTGATAAGCGCGTGACACGTCCTCTGTTTTATTACTGGTGTTTGATTGACTTTACAGTAAAGATTTGCACGATTTGCTCTCGAATAAACACTGTGATGTGTTTTAAAAGGGTGACAGAAACCAGTCCCCTGTATGGTAAACGACGATAACTAGGGCCACGAACGCCCCACTTAAGGCACATTGAGACCGCACATGGCCATGGTAAATGACTTTTAGATACACAAATCTCAGCTAACGTTACAGCGAAGTTACAGCTGCTGGTAAAATAGCGAACTGATGCAAAGTGTGATTAATAAAGGTATATCAACTTTCAACAGCAAAACAAATACTAAAGTGTGCCGAAAAGTGAAACTAAAAAAAGTGCATTTCTAGAAGGAAACAGGAAATGATTGCGCAGCTTAACTAGTTTCCACTATCTTCTAGGCTAGTCTGTGCTTGCTGTGGGAGGACTGAGGGATGAATAAATGACGCATAGTGTGGCTCAGTATGGCTGTGGATTAGAGTTTGGGGGTCTGCCCTGAGTGAGTACCTGCAGTTTGGAGGCTGTAGGGTAAAGGAGACAATAGGGTTTGAGTGGAACAAAAAATGAATGGGGAAAAGAGGGATGGGAAAAAAAAGTGTATTTGAATTTGTGCTAGGGGGTCTATCCTGAAATGGTCTATCAGAAACGATGTCTCTGAGTCGAGCAGAGGTACAGTGGATGGGCTTACACTTTTCCATCCTATTCATTCTTAACAGAAAAAAATCCAGAAAAATCTGTTGCTATGCAGAAACCATCCCCGATCAGAGCTAACATTTTGGAGCTGGAATGGTGTCGATATCTTGTAACCTGTGGGACAAGCTAGCGAACAAAAAATGTGTACCAAAAATACAATAAAATAAAAGTAGAGAAAGAAGACGTATATTCCATCAGAGAACAATATAATAAAAATATACTATAATAATATATAACCAAAATAATTAAAGTGATAACAGTAATAAGCTCAACCCTGTGGCATCGTATTGCCACGGTATTGTTACTGTAACATCCCAGCCCTAACAGTAACTGTCAGAATTAACCTGAGCTGTAAAAATTCATGCAGTATTTCATAAGAGATGCTTTGATCACTGCCCGTGTTTATTTTCTATAAGAAATCTGGTCTCGTCATTGTAGTACTATTTGTGTTTGACTGTAGGAGTAGAGATGCATGATCAGAATTGGCCAAGATTGTTACAAACACATGATTGGCAAGTGGCCAGTTCATGATTTATTATTTTTATTTGGGCCAATCTGTGTTGCTGTGTTGTCGTTGTAAACAACTGTAGGAGTGAGATTAGGGGTGCATGATCAGAACTAGCCAAGATCAAAATTGCCAGATTTTGGCTCCAAACATGCAATCAGCAATCTGCCAGTCTGTTATTTTTATTATGGCCAATCTGTGTTGCTATTTTATGACATAAATAACACCAGGTATGTGCTGTATTAGAATACTGCAGCAGCATTTATACTAGTTGCCTACAGTAAAGAGGCCTGGTACCGTTTACATTGGATGTAGAGTTTGATTGGACTTATGCTAGTTAAAGACACATTTGTTTTTTGTGTTTATGAACTGGAATGTCAGTGTAATGACCTGCTAAAGAGGAAACTGGACAAAAATGTGCCAAACATTGTGTGCTCCAGGTTAAAACAAAAGGCTGATAAAGATCGGACAAAAATATCAGATCAGAACTGTGATTGGCTTCCGCGTAAGCGGGCATCTTTTGATTGCTAAGGAAACTCAACACGATGAAGCATTTCTAGCCTTCAGCATTTAGCAGCCAGACTGAAGTCAGCCATTAACTCATCCCAGCACTAATGTTCAGCAGCTGAAGCAACAGTGGGCTGTCGAGTGTGGGGAAGCCCGGAGAAGCTGTATCCTACTACCACACCCATGCATCAAGAGAGGTTCGACTTATCCATGTGAATGTGGAAGCTTTAGCGGCTTCAGGTCCAAGATCAAACTGGGAATAACAACGCAGAAGGATACAGACGGCCACAAAACCACAGTGTGTAGACAAGAAACTATTTTTCAGCAGTGTTTCTTTTCCTGACGCTGGGGCTGGTTGAGATCGTTGTTCACGTTTACTATGCACATGAAAAAAGAATATCTCATCTAACAGCTGGTGAGGCCAATTAGGTTTGATTTTACCCTTGACATAACAAATTCTAAATGAAACTAGTGAATTAGCGTCTTTTCACCCACATTTTCCCCGCTGTTCCCTTCTGTTTTCCTGCCACTTAGTACGAACTGCACATTCATTAGCTCGGGGTGCCTGGGCAGTGGCCAATTAGCGTTCTGCTCCAGGTAACATTTTCTTCCGTCGGGCGGGCCTCACCCTGCTGGTAGAGACACAGAGGCGTCTGGGCCCAGAGGGAGCCGTCCCAGGCCTGCCAAGTGCAGACAGAAAGAGAAAAAAGAGCATAGTTTCTCCCACACAACCTACCAGCTCACCACACGCTCTCATCACAAGCGCGTAGAGGATAGCCACCCACCCCCTCACCTAGCCCCACCCCCGCTTCGCTCAGAGCTTGAGAGGTTACCGTGTCACTAAAAGATCCTCAGTCAGTCTCTTACTGTGTTTACCCAGAAGAAAAATGGCTAAACTGAAAAGGGGAGCAATGTTGACGGAGAAGTTGTCATTGATGAACTGAACTGGAGTGAAGTTGGATCTGAGAGCAAATATGCTTTGCCTTATCTTATTTGCTAGCCCTGATTCCGCATATAGTACCCCGTGGGTCTTTACACAGTTTCCAGATAGAGATCTGCTGCCAGTGTTATGATTTTGTCATCCTTTATGTTGACAGATAGATTTCTGCCGGAGCTCCTATTGGTTTAAAGTGGCACAGCATATTCCCGTGGTAGCCAACTTTGCAACCCAGGGAAATTTTATCAAGCACCCGTTTGGTCATTTTTCTTTCTTTTTCTTTGGCATAACATTAATTAGATCTTGTGAGATCTTATAAAAACGCCTTTTATTATTAGTTTTTAGCCTTTTCTAGGGTTTGTGTATTCTTGCCTGTACAACTGCAAGGCCTTAAAGAAAATCTCAAGGGTCGTTTGTGCAGACTTTCCATGCAAAGTAATAGATTTGCTTTTATCAGAGAGTGGTTTAGGTGCCTGTGGAAAATCCGTGTGTCAGAGCAGGACACTGAAATGTTATTGCAGCGGGCGCACACTGGCTGTGGAAGTGCAGCCTACATTTTGCCCTAAATAGGCCCCTGTGTTCGTCTGTGTTTGTGCAGCTCCGTTTTGACACCTCCAGCGAATTCGACATGGCAGCCTGTCAAATGCACCGAGACAGCATAATTGCCATGTAACTCCTAATGAAAATGTAGTCAAACAGAAGAAATAACATCACTCTGACACCTCCTCATGTTCAATAGGCACAACGTGTAATAGATCCTGTGACGTTCAGCATGGTGCACATCGAAGCCAAAGTTCGAAACTGTATGTCTCGAGGTGCCTCTGATGCTGGAAAGTGAATCTTGTATGCATTGACAGAAACTCGTGGAAGTTAGTAAAAGTGATGCAATACTGTCCGAATAGTTGCAATCACAGTTTTCACAAATGTAAAACCTGTAGTTCACGGTAGCTCATCAGGAAACTGTAAGGTGTACAACCCCAATTTTAAAAAAGTTAAGACATTGTGTGCAATGTAAATAAATGTAAATAATAATAATAATAATAATGATAATATTAAATAACAGTACAAACACAAAGAGACAAAAGACACCTTACAATATATGTAAAACAGTGAACATTAAGACACATACTTACTGCAAGAGCAGTAACTGTACATCAGAGTTAGAGTCCTAAAGCTGAGTTGCAAACAGCAGTTAGCATAGCATGTGTTGTGGTAGCCAGGTGTGCAGTTTAGTATGTGGTTGTTAACAGTAACTGTATATGTGATGGTGTACAGTGCAGGTAGAGACAATGGAAACTTAAGGTTTAGGTAAACAGCTAAAACAGCTTGCAGCATAGATGTACAGTATACAAAATCCATAGCTCATATGTTTAAGTATAGAGTATCCCATTGTATAAGTTATTATTGTACAGGTAATATTAATATGTCAGGTGAGTGTCAGTATATTTATCTCATGCTCCACTTAATTAATGCTCTTGTAGGCCTTTTAGGTGACCTGGATGAAAGAATACATGTTCTAATTAAAATCACGGCGAACTGGTGCAACATAAGTCCTTTGAGTTAATAATGACAGCCCTCCAACCACGTTCGCCTCTCCACTTCAAATAGAATCGGAACATGACAGCGTACAAGACTCTGCAGACATTTTAGGACGTTTCAAAGCCACCGAGGAATCTTTGCTGTCCAAAGCTGAACTGTCAGATGACTCAGAGCTCGCTGTCAGAGGCAATACTACATCATTTGAAAGCATCAGATTTGTATTAGGATTTAGTCACGGACAAAGAGGGCTCTTTGGCTCGCTTCTGGTGTTACACCACCAGGAATGTTGTTTATCACCGTTGGCCATTTGGCTGTGAACTTATTCTAGTTGGGCTGAAGAGCATGTCACTGATTCATACCAGCATGATATCATGTCTTCAGAGAGATACTGGTGCCTGGTGAGACACATGCTGAAGAAGTCTGCTGAACGTGGTGACAAAGGTCAGTGGCTTTCTGCCATAGCCATTCCGTCTTGGTAATAACACATATCGGACGTGTACCGTCAAATAAAATAGGCCTTAACTGACATGGTGTTGCTCAATGTGGAAGAGGGGGAGCATGTGCTATCCATTAGCGTTGAGAAGAATAAGCAGAGGATCTAGACACATCTGTGGCGCATGTGTATCTTCATCAAGGCGACGGCGACGGTTAAGTGTGCTTTAAGATTACTTTGAGGGAAAGGAGAACTGCTTTTTAATCAGGTCTCTGCTGGGCTTTGCCCTGCTTAACTCCATGTCGTTCCTATCACAAAGGTAAAGAGGCCAGATGTTTGTTTAAGTTTGCATGTGGGTGAACTGTAATTTACGTTTGAGGTCTGTCATTGTGTGCTGTGGGTTAGCCTGATTATCCATATGTTACCACTTCGCTTCAGTGTTAGTCTGTGCTGCGCTCGTAACACACAGCCCAAACCCAAATTCGAAAACTTCAGTTTTTCTTCAAACATGTTTCAGCGTAAGCAACACAGCTTCTCCTCCAAAGCCATTATACCAAACATAAAACCTCTCTCTCTTTGATACTCATCCAAACATCTCATTAAGAGTCCTGGTAGTGGTTTACACAAGGGACTTAATGACAAACTCCTGATTTAGAGTGGAGCTCCATCATTCCTGACAGCCCCATCTTGTGGGCAGTGTGTTAGAATATCACTATAAGGAATGGTCTTCCAGATCTTGGGAACCAAACCTCGTTACAGGAAACATGTTTAGTATAAACAGTTAGTTCTTTATTCATTTGGCTTTGTTGACATGCTCTCCAGACAGAGCTAAAAATCCCTGGATTATTCCATGTCAGGGTTTAATATTGAGCGATTATATGGCAAGCAATGCTAAATTGCTCTAAGCTTATGAAGGTGGGTGGGTCCAAAATTATTCAAATCAGATTGCCTTTCAGTTTGTAGGACAAATGGTTAAAATTACAGTCAATTATAAGTGGTTGCACCAAATCACATGTTGTGGTATCATTAATTATTTAAATTATTTATTCATATACTTTATTTTCTCTTATGGCATACGCAGCACATCTCTGATAATAAAAAAAACTCAGGTTTGTAGCCTGCAGAATACAGACCCAGCAACCTTGAAAATTTGCATTCGACTTGGGTGCAACCTAGGCGGCCTGAGTGAGACACTTGCCGCACGATCACGTGATGGACGACTAATCAAGATCAATGTCATTACTGACTAGTATAGCTCCCATGTTAACTAGTCTGAAAGAACATGGCCTCATCATTCAAGGGCATTCATTCTGTCAAGACACTCTTCAAGGAAATAACACTGGACCCCTAAGTTCAGTTTTCTCTCTCTCCCATTGGGCTTCCCCTTGAGGGGGCTCAATCCCACATTCAATAATAAAGGCAGCATGATGCTTTTTGAACACAAAGATATGAACACAAAGCTCCAGTTTCACATCCTCATCCATTTTACTGCACAAATATGGCCACACACATCAGAACCGCTCTGGCAGCAGATTTCGATGAGTTAAAGGGGAGAAAGACCAAGTTTCTGAATGTATCTTCAGTGAGGCATGAAAAAAATATATTTGCAAATGTCAGAATCACAAACTTATAAAGAGACACAGCAAATTGTATACAGGCAATCTGCATTCTGTCCTATTACTTCCACTGAGGAAAATGACTAATAGTGAAGCGCTCTCAAGAAAACTGTCATCTTTTCATGTCTTTGTGGCTGACCCCCTTTTAGCTGTCAAAAATGCTCAACCCACTCAAGAGTGTCCATCTGTCAGAAAGTTAGTTCTCCTCATGTCTCCCCATCGCAATCACAATGAAACAAAATTAGGATTGAAAATTGTCAGCAATTATAAGAGGGCAATGAGAATGGGGCTGAGAAACGTAAAAGCAGTGCGCCGTGAACATGTGAAAGAGGTGGAGACTAAGAGCCCCTCTGGCTGAATGGCTACAGGCTGACAGTGAAGAAGAGTTCCACAATGAGCTCTGTCTCAGCTAAGAGAAGGGTCATTAACACAAATAATAGAGAGAAGCATCATTTTGGACACCTTAATTTGGTAATTAGCCATTAATGACAGGTAAAAGTACTCGTTAGAGGAATGACTTTGCAGCATGAGCCCTTAGCTTTCAAAATGGGTGGTATGTCTCAGCCATGGTGATGTCCACTGCAGCCAGTGTCTGTCGTTTAGTGCCTTAAGCTCAGACTGGGCCCATCAATGGAAAGCTTTTAGGGGTAGGCTTTGTTTAAGACTCATACCAAGTCAACCTATGTACGTCATTGCAATGTTAATATTAGCTTGATTTTATGGTAGTCTGCTTTAAGTACGAACATTAGTACTACGTTTAATTGCACAGTACCGGATTCTCCTCTTGGCCCCTACTCCACTGGCTAGTGCGCCTGCTTCTGTCATCAAACAATGGTGTGTTTGCCCACTGTTGTCTGATCTCCAGTTAGCGCGATGCTGCTGAATCAAAGGTCAGTCACTGGCGCTTTTCAGTAAAGTGTTGGAGGGCTGTCTCAGATCCCTCTGAAGTGTTTACCTAGCCCCCTGTCCTCCATTCCAGCCTCCTCTGGCAGGCTGTGCTAAGATAAATATTGCCCTATGCAGAGTGCACTCTCAGGGCCAGACAGAAGCATGCTTCTGCTCGTCGGACAATATTTACAAGAGGACCAAAAGGACTTAAACAAGTTTCTGAACAAAAAAACCTAGTGGGCCTAAAATTGACTTTTACTCCCTCAGCGTTAGTCTAAATACAATAACGTACACAAGCATTGTAATTAGTAGCTTATACAAGCACTGTAATTAGTTTATTGTGTAAACATTTAGCAAAATGTTTTAAACAGTTGCGGTTAAATGTGACGCCAAACGCAGCAGCCTTTAGTCATTGATGCATCCAGGAAAACAAGCTATACTGTGGAGCCTACATTTACAGTACAAATGCATAGCATGCCTCAACTTGAACAGAGCTACAGCTCAGTTACTCGCAAGGCAGTAGCACATGATGTCACTTATTGAAAAGCTTCTTCTAATATCTTTTACACTACTTACAAATGACTAGCTTTCTTACTTCAATATAGTCCACAATTAATTAAAAATATTTTATATTAGATTACATTAATAGTTAAGCACTACATTCAAACTTTACATGAAAACTGCATTATATTAAATGACATTAAAACTTTTTCACTTTGGAATTTCAAAGTTTTGTGAAATCAGGCATCCACATTTTTAGCCTACCGCTGTTTTTACATCCACTTTTCAGCCTACTGCCCCACCCATTTACACTGAAGTTATATGGAGTGATTCTGCTCCGGCCTGCTTTGTTCAGCTCTGTTCTATTTACTTATAAAAGTCTTAAAGCCACAACAACTGAAGCATCCAGCATACTTCTTATAAGGCTACGTTTGTGAGGGCTGCATGAAGCCAGAAGCACTTTTGCAAGCTTACAGGCTGGTAAACTGTCTGTGGTTAAGTTTTTGCCTGTCGCTGTAACATTCTGTAATAAGTTTCCTTGGAAAACAGTTCTGTCACAGCTCTAGTAATGGCAGCGTGTGAGTCAGACTGTAAGTGTTGCGTCATGAAACAAGAAAATTCAAACAAGAAGCTGGTGAATAGGAAGCCAACTTCAGCCTCATGCTCTTGTGAAATTAAATAAGGTAACCTATATGTGTTGTTGCTTACTACTAGCTTGTACACTTAACTTCTTACCTTTAGAGAGTATTTACTGTTTATTTAACGAGTTCTCATTTAACAGAGATGTATGGCGAAATAAGGATATTCAAAGGCATCCATCTATGTTTCATAGCATCCCTCTTTTGTATTGACCAATCACAGGCTTTGCTGGATAGAGTTCACCCAACTGCCTTGTGCACGACACTGCAAGAAAAGCCCCAGATGTGATGGTTGAGGTTGTTCATTTCCTCCACAATTACGTCGTATTGTTTGCCAAAGCCAGATGAATGCAGAGGCCTTATGGGATTAAGAAAGGTTGGGAAATGGTCATGTAAAAATGAATTTACGACATAAGTCCACACAGATGTCAATCAAGTAATAGAAAAATGAAGAATATAGGCCTTTTATTGAAGAACACGTTGACTAACAGCTCTCCACTGCAGAGCTGAAGAAAGCTACATGTGTTACTCATAGCTCCCTGTTTATTTATTTTCATACTTGCATCACAGCCAAGTAAACAGTGAAGTTGCATACTGTCTGAAAGTCCCCAAACAGAGTGTGGTTTCAGAGGCTGGGGGGAGTACAACTTTCTCCCACAGCTGAGGCTACGTGAGCCCCCTGCACTACAGGCACATATCCCGTTACCTGGGTTCACCTCAGTAGTCGTCATAACAGTTTTTGTTTATTGGATTTGGTAGAACAATGTTCTCATGAAAACCCGTTCTGCCATTGTTACGCAGGTTTGGTTTACATTTTAGGTTCAGAGGAATATAGCCCAAACTGTGATGAATGGAAAACCAAATGACTAAAAAGTAAAGGTTTTGCCTTACAATGGTTATGGCCAGCCACGGAGGGTTAGCATTGAACAATTGAAAGACATTTAGTCTTCGGGGAACAAAAGGTCTCTGAAAGCCAGGTCAGAGGTGAAGCCTAACTGAAAGGAATCTTAGCAGGATGTAGTCTTGCACCAACATTCTGGCCTAACACAGTAAACAGGTGGGTTCCTGAAATAGGAACAGTGGCGGGAAAGGGATGACTTAGCAAGATAGTTTTCCCACGCAAACAAGGGAACTGGAGAGGATACAACTTCCATGATGATTTATTGCAAAGCACAGATGAGCTGACAAGTGTTCCTCACGGTTTACTCAGTTCCTAAGAAACAATACAGTGTCCTGAGACAGCAGGTGGACATCTGCCATGACGGTTTATTTTTGTATGTGTTTTAACAGTATGGATTTATCTTTCGCCCAAACTTTGTCCCTCAGTCTCCTTTGGCAACTGTCCCTGTAGACTCTCAAGAAGATCTCCAGGGTCTCCAAGTGGGTGATGATCTGTCTCAGGTTTAACTCATGAATCTTTAGCAAGTTGTTTGAATGACACATGGAAGAACACCATCCCTTGTTCTAAGACCCTCTGCTGAAGGACTGGCACTGTTGCAATCGCTCTCCACTTCAGAGAAGAAAACCACAGTCTCACTGCTTGTTTGCTTGCCAGGTCCTGGAGTTTGCAGTTTAATTCATGCCATTGTTGACTCTGCACCATTCCCCTTCCCTCTTCAGCCCTTAGTTCCGTCTGCTTTCCCCCTCTCCATACTGCTGACTGAGCCTGTTTATCTTTTTTTTCAATAGGGCCAATGCTGTTGTGTGGGGACAGGATCCATTTGATGTAGTCATTACCTCTATGACCCCTTACTCATGGGTCATCCTGGGTTTGAGAGCAGGAGCCTGTTATAGGCCCTCCTCCAGTGTCCTGTGAATCGCCGTAAAGGCGGAATGCACCCCTATTGTTGTAAAGAAAGGTCCTCACAGCCTCCCATCCCCCTTTCCCCTCAGTAATAGGGGCCCCCCATACCAGACTGTTAGACATTCTCCTGCTCCCTCCCCCCTTCGCTCTGTTGCTATCCCGTAAATTGAGCCTTCTCTATGGAAGCACTAATTAAGAGCCTAATCTTCTCTTCCTTTTGGAAAAACAAGAGCTGAGGGGCAGCGTTTCCTTAAAGCACTTCATTATCTACATGTCCAATGGCGCAGAGACTAGCAGCACCGCACAGGGTTGTAAATGCCTCAAAAATGAGAAACGGCTGTAAATCATCGAACTTCTCCACAGCACATCTGTGTGAGGCAGTAAGTTCAAGTCAAGAAGCTGTTGCTCAAAGAAAAGAATTTCTTCTGTTATGTACTTGGAATTACAACTTCTTTGAAATATGCAGGGTGCAAATGGCTAGGACAGCAATCGAAAGACCAACACCATGAGCCAAAAGAATATAGTAGTAAAGGGAAGTTGCATCCAGGGGGAGTAATGCGGTCACAATAGAAAAGCATTTTAATGAGGGGTCTTGTTGTCAAAGGCATTGAGACTAGGCCTTGCTGACCTGGAGCCCCGCATAATAGACGTCACACATAGAGGACTAGGAAAAAGTGCTTCGCCACTATTATGTTCCTGGTCCCGGGAACTCAAAAAAGACTACAGCTGTGCATGGTAGAACAATAAAAGAGACATAAGGAGAGTAGGTAAGCAATGGTTTTATGAAGAGGACATAGCCGCTCTCGTGTCTGGAGGTGGGCTATTTGAAGTAACAACATAAACTGAAAATAGAGAGTACCCTGTAAAGGATAAAGGATGAGTACCCTAACTATGTGGTCTGTCTGAATTCTTACCCCCAGGAACGGCACCCACAAGGCAAATTACTGAGCGCTCCCACAGCTGTTTTTAGTTTAAATCTTTACAGCAAATTCTTACCTTAAAACCCATTGAAGCTGGAGCCAGAGCTAGGATTAGGCTGAATGGTTAGGTGCGTGTTTTATGTAAATGACCCATTGACCTGCTTGTATCTTATCACAAAATATAGCCCCTCGCTTTAGCGCTCTTGGGCTCTCGCGCTCTCGGGCTCTCTCACTCTCATGCTCTTGCCTGTTTTTTCTTTCTTCCCAAAAGACTCTGGGCACAGGGTGAGCTCCAGCTGGGATTCCCTCAAGTGGATCGGCACGACTCCTTCATGCATGCTTTGTCCATCTTGGAGAGCACTTCCTCCAGAGGCCATTCTCTTTATTGGTCCTTTAGTGGTTCAGGAATGCTGAGGCAGCGCTGACCAATGTTGGGATGTCAGTAATGGCTTTAATGTCAGCTGTAGCATAAAGGCTCAAAGAGCAGGAAAGGACACTGGAAGGATCAGAGGTCTCATGAATATGTGGAAAAGTGCAAATATTTGTATGTAACTGTATGTCCAGGAAACCCATAATGATGGGGGTTGCCCCTGATGGAAAATACTGTGTGATGCCAAAACCAGTAACTTACAAAGAGCCAAAACCGGTTTACAAGTAGCAATCGCAAGTGACGTTAAATGAATAAATAACTTTAAAACCAGTAAAAGAATAATAGGTGGCTCCTGGTAAAGTTTTAATTCACTCCATCTTAATGAGTTCCTTTCACAGTCTTGGTGGAGTTCTATTGCTGTTAAGTTTGCTCACTGAACACCAGTTGAATACAAAAGCTGTTATCGTATCTGTGAATTTGATGATAATAGATTTATGTCTGCAAATGCAATTACTCAGTCTGCATGTTACAAGACTTTTGGAAACATGAATGAAAGTGCTTTTAAACATTCCGCTGATAAATTGGGGCACAGTCAGGTGTGTAATTAGCATTATGTGTAATTAGCCTTGGGAAAAAGACCCTTATCATCTCGTTAGGACCACAAGCACGTCAATAGCATGCTAACTGCGCTAAAATATACAATAGCATCACATTTAGGTCTCTGGTTACTAATGCTGTCCCTGCCTTGTATAGCCCTCTTGTTAGCAGTGATACATTGGGCTTATTAGCAAGTGACCCTAGGCCACAAATGCCCATCACTGATAGCTTTTGTTCCCGAGCTGAAGTTCTCCAGCAGTCTAGAAGCTTAGACAGGGCTAATAAATCTCAGTCAGATCTCCACTACCATACGAGGGCCAGGAGCTTGCTGGAAATGATGCAAGTGATTGGACAAATCCGGCCAGTTGTTTGACATGGCTTCAGCTTGCCAGAGAGAGGCCAGCGCGGCCCAGCTTTGTAAATATTAACAGGAAAGGCTCATAGGGTTCTGCTGAGGCTCCTCAACATCTGGGGCTACTGTATTTAGGACAGCGTCCTAAATGGGTGACTCCAAAAAACACAGAGCTGTTCTGTGTCCATTTGATAAAGAGTACCTCAAGTGAAAATGTGTCACAGTTCAGCAGTATGACTTAATAATGACTAATGGTTCACACGGGACAGTAAGTACTGACTAACTAACATGAAGTGATGTGTTAGTTAACATGTAGTAATACATTATCAATTATTATGCAACAGCTGTAGTTGTTACATGTTCATTTACATTAGGTAAGCATTGTAGCCCAGGCTAATGCGTTGCTTCATGTTAGTTTGTCAATACTTCATGGAAAGCGTTACTGACTATCGGTTTGTAAGGTGAATTGGAAAGTCACAAGAGGCAACCTAAGAAAGTTAGCGATGATAGGCAATGACCAGTGCTGGGGTGAGACATGAGCCAGCTGATAATGGTATTATAAATTATCATTCACTGCCATTTAAATATAGATCATTTATATTTAAATATGGATTATTTAAATAATGTGCAGTTTACAGATGTTTTACAGATGTCTTATTTTTCTCATAATCTTAAAAAAAAAGGCTTTCTAGATTCAAAACATTCAATATCAATCCATAAATAAATTTATAGGATGTTTTCAGGTATTTCTAACTTTATTTGAGCAGTAAGACCATTATGACATCTGTCCCTCTGTGTTTATTAGGCTTCCTAAAAGTGAGCGTAATTTTGTCCGCTTGATCTTGGTCACGAGTTTGTAAAGGGCAGCTGCTGTGGTGCTTACTAAGCAGACAAAGCCAACCCACTAGTTGTGGTTACATCAAAAAGACATGAAATAACAGTAGCCCAGAGACAGTCACCCTGTGGAAAACTGTCTTATTACTTTTACAAAAGGCGACGTATAAACTGTACACACAGAGTTTATTACACATTGCAAGGACAACCAAACTATGAGCAAGAACAAAGTTAGCATACAGGCGTTAGCACATTACCTGCCACGCTGAGCTGGGTTACTAGAGCACACATATCCTTTAAGAGAATGCACTTTCTGTAGGTTAGAAGCAGCCTCTCAGTGTGTGAAGCTATTTTGAGTTTTTATGACACTGTGCACATGTGTTATACTGCTGGTGGAAAAGAATCCTTGCAGAAAAGCATTTTTAATAGTACGATATTGTTGTCGTTCAGCGATGGGAGGTGTGATTGGATGTTAGCATATTGCACGCATTGTCACAAGCTTGCTTCAAGTTTACAAACCGAGCTCAGCCTCTATTTAAACAGAGCTCAGCCTCTAAAAGCACAGCACAAAACACTATCAATATGAAGTGTAAAATTTTCCAAAGCTCCACAGGGTGCTAAACGAAAAGTCATTCACCTAATACTTCCTTTCAATGCTGGAAGCAGCGTTCGTGCACTCCCCTAAACCCTTAATCCTTCTGCCGCCACAACTAACGCCTTGGGAAAAAGAGAAAAAAACATCAATGCGGCCTAAAGTGAGATGTTCTACGGTGTGCACGTCTCCCAGGTGCAGGATCTCTAGAGAAAACACAGTCTTTTTGGAGTCTTACAAATTTGCAGTCTGCCGTAAGTGGCTGTGTAACAGTTGCTGAGTAGAAAAAGGCTTATGATGTTGAAATGAAGGGTAAACAAATCGCACGCTACCACTCGGCCTGCGGCTTCCCAGGGTTCAAGGCGACTCGCGGACCCGGTGTGTAGCGGTTGGCATGGTGCTGTGCAGTTAGGCCCCTTGCCAGGTTTTTTTTTTTTCTTTTTTCTGTTGGAATTTCCTGTCGGAGTTGACTCCCTCCTGCTCACTCCCTCCTTTTTCCTGGAGCAAGACAGAAAAGCTTTTTTAATTACACTGCCGTGGCCTGGCCTCTCAGGATATTATTATTGTTCCTGAGTGCTTCCTCTGAGGATGAGCTCTTCTCACTACAAAGCCGCCCTGCTCTCGGCTTCGTTTGGGCATGAAGAGCGAATGCTTTCCCTGCGCCTTGGGACCCGGAGTGCCCGTTGTTAATGTCTTTTACCTGGTGTTGTCTTTAAAAGGAGTTCAAATCCTAACTTATTCCTGCTACAGAAAAAAGGAGGTGGCTGGTTCTCACCAGACCTGACAGGATGTTTTGCACATTTGAGACATTAATATGGGGGTCTGGAACAATAATATTTCTTCTTAGCTTAAACAAAACACCTTGCGAAGAAACAGGAATAGAAGTACGCTTTGACTTATACCCTAGTTGCAGCACATGCCCACTAGGCGAAATACGTCTTAGAGATTAAAGACTGCACTCTGTCCTTTCATGCAAATAATCTGTTCTTGATAAGTGTCTTTGCTCACACGTTTATAGGAAGAGTTTGCAGGGGGCACAAACTTTTAACAAAGTTCAGTGTTTCAAACAGAGCAGCATGTTTTGGCTAGAAAATTTCTTTTTTTCTCTTGAAAAAATTGGGTAATTTTCTCGTAGGCCTAGTCTACCATCCCCATAGGCAGCCCACCTGGTTACATGACTTGGAGGTCATTTAACGTTTAATGGATGAAACATGTAAAATAATATAATCTGTATGTGTGATTTCTAATTTAAAGATTCCACAATGAAATATACTAAAAGTTTTGACAGTATGTCAATAGAAGTCTTGTTTTATTGTGATGCAGAGTTATCCGTTGAAGTTAGCATGTTAACCAGCTAGCCTCAGCCCACCCTGGGACGCCACTTTGCATCTGAAGAGGCGGTAGTAAGCCAGTGTACCATCGAGTCGGCCCTTAGTCCCCACGTGAGTGGATGAAGAGGAAGCTGCCTGCTCTCAACAAGAAAGAGCCTTTAAAAACAAAGAAACAAGTGACCAAAATATTTAACTTTGGCTCTGCGTTCAACTGCTGGAGACTCTCTAGGCAAGTAAAGGGCTAAAGTCTCTGAAATGCTGAAACTGCAACATTTCTTTTAGACTGGTAAGAAGTTTGTGGAATATGAATTTGACAGATTACATCATCGTATATATATGGCTCTTTTAAGCTTAATGAAAGTTCACATTCACGTCATAGTCCCATTTTTACTTTTTGCAAAAACATGATTTATCCTGCCATTTAATCCACTTATCTCCTTTGAAAACATGGTGTCTTAGTGCTGTTTTAGCATTTAACAAAATGCCCAGACAAAATATCAGTTTTTTGTGTCACAAACTCCCTTTTTGAACGAGAAAACACATGATTTGAAAGAACGTCGCACATCAGTCATGATTTATCCTGATTAAACAAATCACTAAAGAGATGTTACTGACCCATGTTCTGAATGAGCTTTCCAAGATAGTCAAGGTGTATCAAACCAGTATAGGAAGACATCAAAACCAGTATATTGTGCATCTTTTATATAGGAGTAGAAAACACAGCAGCACACAGAAAGCTCTGATTCTAGGATGCTTGGTTATAGAACCAATCTTTGATATTCTCTCTTGGGAACCAAAACTGGTTTTTTACTACTTTCTGTTTAAAGTGTATCTAGCTACTCATGATATCACCAATGTCTGCACAAAGAGCAGAAGTTGTAAGGATGTTGGACTGAACACTATTGGGAATGGAACTGCATAAACCATGTGATCACACCTGTGAACTCTCCAGGGCATTGGCCTTTGGTTCTTCCTTTGGCCTCAGAACAATAGAGCTGTCTGGGTGATAGAGTAAAAGCCTACTCAGCCAATCTCTGCTTTGTAGCTCCTCCAAATATGCCTTCCTCTCCCAGGGGTCTCTTGTGGGCGTTAGTGGATGTAACTGTCTCCACATAAAGTGATGTTTGTTGTATTGCTCTGTGAGCTAGCAAATGGTTGTCACTGTTGTTGCCATGACTTTTGGGTATTTGTAGCTGTGAGCCAGACCCTCACATTCCCTTTGGGAATTACATAGCCAAGTCTGAAGTGGTTTAATGAGATTCTTTAACAGTTTACTAAATGAAAGATTCATGTAAAATGTGTTAGTGACTTTCAACCATTTATAAAAAGGTCAAATATGTGCATTAAGTTTATGTGAGTAAATAACTGAGGTGTTTGGACTGCAGTCTGGTGCAGATATGATCCCTCACGCGCTCCTGTACCAGTTCCCATCATTCTTAATGACACAGACATCCCAGAAGTCCACCTCCCCCGTGCTGGATGTGTCTAACTCACGCACTGACGTGCTGCACATGGACTTGGCCGGAGCGTGAATGAAGATGTTATGCATGCACATGTTCCTTCTCCCAGATGCCCTCATAGAGAGGTTCATTATTCTGGGCCCTACATCACTATGAGCAATGGCCCTCTCGCAACTCTCCAAAGACTAGGAGCCTAACACAGCGGCATAGAAAAGAAAAAGGAAAAAAACAGCCGCCCAAAAAACCTGAAAGTATGTGGTCAGTTTTTCCTGAAGGTCTACCAGGCTTTATGAGGGAGATTTTTGAAGACAGCGCCCTCATATATTCTACAGATGCTGTGTAATAACTGTTATTCTGCTTGCCCGTCAGTTGTTTTTTCCATTACTGCAGCACAAAAACAGGCGCTGATCATTTCTCCAGGACGGGTTTCACAGAGCCTGCAAATGCCGACATGCAGATCAGATAATTGCAACACGAACAGTCCTTATGTTGACTGCTATACTGTAGGCTTTTTATCCATAAGCAAAGACATAATTATGTGATAGGTTACATTTATATTCCATGTAAAGTCTGTATGGAAGGGTCTGATGTTTGCTTATTAATTAGGTGTCTAAAATGAGACATGGCAAAACATGGCAAAATGATGATTAAAATAATAGTACTGTTCATAAAATACTATAGAAGAAAGAAAATCATTTTCCTAAAGAATCTTTCAATGTATGCTTCTTTTGGAGAGTTGCAATGTCTGGAGTGTATACAGCCTTTTTGAACTTTAAAGAACTTCCACATAATGCAAAGGTTCTATAAAAAACATTCAGCTGGTGTAGAACCAGTTTCAGTGTGTGAAGGTTTTTTAAGCCTTTCAAATTCGTCTCTTTAAGAAGTAAAAAGAGACGTATATAAGTTCTTCCTTGGCATCAGATCAAAATACTAATAGAAATATCTAAGGATGGATTTATGGGCAGATGCCAATGTCTGGAATTTATCATATACATATATCTGGTGATGCTGATACAACAACATTTGGAAATTTGGAATCACCAGAGCATTACAGCATTTATAGTTATACAGCATTTATTTCTACAGTGTTACACATTAGATGCGGTCATATCATGTTACAGACATATTTGCACTACACAGACAACATATATCAATAATGTCACATTTCAAGTCTACTTATCAACACAGTTGTGGAATCAGTTGAGGTCTGGACTTCTCTGCTTGTTTTGAGAGATAATTAATATCAAATTACAACACACTTTTATCACCTGTGCTAACTTCTCCAGGGGTTAATAAAGCCTACAACACACAGTTGTTACCCATTTTAACAACTGGTTAATGGTGCTGGAGAACACATCCCATATACCCTCTTCTACATACTGGCTCAGGGATGTGAAGGGTTCTGTTTTCACTGCCAGTACACCACGGTACCCCCATGTCTTTAAGAAACCGAGCAGATCACACAAAGGGGTTCGAAACCTTTTTAAGGATGACCTCTTGGCTTTTAACCGAGCGGGAGTAAAGAAGTCATGCGTGCTTCAGAGTTATTCTCATGAGTAGAGGGAGAGTGATGGGTTTGGAATGCTGACTCATACGGGCCTCCCTCCTGAGCGGCCCCCTGTTAGAGGCCTGCAGCCCTTCTCTCGGCTCTACCCCAAGGTCCTCTCAGGTACAGATAATGATCACAGACTTTTTCCCTCCATGCTCTCTGCTCTCAGGTCATGCTTGACTCACTCACGCACGTGACACCTTAAGAATTTTAATGCGAGCCAGGAGCAGGCCTGAGGAAACGGCCCCTCTCCAGCCATGGCACTGACAGACACCCTCATATTAGGACACATGAGAGAGAATAGGCAATGGCTGCCATAGCTGTGGAATTGGCAGACGAGCTAATTAAACTCAAAACAGCCCTGATATTCACTGATATAAGATGCGCAAGGCTGAGGAGCCAGTGCCCTGGAGTAAGTTCCAGTCTTTAACGAACGCATGTTGCGTTTTAACAAGGCCTCCTTAATGCAGTGCACCTTTTTATGGCAGGAAGAGGATTGTTGGTTCTGCTCTGACGGATACAAAACTCATCGCAACGAGCTTTAATCCGCAGCTTTCCAATGGTTAGTAAAGAGGTAGAGACGGTGCCGCGCTGTCTGTAAGGTTTCAATTATTCCAGAAAGGAGAAGCCCAGACTGCGTACACATTCCTGTCTGAAGGGAGGTGCTGGGTGTCTATGTTCCAGAAAATGGCTTTACTCACTTCCCTTAGAATAAGAGCGGCTGCTCCACAGTTTAACCTCTCTGACTTGGTTCCTCAGTAGCTAGGGCATAGCATGTGTCCATATGACCTGAAGACGCATCAGGTAACCCGTAGGTGGGTTTTGAGCTTAAGATTAGTTTGTGTGTTTGGGCAGCGTCTTCTGAGCTGCTCAGTTCAAAGAGGGCCTCACTGCAGGTCTTTGTCAGAAGCCCACTTTCAGTCTGTCTCATGTTGAAGATGTAGGATTCCTCCAACTTGCTTTGATTATTTATTTATCCCACTTCTCCTGTGTGATACTGCCAATATCTCGCACAAAACTGCCTTGCCGCCTCTGAAATTCATGGGAGCAGCATTGTAGGCCCTGTTTCCCTCCTTTGAAAATTTTTCATCTGAAAGCCTGACACTTATTTGAAGTCTCTCCTTTTCTCTCCCTCTCTCCTGTCCACAGCTCCTCCCCTGTTCCCGACCTTCCACACACCGATACCAATCGACATGCGCCATCATGAGGGCAGATACCATTACGAGCCACACCCTCTTCATGCCATGCATGGGTAAGTCTGTCAAGTCTTTGGACACTAGTCTCCAGCAATACTAGGTAGAGTGGAGGATATGGCAAATATATCGCAATACTGACAGAAATCTTTATTACAGTGTATCACAGGATCTAAAGCCAGTGTTGGGATTTGTAGACCTCTCTGATGGAATCGTTTAACTGCATGCAATGTGTGGAAGAGTGCTTTGAAGTGTGGTTTGGGCTCCAAATTACTTTTTTAGGCTTCACACAGAGACTCACAGCAGAGCACCAATATCCTATATATTTAGAATTTACCCTTCCTGTATGTCATTTAGTTCAGCTAAAAAGTTTTTGTACTTTGACTAATAGGAGCTAAAATATCTAGAGTAACCACTGCATGCCATTCTGACTGCAGTGCATCCCATAGGTGCTGGAGGGTGCATGGAGAAGGATCCATAGAGTAACCATAACGATCAAGGTGGTCCCACAGATGCTCAGTTGGGTTCAACCTGTCAAACTGCTAAATCCTTTTTAATGCTACGTTGTTGTTCAGTGTTCTATAAGCAGTGACAGTATCCACCACATACTCAGAAAAGCATATTGCATTGTAATTTCTGATAAAGATAGCTTATTGAATTTTGCCCACCCCTAGCACTAGGTTCTAGGTATCTGGGTAGAATCATTAAATTTCACTAACACCATGGGAGAATAAAGCTGCACAGTTTAGCTAAGCTAAACTAAGCCCCACGGTGCATCCAATACAGAATGAGCAGATGGCAGTCCAGCACAGCAGTTCGTCTTCAGCCTGAGAGATCTTTCAGCTTCCCTGAGAGCAGCACTGATGTCTATACAGAAAGGTTCTACATAAGAGAAACTACATAAGATTAACCGCTGAGTGAAAACCGATGGAGAAAAGCCTGTTTAGTACAAAGCTGACAGAATGTTAACAATTCCACCCATCCTCTATCTCTCCCCTGACTAATATTTCATTGTGCTGGACAGCTTTGTGATCTTGGCATTCTCTGAATCAAGGAAAACTCAGCCAATTGACAACCTCTTTCCATTTGTGTGGGGCTTCATGTGAGGGGATCTGTTACATACGCACACACATTCTGCACCAAACTCCACCTGATACGATGAAACGCTCATGTGAGAGCGGGGTCACATGTCTGACCCTGGTCAGAATCCTTCTTGTTTAACTTCAAAGAGAGATTGGACCCATGAACTGTATGCTAAATAAGTTCTGCTTTACATGCACATAAAGGCTGGCGCTAAATATTTAATGGTCTGCGCAGCTATTTGGTAGGCCACATGTATAGCTGCAATATGTGAAAAACAAATGTGCTGTGGTTATATTGGGTGTCTAAAACAATAAGACACTTGATGTACAGATACAAGAGTTCTGAAAAGAAAGTCAGTACAGGCAAGGGGCATAAATTTACCAAATGAAAGAAAGAAAAATCAGCTAAACTGAGCTCAGCAGCCAAAAAAATAGTCCCCTGTGACTGAAGTGTACCTAATAATGTGTACTACCTACACAAGCACAAATAACAGCTGTGATTCGAAATGGCATGGACTGGACAGGTAATCTTCAGCCACTTTTGCATCAAAAAATTGCATAGTTGGGTCAAATGTAGTGGATGCAGGTATTTATAGCCCAATTATTTTCATCCAACACCATCTGCAGGACCGTGTAGTTACTACTTTCTTAAACACACAAGGTGACTAATTGTTTGTCCACTGAAGTTACTCCTCCTTCTATTTCTTGTGCCACTGTAGTGTTTAAGGCATTTTATTTTTTATAAAAATACATCTTATATAAACCGTGTAGAATAAAACCTGAACCTCATTAACGGATAATAAAGCTATTACTAACTACACACTGATGGTAAAAGCTGTATGGTTAATTAAGAAAACATTTGCCTTGTGATTGGCCTGAGGAAATGAGAAATGCAAAGAATTGTGTGTTTTTGTGAGATCATTAAAGGTCTATGAGGCCTTGGGCAGTTCTTTTGCTGCTTTAAATATTCAGTTGATGTACTTCACCTCCTCTACCCCACTTTATCTTTATTCTTTACTGAGAGAGGTGTAGAGGCAATCAATGAATTGGGCATACACATTTACATTCACAGATTTGACTGTGATATGTAGCCTGCGCCCAGCAGCAGCAGAGCTATTCATCACAGGCCGAATAAGAGCTAAGAAAAGAGAAGAGTCCTACTCTGGCTTCCTTGATTAATGTGACTTGGTCTTGACAGAGGCCCCCTAATTCATCAAGACCTTGATGTAGTTGTCTTTTTTTCTGGCCTGTGCCAAATTCACCTAATTACGACGTATGTTGCACAGCAAATTAAGCGCCGTGTCATTGGTCGATGGGCCCAGTGCTTTGTTATCCACTCGAAGTGGAGTGTCAGGGGTCTTGGCCTTGATTGCTGAGCATGACTGCCATGTATACCTCTTGTCCATCATTGTTTGCATGTAACGTAATGAGAGCCTGGTCATTTTGTCAAATCCGTCATACACAGAGACTGCAGAGGGGTTTGGCCCTGTATGAGGAATGAGCTATGCTATAATATTCTCAGACTGTGACTAAAGCCTGACAGCTCGCCAACATCTGTAGGACTCCTCATTAGAGGTCCTGTAATGTAGTACCTTCTGGTAATGTAATACCTCTTTTTTACCATACTTCAATTCATCCTCGCTTTTTGGGACTCTCATTTGCACAGGCTAAAGGTGTAAGCTTATTAGAGCAATACTTCAGCGTTTTATATCATACCATATCTTCTGAAGTCATTTGAAGTGTACACTTAGTTACTATTGACAGAAGTTTTACCTACTTCTGGGTGCTCTCACGAGGACAGAAAAAGCACTGACACTTCAGTAAACTGAATTATTGGTTGAAATAGGTTTTGTGGTAATCAGCGTAGGGTATTACAGATTATGAATTACCTTTCCTAAACTGTAATGGAATCACTTTACCTACTACATCCTGCAAAAAGTAATCTCACTATTCATAACTTTTTAAATTAATATAAAAAAACCCAAACAAATCTGTACCAACTAGAAAACACATGAGAAAAAAGCATTGGCCAATAACAGTAAACATGGTTTTAAAGGCCTGTCAGTATCCTTGCTTTTAAACAACACACAGCTCACAGTTATGCTGAGTTAAAATGATGAACTACTGCCCTTAGTATCCTTCCAAAAACAGCTGCCTCAAAATAAAGCCTTTATGAATAAAACGTATTAAATAAAAGTGTCTGTTAGGCTGACGTGGGAATATCTCTTCTTTGGCTTAGAAGTCAGTTTCATATTAGCATGATAAAATGCTTTGACACATTGTTCTCAGAGTTTATATCACTTCCCGTGCTTGTGCTGCACTGCTCATATTCACAGTCAAGGTTGCGCACTTAGCTGTCACAGGAAGCACAGGTTTATAAAATTATGCCCAAGAACAGATAACTACAGTATATAGAGGGAATGTGGGTTATTATTTAATGCTTTAATCTTAGATAATGTTGTTGTCTTAGAGACATATCGGCAAGATGCAAAGTGCAGGGTGTCTGGGATGTTCTGACTAGCTTAATAGGAAGCCAGAATTCTGGGAGTGGGGCTGCCTGAAAAGAAGGTCCGTATGACATCATGCTGTGTGTCAGAGTAAAAGAGACACTCAAATTCAGGGAAAGGTCATTTTTTGGCCAGGTTCACCCACCAAACAGCAAGCTTCAGCGTTTATGACTATTGTAGGAAACTCGTCCACCCACTTGGTCCTCCATAGTCTAGCAACTGTAACTACACCTGGGATACTAATGAAACAATACATAGCATATCTGTAGATCTGAAAACTTGCCCTGTTTCCCAAGAGTTTGGTGCAAAGACTGAATTGTTACTCCTCACTCAAACCAAAGACGAAAAGGAGACGTGTAAGATCTAAATTAAGATGTAGTAGAGCGCATGACCAAACTAGAAAGGAGCATCTCAACCCCAACACTCCCAACACCAGTGCTAATTGATGGTAAGATACAGATGTAGTGGCTCGAGATTAAGGTTGTAACATTCCTTGCACAACAACAGTGTCATCAGTAGTGGTGAGAGAGAATTGAGGCTAAGGGCTATTTAAAACCTTTTCTTCAGTTCATTTAAAGCGTTCCAAACCATGTGACCATCCTCTGAAGGGAAGACGTTGACAGACAGACTTTGCAAAGGAAGGGAGCACTGTGTTAGTGCAGGCCTAACAAATTGTGAGTTATGCATGCCAATATGTAAACGTGGTAATTAGCATCCAAAATGGAGCTTTCCGTTCCCAGAACCTCAACAACAACAGTGAATGAGAAAAACATATCCTCCGTCCCTCCCACCCAGTAACTGTCTTTTTTTTTTAGAAAGCAGTTTAACATTATAGTAGGGAGGTTTGCTCAAGGTTGTCTGCGGTGGAGTTACAGGCCACAGTAGCTTTTCACTTTAACAGAAGAGCCGCAGCACACTGCGCTGTACTTTTTGCTTTGAGTAATATTGATTCACACATAGCTGCCATGTTGCTGTTAATAAATTTGCTTGTTATTATTGATACGTTTGCTTTTCTGTTATTTATACATTTGTTTGCGGTGCCGGTTGCTGGTTTATAGGAGGATATGCTTCTTTGAGTGTTAATGGGGCGTAGGGAAAACATGACTGATGATGTGCATGGAGAGAAAAAGGCATCCATCATGCTCCGTTGTAAATAAACCACAGCCAAGGCTGTTATTTCTCCACTGACCCTGGTCTATGTCCACAGCAAACCACAGAAGTATAACTATATGCTGCACTCACAGTCAAAGAGTAACTAATGCCTTAACTTTGGCACTAATTCTGCTGCTTTCCAGGTCACCCGTGTTGTTGGTTTGGTTTGGCGTAGAAATGCACTGCATATGTAGTGAAGGGAAGACTGTGCTGAAGTTGAAAGCAAGCATCAAGTGTGGGAGGGCATCTAGAAAGCTACGCTGGGAATTGACCGACTCCGATGTGATTTGTCTAAATCAGAGCACCTGACCAGAAGCACTGGCGAGTGTGTGTCAGGACGTCATTTTTCAGGGAGGGAAAATTCCAGAAAACAGTTTAACCAGACAGCATACCTATGCAGAACAAAGCTTGGGGGCAAGGATTTTCCAACCATTAAAAGATTTCCTGGCCTGCTAATAAATAGACCCATGCCAGTCAGACTGAAGTCAAAGCATGAATGACTATTTTCTGGTTTACACAGTGTTTATTGTATAAGCTTTAACAGCTATGGCTTTGTTCATATAGATACACAAGAATGGGAAACTGCAGAGGCCTTAAGCCAGTAAATATAGTATATGCCTGCCAGAACAATTGCCTACCATAATTCAGTAATGCTCAAAGCGATGGTGTCAGTGCAGAAGAACTCTTCCCAAAGTACAGATTATGTGATTGTAAAACAAAACTGCCATTCAGTTGGGTTACACGGACAGGAGCCACCCATGATGTTATGATGAAAGCCTCCCAGGATCTTCAAGCGCCAGCTCTCGAAATTCTCTGTGGCACTGTCTGTCCGTGACTAAGGTCTCTTTAAGCCGGTCAAGTAACATCTTGTCAGAAAGAGGGTGGAGCGACATGATTTTAGTAATTTTGCCTGTCAGAAAGGCCTCCTATTTCTTGTCCCCAGTGGGGAAAGCTGTAAATTATGGTCTTTTATCCAGGACTCAAACAGGCACTGGGTAGTTTTTTCTGATTTATTTGCGTGTTAACAGGTTATAGTGTCATTTCTGACTGTCTAGCAGTGGAGCCGAAACCTGAACAGAGTTCATAAGTGCATTCGTCTCTGTACTATTGCATGAAAGTATGTGAACACAATCATTTGGTCCTCAGCAAGAGCCGTTTGTCATCATACATGACAAATTTTTATTGATGTTGAAATAAGCTCTAAAACTAAAGCCATTCAAATAGAGGAAATGGACTGGGCTGACTGTAGATTGTGGCATTTAAGGTCATGTGAAAAATCTTTAAGGCACTAAACATAGATCATCCATCACCAAGTACTGTTGCAGGATTTTGTATTTTTTGTAATAATATTTGTGAATATGAAAAGATTTCAAATATCATTTATTTTCAAAACATGAGAATTGTATATTTAATTGGCTGAACAAACAAACACCAGTCCAAACCTCACCTAAACATTTTTAGCAGGGTAATGCTGGTCTCCCACCTGCACCACTACAGTTCCCCCTAGAAAGGCGGTCTGTCGGACTGTGGTTCAGTGATTAAGGCTGTAACCAAAAGGGGGCAAATTCCCAACTGCTAGCAACATGCGCAGTAGTGCCAGTTTGTAAAATCACAGCGTTATTGGAGCTGAACGTTAATGTTGAGAACACACCCTCCCCCACTCCCCTCCCCCAGCCTCTGAATGGAGGGGAGGGCTGGCTGTTTTGTGTATGGGGCGTCTGTTTTCTCTCAGCTCCCCCAGAACAGAGCCGTCTTTATGGCTATCCTTTCAAGGGGCCTGATGGCAGAAAGTTGGCTGCTGCACAAGCCTGGTAGTCTGCAGGCGTTTACTGGAAACTGAGCTGGGCTCGGGCTGCGTGCAGGTTGGCCTCCACACAGAGGAGGTATAAGTGAGGGACTGAGATGAAGCCAGCTTGTGCCAAGCATAATGCATCTGAGACGACGCACCTTTCAGATAGTCAAGCTGTAGGGCCTCTATAAGGCCTCAGAAATGCTTAAGAAATCCAAGATTAGCCTCCGAATCTACATAAACCCATATCAGAGGAGAATTATGGAGTGAAATATTTGAACTGGTTGAACTAAATGCAGCCAAACACATTTGAACAGATGAAGATCCTTTAAGTAAATCTATAATCCTCTTTTTTTCACCGACTAGACTGGAAAGCAGGAATATGTGCCTGGAAAACCGAGGGATTGGCGCATCTCAGTAAGTTTCCAACCAAATAAATAAAAGACGCTTTCATGTCCTCCTATTTCCTTCAGAATGAGGACTGAACAACCATGCTTGTAGCCTAAAAACTGTCATGTTCTCATCGCCAACTCGGCAATGCACCCATCCCCCATCTCCCCAGCTGAGCATACCCTTACAGAACTCTCAGTCTCTGATTCATCAATGCGATCATTTCCTTTCTGTGGGAAAGTGATGGGAAACAAATGAAGTGTGAGCACACAAGCTGGCTGGCTTTGTTTAGCGCTGTCTGATATCTCTACTCTGTTGAAGCCCCCATTCAGCACCTGTGGAATCGCTGCTACAACCTGCTTGTAACTAGTGCTGAGTTTACTATGAGAGACTACAGTAAACACTTGTTTTATGTGACACCAGTTATACTGCTGTTTTACTAAGGCTTCTGCTTATAATTAGCCTTCTAGTTATGTTAACTGCTCACCTGTCCGTTTTTACAGGTGACAGTATATGGTGCAGTGTCAGAACCCAAATACGTAAGTTAGTTTGATAAGGCTTAACTGCAGGGTTTGAGGCAAGTTCTAGGAATGCAGTTTTCTCATTGCTCTTTGGGAGTATATTGTAGTATCTTGTAGCTCTAAAGAAGTAACTTTCTAATGAACATGTCGTAGCTGATACCCACTCATTTGGGGGGAGGGACATTGTGTATAATTGTATTTTTGGAATTTTAGCATATTGATCTGAGTATATACTAGTCTGAAGCAAACATATCAAATGCTGAACGCCAGTAGATGATTACAGGGTTGCAATTAATTGAATTAATGCATTTGTTACTTACTTGTTATTCATTAAAAAAAAAAAAATATTGTGGGAGCAAACATGTAATATAGGTGCAGTTTACCCCACCCCATGTATTAATGATCATGACCACCACTAAACAGTTATGATGTGGGTGGTGTTATGGTATATTATGTGATCATTCTCAGCACTGCAGTGACACTGACGTGGTGGTAGTGTGAGTAGATCAGATACAGCAGTGCTGCTCTGTTTTTTCTCCGAACAATCTGTCCACTCACTGTCCACTCTATTAGACACACTTACCTTGTTGGCCCACCTTGGTGATGTAAAGCCGGAGAGCACCGTTTATGTAAGTCGTCCATTGCAGGACGCTGCCCACAGGACTTTGTTGACTGGATAGTTATGACTGGTGATACTGGGGTGTTTTGAAGCCCCATCATCACTGCTGTTTCTGATGCTGTTTCTGCAGTGCTGAGAATGATCCACCACCCAAATATTAACTGCTCTGTGGTGGTCCTGATCACAGAAGAGTTGGGTAAAAGTGGGCTAACAAAATATGCAAAGAAACAGATGGACTACAGACAGTATTATTATACCTGAATTACAGGAGCATGCTGATTGCCCTCACCTTTATGGAGTGTATTTGACTTGTCTCTCCTCCAAGTGTCCTCCCACTTACAAGCACATGAAAATGTAACTCAAATTAGATAAGCAGAGTCACTGTTAGACCCATACATACATCTCTTCAAAAGGCCCTTTCAGGAAGAGATCAGACAGTGCCAATGATCTACCTTCAGGAGGTATTACAGTTGTAGTCTACATCCTGGCTAGACTTCCACAAAGGCCCAGCTACCTGCCAAGAGATGACACATTTATATCCTCACCTCGACCTGTGGGCTATCTCTGAACTTCCATTCTGGCACCATGTTCTACAAGTTGGTTCAGTAAAAGGATGAACAAGGCTGGACGTTATTAAATAGTCTCGTCTCACCTCCGGAGCAATCCCACCCAGACATCACGGCTTACACGCTTCTGTATTACACACTTAGTCTCAACTTGCTCTGCTCTCTGCCCAAGGCATGAAGAACAGAGGTAGCTGCAGAGTATAATAGGTAGTGTGGGTGTGAGGGGGAAAAAAAACATGGCCAGTTTCACAGCTAGCTCTGATTCATCTTAGAGAAGTGCTCAGATCTCATTGTATATGGACGACGCTGATGAAAAGTCTTTTGTCATTGTACTTAAGCTGTATAATAGTAGTTGATTGGGAGGAAGCTAAAGTGTCTAGCTGTTGATTCTAAGTAAATGAATGGATTTATCTGAAGGTGCAGATAGGACAGGCTTTTGGTTAAATTATGGTGGCTCAGGTTATTTATCAAACACGTGGCTTGACAGAAAAAGCTAGATAACAAAAACACTAACCTTCACAGATTCTTTCCCCAGTCCATAAGGGCATTCTGGTAAATTAAATGTGCTTGTGATGGAAGTAAATCAATCTGTGCAAACTGTTCTTTATACTAGCAAACAGGATGTCTTGGGACTATATTATTTCTTGCTCTTACAAGCAAAAACACATTTATTGCCCATAAAATGGTTTACTGCTTATGTTTTTTCCTTTACAACTATATATATTGTTTAAATCTTCTTTTTAACTATGCACAACTACAGTGTAGTGTAACTCACAATTAGTATTTTATATTAATTGTAGACTCTATAACAGTATGTTTGAACTCTGCTACACAGATTTTATATGGTGTGATTTTTCAAACATCCTCAGGGGTATGTTTTGACCTGTGGGCCACACTTTGGGCTGCCCTGCCATAATATATTGGCTTAAGATTTCAAGCAACATTAAGAACTCAGTAAATGTCATGACAGATGTTTGATGCCACAACAGCTAACTAGATTACCTTTTAGCAAAAATAAGCATACAACATAAACATCAAATATTATGGTGTCTGTGATGACATTACTACACAAAATCTGTCCTGACAGCATATGATATCTCCCATGACATACTGACATGGCAGGCAATGGTACAAATACCTTAGTGTTAAGTATAAAGTGTTACCGTGCATTTTGTTGTTCTATTGTAGATTCTAATGTAGACGGAGAATGCAACATGGGGGCAAGGAGCTAATATTTCTCTCTCTCTCTCTCTCTCTCTGTCTCTCTCTCTCTCTCTCTCTCTCTAGCCCTGCTGGATTAGCTGGAAGTCCAGTCATTTCTGATATCTCTCTGATCCGGCTGTCCCCTCACGCTGCAACCACAGGCGAATCCCCGTTCAGCCCACCACATGCCTATGTTAACCCACACATGGAGCACTACCTGCGCTCAGTCCACAGCAGCCCTACGTTGTCCGTCCTCTCAGCTGCACGAGGCCTCAGTCCAGCGGACGGTGAGTCTTCTATAAACACCTGCATGCAGAGGGGCCCACATTCAGCCCTTTGGTTCAACTGGTGATCATCATATGGCTTGCCATGCCTGCTAATATTGTGTTGAATTATTCCTTAACTTCGTTCATATTTCATAATGTGTACAGGTACTTGTTGATACAGAGAGTCCAGTACAGTTCATTATGTAACCACATGTAATTACATTTAAATAATTAAGTAGGACAAACCGAACAGAAAATACATCAGTAATAACTCTAGACTCTATAGTAAGTGTGCAACAAGGAGCACCCAGGTCTGCCTATGATCTCCTTAGCGGAATGCAGATGATTTATAAATGGCCAGCACTTCATGCCTGCCTCTGTCACGCTGAGGTTATAATGCATTGGTCCTAAAGCGGTAGTGTTAATGGCGTTTGAGTTTACAGTACATGGCCGTGCATTAAGGGGATAAAATGAAAGCAGCAGGCTGTGGTTAAGAAGGAAGAAGAGCTAATGGTTCCACTCCTTCACAGACTCAAAGACACTACAAAGACTGTCGCAGCACTCTGCCTTGTGTAGGTTTACATAAGGGCTTATCTCTGCTGTTGTGGTCATTAATCCTATGTCAAATACGCTTTGAAACTTAAAACATTCTGGAGATCTGCTCTTATATAGCATGTGGGAAAGAGTTAGAAGCCATGGAAATGGGTAAAGAAAACAGAGGCGAAGTAGAATTTCCCCCGATCTAACTCCCATGCTGACAGCTCCGTTCTCACCAAGCATCTTAGAATAACAGGTTGGGACGAGCAGGCAAAATCAAAGATAAATCACCTACTACAGTCTGTTGACAATAAGAGCTCTGCACTTTTACAGTTAAATAAGCAATGCGGAAAAGATCGCGTCACTGATTGCATGGTGAGGAGTCAAAGAAAATGGAGGGAATTAAGCTTCAGTGAGCACAAATAAAAAGCCTGAGTCCCTCTCACCTCCATTCACAAAGCCTCAGGAAGGTCTCCTTTAAGTGTGATATCATTTGTCAAAATTTTAATGTGGTTGTAAGTGTAGTTCACGTTCTCTGTATATTTAAGGCATTTCTGTCCATGTGGCCGAAAAAGGCACGGCTGTCAACTTCTTCACAGAGGACACTCTTAAACAAAGGTGCTGAGCTTATTGTAGTGATGAGTAGAAACTTCTTTCTGACCTACGTTTAAAAGGACTACTTCTGAAAATGAAAATGAGACTTTTCAAAGAACCTTCACATGAGGTAAAATTCTATACTACTGAAAAGACCAACACCATTAATATGTCGGGGGTGTTTACCCACCCCCTTTTTTATAAACAGGCTGTTTTTGTTACCGTACCTTTAAGGCTGATACACTGATGAAATCATCTCGGTTCTGACTGGATGCTCTGTAAAAAATAATGTCCAGGCTGAAACACTCCTTCTAACTTCTATGTGAAGAGGCAGATAGGCCGAGCTGCTGTAGGAAGAATATCACAAATTATATGGTATCACGAAAACCTTAGATTCTTTTTTAAGCAGCTGAGTTTCCCTATACGGACCGTATGGACTCTGAAGTGAATGCTGCATTTTGAAACCTTTACAGTGTTTTCATATTGCACCGTTTCACAACAGTCTTCCATGACGTGGCCCCTTATGTTTTTCCAGAGCTGTATGCCCAAGCCGAAAGCCATTTAAGACAGCAGTCAGCAAATATCAATCAGCTTTCTACTGTAATGGTTTTTAGTGTCTGGGGAAGTCCCCAGTGTCAGTGCCACTGCTCAGACTCCTCTCTGCACTGCCTGAGCCTCAGCGAGCCAGACTGGGGCGAACTCGTCAGCACTCTGACACCAGACCCCTCTAGAGACAGCACTCCACGATCTGGCGAGTGCGGAGAAAATAAACGGCCTTGTTCTGCCATGAATCTAGCACAAACACGCGTCTGTTCTCTTTCACCATGCCGCACCCTAATTGTCTCTGATAGATCAGATGTGGCATGAATGGCCCAGCAGGCAACGGAAAGAGGAACGAGCCAGAGCTCCCTCCTCTTGAATGGCCGGCACGGACACGAACAGCCTGCTCCTGCAGCATGCTGGATGAGAGAGAGAGGAAGTGGTGGCACTAATGGTCATCCGAGCCAGACAGAAAGCAAAACAAATTCATCTCCTTTGCAGATTGCCCCTGACACCTTTAGACTGCGGTTTACTAGGTGCAGGTGTTAACACATTTTATATCGGTGTTACACAGGTGCTTAAGAGGGTCCCCTTACGTGTGTGTTGCGGGGGGTGGTTCTAAATTTATGGGGTTATTTGTGCACAGATGAAGATGAAAACTTTGTATTATCGACACGGAAACTTTATGAGAGAAAGAAGAAACAGTAGCACTTCATGGATCAGCAGCACCCATAAGGCTACACGACACATGAGCCTTTGTTGAGAACTGACTTAAACCTATATAGACATATATAAAGGCTAACTCTAACTGGCCTCAGCTGTCAAAACACTGGTTAAGGCAAAATGTAAAAGCAGACAAAGGCAGCCATATGCAAACTGACAATGATTGGAATAAACGTTTATGTCCGCTGTAAAGTAAGACCTTTAATTGTGAAATACTGTAAAGGATAGTTGATATTTTAAATAGTCTAATTGTATGTAATATTGATAATGAGATGGATGTTGTAACAGCAACATATCTGAGATAGCTATGGGTCCAAGTGGGTTACGTGTACTCTTTGCCCAAGCACCTGGTTCAGTTTTAGTTGTAAGTATGTCTTAGGTCAGGAAGTGCACTGACATTCCTGTGTCCTCTTGTCTTGCTCTGCACAGTGACACACGAGCACCTGAAAGAGCGTGGTCTTTTTGGCCTCCCCCCTCCACCACCCGGGACCAACCCAGCAGAATACTATCACCTGATGACCAGCCACCGCAGCCCCTATGGAGAGTTCCTCATGCAAACGGGGGCAGCAGCTGCAGCCGCTGCTGCAGCACATCTACCTGATTACATGAGCCCAGTGGACAGTGAGTAAATCTCCTAATGATTAGTGCATTCAGGTCAACATATTAACAGTGAAACCAAGAGGGATCAAAGCAGGAATTAGACCGCATCTCGAAACTTATTCTGAATTCTAATGTAGCTCATATGCTTTGAATTTCAGTAAGACCCACCGGATTTGGTATCAATCACAATTCAGTATTTAACCTCCACTTATTTATAACCACACACAACTTAATTATCTGTAACTTCTATGAATTATATGTTCAAACATTTGATAGTAATAGATACGTTATACAAGTGAGAAATTTAAATGTAGGCCGACAAAAAGGTCTGCTCACATGTTGCCTCAAAGGGGCCAAGTTCAATGTTTGTGTTGGGCCAGCAACAGCCAAAAAGAGAAAACAGTATATATATGTATATATATATATATATATATATCGTCGCTGTCCAAAGAAAAACAAGTATCTCCAAAATGGCAACTTTACAGGAGAGGCCAAAAACCTTATTCAATTTTAATGTAAGTCAATGGAACCAGACGTCTTACCAAGCACTTTTGGGCCATTTCAGTTGGTCCATTCATAATGCAAACCTCACAAAGTGTAAACGGGACCTGCTGTTTTCAAATGATGCATAAAAGTCAAAATGGCCAAAAATGGAGATACATGTTTTTCATTGGACAGCGACGATATAATAAGACAGAATAGTATAATATAATGAAACAGAATAGTGTTATTTCTACCACATATATATGTGGTAGGCATAACACTATTCTGTCTCATTATTAAAATACATAAAAATATATCATTTAAAGAGGATTTTAAGAGAACATCACAATCACACAGTCTAATTTAAAGTCCTTGAATGCCCCTGGTTTCTTGTTTTGTTTATTATTTGTACTTTTCTACTTTAAATATGCATTTTCTGCAAATGTTGGTGCACAGTTACTATTTATTTGCTAAATTTTAAATGCTGAGTAAAAAAAATGACATAAAACATTGCAAAGGCCAAAACTTTTCCGCATACCACATTTTCTGTTACATCCAATTAGAGTGTTAGCTGTTTGTAGAGAACCTCTTTAATCATTTTCACTTAAAAAATCCACAGAAAGGTATAATTTGACCAGAGATGCCCAAACCTTTGCATACGTCTGCATATAGTACAAAAATACTTTGCTTCTCTCATTAAGTAAGGGGGTGTGGTTTTGGTAACTTTCTGGCAGGCCAACCAAAACATCCTCAGGAGCCTGCTTTGGCCTGCGGGCCACACTTTGGGCAGCCCTGCCATAATGTATTGGCTTAAGAATTCAAACAGCATTAAGAACTCAAATGCATTTAAGAATACCCATCTGGTCATAGATAATAATAGCGTTGGGCATCTGCAGGATGGTGGTTGATGAGCGAGCAAGGGATAGGATAGTGCTAACACCAAAACAGACTCGCACCCCAAGCTGTAATGGAAACTTAATACAAATGGAGCAGTCTAGTAATTTGAGTTATGGTTTGAGTTACAGGATGCGCCACAAGGTTCCCACTTCAAATGGAGGAGGATGTTTTGTTACGTGTATATAAAGCATGACTCATAGTGAAAACTGTCTATAAACACGAGCCTACTCAGCAATTTATGAGATGTGCCTTCTGGGGCCTCTAATTCAGCTTGTACAACAGGTGTGCTTTGTTATTATAAGTAACATCCTCACAACGCATCCACCATAACCTTAAATGGAGCGCCTCAAAGAGAGACAGATTTTTACGGAGGGGGTACTGCAGGCTATGGCAAAGCTTTCATCTCTGCTCTTTGTTTCTGAAGCAGTGTTATGGCAGGTATGTAGCACTCTCCTGGTGCTTTGTAATGTGATCCAATTAGTCATGTTCTGTAGCTGTGAGAATGCCTGATCTTTCAAGATGCCGCACTGCTGCATGGCACACTGCTAGATAGTGTTGCATTCTTAAGAAGATGCCCAGAGGCGCTGACCTGAGAACAATGTTGCGTTCACTTCTAATGGTGTAATGCGTAGAAGCAGGCCAGACTATGGATGGGGTCTTCGGGTAAGCTGGGTCCGTCCTGGACCCAGTCCAGACCAAAGGTTCTACCTGAATGGCTCCAAAGAAGTGCTGCCTTATGAATGGCTAATAGTGTGCAAGGAGATGAACCATGGGGGTAAAACTGTGAAAGCTCGGCTTTAAGGTGTCTCCTTAGCAAATTTATTATTGTAAATAATCAAGCTCTTTGCTGGCCCTGGCTCTTGCGTATGTGCCATGCTTTGAATCAGCACAGCCACCCACAGGAATCAGTTTCCTTACCCCATTATGCCTCACTGGTTCCGTGCCTATCCTGCATGGATCCTCACGCTCTTGGAGGAAAATGCACACTCGGGCGTTCTCATGTTGCGTTTTGCAATTACTTCTCTCTTTGCTAATCAAACACGCAACGGCATGTTATCCGCAGGCCATAATGAGATGGGCATGAGAGCATCCAGCATCTGTGGCCACTAACCCGGGCCTCCACCACGCCATGGTTTGTCTAGCGAAACTTGTTTGCTCAAACACCCACAAACACCAACACAGCGCAGCGCTTTCTCCAGCCTGGCCCGTGTCGTTGGCCTTCTCCACTGTCCGGATTGATGTGGTCTCTCTCTGGGCACTCGCAGGTCCAGGCCTCTCCGCGCTGGCCCACAGACACAGGGCCCTCATTCAGATAGAGTGCCAGCTAATGACTCGGCGGCCGGACCCCAGCATAAAGGAGCCCGTTCAGCAGAGTGAGGGGCTGATAAATATGCATTGCTCAGCCCGCCGTTTATCTTGGAACGGAGGGCCGATAAAATTCATATGCATATTTAAAAATCAATTTATGTACTAATAAATTCAGCGGACCCACCACAAGAGCAAGTCCTCAGTGAACTCGAAAGCACTTCTCTTGTGTTCCCTGACGATTCCCATTCGGCTATTAGCTGACAGGAGGAGAGGATTTAGTTTGGGGTTTTCCTGTAAATGGGGATCGTTGATGTAAAAACAAAAAATGTGCGCATGGAAAATTCTGTGCTTCGTCATTAGAGCCAACGTGCAAAGCACTGTAAATTTCTCAGACCGCCTGCCATTTTCTATGCCGTGGTGGGTTCAGATTTGACATTAACTGGTGCGCTGAGACACTGACAGGATTGGAAGTAGACCTCAGTGTAAACTAGGCAACTAGACTGATGCTGTTAAAGCAGTATTTTTTGTTTTACACCAATGGACAGGCTCATTATACAGTAAGTGTCCAAAAGTACCCAGACATTCCTTCTAGGTAGTGAACAGAGCTGTTGTATGGAGGGCCTATTGCTGACACTGTTGGCTGCCAGTGGAGTAGGGTAGCTGAGTTATCTAGAGTGGTGGAGCTTTATCCAATATCATTGGGATAAAATGCAGAGCTAGAACCACTCATCAGTACCTGGCCTCAGTAGAAGCTCTGGATGAGCAGGTGTCTGCAGACTACAGTGTTCATGCAATTAAGACCCGAATGCTGTGAGACTAAAATCCAAACCATGCTACATTTCGGCTGTCTGGCTAACACGAAGACTGTCTAAACATTTTGGGAGCACCATTTTAACAACATTGTACTGATATACTGTCTTTTCTCTTCGCACAGTAGACAGACTGTATGAACTGTATGTATTTTTTTTTGGAGGGGGCTTTTTTCCCCCATTTTATCCATTCTTAGTCTAAGACAAGTTATTTGTCATTACTGACATTGCATTAATTACCACATGCTAAAAAGCTAACAGCAGAGGAAGCTGATTGAGCGCTTTGATTTCATGTCACAAATGGCCGTTTTGACTCACAGTTCCAAGTGCTGAGAGTTTTTATGCTGATCTTTGAAATGCGTTTCTCTTGTACTCCGGGGTCAGATTTTAACAAGCTAAAACCCACAAAGCCAGAGTTTCTAAAATGCACCGCCAGCAGGGTAGTTGGTAAGACGTTAAAGTCGGGTACAATGTTATTAAGGTAAACTCTTTCCTACTACATCTGACCACATCTTTCATTTGTTGCTAAGTTGTCTCTAAGAGCTACAGATTTGGCTCTTTCATTCGACTGCAACTTTCACCCATGATGTGAGCGGCAGGGGTATTTGCCTCAACAGGCCTAGGAAAAAAAAACAAATGGCTGTAAACAATGAAAGGAATCGGCGTCAGCCGTGAGTGTGTGCCTTTGCTTAAACGCTCTAGTGCAGTGCCAAGTGCATGTCCGTGCCAATGGTGTGTACTTAACATGTTAATTACGGCCCTGCGTCTGACAGGACGACACGCAGAGTGAAAGCACAAGCGCTGCTAAAAGCAACATCGCCCCATTTCCCCTCCTGGACAGAGGGATTTCCATGCAACAGCCACTTTCCTCAGGCCCTTTGTGTGTACCTACAGTGAATCTATTGCGCGTGCAGTGTTACGAGTGGCCTCACTCTGTGCCTCTGAATGACTGAGGCTAGAAACGCTGGCCTTAAAGCTTTGTGGATGGATGGGTGAATGCATAAATAAATAAAGCAGGCCCCATCTCTAACTGCAAGGCCACGGATCACAGCCAGACACTGACTGATACCGGAGAGACTGGGATAATACTTTAAACAGATGCCTTTGCTAACTCTGTTGGCCACTCCGTCCCCCCTCTGCCCTGGCTAAGCGCAAACAAGACTGAGCTTGAACGGTGACTCTAATTGAGATGCTTTCAGAGAAACTTTGTGAAGGGATTGAGAGATTGAAAGGAAAGAAGTAGAGCTCATGGTGAACTCATTTGTGCAGCGGAGCCACTAGGGAACCGTTTGAGCTCCCACAACAATAGCAGCTGCCAAAGCAAACGTCTGGTGTCCGGCTGCAAGCAGGAACGTGGTGTTGGAGGACAGAGGTTTTTGAGCATGAAGGAGGGGGGTCCTGTCACCAGTGTGGTGCATTTACACATACACAGGCAAAGCAAATAAGATTTTACATTAGACGTACATCTACATACAGCACTATGCAGAAGTCAGAGGCCACATTATATTTATTTCATTTTCAGTCAGAAGAGCTATTAAGTGTGAGTTCTTCACTTCAGGGAAAGAAAAAGAAACTCTAAATAAATTGTAAAATGTTTTTTAGTCTAGTGTGTCCCATCTTTATTACAGCCTCTGTTCTTTTTAGGTGACACACTTTTTTAAAGAAATCTGCAGGGACGTTTTAATATATAAGTTCAGAGTTGGTAGCTTTTTCTGCTTGAATGGCTGTATTCTGATTTATTGACTATTTTGAGTGGAATTTAAAGAAGTGAAAAGCTGTCTCTGTACTTTTTGCCAAAGAAATAAACTGAAGGAGTTTGACTCTGTAGATTTATGAGCGACAGGTTTAAATCTTGAGTCAAAGCAGCGTTTTTCTCAGTGCACACACTTACATAGATGCAAACACATATAGGCTGTGGTGGGACCTTGAGGCCTGGAGGCTATCCGGTGCAATACCTCTGTAATAAAATTTGCAGTCATGGCATTAGTCAGATTTACCAGAATAAATAAACCCTCGCCCACTCCAGAAACGCTACGCTTGCCTTGTTGGCAAAAAAACTCAGCAGAGCAGCACTGAGACCCGCTCTCGTGCCAGGATGCGCCTGTTGCTTTCGGAAAAGTCTGTTTCACCTCAGTTCAGGGTCAAGTGCTGGAAGTTGTAGAGGCCCGTTTAGCTATAGTTGCCAGAGCTACTAGCTCCAAGTACATAAACTAGCCACAGCAACTGCAGGCCTTCCCTGCTCTTTCCTCTGTGTCTAGAAAACAGAGCACAGCTTACATCTCTTTGCCACAGGCTGCAAAGAAGACCTCCAAAAGCGTGTGCTTATAGACAAAAGGTGCAGGACTCCGGGTGCCCGTAAAGCCCTGCCTGGCCAATGCCAGTGGCAGCTCAGCCCCAGGAGGCCAGCGGTGCACAGAGGAACGGCTGGAAGCAGAGGGGCGATCAGAGGATTAACACCCACCAATTACATTATTCTGAACCTCCACAAAAGGCATCCCAATAAAGCAGCGCGGCAGATGCCTACAATAATTGCCTCCTCTTTTGTAAACGTGCTGAGAGTGCCTGTAATTTTGAAGCCATATATCAGGCCAACTCCCCAATTAGAGCGGCCCTCCTCCCCCACTCCCAATGGGGCCGTGGGGCTCCCTCAGCTCGCGCCAGCCACCCAAAAGCCGCACAGCACCACACATCTGCTTTAGCACTCTCACGGGGACCTGTACACCCCTAAATTAGAGCCACATCGCCTATAAAAACAGCCCATCCCAGAGCGTGTGGGCCCCCATGACCTCGGGCAGGCAAGACACAGTGCTGCCCCCAGGCACTGCCCTTACGCTGGAGGAGGCAAGCAGTTCAGTGCAGTCACTCTCCAGAGTGTATGAGCATGGAAGGTTAACTGGGATGGATGAGCGTGAGCTTAGGGATGACTTAATTTGGACCATATTGAGCTTTTTTTTCTTTTTGTTGGAAGACAAAGTTCTGCACATGTATATTCCTGTCGGCGTGAGTGCTTCCTTGCAGTCCACAAACAGATTTCAGGCCCACAATCGTTACCACTTTGTTCCACGCAGCACCAACACTCTTACACAATAGTAATGATAGGTGACACATCTGTTTATAAGCCACGCCAAGTAGTGGGGTTTTGTTGTCTTTGCCAACTCTTTCATAAGTGCTCCTCACAATTCTCTACAGTTTTCAGTTACACTGAACATAAAGGGCAGCGTTCGTAAGGCCACATGATGCCTAAACGAGCCTTGTTTAATGACAACTACATAAGCATTGCTAAAGGCTTAACACACTTCTCACAATTTCCACATTCAGTCATTTCACTTAACCTTTGTTGAAAGCCTCATACAAATGCCTACACAGGTTTATGTCAGTTGACAGGCTTATGTAGGTGTTGTGTAGGGTTATAAGCACTGCTCTTGTTACGGTTACGGGTGCCCATGCTGTAAAACACATTAAAGAACCAGCAATCAACCTGAGGCAGGAGTTTGAAAGGCCTCTGTTTGAAATGTCACTGCATGTGTTTTTTGGGTGTGAGTGACATGCATGTGTTTGTGCAGAGTCATTATGAGCTTCCTGCATCCAGCACCTTTGGTGATGCCCCCTGAAGGGCGTAATGGCCTCCTGCTCTGTGTCCCCCTCACTCCCTGGCTAATGCACAGCACCTGTTGACCACTGAGCAGCTGGGCCAACACACACACACACACAGATCAGTGGCATAATAAGCTAAAAAACTTGCAGTGAAACAATCAAAGAGCACCATAAGCAAAATATGGAAAATGTGTCAGCCTGGCATCATCAGTTCTGTATCTGTGAAAGACCTACTGTGTGCATTAAGGAGCAGATACAACCTATAATAATTACTACTCTTTTTAGAAGAACACATGGAGTGGAGGTCGGATGGGGAAGGAAAATGCTCTAAATGAAATACTGCTATTAATAAAACTCCCAAAAACACTAGTGGAAAATTGGCCAAATCACCTTTATGATCTGTTTTCTTCTGTAGCACAAGCATGGCCTACCAAGAAGGGGTAGCATGCAACTGATCTCAGTGCCTTTACTCTTTAATTGTGCTCTGAAATGGAAGTGGTTAAATTGCCTCTATTTAGCATGCTGCAGTGCCACGGGCTCGGTGAGATTGGTATCAGCGTAATTACTGTAAACGATTGGGCTGATTAATTATTCATAGTGGGCTGTGAACGTGCAGCAGTGTGGGAGCGATGGTGAAGATAAAGGCGGTGAAACAAACCTTCTCCCCCTTGTCTTACACACAGAGCACAGAGAGGAGGAGAGGGAGTAGAGGAGTGCAGAAAAGGAATCGAGGCTTCAGCGCAGCGCAGTCACAGAGAGTTCACGTGTGGTTTTTTTTGTGTGTTTCTTTCCCCACCCAGTGTCCCGTTTCCCCAGCCCCAGACTGACGCCCCGGCTGAGTCGGAAGCGGGCACTCTCTATCTCGCCCATGTCGGACGCCAGCATCGACCTGCAGACCATGATCCGTACCTCTCCCAACTCTCTGGTGGCCTACATCAATAACTCCCGCTCCAGCTCCAACGCCAGCAGCTCTTACGGGCACCTCTCCGTCGGGGGCATCAGGTACAGGAAAGCCCAATGTCACATTCAATACTCTTTGTTTGATGTAAATGATCATTTACCGATAAATGTTCCCGTTCTTTCACTACACTGGAAATGCTGTCTCAAATATTCCA
Source organism: Prochilodus magdalenae (assembly GCA_024036415.1). NCBI lineage: Eukaryota > Metazoa > Chordata > Actinopteri > Characiformes > Prochilodontidae > Prochilodus > Prochilodus magdalenae. Next base: position 66,844 of record JAMWET010000761.1, read on the forward strand.
CAGGGTATTCATTTGACCCCTGTAAATATTTTAAGTATAAGGGGCCCAGAAAAGTCTTTCTATATAATGGTGATTCTGGAGGAGTCTTGCAGGAGCAACCTCACTTATGGGTTCCATCCATGCTTTGGCTGTAGGATAAATTCCTCAGGGAACCACCCTTTCCTGGAGCCTCCCTAAAGGCTTACAGTACTCTGGACAGCGGAAAAATAAAATATTTTATAATAAAAATTTTGGGTAGAGGTCTACAGGTCTGGGTACAGGTCAAACTGTTGAACAGTAGTCTTAATTAAACGGAGCAGTGTCCTGCAACCTCCTAATCCCATTCCTTATTCTCATTACCTATCAGTCCGTCCTTCACCTTCCCACACCCCATCACACCGGTGGCTTACCAGCAGCTGCTGTCCCAGCAGAGAGGGCTGAGTGCATTCGGCCACACACCCCCCCTCCTGCAGCCCTCAGCCCCCTTCAGCAGCCGCCAGCAGCCCCTGGGAGGTGCCACAACCCACAGCACCAGCAGCAACCCTGGCACCGAGGCCAACCAGGTGAGCCAGCCATTACACAGATGCTACAAGAACTTCTGAATGCACCAACATCCATAAGGGCAGCATGCCGAGATTCAGGGTTGTCATGAGAAAACCAGAATCTGTAACTTTACAGGAGAAAGGGAAACGTTCTTAACATTTGCTAGTTTAACCTTAAAGGAACTCAACATTTGCTTTTTGAAATATCTCATCCCCACGTAAAGTGGCAAAGGACACCAAGGGCAACTGGTTAACTATCAAATGGAGTTTGTCCCGTGAAGGTTTTCTCACGGCAGAGATGACATGTACTGTACACTCACTAATATTGGAATTGCTTATTCATACATGCTTTGTTCATAAAGCTGCAGTATCTGAAAACACATGCATCCTCCTCCTCCTGCGATGTGTTACGTTCATCTTCCAAGATTCTAAGTGTTGCTTCCACCTCCTCTATCACTCCCATGTAAACATTATGGCCGCCCAGAATGTAAACTTCCTCCAACTCTCTGACCCACTCTCATCATATCCAGACACCCACTAGATCCATTTTCATTCCATTTCTATTTCACAACCGCAAAAACACACACACTCACTTCAGCAGTGATGAGAAACACATTTCCCTCGCTTTTCAACAAAACCATGTCAGCGTTACTGAGTTATTGAAAACATCTCCCTCCGCTGTACTCTAGTGGTTGGGTGGGATTTAGAAGGTGCCCCCCCCAAACTTCTCTTTTTCTTGCTTCTCTATGGACAGGCTTTGTGCTCCCAGAGCCTCTGTGTGCTGTGTTAAGAATTCATCTAAGGATCAAAGTCTACAGCCGCGCTCTGTGGGCAATAATTTCTCCCTTTTCATATTTCCATCTGACGGATGCAAATAGGGCAGTCTAAACTGTTTAGTCTCCATGGCGGGTCACTTTGTGAAAGATGGGATCTGGAGCATGATGCCTCCGCAGCTCCGAAATCCTAGCACTGCTGCCAGCAGCCACGGTGCCTACAAGAATGACGCTCACTTTAGGAATCACTTTGCGGTTCTCTCTCTTTCTTTCCCACCCCTCCACCATCCTCTCATCTTTCACCTTTATAGAATGCCGGAGGTGACTCAGCTGTTAGCAGTACGGTCAATCCCATGATCATGAAGAGGTCAAAGGTGAAGACAGAAGTGGATGGGACACGTCCTCTCTCCCCATGCTCCCAGGTACAGAAAAGCATGAGATTGTAGATTTAAGTCTCACTGTATATTTCCAACTCAGTCAACAGAACAAAAGAGCACAGAGCTAAAAGTTGAAGGAATCCGCGGTAACACCGCCAATGAATCCTACACTCATAATGCTTTATATATGCATACATAGCGCCTTATATAATGCCCATCATAAGCTTCTATAGTCACTCATAAGTAGTTATAGCGACATGCAGAACGCTTTGTAAAATAAGAGTATATCTTTACAATGTTAGGTTGACTTTATGGTAGCTTTATACTCACATACACATCTTCTAAGCCATGTATCGTTCTGGGTCATGGAGGGTCCTGGAACCTATCCCACCGGATAGGTCGCCGGGGCAGATACACAGGCATACAAATTCACATACTGTACGTGCATACACAAACACTCATATGTGCGCACTCACACATAGGGGCAGTTAACATTCCCAACTCACTACACACCATGTCTTTGGCGTGTGGGAGGAAAGCAGAGCACCCAGGGGAAACCCACGCAGACATGGGTAGCTGTCTTTTTGTTTTATAACAGTAAGATGTGATTGATCTCATTTCATGAAATGATTTCATTTCATCTATGACCTATAATGACCTGGCATAACACTTTATAACATTAGTGTATACAATTCTGCCATGAACAGGTATTTTAATAGGTTATGGAACCTGACATTATGAAATGATGTACCTTTGCTGTTCAAGGGGTTATGCTGAGCTTCATAAGGTGTTATGTATGTCATATAACACCTAATAAGTGCATTTACAATGCGTTATGAATACAGGATTCAGTGTTCAGTGTTGCTGAACTAACAAATCAAATCTATCTGCAGCATCTGTGGCAGGTGATTATCATGGACACCTTTTGAAATGTTGTTGTGTACGGTATAGATAAACAGAAAACACTTTCAATTAAGCTTATGTAAAAAGCTGATTGGGTGTTTAGGTATATCTTGCATGACACTCATTCTTCAAGGGTCGCTGTAGTTTCACAGGGCTAGACGTGATCTCCTAACAAGGACGTCTGCAGACAACCATGAGACATTCGGGGCTAAATATGGGTGGGAAGGTAAACTTTATAGAGTGGGAAGAAACTAAGAGTGAAATTTCTAAACCAATCCAACGTCTCAAGTAGGCAGAGCTCAAAGTAGAGGGGCAGGATGCACCCATCAACACTGTGTGTAATTGATAGCTTATGGATGCCACATAAATTAGCATTGCATTGCTATAAGGTCCACCCAAAAAACTCCTGTTCCAGATTATATAACATGGTTTTAAAAAGACATTACAAGAACGGTGATAAATGTTCAAGATCGATTATCAGTGGCTGTACTTGGCCTCTGCTGTTCTGCAGTGACGATGATACAGTTGGACAAAATGGGATGTGGAAAGAATTTGTTTGGGAAAAGATGGTCGGATTTGAATTTGAGCTAAACGGGCTAGAGGAATTTGGGGCAGGTTTAAAGGGTTGTCCGCAGATGTGAATAATCATTACAAGATCGGGTCTGGCCCCACGAGGCTACAGCCCCATACAGTCATCTAATTTCACAGCATCCAGAGGGAGAAAAACGTCCATCTGTGACAAGTCACAGGCCGTCCATTTCCACTCTCAGACCTGTGCTGTAAACTATGCCAGGCTGTGGTGTCACAGTGACATATCAGCTAAACACTTCTCTTTCTCTCTTTCTCTGCTAGTCCCCTTCTCTACTCATAACTCTCAGTCCCTCTTTCACCTCTCATCTGCTCCCATATCTTTCAGTCCTCCTCCTTCTTTCTGTTGTTCTTTTGATAAATTTGCGGCTCCTCTCGTGGGCAGTGACAGCATGGCTATATGATGCATGGCAATGGGTGCTGAGTGCGATCGCGGGGCCTTTGGGAATTGATGAAGACGTGTGTGCAGCGAGCCAGATAGAAACATGCTGGAGTCAGCATGGAGGGGGAAATCACACCCTCGGTTGAACTGTTTAGAAGTGTATCGCTGCTTCTTACGTCTAAGCATGGCTTTTGGCCTGTCTGCTTCTGCCGCTAGCAGCTAAACAAACCCAGTCCTTTTTTTTGAACTGCTATCAAACAGAATGAGTGCGTGGAGGGGGATATTGGATGTGGCTGTAAGGCATTCCAATCTCTCACCACATTAGAGAAGGTTTGGGCCATTTAAGTTTAATGCAGGAATCATTAGAGCTCAAAAGCATTCTGAACGTTCCCAGACCCCAGCAGAAAAGTGGGTTACTAAACAGCTCTGGAAACAGGGCAGAGATTCATACAACACCTGCAATAGTCCAGTTCCACAATCTTAAAAAAAGCGAGCTCCCTTGCCTCTGGTCTAACTTTAGTGATAAGGTTATAGGTTACAAAGCAGGGTCTGGATCAGCAGCTAATGGTTTCCCAAGCCCAGTGCTGCACTAATAACACTGAAAAACAAGCAGTGGAGTTTCTTATCATTGAGTTATAGTTGTCAAGCAGTATAGTTTAGGGGCAGTCATGGGCTGGATGTTAGGGAACCAGCCTTGTGACCGAAGGGTTGTAGGTTCAATTCTCTGAACTGACAGTAATGACTTAAGTGCCCTTGAGCACCTAACCCCAAACGACTCCAAAAAAATAAAATGGAAAAAAATAAAATAATAATAATAATAATAATAGAATGACTGTACATAAATGTGTATAATGTGCAAAGTGAACAGGATCAGTCCAGAGGTAGTAATCAGTCGGTCAGTGAGGTCTTGGAAAGAAGCTGTTTCTCAGTCTGCTTGTTTGAATTGAATGTAAGCCTAATGGTGGTCACATTAAAATCAGAAAAACAGATATTTAGTTTGAAGCTTCTGTTAAATATGTTAGCTGCCTTTTCCTGATATTGGAAAATGAGTAACTTTTACTTAATACTCAGTTTGACTGGAAATTAAAAAAATAAATAAATGAAATGGTGGTCTTGGACTTTGCCCAGTGCAAACCACTTTACACAGTGGTGCTCTCAGTGTCCTGTACACTCACATTTGGGTCTTTTAACAGGATCATGTAGAGCTGAGAGAGGAGGTGGACAAGGACGAGTGCAAGCAGGAGCCAGAGGCCGTCTACGAGACAAACTGTCACTGGGAGGGCTGCTCTAAAGAGTACGACACACAGGAGCAGTTAGTGCACGTAAGTCACACTACAGGGCTCACAATGTAGGCTTGTATGAAAGAGCAGTCTTATATGGGCACCAAGCGAGAATTCAACCCTTAAATGTCAAGTTATTACATTTTGTTTGGCTTTATTATTCAAACTTGATTACATAAGTACATATTTGAATACATATTGAGTTACATTTACATTTCATTTGCATTCTGCATAGGTGCTTCTGGGTTTTTGCTAAGCAATTTACATATGGGACGTGACAAATACGCATCAGATTTTTTTCTTTTCTTTAAAAGAGGACTGCACACGGTAATAACTTTATTAAATCCAATTTTTAAAACGTCTTTGTTCTATATACAAGTACAAAAATTTGTAATCCAAACCGACAGTTTCTCTGCTTGGATAATGCCAAGATTTGTTTTTTGTCAAGTTGCTCTAATAATCAGAATTTTACTTGTGGGATTTAAGTTCAGCCAGATTTTGCTTTTTTTTTTTTTTTTTAATTTGTGGGATTTAAGTTCAGCCAGATTGAAAAGAATGCTAAAGGCCTCGAAATAACAGAGTGCTGTAAACTCTGATCGCTTCCTGCTGAACCGACGTGGTTGAAGACCCCGCTTTACAGATCTAAAGCGTGTGAAATGGCAGGTAACCGCCTGGGCCCTCATTTAGGATGGAAGGGAAGGAAAGCGAGCCAGTTTTGTTAGATCACCGAAATACACCCATGGACAGTGCTGTAGGTGATCGCCAGTTCCTGTCTGCTGAGAACGTGTTCTGTGGGGTTAATGAGCACGTCTATTTCCACAGAGGTGCAACCAGTTGTGCTGGAGCCTTCTCATATCACACAGATGAGACACACACTCTCACACATGCTTGTGGGCTCCGTCTCTGCGTGCCCCCTTGGCCTTTGACCTTGCCTGAGGCCCAGCAGTAAATCCGTCGTCATACCAGCCGTTCTGGTGTGGCTCTCCCCTGCCGTAGCACCTCGGAACAGCTCTCTGTGATTAACAGCTTGTTCTCCACACCATGACACTCGCCCAGACCCAGTCAGACTCTTTGACTAAGCCTGAGTGCTCGGAGCCCTGCCCACTGCTGAAAAGGAACTCAGGAGTGGTCTAAAGAAGTGGGCTTTGGTCCTTATCCCATTCCAGGTTGTTCAAACCAAAGTAGCCCGAACTCTTGTATAAGCCTCTACTTGTGTACACGTCTAATTCTATTAGCAATGTGACGTTTTGGGTTTCTAAACAACTCATGTGGGCAATTATAGTGCCAGAAGTACAAACACATTGCGTCTCGATTGGTTGCAGATGAGCAGTTGTTTAAAATGACCAAGGCTGTTGTCCTGCAATAATTTGATTTCTGAGAAAGTGGATCAGATGCTTAAAGAAAGGGAGAGCAAGTGGAAAGGGTATAATTACTGGCATGGGGCGGGGGTTAGAAGGAGTTGTGGAAATATTGTGTTTAGAGACCAGAGAAACAAGGCCTACACCTCCTCCGTGCACGCCTCCTTTGGGTCCTAAGGCTTCAATCTATGCTTTTTTCCGTGCTAACTAAATTACACACCTTGAGAAAACAAAATAATGGCATGGGCTTTGGTTTTATTTGTTCTAAGTGATCGTTCCCCATAGCTCTAAATTATGGTTTTAGCTTGGTATGAGGAGCAGAAGGCTGAAACTTGAAGTGCATTCCTAGCCACACGCACACTCTGCTCTTTAAAAAGATCCACGCAGAGGAAAATCACCCACCAACTGTAGGAGAAGATATCCTTATATCATCCTGCACTTTACTTTTATCACACAATCCAGCAGAGAGAATCATTAAGAGTTCGAGTTCAGTTTAAGTTGAGAGAGATATCAAAGAGAATACACTACAGTAGTTCGCGGTGCTTTAGTCCGAGGCACACAAACGACATGAAACATAACAGTATTGTGTATTAGATCAGTTGAATCATGTCAGGGTTTGGTAATAGATACTGATAGATTTTGTGATTAGAGAAGGGGGATTTCTATGCCCTCAGGTGTGCGGAATACGCTTCACAACCATGTCTGCTATCAAAAGAGACAGAATCCCTGTAATGCAAGTCGCCATCTGACTTCATTGTTCGAATGTGATGTATTGAAAGTCGCGCAGCCTTTTGACGGATGGGACCTCTTTTCACATTCTAGTGATATGACCAGGACGGCAACTTGACAGTGACTCTTCTCTCCTTACAGCACATCAATAATGACCACATCCACGGGGAGAAGAAGGAGTTTGTGTGTCGCTGGGAGGAGTGCTCACGAGAGCAGAAGCCCTTCAAGGCCCAGTACATGCTGGTCGTGCACATGCGGCGGCATACCGGCGAGAAGCCTCACAAATGCACAGTAAGAACCATAGCAGGGTTCAAGAGGTCTCAGCGGACACTCACCCTGGATTCTGTTTCTCCTCTCCATGTGTTCATGTTACCAGGATTTTTATGATCATTTTTATGAATGTAAAAAATGTTATTCACACATAAATATTCACACATATTCTTCTTTTGTTCTCTGATGTCAGTATAGAAGGCATGTGGCTGTAGTCAAGGTTAAAAAAGCCCATTGACACTGTGATTTGGCCCTAGAATGAAATGAACTGTTTTCTCTTTGTTGGTCAGTTTATGAATAGTTTGATGAGCTCTGTTTTGATGGGCTTGCTTACAGTGAGACACCATGATCACATACAAGCAACATTTAGTAACAGAAACAGACATGAAAATAAAATGAACCTCTGTGTAAATAAACTATCAAACAGTGTAGCTAGCTATTTATTAGCTATGTAAGTTTGCTAGTAGCTAAAGTTACCTATACTGGTAACCCTCTTTCAATGTCAAGACAAAGTAATTTCGAGTTGTAGTTCTATGAAATGTTCATGATCTCCTTCAACTCTGAATTAAAGTTAACTGAGATCTTCTGGTGAGAGCTGAAGCTTGATTTGCAGATTCTCTGTTTCACCTTAAATAGAGCAGAAGTTACAAGTTTTAGCGTTCAAGATGAAACAGAACATTTGATTGAGAAGCTGGCAAATAGGAAGCCAACCGCAGCCTTATGTGCAGATGAACATCCTCCATGACTGTTCACAGTTTACTGAAAAGGTTGTGAAAAGTCTCGACATCGTCTTTACAGCTCGGAGTGATAGATTTTTCAAATAGTACACATTTTCATTTCTTGTCATTGTTTCACTGGGCAAGAACAAAAGCTGCTGTATGTAAATTTGAGGAGCATAAATATTAATGAGCCAAGGATTTTGAAACCAGCCTGTTTTACCACCATTTCGAGACCACAGTGTTAGAGGTTCACAGTATGTCAGTTCTATGTACCAAACTGTCCTTATTCAACTATGGCAACATAAGGTACTTAATGTACACAGAGATCTTTGAAGAAGGATTCATTGATGCTTTTCAATAGCAGCCCTTTTTAGTACCATTATATTTAATAGTTTCATAAATAAAGTGGAAGAGTGTAGCACATGACTGGTGCTGGATTTGCATGAAAACACATTGATTCAGCACCTTGATTTCTCAGCTTCAAAGCATGTTTTAGTAGCAAGAGACCCCATTAGAAAAAGGACTTCAGAGACGAGTTCATGGTGCTGATTGACAAGACAGAGACTTATTAAAATCTGAGGAAAGGAAAAGGCAAGAACCCTTAATAAAACACGTAGGCAGTGTATCCCAATCCCGCCAGAATTTTTCTTCAGGGCAGCGGTGAGAGGAACAGAGTTCTCAGACATTTATAACCAATTTTTAAACTAATCCGATTTAAACTTGTTGTACACCAATGACCAATTACCTGGGCAAATCAAGCACTAAGAAACTTGAGTGTTTTATAAAATACAAAGGAATTTCTAATGACAAACAGAGAGGATCAATCAGAGTAAAGCATGATAACATGCACCGGACAAGTGGTGAAATACTTGTAATGGGTGTTTTGTTAAAGATTTTTGTGTGCATGTGCATGACTGATGGCTACTGCCCTGCTTCAATAGATATCTGTTCTCTCTCCCCTCTTTTCTCTCTAGTTTGAAGGCTGTTCCAAGGCTTATTCTCGACTAGAGAACTTGAAAACCCACCTGAGGTCTCACACGGGAGAGAAGCCGTACGTGTGTGAGCATGAGGGCTGCAACAAAGCCTTCTCCAATGCTTCAGATCGAGCCAAACACCAGAACCGCACACATTCGAACGAGGTACTGCTACCGACACCTGCACCAACATGTTTTTCTGCAAGGAGGAAAAAGCTTGCTTCAATTAAAATGATTTCTGTAACTAAGAAACACAGTGTCACTGATGTAAGGCACCACACATACATAGTACTGCTGGTGTTTTTTTTTCTGTAGTCATCTTCAACATAGTTAAAGTGCTGTTTTCTGACAGTGAAATATTTGTTGTCATGTAGTAGCAGCTTCAGCATCACATTTACTTTGCATTCATAATCAGGGTGGCGTATGTAATACAGTTTTAGGCCTTTACTTTACACTCATGCCCTTTAGGGGTTGCAAACTACCATGGTTTCAGGAGATCTTGCTGGTGTAGGTTCATACCAGTTTCTTCTCCTCAGTGATGCACATGAAAAAATTGACTTCAATGTTAAAAGCTCCCCTTGTGGAGAATCTTCAGCCTAATAAACTGAAGTCGAGTGAGAAAGCAATAACCTTGAGCTGCAGCAATCCCAGCATGCACTGCAACAGAGAGAAAGAACAACAGTAATGTGCATGGTTATTGCAGTGACATGCCACCGCAGCAGTGCTGTGAATGTCGCTACTGTGACTACACATGTTTCTGTTGGTTTGCAAATTGCTATGCTTGCTTGTAAAAACAAAGCATATATTTTCTGCTATGCTGCCGTGCAACATGCGTCACGACTTCTGGTAGAAAACTAACCACAAAAGACACAACCCCACTGGATCTGAGGTGCTTAGCATCTGATACAGGGTCTAAATGATGGTACAGCATTTACAGAATGTACACTGCAGATGTACAAGATTGACAGTTACCTAAATAAGACGTCAAGCTGTTTTTTTTACAGTGTACTATTGTAATTTCACCCTTCCTGCAGAAACCATATGTGTGCAAGATCCCAGGTTGCACAAAGCGCTACACAGACCCCAGCTCTCTCAGGAAGCATGTGAAGACAGTTCATGGGCCAGAAGCGCATGTCACAAAGAAGCAGCGTAGTGACGCCCCTACAAAATCTCAGCCTCCTAAAGGGAGTGGAGAGAACGAAGCCGGCACAAAGCATGCTGGGAGAGGAACAGAGGTGTCAGGCGAGGCCATCAGCACCACCAGAGGAGCGGAAGACTGCCTGCAAGTCAAGTCTATCAAGACTGAGAACACAGTGGTAAGAACAAATGTCTAGTAGAAGGTGGTAGGAGATTTGATGGCATGCTTTATTAACAACTAGTTTTGAAATGTCATGTTACCATTGCTGTGCTCTTCTAATACACTAATACTTTTTGCTGTTCTGCTACATTAATACCTGATTCTTGAATGCCTCTCATGCTTTAAATCTAATGGACAGACTTTGCTCAGGTGAGCACAATCCATATCTTTCCTACTCTTGCATGTCACAATCAATCCACCTCAACAAGCGGTTTGTCAAGCTTGAGCAGTCTAAAGTCTAGCCATTTTCTTTTTTTTAACTTTTTATTTCTACATGTCATTTGTTTTGCATTGACATGTGTTAAAAATCTGTGGAAATGTAAGTGTTAAAACGTATCTTTGGCTCTGTGCATGTAGTCCTTCTCATTTCATTAACTGGTCCTGTTGGCAACTAACATCGAGGCGTCCATCTCACCCCGCCATATTCTGTTCTCTTCCTCTGTTGCGAAGGGATCTGCCAGTTTCCTCTGTAGTTCAATGATAAAAGTCATTATCGGATTAATATTCAGGGGCTGGGACTGCTGTGTGTGGACAGAACAAAAAGCATCAGCAATCACACTGTGATCAAGAAGTGCTTTTTAGTTCAGACTTGGTCAGAACTCATTTACATCACTGAGGCTTTTTCAGCTGGGAAGCAATACAGTGAGATGCAGTTGTGCCGCTCTACTGTACAGCTTTTCCCTCAGAGATGTTTCTCTGTTTTTATTTACCATATTAGAGTCTGTTTTATTGCAGAACTGGAGTCTCTTTACATGATCTGTTCTGCTATGTATTGGTGAAATCAGTGTAAATATTGAAATAAAAACCTAAATAATTTCCCATCTTTTCTAGATGTATCAGTCCAGCCCTGGTGGTCAGTCATCATGTAGCAGCGAGCCATCGCCGCTTGGTAGCACCACCAACAATGACAGTGGAGTAGAGATGGCCATGCATAGTGGAGGCAGTTTGGGGGACCTGAGTGCTCTGGACGACCCCCCTGTGGTAGATTCCACTGGTTCTCCAGGGGGCTCAGCAGGAGTAGGCCTCCAGCTGCGTAAGAACAGGGGGGGCCTTCTACAGCTTGAGCATATCAAGAAGGAAAAACTAAAGACTGTGAGAGAATCCTGCTCCTGGGCAAACACAGCTCCTCAAGTCCGAAACACCAAGCTGCCTCCTATACCAGCTGTCGGTGAGTGTATAAACAAAGCGCAGTTTGTTATGATGAAATTAAATTTTTTACTTGTTATCATTTTTTTAAGGTTCTGTTTTAAATGATGACATGCTTATTTATGATGCTGGTATTTAATATTGCATTACACTTTCCTTAATGCAGTTAATATAGACATGAAATCATTGGTTGGACCCCTATTATTATATATATATAGGGGTATACATAATAATTATTGTCCATTAAGTAAACCATTTAAATAATGTTCCAAAATAAAGAAATCAAATTTAGAGATCTCTTGCATCTCTTTCTAAAGAATCATAATCAATTTCGCTTACACTCCTCTTTCTCTTTCTCAGGATCTCTACTGGAAGGTTCCGGTATGGGTCCTCAAAGTGCTGGCCTGCCAGGGCAACGTTTTGGAGACTTGTCCTTGTGCGAGATAACAATTCTGAACCAGCTGAATGAGCGCAGGGACAGCACAACTAGCACGCTGAGCTCGGCCTACACACTCAGCCGCAGATCCTCAGGCATCTCGCCCTGCTACTCCAGTCGCCGCTCCAGCGAAGCTTCACACTTTGGGGGACGCAACAACAATGTCAGCTCAGCAGACTCCTACGACCCTATCTCTACTGACCTGTCCCGCCGATCCAGTGAGGCCAGCCAGTGTGGTGGTGGTGGAGGTGGAGGTGCGCTGCCGAGCTTGCTGAGCCTCACCCCAGCCCAGCATTATCGCCTAAAGGCGAAATACGCAGCAGCCACTGGGGGTGCTCCTCCTACACCTCTGCCCAACATGGATCGCATGAGTCTTAGAACTAGAATGGCCTTGTACAACGACTCCCAGGAGAATTCGACCCATTTGTTCCAAGCCCGGGTGGCAGCCACCTCAAGGCGCTGCAGTGATACAAGCTACGGTGCCCCTGGTATGATGCCTCATGAAGTTCCGAGCAATCTGCCGAGAAGAGCCAGTGACCCCGTCCGCTGCACGACTCTGGATCCACTCTCCCTGCCTCGAGTTCAGCGCTACAATAGTATGAGCAGCATGAACCCTTCCCGCCTGCCTCCTGACTACCGTGGCGTTAACTTGCAGAACAACACCTGGTCTGATAGCAGCTTGCATCGCCATCCCTTCAACCAGAGGCCACCAAGCATCTCAGAGAATGTAGTCATGGAAAACATGGCCATCGATGGAGCTGACCAGACAGAAGATGACATGGTCCTTCCAGATGATGTGGTGCAGTACCTCAGGTCCCAGCATGGTGCCTCAACTCAGGGTCGAGGAATGGCCTACAGCAGTGGTCAGGTACAGGATTTCCAAAGCAATCTGACCACCCAGCAACAGCAGCAGTTTTATGGGCAGCGACGCATGGCTTTGGTGGATGCGAACGTCAACCACACTGAACAAGTAATGCCCCCCTGCCAAATCAGCCCAGGTTCCCAGCAGCCATTCCAGTCGCCTAATAGCATGAACAAGAACCACATGCCTGTACAATGGAATGAAGTTAGCTCAGGTACAGTGGACAACACAGCAAGGCTTCCAAAACTGCAGCTGCTCAGAGGCAACCTGGCAGTGGTCCAGCAAAAGCAGAACACTGGCGCTTATCAAAGCTTTGGCTCAAATCAACAGATTGCACCAATGAGCCAGAATTTGGCTGCTCCTCAGCAGGGTAATTCACAGAGGAACACTCAGAGAATGAACTCCATTCAGCAGTATAGACAGTCATATGTCAACCCCAGTCAAAACCTCAATGAGCAAACAAATGGTCAAGCAGCGTATAGGCAGGACATGAACTCCAATCCTTCATCAGGGAGCCTCAACCAGCGCCCCGGATGCAACGGCATGGCTCAGCAGAATCAAACCATGCAGAATTACAGGTCCAGCTACTCACACATGGAGAACTTCAGCCAGCCGAACTATGCACCACCAGCCCAAACAGCTGGAAGCAGAGTGCCATTTCACCCCAGGCCACCTTCTGAACCCAAACCTTCAAGCAGGCACCACTCAGGTTCGGCTATGCCCCAGCAAACTGGTTATTCTGTGTCCAATGGTAACTCTGACTTTAACACATCAGAGGCAAGCCCGAAGAGACCTGCTGGTACTAACCATCTTAACAATGGAGATAATAGCATGTGCTATTCAGGTGAGATTCACATGTTAGACAACAATGTGGAATATAACTCAGCAATGTCTCCCTGTGCCAACCAAGCTCCTTGTTCAACAGTGGCTACAATGGCATCCCCTGGGGTCAACCAGGTCACAAGCACAGTGGACACGTCTCAAACTGTTGAGCATACTCAAATAGACTTTGATGCTATTTTGGACGATGGAGATCATTCCAGCCTAATGTCTGGCACACTGAGCCCTGGCCTTCTGCAGAGTCTTTCGCAGAATTCCTCACGACTGACCACCCCACGTAACTCTGTCACACTGGCCTCTGTGCCAGCAGGCATCAGCAACATGGCTATTGGTGACATGAGCTCTATGCTGACTGCACTTGCCGAGGAAAGCAAGTTCTTAAACATGATGGCTTGAGGTTCAATTAATTATACAGGTTAAACACTATGAAAGACATTATGTGTCCTGTGCTTGGTGATCTTTCTACCTTTTTGTAAAGACTGTATGAATAATAATAGAGATATCTGACACAACAGCCACTTATGTCCTATGGGGAGCAAAACATGTACATAATCGTTTTTGTTTATTAAGAAAAAAGCACTGATATACATAACAGTGAAGTGAAAGGAATTTCAGGAGAGCATTACCAAACGTCTGCATTTACAACCGAGATTTTCAGAGAGAAGTTTATATTATATGCAGTCAGACCGAATTACAAAGGTCTAAAGATGGCATACATCCACATGAGGAAGCCATATGTCTTGCTTAAAATGAATGATTTAAAAAGAGATCAGGGTAATGGTCTCAGGCTGGCTTAGAATAAGTCTGATTTTCCCTTCTTCAGCAGTGCACTAAACATGGTTCACAAAGTGCCTTGCAAAAAAAGAAAGAAAGAAAAAAAATACAAATCTGGTATGTAATGTATGTAATCTGGTATGTAGTTACAGTTCTAGAGCTATAGGTATTTGTGTTGCATTTTAATTTCATTTTTATTCGTCAATAGATACTATATGCGATGTGCATTAAATTATGTTCATTACTCATTAGCTGCACAACCTTCATTTGTTTGATGTACAGTTCTGTTTGATGCCCTCTTGTTCGTTCCAAGAGATTAAAAGAGCCTTTGTTGGAAAACAATTCTTATTATACTCCGAGACGATGATCAGTTTTGTCAATATTGTCAGACATCCTCCAAGTGCCCTCCAGGAACTGTAAATCTCTGGATGAAGCCCATCAGGCTGTATTATTGAAAAGGACAACAGTGCATCTCTGAGTGAGGGTCCCAGGTGGGACTGTCAACCCTCGCCTCCCTCAAAGATGTCTTTAAAGGAATATGCAAGTACTCTACACGTCCTCAGTGGAGATCCCACCCTAATTAACCGGTTCATCACCCCACCACCTCCCCCCCTCGAGCTTAGTATGGACCAGAACAGCTTACAAAGGGGAATGTCTTTGATCCTATGGTGCTGGAAAACAGAAATCCCGTAACACAAACTCTGTTTTATGAATGTTTGAATTAAAGGGTTTTTTTGTATATCGCCGTCCCATTTACCAAGCTTGTATAGTTTTTGTATATTTTTAATACAATATCTTGACATACTTGGACATTCGTTTTATACCAGAGCATCTGTGTTGTCTCTCTCTTTAGGAATCATGTGATCTGCTTTTCATGTGGACCACAGAAAAGTGGGGGTCATTTTTGTAAGCTTTTTCTAGCATGTCTGAAAGAATTTTAGGAATGCAAGGAAAATCCTCAAGTCCAATAACAAGCATCCTGGCACAACGTGAAGTACTTCAAACAGAAGTACAGCAAAATTTCAGCACCTTCTAGTGTCTTCTTCAGCCATACTTCATTTAGCCCATTGTCTTCGTACATACTGCTATCTACAGTCGCATTTCCAGTGGTACTGGATTTCCAGTGGTTCACTACTTTATTTACTGCCCATTTGATGCCCATTTCAAATGTACATGTACAGCATCAGAGACAATGGATAAACCGTGTTTTATGGGATAAAAGAGAAAGAGTTAGCCTTCATGCATCCCCTAGTGCTTTACGTAACAGATGGTATAAAAAAGGAAGAAGTACAAAAAATGTTTTGTATTTCTGTGTTCATTGACATTGGCACTGCTATAAACTCTCTGAGGCACTGCTATAAACTCTCAAGGAATATGGTTTCACTCCCGACAGCACATTTTGCTAAAGATTCGGTTGATCCAGAGTCTGCTGATTGCTTATGCCACTAGAATTCCATATTCTCTCTGTGAAAAGCTGAAGGAAAAATAGCCCCAGGCTAAGAAATATCAGAAGTACCAAGAACAAGGGCTGTCTGAAAAAAAGCAAAGGCAGTACGATGATGATGAACTGTTACACAAATATTACAAGGGATAGATTATAACTTTACAGGGTGCACACAGAAATGACTAGGTCAAGAAGTGCTGTAGAGTTCTGGATTCTACAGCACACGTCTATACTTAACACACAAGGAAGTCGCAACGAACAGGCCACATGCAGCTGTCCTCTTTCTGGAGGGCAGGAGACAGCTGGGGGTGGGCAGCTGCCCGCCCCTGGGGCCGGACACCCTAAAACATGCTGATCAAACCATGTAGCTCCAGAATGCTGAAAAAACATAAACATCTCGTATTCCATTAATGATTCTGCCTGCAAATGTGTGGTACTGGCATTCGTATTTAAAGATTTGGGCACCTTCTGGGAGCTTCTGGGATAAGCGACTTAGAAGATGAATAAATGAATAATTAAATGAATGCAGGAAAGAATGAATGATGTCATAACTTTTGCACAGGTCAGTGTCCAATATCCAAACTCAAATATATGAACTACCAACACCAATATCAAACTCTATTATCCAAACTCTAAACTCCACTATCCAAACTTTACTATTTAAATTCCAAACTTCCAATGGAAATATAAGATTCCATTACTCAAGTTTGCAAACTCAAATTTCCAAATGTCAAAATCCAAAGACCTTTCACTATTAAAGGTGTAATGATTTCAATAGAGTCTAAACAATAGGTTAATTAGCCGCTGGTTCTGATGTCATTAATGAATTCTAGGTGGCTTATTTAAAAAATGTGTCTATCATTCCACCCATACACCATCTTGACCCTGTGAGTCAGATCTATAAATAAGTCTCCAGAACCCGGCTGGAACAATGGGTCATTGTTTCAGAAGAAATCATCAGAACATCTCAAATGATCAATGAGAAGCGCCACAAACTCCAAACCAAATCCATTCAAAGAAGGCTTTGTGAGTTACCACATGCCAGTAGCACCCATAAGGCCATTAAACACAATGTGGAATGACACTTTATAGACCATTACTCTAGAGGAAATTACTGTGGAGAACACTTAAGTTATATTAGAGAGGCTAAACCTATGTTAAATTAGAGAGGCTACACCTCAAACATTAATTGATAATGCTTAGACTATGGTCAGAATGTATGCAACCAATACAATATCATGCTGTTTAAAGAGGTGACTTAACTCTTTCTTTCTAAAGGGGGCTTTGTAAACAAATAGTCACTTGAGGTGATACCATTTGAAAATGTTCAAGGTTATGCATGTTTATAGCCAATAAGTGTCTATTTAGATTATTTAATGTACTTCATGTTAAATACTGGGTTGACATTTCAGATGTGGACACCACATACCAGCCTTTAGATGGATCATGGTAGGAAAAGGTCTAAACGTCATGCCTGATACCAAAATATGTGATTAGTCTACAACTCGCTTAGTCAGAGTCCGAGGGCTCACCACAAGTGAAACTCTGACCTATTTAATGCTTTATTTTTAGTGCGGTCAATAGTGTGCCTCGGTAGGACCTATGACACATGAGGGCAGGTCATCATAATAAAGCGATTCAGTGGGTCATGCTTTCCTCTGTCTTTCTTCCTGGTCTCAGTTAAGACTCTGCATCAAAGGGGACTTGCACAGAGCTTAGGGCTTGGGATCAGAGGGCTTTGACCTAGGTCATGATCTGAGGCACATCGAGCAATGCTCTGGGCAAAGCTTGAGGTTTTGGCGTCTCAGCATTAAAGGCGACGTTGTAGTAGCAATGAGCACAGCCACAGTCATATTTGAATGTATATTTAAAAAATGAAATGGATATACTGTGGTGTTGACTTTTTGAACTGCACAAATATGGTAATTACCATGGCAGGTAAACACACTTAAAAACATATGTGTATAACATTTACTCCCATTTAAATGCATATTCGATAGGCAAGACGATAGTGCCAGAAAATAATATATAATTGTACACATTTGCTTAGACTTCCGTGCTACAGGAAAATGTTGAGGCCAGCACATTAGAGGACAACACTCTGAGTGCAGAGTCAACATTTTCAAACTATTTTAAGAACACAGTTAAGAATAGGCATTATAGGAATTCATTAAAAGCTATCTATTCAATTAAATTGGGGCAAAAACATCATATATTGCATTGTAACTACACACCACTATACAAACACTATATTAAAGGTGGCCCAGGTACACAAACCATGTACTTGAGATACCCATAGTAAAATGATACTCCAGTAAAAGTAGAAGTTCCTTCCTTTAAAATTCCACTTCACTAAAAGTATAAAATTATTTGCCTTTAGGTGAACTTAGGCATGGATGGCAACAGTATCATGATTTATTATGGTTCTAATGTCCTATTATCCTTTTTGGAACAACACTCTTAATCAACTCATTTTAGGTATAAAGACTCTAGTGTCAGTCTTAGTCCAGCATCTTTGAATAGAAGGTCATTAATTAGACTGATGGTGGTGTCTATTACAATCATAGTAAGCACAAAACACTGAAGGAAAACAGTTTCCATTAGGCAGAACCAAGCTCTGTCCAACAGGTCAAAACAAGTTCAACACAAAGTGTATGCTGTATCCTGATTGGTGGGCGCACTTCACGCTTCTTTTGTTTTGACATGTTACATTTTTATGTGCACACAAGTCAAAACCAATGACAGATTCGGCCATAAAAAGGTATTTAACATTGAAATGTAAAGGAGTTTAAGTAAAAGCTCCCCCAAAATGGAAATAATTCAGGTACAAGTACAGATACAAAAAAAAAACAACGTAAGTACAGTAACTAATAACATTAACTTCATCACTGTCCGCCACTGCACTATATAAATACTGGGTACTAGGTAAAAGAAAACACATCACAATAGAAAATCAGCAGGAATTCATGTAAATTAGGAAAATGTAGGCTATTTACTTCATTATGTATTGAATAGTCTGTGTGTGTGTGTGTGTGTGTGTGTGTGTGTGTGTGTGTGTGTGTGTGTGTGTGTGTGTGTTTGTTTGTACCTGTGACAAATTCTAGGCAGAAAAACAGAATGGTCGTTCACAGTATGCAGTACAGAGGGCAGCCAAAGAGTGTCCTTAGACATGTACATATGTATGGATATGCATCAAACATAAAACAACTCTGCAATTATGCAGTAAATTGCACAGAGGTTACTATTGCATTGCACATTGCTGTGCAGGAAATGTTCTCATGCAATGTTTTACTTTTAGTTAAAAGGTTTCTACCTGCATGTTAGAAGTATCATATGATCCCCTGGGGCCAAGAAATGGGAAGGGATTCTCTTTGGGAATTAAAGGGAGAGCTGAACAAAACTGACCCTGTTTGCTTCTATTCACCACACAATACCTCTGTATATAGTGCACAGGCGGAAGGCTAAATTATGAAGAAATAAATTCAATATGGTTTGTATTACGGACTTGTATTTTACAGCGGCGTTATTAAAATAAGTTTCCCTCCAAAGAGCTTGACTTCATGGCTCTCATACAATAGAACTATCAAGAAGTTGTGAATTGTTTCATCCTTAGCATTAGCCCATACTCTATCACATCTGTCTTTTCTAAGATCTTACCTCAGATCCAAAATACAGCCTCCCCAAGAGGCATTAGCTCAGAGGGAGAATCCATATGTTTAAAAATTAACTACCCTCTGAAATCCAGCCTGCTTGCTTTAAATGCAGTCATCTCCCCGAGGTTACATTCTAAAGGCATTTTTGATTCTCATAGCCTGAGGTGTCTAGAAGCACTGAGCAACCACACAGAAAGCTAAAAGGCCTTTCTCTACTACACCTAGTCTCCATTTCAGTCATCAATATATTTTCCAGATTACTCATAGTAGTTATAGTATTAGCTATAATAGTTATAGGGCACCATAACAGAGACAAGCATAGAATTTTGGTTTAACACAGCACTTGGTGTAGGTCACTCTTACACCTTTGTGTGTTAATATATATTAGTGTAAAATATAAAGACCATGTAACGTAATCATAGAATAACCATGTGCTCATTTAAACCGCATATTTATTTTATTAACAGTTCTTTTTTCTTAGAGCAATGTATCTGTTAACATCTGCAGATCTAAGATCATGTGTTGGAACATAGCCAGGCAGACACTGTGTGATGTAAATGCTAGGTTATTAAAAGCCTTACATTTTAGAGCTTTAAAAATTAGTAGCAAAATGTCTAGTCTAAACGACATGTGAAAACACGAGTGATATGAACTCTCCTTTGGTTTTGTCAGGATTTGAGCTGCTGTGTTTCATACAGGATGGATTGTTTCTACTGAAAATCCAGTAAAAAAAACATGAATCAACTCTGCTGGTAACAAAGGTGTGTTTCTCTGCCTCTGAAATAGAAAAGACTGAACCTCAGAGATACACCTCTAATGTTAAGCAGCTACTTTAGTGACTTTGTTTAATACAGGGGTAAAACAGAGCTCATACTTTATACTTCAGGTTTAAAGCTGCACTAAGATCCAATAATATCCTAATAGAAGGATTTTCTACATTGATGACATGAACCATGTTCATGCTGTAACTCTACCATGGATAGAACTTGTTTGATATTCGATGCACATGCATTTATTTGGAAAAATGATTTAGTACAGAAGAACCTGTGCGTCTCTTTTTGAGTAGAGGCCTCACCAGGGCAAGTTTAGAAGCATCTGGAAAATCACCTGTTGACAAAAAGCAGTGTACAATAGTGAAGACATCATTTTGAACACAGGCAGACACCATCTTAAGGAGTGATGTAGCGATGTACAGGGTCACGATCGCAGTTGGATGAACTTAATGGGTTTATAACAGTTGTAGCTCCTGATAACTGATAACAGAGCAAGACATCATTACTGATGTAGATGGCTTACCAGGAAGGTTATTGGAGCTTGCTCCGGGTTTTTAAGCTATGCTTTGTCTTAGGATAAATCACCCTGAGGTGTGTTAGCAGAAACGTTAAATGGTTAATTATTCAGTCTATGGTAGAAAAGAGGACTTTGTTGTTCTTCACACTAGAGATGATATTTCCATACTGTTATTGTAGGAGATCTTAATATACCTGCACTGCATTTTTCCTTCATAAAGGTTATTATTTATGACATGTCCTCGTATATCTTTATGGTTTTGTGAGACGTTTGTGCGTTTGACTGGTGCGGGAATATGAAGAGTTTCCTTTAATATGGTTTTTAGCTCACAGACCAGATCACTAAAGGAGGGAATCAGAGCTGTGTAAGATGCACTGTTATACACATTTTACCTATTCCTAAATCAGTGTAATGTTTCTCAAAAAATGATCAGCATTTACATTTTCTCCCTATCTGGCTTTAAAGGATGTACAGGAATTATCTGAAATGGGATCAGCAGGGATGAGGTAGATGTCCCTCATTTCATTTCATTTTCATTTAAACTTTTAGTCAAGCTATCTACTAACTACAGCACTGCTGTAAAGGAGGGGCTCTGTATGGTAAAACACACATTTAAGAGACTAGAGAGGGTTTGTCCTCTGAGCATGAAACTATCAATATCACAGAATTATCAAAAAATAAATATTCATGTTCTGATCCTATGCAAAGCAACATCTGCTTCGGCCATCTGCTTTAGAGACTTTCTCCATACAGTGCTTCATGCTTACAAATCAACCTGACCCGAAAAAATGACATGTTAAATATCTCATGTTGTGTATATCTCGTCTAAAAGGTGTTCAGTCAGTTGGTGTTTCCTTGTCTTGGTGCATGTCACACATGGACTTACCCACATGTGGAGAAGTACCATCTCACCATGTGACAGTTTTCCACATCTCTGTAAAGCAAGGCTTTTGCAGTATGCATGTCTGAACTGAAGGAAGTGTCAGGTTGCAGTGCAATTGGGAAGGAAGATAAACCAGGAACAATAAATGATGATAAATTTAGACTGATATGGGCCATGTTTACTGAGCTACACATACAGAAGTAGTGTCTCTCAGTATGGTGTCGGGCTGCCATGTTTGCTAACACAACATACGTACACCTGAGGTTCCTAATGGTGTCCTGTGATAATCCATCCCATGCAGCTTGAATATTCTCACATCTCACCTGCAGATTTTGCGGTAGTAGTGGGGCTGTCTGCCAATGGTGCTGGCACTAACAGGATGACTCATGGAGGGCATCACTGTTCACGTAATTGTCCGTAATCATGGCTGTTGGGTCACTCCTCACATATCAGACAATTCATAGGTTTTTTCTCTTCTTGGTTCATGTAGGTGTCCCAGATCTTTCATGTTGCTGGTGCAGGCCTTATTCTATTTACTGCCACCAACAGTGTGCTATGGTAGTATCTGCACGACCAGTATGGCACACAATACATCGTAAGACCATAGCGCTTCCTGGAGCCTCAAAATGTGACCCCTCTACAACTATTCCATTTGCTCAAATTGCTTAACCTGTTCTCTGAGGCATACTTGCAAAGAAAGCCACCAACACAACAGCATGAGTCAGAATGGAAAGCACGCACAACAGGACGACCCGATATAGTCAGTTAGGTAGAGCAATAAGGTTCTTCCGTACTTGCAGTACATGCATGGCTGAGCATGAAACTTGAATCATTTGCATGTCTTACGATATTCATTCCTGTTGGTTAATTGTTTCCGGGTATTTGTTTTGTTACTGTATATTATGATTGAACAGCACTACACTGAGTTCTTGTGCTTCATTTGCTGGTGTCTTTCTATAGAACTAAATGCAGATGCCTCCTGGGTCGCTGTTCCTACTAAAACTCTAGTCAGCTGAATAGTGTATGTGAAAGAAGCTCCTGCCATTAATGGCCATAAAACTTCAAAACTGAAGTCAAAAAGACCAGCTCAAAATTTTTACTGTCGCAGCAAAACCTAATCTTTAAAATGGTTCATTAATCTTTGCTTATCGCTTCGCTGTGTAGCAAGCGGTGCTGTAGCCTATCACACTGCTAATTGGGCGAAAGGAAGGAAACACCCTGGACAGGGTGCAAGTCAATCCCAGGGGGAAGTAATGGAACAATGTTATTTTGAAGCTTTTGGTGCTTTGATCATGAGATACCAAAGTAAATAAACTGTGTTAAATAGGCAATATCAAAATGTTGCATTTCCAAATGTGACTGAAACAAAGATCAGTAACAGACACAGTTACATCATCTCAGTGCATAACACCCATAGAACAGACCTGCATTGGATTTTAGCATCCGAGTGTGTCATACCACTTTGTCTCAAATCTTTCTCATACTGTCCTTCAAAATGCACACTGTCTGTGGAGAAAGCCAGGGCTTGATGACTAGTGGCCTAAACCCTGTCATTTCTATATGTTCCGTGAGATCCACTTGTCTGTGGGAAAATCATGCCAGCATTCGTAATGGGAGGCAAGGATTAGATATGCGGTTTTGGGATTATTCTGATCCCAATGAGTTTTCTTTGGCTATACATGTGCGACTAAAAGTAAAAATGATTGATGGTGTTCGCTTTCCGCTGATGTTTGAGGAATTTCAGAGTTCACTCTATCCAGTTGTGGACTAAATTCCCAACATAGGCTCCATGCATTAAGTTCAACACACTACCTACATCTGGGAGAATGCCTTAGAGATCCCATCCAAAATAGAATCACTGCAGTGAAAGATTTTCTCTCATTTTTTGACCATTACAACTCGGTCCATCTGATTTCCATTATCTCAAAGCCAACTTCTTCCTCTCTATTCACAATGGGCCTAATCCATGAGCAGGAGAGGAGGGGGGAAGTACGTTCATTAGAGGGTTGGGATCTTGGAAAACAGTTTTCCTGGGCTTGTCTTTATGAAGCATAGCGTTTGAACAAAGTCTCGAGAGAGCTTGATATTCTCTTGAGTTGAGGCACCAAAGAGAGGAGAAAGCTTTGAAAAAAAAGGGAGTTAGCTGTAATGGGAATCTCCCTTTAAATGTGATCCAGCAGAAGGGCACAAGAATGCGAAGTATGCCTAGATCTAAAAAAAACAATGAACAGATTTTTCCAGCTTCTCCTCGTGAAGGGATCATCTTAACATGATGTGGGCAGTGTGAAGGAATAGTATATTTCGAAACATACCTGATTGGCCATATTTGGTGGTATCAGGTTAATATATAATGTTCTAAATATATAGTCAGAGTTGCTCATGTGGTGTGATGCCACAGAAATTCACTGTGCTCTGATTTTGTCTAAAGCGATGACATTTATTATAGGTCTATCTTGTATGAAAGCAAGCTTTAATGGAAATGCAAGCAAATATGGATTTCCTATAGGACTGCCAAACATCAGTAATTCCTTGTGATAAAAACACTACACATGTTCTGATCAATAAAGTCATAAAGCGTTTTAGCCAGCTGGTTTGACCAATTTGAAAAACATCTTGAGCTGTGTGCACAGACAAGTTTAAAGAACATATCATCAGCTTTATAAAAACACTTCTATATCCCTGTTTTTCATACCTCACCAGCCATCCGTTACATTGTGTGGATGTGCCATGATGAATGGAGCAATAGAAATATTCCAAAATTACTTGGAATAAAACTCTTTATATTCTTTTATGTTAAAAGTTAAGGATGTTTTCTCCTTCTGCTGCTATTTAGAAGATGTTTTCCTTCAACAGCAAGGATATGAACGTTATGAAGTAAATAAAGGACAGTAATGAGACAGTAATGAGCTTATCTTATCTGTTCAATCTCTAACTAACAAGGCATTGAGTGGCTTGTGTATCACAAAGCCGTTAGCCTGTAATGTCTACTTTATTCGCGGATAGTAAGTCAAAAAGTGTCGAAGCAAATAATCAGGAAACAGAACAATACATATTTCCCCATTATCCCCAATAAATACACTCTTGCTCACAGGTCTCCTTTTTCACATTAATTCCATAATACTGGATCATCCTCAAAAAAAGCCCATTATTATAACACAAAGAGATTTGCAGACAACGGAATATCATGAAAATAAAAGCCTGAAAAATAACATAATAGGAGATAACAATTTCGAAGCAGATGTGTACCAGACTTTGTCGGCTTCTGGTTGCGTTAAATATAGTAATTTCACTGAAAAACAAAGCAGCTCTGGATCGGCTGCTGGCCAATCTGGCCATTTCGGGGTCTCTAATGACCCCAAGGGTCACAGTGGTGAGGAAGTAAAAGCAGATCAGAGGGATCATGGGGCCAGCGGGCAGGACAGCCTCCATAAATCTACCTCACTCAGAGGAAACCATCGTTTAGTTTCCCATTTCAATTAAAACACAATCACAATCTACGCATTGTGCGCCGGCCAATAGACAAAGGTTAGAATTCATAAAACAGGCTGAAAGACAGGAAGAGGAGGGGGTTCAATAGGGCACACTTTAATGTTTGGATTTTAGGCCTGCATAGTGAATCTTTTCATTTACACTGCTTCAATAAAGAAATTGTATTACGGCAGTGATGTCGCCCCTTTTGTAATGCTTTAAACAGCTTAACAGGGTCTGTCAGATCAGACCGATTACTGTGTGTACCCAGAAATTCTAAGATAAGGCAGAAACCTGTGAATATCTAGCAATGACTGGCTAATTATATTATATGATAAGTGGATCTTAGTGGAAAAACTTCTTTCAGTAATAACAGGGACATTGTACCTCAAGTATACCTCAAGTATAATCATTGTAAGCAAGGTGAAAGGGGTATCCCACCAAATTTCCATGTTTGCAAAGTGGTTTGACATAAAATGCTCCATTCTAAAAAGAAAAAGTTTTTTATGGTTGTTTTTTGTTTAATCTTGAATACTCTAATGGTGAAGATGTGCATGCAAAATGATGAAATAGTCCTAAGGAAAACACACACACACAAACACACACACACACACACACACACACACACATATATATATATATATATATATAGAGAGAGAGAGAGAGAGAGAGAGACCAGGGGTCACACAATAGAGAACTCATTTAGTAAATAAAATGGCTATTTGTAGACATTGTGACCTCTGGTTTATATCACCACCACCACTGTATCTGAGTCTCAAGCATTAAATTACATAGAAATTTGAAATTGAATCTCCCCTTTATGTCTGTAAATAAATAAACAAAGAGATTACAGTACAGAGTTCACATTGTGGCACAAGAAAGGATAAAAAAAGACCCTGATCACACTCTAGTGGTGGAAAAGAGGAATATACACACACAGCCAACTTTCCAGGATCCAGTATGACAGCCACTCTGTATTAGTTTGACTGGAAGCTTCTCTGGTTTCAATCCTTTTTGGACTGTTCTGAGTTAAGCATATGGGTTGACCAATACTATTATTATTTGTGCATATAAATAACAAGTGATATTTGTAGTTCAGTTGTCAAAGAGACAGACACGGACACAATAAGACGTTTCTTAACTTTTAATGTACTGTGTAAGCTAATACAAAGACATTTTCTTCCAAATGTTTTTGAAGCATTTCTATTGGTCTATTCCTTACGACATTTTCACACATCTAATGGGCAACCTCTGTGTTGAAATGATGTAGAAAAATAGATTTTACTTGGAAAGCTACCATAAAAACATTTTTTTCTCTGCCGTACTCCCATGATGTGCTATCAAAACATTTAATGTACCAGACACCGATTTAAAAAATCTGAAATCTTAAAAAATTTTAGACATAATGACAAATAAACATACAACAAAACCCGGTTTCCAAACAATACATTCAAAATATCAATCTAGAAACTCATTTCACTACTCTGCAAGAGTTTTCATTTCAAACAGGCTTTAAAATAATAAAAAAGACAGCAGTATATTAAAGCGAATAGACAGTAATCATTATGTTAATTATTGTGTACAGTATTTTCTTTAGTCTGAGCACAATGATTTGGATGTAATGATTTTCACAATATTAAAAATGTCTATATCAAGAAGTATTAAATGAAAAAATCTTATTTAGGCTTAATACTAAATAAACGTACATATCAAATGACCAAAACATAACATTTTATGATAAAAAAAAAAAGAAAACTAAAATTATCATCACTGCTAGAGATGCTTCTCTAGTAGAAGTATGAATCTGAGTATGAATGAGTTGTGTCATCTCACATATTGCTTGCTCAAAAAAATTATAATAATAACATGATGATGATTATTATGATGATATGCAATGACTCAAAAAATGACTTCCAGTAGCTGAAACATAGTAGCTAAAACATTTTCACCAAATGGTCAATAGCTTCAGTGTCATGAACTGGTCTATAAGCCATAAAAGTTATGCCTCAGCCTGTATGCCAAGTGCAACTGGGCCATTAATGGTAAATCCAACGAAAAATGACACTTTGGAACCAAATTCTCCACTCAACTGACTTTTGAACATTGGATAGACTTGAACTTTCAAATTCACATTTGGTGTGTCTGCCAGGATGCCATTCCTACTAATTCTACCAGTAACACTGCGGAGGATACTTCTGACTTTCTCATGCTTCCATATCTTTCCATTTTGCAACTGAGTTGTCATGCTCTGCTCTGATCCCACACATTTGTCAATGTCTTTTTGGGTGATCAGGCGTTCGTAACCTGACTTCTTCCCCAAGTAAAAATGAATGACCGCTCTCTTGCCATTGCACACCGGCTTCATCTCATTGGAAAAAGAATTTTTCATTTGTGATACGAAACTTCCCAACTTGTCACTTAAACTTCCACCCGAAAAGATAGGGATATCATCTGGCCATAGCATCACAACTGAAATGAAATGCAACGGCAGGCTTTCCCTGAGGGGAATGTGTCCTTTAAGTGTGTCACAGAGTATTTTAAGAAGGTCCACATAGGGCAAGTAGTAATGAGATTCAGGTCTGATCTTCTGAAGAACAATATTCATATAGATGAAGTTGACTGTGTCCTTGAAGTGCCCATCATCTTGTTGGCTGGAGGTCTTTAAAATAAAATCATACTGCTGGGCAATTTGTTCAATGTGTGCTGCAGCAGAAGCTTCATTGGTAAGACAGTCCAACAGTCCACTGTAGGAGTCAGCTTTGGTTTTCTCCAGATATTGACGGGCTTTGTCAATCTTGAGCATGTTGATAAACATCTTGTTTTTCATCAGTTCCTTTGAGTCAAACTTGCAGAACATTTTGGCATATTGTTGAAAGTATCTACAGACATCCTGCCGTGCCCTCAGCTCTCGATTATCTTTGTGGGAATAAAATGAGCCCAAGTTGACGTAATAATTGTCAAGGAAATCAAACTGCTTCTTCATGTTGTCTTTGAGGCTGTAAAGAAAGTCTTCATATTCTCCCAAAAAATGGTAATATGACGCATGCTTTTGTCTTTTGGGATCATTTTGTGCCACATTTTGTATTTTCATCTTCCCTGAGAGAACCTGAATAAGAATGTTGAATCGAAGTTCATCTAACGAAAACACCGGGATCCTCTTTAATATGTCAGCCACTATAATGGCAATCTGAATCTCACCAAGGCGACCAGCTGTATTGTAGGGGCTAAAATCTTTTCTCCCTTGATAGCGAACACTGACTTCCTTTCTGGCAATTTCTTGTGTTTCCTTGAAAGCCTCAGTTGCAGAGACCGCCATTTTGAGGTATTCTTTCAGTTTGTCTGGTTTGATGGGATCATCTTTGTCATTGCTGATAGCATCCTTCAGCTCATGCTTAATGACTTGTGCAGTTGTATCGCAAATATAGGAGTTATCTCTTTGGAGATCCCTTGCCTTCTTTGCACAGTCCTTTGCCTCTTTAAAGTCTTTCTTCCTCAGATAATGGTACCTAGAAAGAAGCTGCGATATTACCGCATCCTTGTCAAAGCGTTTTGCAGCATTCAGCAGAACGTTTTCCTCAAAGCCAGGCGTCTCCTTTGTAATTGCTTGGACAAGAGGGGAAAACTGGCATTCTGCTGAGAGATTCTCTGAGTAGTTCCTCTTTACTAGCATACTGTGAACATCTTGCATGAGTTTTTCCTTTCCCTGAATGCAATCATAAAACAAGTCTGTTGTGAGAAGGAGGTCAGTAATCTGTGCTTTGGATACACTGAAAGTAGTTGTAAGCTCTTCCAAACAATGTTTTGCCATGCTTGAGTGGATTACTCGCACAGCTTCAAATACTACGCTGGACTCCACTGTGCACCGTGTCAAAAGGGTGGAAAACTTCCCAAATTCATCTTCCACTTTGCAGGATTTAGAATCTGGCTTTGTCGCCAGACCAAGAAATTCTTCACAGACAGAGATTGATAATGTTGCACTCTTGCAGTAGCAATCAAGGAGCACCAGGACTGCAATGAGCTGAGCATGTCTATGTTTGAAATTGAAGCCCTTCAGAGTATTTTTCACAACACCCTCGATGTACTTTGGCGAGAAGTCTTTCTTCAGAATCATGAACCCATAGAATGTTTCAGCATTCTTGTAGATCTTTTCAATTTCCTCCAACTTCTTCTCAAATAATTGTCGTTCTGTTCCAGATAATTGGTTACCAATGAAAACTGTGTCAACAGTAGCTTCAGTCTGTGCCTGTGATTCAGCCCTCATGCAGTTCAGGATAATGACTTGGGGAGATCTGGAGGAACCATTTTTTTTCAGACATTCCTTTTCAATGTGCTGCTGGAGATCACTTACAGCATCATTGTCTTCAAAGTCATCGACCATAAGCAAAACAGGTAGTCGAGTTTGCTGTTCATTTGTCTCACAAGTCAACAAGGTAACTACCTGCTGGGCTGCTTCGTTGTAATCAACTACTTTGTTCTTGAGTATGGCACAACGAAATTTTTCCTTCAGTCTCCACAAGACATGCATGGCTAGAGTGGTTCCTCCACAACCAGCAATGTGCAATATGTTGAAGCGAACACAAGCTTGACTGAGGGAGCACATGTCTGGAATAATGGTATCAATGATGTAATCAAACTTGTCTCGTTTGATAAATGGCATTGACCCTGGCTGCTCTGAGAAGTAAAAGTTCCACCAGGACACCTTGCCCCCCTTGTAAAATCGTTCCTCTTGTTCCATCTTGTCCTCATTTCCTCCATCACACTGGTTTACACAAAGGATACTCAGTTTATCCAAGCTGTCCTCCACCTTCTTTGGTAACAGAACTTTGCCACCACCACCAGGCAAGAACCGACTGGATTTGCGGTTTTCTGACCACAGACTGAGGACAGTGCCATTAATTTCTGCAAAACTGAGCTCATGGATGCATCTGCTGGAAATGTTGACACAATACCTTCCCTCAGTGAGTTCCTTCCAGAAGGTGTATGATTTTTCGTTTGCACAGATGCATAGGATTTGCTCTGTCCCTTTCAGCTCCTGCAAAAACATACTGAAGGTCTCGAGCATTGGATCATGTTTGTCAGTAACATCACTTAACAGCATGAAAATGACGAGGAATTTCTTGTGAGGTAAGACGTCTTTTCGGCACAGAAAGGACACTACATCACGAATGGAAGAGCCTTTCTCTGTTAACCAGTTATCCACGTCAGAGGGTTTTTCGTCCTTGATTCCTCCATTACAGAAAACCCAGCTTGTGGTTCTGGTCAGCTTTAGTTTACTCGCAATTTCCTCCACAGCGTCTGTGATTTTATACTGGGCTGGCAAATGAGCATTCATGTTTCTTTTCTCATCAAATAGCTTATTTAAGCCGGTCTCAGCAGATTCTGGATCAAAGTCCAAAACAGCAGTCAGGTTCATGTCTAGAAGGAAACCAAGGTATTCCATCTGAACTGTGTGCGATTTATTGGTGACCAACACATATCGCTCAAAGTGAGACTTGTCCAAAGATCGTGAGCCTCCTGTTATCATCTCACAGAGCCTAGAACCTTGCACACTGTTTTTGACCACAGTGAGGTGCTTTTCCTCTGCTTCTTTCCTCTGCTGGGTCAAGTGCGCTACATTTTCAACATATTTGTTGTACTCCTCCAGGGGCTTGGTGGACGAGGTTTGAGCAAGAAGGTCCCTGCTGCTGCTGTTGTCTCGAATGTAAAATAACTTTGCACTGTCTTTCTCATCAGTCTTGAGGTCTTTGCCTTTAGATCGTTTTTTTAATTTCTTTTTGTCCACACTATAAACATGAAAGGAGTTGTCGGAACAAAGAAAGAAAGACGGCTCTATGTCCACCTCTATGACATATTTTCCTGAAAATGTCATATCAGCTTCAAGGACCTCAACAAACCTGGGAGGTTTGATGCATTTTTTTACAACATCAATGTGCTTATGTTCAAACCTACCCTCAATCACATTAGCTAATTTCTTATCAAATGCTTCTTTGTCTTCCACACTAGCACCCAAAATCTGCCCATGTTTGAAGTCTGGTGAGTCTCCAACTCCAAAATGAATAGTGCCATTAGTACGGCTGTTCATGCAGGCAGCAGCAAATCGGATAACCTCATTTGTAAACTTAGTCAGCTTGTCTTCGGCTGTCGCATTTCCAAAATTGATAAACGCTTTGAACTCATGACATGGTTCTATGAGGTTTAGAGCACCTGTTTCTGCTACATCAAGTAGGCTGTTTTCCTGGTATCTGTAGGCAGCATGATACTGACTGAAAGGGTAGGGCTTGCAAGTTTTACTAGCCAGGTTTCCAGGGCTGACTGACTGTTGAGCTTTTAATTTAACAAGTTCATCTCTCCTATAAATGATCAGTTTTGCTGGACCCAACTCAATGCCTAAATCAGTAAGGTCAGACTTCTCCAGCAATAAAAGACTAGGTCCGTTAATCTTCTGATCATACAAAATCTTTGCATAGTCATCATCCACATCTGTTAACCTGAGAATCCAGTCTTTCACATGGTTTTTATCCCAGTCCTTAATCTCTGCAGGAAGCTCCACTGAATGTGAAGCATCACGTCCATTATCCTAAAAGACAACCAAATTCTATGTTACATTCAACACACGTGGATGAAAATATTATCATGTGACAAACAGCTGTCAGACTTATGACACCTTTCACATAAATTACATGCACAAACTTCATTGCAGAGGGACAAGGGATTAGTTACGAAGTTAGTCACGTTGACATTGTGGCTCTCTTTCCTCACAAGTAAGCACAGCCTACAGCTGGAGATCTTGAACAAGCCCCCAGTCCATTACAGAGCAGACATACACATACACATACATACTATACCAAAGTTTATCTTTTAAGAAAGACAATGTACGTTGGACTTTGATTCTAAAATCATGTCAGTATAAGAAAATACAGTGCCTCACCATACTTAATGCTTGATGCTTGTGTTTACTTTACCGTTATTACATTTCTGCAATGAACTGGTGGCCTGTCCAGGGTGTGTTCTACCTTACCTGAGTGCTGGGATAGGCTCCAGCACCTCCCACCACCCTACATCTTACCCCGCTCCTTACATCAACACATTATTGTAGGAAGACTAGAACTACCAAACAACCTCTTTTCAGTCATGGTTAAACATTCTGTGAAGTCGTGGTTGTCACTAATGTGTGGCTAACCAAATGAGGCTATATATTATGGCTGCAAATGCAGATACCAAAGCAGTCAGCATAGAGACACACTAACCCACAGAAAGCAACTATACACTGACTGACAGGTGAAGCTGGACTATCCAGTTATAAAGTACCTCCAAAATCCCTTGGTCAGTCATCCTGGAGACAAGCACTGGTGTCCTTCCTCAAGTCTGAGTGACAAAGAAGTCACAACATTAAAACATAAAATGCATTTCAGTAACACATTAGCAGAAGCCATAAGAGTTCTACTCACTGCTTTGAGTGAAGTGTTGATGTCCTCTTCAGCAGAAAACAAGCACCATCTTGTTTCAAAGGAGCCAACCTTGCCAACTTTTTAACATTCTGGTAGCTGAAATGAAAACTACTTCCTCTACAGCTCACTGCTGGCTGTGCAGCCTGGAAATAACAAGCACTGCAGTTAGTAGTGACATGGGTGTATCAGTCAGGCCGACTGGCTCATCTAGGGAAACAGTTCCAGTTTGAATTCCCCCTAAAAGCTAACATAGGAGTATAAAGGTCACATGAGGATGAGTACTGAAAGAAACTGTTCAAGATTTATAGGTTAGCAGTTAGGCAGTTCTTACAATCAGCACTTTCATCACATTTTATTTAAGTGCCTAATGTCAGAATAAAACAGTGTATGAAGCCAGTTAAAACACGAGGTCCTAAAGCACAGACTGGACAAGTCAGGGCAGACAACATCCACTCCCTGCTAGAGCAGATACCCTCATCCATCCATCCATCCATCCATCCATTCATCCATCAAGGTGATCAGACATTTCTGTTTTAGACTCCCTATCAGCTGTCTTCCGAGAATTAGACAAGTTTCTACTTACCGGTGTTTCTCAGGAGCTCACACAAAGCAGCGCTCTCGGCTAACAGAAGAGAATCGACCCATCCCTTCCTTTCCTTCTCTTTCTATTCTCCACAAACGACAACACGGAAGAGCTTTCTCATTTTCTTTTGCAACAAGCGTTTGCTGTTCTTCTCGCATATCAATATTGGGCGAGAAAGAGCCACAGGTCCAGAGCTGTGGAGATAAACGGAGCTTTTTGCGAGTCTTTTCGCCTAAATAAAGAGACTGTGCAGCACAAATCCCCAAACTGTGCAGACAACAGCGAGTAAGTTTCGTTTCTCAGCGGGACAGAAACGAAACACCATGTCTTCTTCCTGAAGATGAGGGCCATAACAAACCCGCATAAATCTCCACTGGTTTCAGTCAATGGGCAGTATATGTTGGACAATAACTTTTCAACAATCAGTGTAAATCAGTATAAATTCTGATACGTGATAAAATAATAATATTAAAATAATTTTAAATCAGGCAGTTTGGTAAATACAGCAATCTGTTCAAGCACATAATAGATATGCAACTCACTTTGCCACTTTGTGATTTTGGTATTGTTGACTGAAGCTAAGATAACTAAACATTTCTCTCAGCTTTAGGGGGTTATTAAAAGTAATTCTGTTGGAAAGACAGCATGTAGTAAATACTTCAGCCTAGATATGTTCATATTTACCCTTTCTTATATTCTACATACCCAGAAAGACAGAGGAGAAGACACCCCACGGCAGAAACGATGTGAGGCGGTTCTGTCCCACAACCGTCCGCTGCTTGTTCTGCTGAGCTCTGGCCAGCAGATGTCGCACTGCCCTCATTCTGTAAGGCCGCGAACAGGAAGACCGGAAGACAGGAGACAACACTGAGCTGTCGTTTGTGTATGTCAGTGTCAGAGTCGGGATGAAACGGACTGCAGGTGTTCAGAATATGTTACCACTAGATAGAAAGGATATATCAGTCTGCTGCCCAAAGAGGTTAGCACACCACTGACTGCACTGGTCCACACTGGACCACCCAGTTACTGTGCTGCGTTCAAGGTCTGACGTTTTAAATCTCCTCAAACAGACACATCTTACAAACAGCAAACAAACAGTTATTAAAAATAACTAGACCTAATAAAATTCATTCTGTTGAAACTATTAACTCAAAAGGGATATCTAAATTGGTCTGTGAGTGTAAAATGAATAAAGGTTGTGGCATTTTGTCCAGTGGGCTGCACAAAAACCTGCCCGGGGACCACCAGCTTTGCTATCCCCCTGCTATCAGGGCTGTGCAGGCTCCATTCTGTGTTCTGAACACAGTAACTACAGTGTGCATTATAGGATAAAACAGACAGAGGAACAGAATAGCATTTTAATGAGGAATTATAAAGCAGAGGAATCATAAATATATAACTGAAACTGATGAGACCAAATAATGCGCATATACATATAATGCAGGCAGTAAATTCATTTACAAGGCACTGAAACACTGGCAGGCTCACGCTTAGCACATCCATTTTTTTTGTCGAGTCAAGCAATAATCCCTGGCTCAACTCAGAGAAGCATACAAACAACTGATCCCATCAAATCTTAAACCACATGTGTTTCTTTACTCATTTAAGATTTATTATAACTGCAAAGAAATACAGTAGCTCGTCAATACCATCCTAAAACAAGACTATTAAAGCAGAGTGAAGCGTGCTGTACATTTATTTAGCATTTCAGACCTGCTGTTCTAATTTACATCTGGAAATAATTTATGTTTAAAGAGCTTGTGTGTTGAAAAGTATTCTGATCCCGTTGAAGTGATGTCAGTTATTTCATTGTAGATGATGCAGTCAAATAATTTTGACAATTTCATTTGTTTAATTGTTGTCATTTTTAATGTTTAAAGTAAGATAAAGAAGAAAACAATTTGAATTGAATTTGACTGTGCTTGAAATATCACTTAAACTCATGACTACAACAGATGATTCTGATAATAATTCCGAATATTGAATAAAAGAATGGATAGTTTAATGTTCGTACTGAGTTCTGCCTTTGAAATTGAAGGCAGTTGTCTCAATGCCTTGCTGCCTTTGCCTTTTCACCAATCAGCACCTTAGAAGAAGTGTTGTTCACCGCATCAGCACCGACTCAGGATTATGGGGTATGTGAGGCAGCAAAGGATTAATCTACACTGCCTTCAGAAATGGAAGAACAGCAGAACCTTGTCAGGCAGCGGGTTATATAAGTATTAGATTCGGACAGGCCTGGGTGCCTTCCCGCCTCCTGTTTGAATAGTGTTTACTGTTACCTCTTTGGTATTAACACTTTACAGTTTCATGCACAACATAAAGAACTTATGTGGGTTTTTACTTGCTGTTGTAACTTAGTTACCACATTATAACATTGTGACGTTGTTGTGGATATCAAAATAGCTTGTCACAATGTTGTTATGGCTTTGTTTCAGCAGAACTGTAATTGCCGGGTACCATCTGTGAAACATACACCAGCATTGCTTGTTTATTAATTGAAAATGCATGACATGTAAAGACGGACTTCTTGTTTTATACAGTACATGCCTCCTGCTGAGCAGACTGAATGGACAGGGCTAAACTGCTGCAGATGTAAGTGTGTTTTTTTTCTTGAGATAAAAAAAAATCACTGAATTCTAAATGAGTTTTGTTTCCAGTTTAGTTTACTATTTCATTTGTAGAACTGACACTACAACTTAGCTAGCAAATATGGAGGACATAGAAGTGTGAATCTGCGAGTCCCAAATTTCATCCAAAAGCTGTGCTAATGCTGATAAATCCCTGTTATGGAACCAGTTATTAATCTCTTGCGCCTTTGGATAAAACATCACTCAGTAATAGACATGTTCACAAGTGATAAGCTTAGCATCCATGTTGTACTCGTGCAAATATTTCAGGGTGGTTTACATGTATGTCATTAGCTGATTCACATTACTGTTATTGAGATATGGCAGATGCATTGTTTCATGAGGCAGGATTATGAGAACATCATAACGTTTAAAATGAACAATAATTATTTTTCATGATACACATTGTAGCATGTTCAAGAAATCTGTACATTTCACATATTCCAAGTTATTAGTTCTTCAGTATTTATTTATAGGGTTATTCTGCTGTGGGCTCTTAATATGAATGTTGAGCGAGCCTAGTCCCTAGAGGGGCTTTGTAAACATCTCTATAATAATGTCACTGGATCGGTCTAGAGCTGATAGCTTAGAGAATAACCAGAGAGGGTACATGAAGCCAAGTGCCCCCATGACAAAATATTTCCGGGAACATGGTCATGTGTTATGGCAAGCAAGGAAGGGGTCTCAACCCCCCCAATAAAAAGACCACAAAAACTCAAGATCATTTCAATAATTTTGTTTAATCACCAATACGGCTTTGGTAATTGTTAGGGTCTTGTGAGTATTTTGAGGGGTGTCACAGTGGCACAGCTAGAGCTGCCCTGTGATGGACTGGGAGATTGTCCAGGGTGTTTCTTAATAGCAGGGATAGCTGAGATAGACTCTGGCACAACCCCACCCTTTTGTGACCCAAGGTGATGAGTGGTATAGATAGTTTGTTAGTAAAAGAGTGAAGGAGAATTTTGAGCTTAGTTTACCTCACATATAAAATCTGCAGAACAGTATAACCAAGGCTTAGAGTAAACTGTTAGAGAAAAGCTGAACTAATGGACAGTGCAGATGTGGCCTACAACAGCTGCATAGTAAATCACCAGCGAAAGCTGTGTCTCTTTTATTAGTGGTGAACACTACAATATCAACAGCAGAATGACATGAAGAAAACTAGCAGTGTGAATATTGTGTGAATTAAGTAAAGTTAGAACAGCAGAGTTTATTCCCCATATGTCTTAAAGTGCATTCTAAATGTATATGTTATGTTTGTATGTATTGTAATGGAATAAAACACTGAATACATTTAAGGCACTATATTCAGTATTACGACGTCACTGCTTTTTTTGTATTCTGCCCAAAACTGGTAGGTGGATATGTTTGTATAGCACCAAAGCCTAGAGACTAAAGGGACTGAGAACAGGGTGGTCTTATTATGCCCTGAGTTGTACAGTTGCACAGTATTTACAGAGACCACGCGTTCACTGAGCCATGCCAGTTTCCAACTTGTGAATGTACTCAACCTCATCAAATTTCTCTCACATGCACATACATGCATGGATACACTGACTTCATGACAACAGAAGGACTGAATTGAAATGTGTGTTATACCCTACACTAGTGCACCCACCACTAAGTGACTGTATCTGAAACACTGACATCATGGCTACAGAGGAATTAGGAGGGAAAACGGGTTAAATTATCACACACGTGCACATACACGCGTCTGCACTGCGAACAGCTTCAACAGGACTCACTTACCTCATGACGACAGAAGAATTTTGAACAGAATGTTGTTAAGCTCTTTCCACAAGGCCTAACACTTTAGAACTCGACAATCCCTCAACGATGCACACAAGCTGCTGAAGATGTAATACGTAATAAAATATACAATAAAAAATACATTTTCTGTTTTTACATTGTTTTAAATTGGAATTGCGAAGACGTGCAACATCTGCACACAGTGTCTGTTTTATTAGCATATATCAAAAATACAGTAAGACACCTAATAATGACGGTAAATAGGGAAACAGGCTCGAATTCTACATGTGTATATAGAATCAAGCTTTATTGGCCAAGTATGTTCACACATAGAAGGAATTTGTTCTCACAACTGTCCAAACAGACTCATCTCACACACACACCATACGTTACATACTTGTTGTATATCGTCCCTGTCCAATAAAAAACATGTATCTCCTGTCTGGTTGAGTTTTGTTTTTTTGGCATTTTTGGCAAACATGCTTGGAAAAACATCTGATTCAACTGGTTTTTGGCCTCTCCTGTAAAGTTCCTATTTTGGGGAAACTTGTTTTTCTTTGGACAGCGAGGATATGCAGCAGTCAGGATGTGCACTCATCATCAAAAAGTTGCACCTGCAAGGAAGTTACAGATTTCAGTGCTATTGGGAAGGAAGATAAAAGGTTATCAGGAACAATAAATGATCAATTTCAATTAATATGGGCAATATTTACTGAGCAACTCATACAGAAGTAGTGTCTTTTAGTGTAATGTCAGACCGCCATGTTTGCTAATGCAACGCATGGCAAACGTCTCAGGATGGAGTTGTAGAGGTTCCTAATGGTGTTCTGTGAAAATCCATCCTATGCATCTTAAAATATTCTCACACACTTCCAGGCCTTCTAGACATGTGACAACAAACTGTTCATCTTGTCGCTTACCACGATGCCTCCACACACGAATTTGTGAGTCCCTCCATTTGTCATAGCGGTGTGCATGTAGTTCTGCATCTGGAGCCATCTGCCAATGGTGCTGGCACTAACAGAATGACTTATTGAGGGCATCACCTCTTACTGAATATTCTCAGTTGTGGCAGTTGGGTCAGTTCGTACATGTCGGTCTTCATGTAGATCTGGGTTTCCCAGATCCTTCATGTTGCTGGTGTCCAAATGTCCAATATTTGTAAGTTTTATATGTTTCCCAGAAAACAAACATATATATAATAATATTTATCAAACAATAAATAACTGTTTTAAACTATATAGCAGAGAAAACACTGTTTGTTTTTAAAGTGTCCAGCTTCAGAACTGAGGATGTTATGACTGAAACCCAGACGTCATGAAAAAAATCTCCTTAACTCCTGCTCCAACTAATAACTAAATACAAATAACTAAAATAACATAACAAATGGGCTAAAACCGAGAGTAGGGGACTATCATTGTATAAGGGGGCCAATGAACTGAGGGACCGGCAAACAGATCACAGAAATAGATTTCACAATTTATGATTTTATCTCTATTAATTTTTCACTGGTATTTTTATTACATTTCTTTGAATTATTCTGAATTTTAAATATAGGTCTTTAAAATCCTTTGCAATAAATGAGTCATTCAGAACTGCTCAGTATATATCAGTACCGTACACGACTATTAGGATGCAGGATTGGACTATACAACATATACAACAGAGCACTGAGGCTTTGAAGCTACTCTAAAAAAAATATGGCACAGTGTTAGTGTCTGTACTGTCACCAGCGGTGGTTTTTATTCGCTGCTGAACATGGTTTCCAGGCAAGAGTGCAGAACCTTCAGCATGATTGACAAGAGGTTAGAGTACACTGCCAGTGCATTGATATCTCTTAATCTCTCATGTTGGACTGGTGGCTAATGCCAGTCACTCAAAATCACATTTTGAGACATAAAGTGGTATTATGAAACAGGGCAAGCCGGGCTTAGCTGGTGAGTATGCTAACCTCGGTAAATATCAACACGATACAAAGACATTTTTGATACACTGTCAAAACTCTTATTTATTGACTATCTACTAATCTTATTCATAAAATCTCAGTATGTAAATTACCTACTACACACACATCTAATTATCATAAATCCATGCAAAGTTAAAAGACTGGTGGAAAAGTAAACCTCTTGATAATTTTTATTCTAATGCCTGGTCTGAATTTTTGAAGATTACTCATACAGGAGGAAGGGATATACTTTATTCTGCTAATATAAATGTATTATGTAATCTAATACATTCGCAAACTTCACAAGACTGGCCATTTTAGTTGAATGTCTGTTAGTTGAAAGTCAAACTGATGTTCAGCAAATTCTGCTGCAGTGGTAGTGGAGAAAGTAAATTGTCAGTTCACAAAACTCCAAGACTCCAAAGAATGTAACACAAGTGGTTTTTAATGGAAAAGTACAAAAGCACACACACAACAGAAAACAGTATTTATAAGATTAATTAACAACCTTCCATAGGCTTCAGAAAGAGTCCTTGGGCAAGACTCCTAACGCTACACTGGCCTATCAGTAATATGATTGCCCTTGTCCCTCTGGATAAGAGCGTCAAGTAAATGCCGTGAATGAATACTGTACTGTCTTAACTATTACTACAATACAGTACAGGCACTGGAACACACCAGCAGCCTGCGAAGTGTAGCTAAATCCTGATCACTGATCATGTAATACTTCAGTGACACATGTGAATGTGTGCAGCTAACTAATAATATTTCATTTAGGAAACAGAGTCACAGCTGGCCATAATATCACAACAGAGGATCCGAAGATATACAGCTCGTAATCAACCTATGTAAATGACCTCCTTAATATCTGAACAGAAATAAACTACAGAGTTGTTTAGAAAAACATCTAAACCCGTTCTGTGCTTTCTTAACACTTGAACACATATGAAATATTACATTCTTGCGTTTTCTCAAACAGCGTAGTTTAGCACGTCTTACAGCTTCACACCAGAAAACCTACACCGTCTACACAGCTGATATGTTGTTCATTAGCTGGAATGTGGAATTGCCTAAATGACATCATATGGCAAATTTTTAATTCCATTGCAAAACACACAGCAAATAATTACATCAGTGTGAACATCAGTGAGATATCTGAACAGTGGAGAGATCTCTGAGGACTGGCAAGGCTAAAGCTGACCTCCTTTTCACCAGCAACCCTTATGGTGTGCTAGCATAGTGTCATTTGCCTGGGAAATGTGCATCC
This sequence comes from Prochilodus magdalenae, assembly GCA_024036415.1. Classification (NCBI taxonomy): domain Eukaryota; kingdom Metazoa; phylum Chordata; class Actinopteri; order Characiformes; family Prochilodontidae; genus Prochilodus; species Prochilodus magdalenae. The sequence goes on from JAMWET010000761.1 coordinate 107,493, forward strand.
ATGAATTGGGAAGGGAGGGATGGAGGATCAAGCTTCTGAAGGAGCACTAAAGGGAAGGTGTATCGGTTTTGCTGTTGAGTCATTCTCCAGAATCAGTAATTGTGTTAGGTTGTCAGAAGGTGTTTCAGCAAGCACTGTTTGAGAATTTGTACTTCTGAGTCCATATGTTTAGACGATAACCAAGTTTTACTTTTTTTTTTCACATGCACTACATTTGAAATTTGAAGTATATCTTACATAGAATTACTTGATTTTTGCTGTATTGTATTGAATCATACAGAATTTAAGTGACTTATCATTATAAACATATTAAAATGATAGAATATAAACAAACACAAAAACCAATGTTATTATTGTTTCCAAAAACAATTTCTCTGGAGTAAAAATGGCTTTACTATCGGCCATTGGTCAGACCAGTGTAAACAGGTGAAGACAGTTAAGTGTTTGCAGACATCAATATGCTACTGCAGCTTTTGTCAGCTGCTTCCTGCTTATTATACAAAATGCCTCAATATACAGCTTTATTGCAATTAGCAATTTTTAAATCACATGCATGAAACAGAACATGTCACTGTTAAGGATTACATCTGGTACTGGTGTATTCAAGATACAGTTGCACAACAGCTCCATACGTCTTCCTTCAATGGATTTATATAAATGTACAATTACATAGACAAATAATTATATTGTGCTTTAGACATCAAAAAAATGTTAAGCCATCTGAAGTGCTTCTGTCGCTGTAAACTTCATTTCAGTACTACATGGTACCCTTCATTACTTCCATCTGTTGTCACTGTAGAACAGACATAGTCTTTATCACTAAAGATCATGAACCAAAGTGTCGGTTCTACAGCCACTTAAATATGTTTATGTATTTGTAAAAATAATTACATATTTTAACCTTATTGTGTACAACAAGATGGGACTGTTATGTCTGAATTTTTGATCACTGACATGATTAAAGCAGCATGCTCATTACCTTTGAGAGTGCTGATTGTGAAGCTAGTCTCTTCAGTGAAATTCTGCACCATCTGCAAAAGATAAGTGGAGTATAAGAATATGGCAAAATACTAAAAATATGTAGTCAGCAAACTAAAGGTCAAGCAGTTTGTTTTAGACAAATATTCTGGTGATTAGTGCCAATGTTTGTATACTAGGATTCGAGCCATCAGGGTCTCTAGGTCAGCCTGACAATCAGTAACCAAATTTAGTGACAAATACTACTGATAAGGGTAAAGAGTGAAGAGCTGCACCTCAAGCATGCAACAATGGCCTTGTTGCTAGAGCAGTGACCTTTACTCAGAATCATTAGTATGGCTTAATATGATTGGGCAACACTAAGATAAATAGATGAAAACTGCTGGGCAGTTGCAAATCCCCAAAACATTCTATCGCTTAGCAGATAAAGACCAGCAGACCTGAGGCCAAAACCAATGAAGATGCATGGAAGTGTTATGTTAGAGAATTCCTCCTTGCAAGGAACTACTGTATTACTGACTGTATTAATAATATAATCAATAATGCCCTGCATTTCCTTTAAGCCTCATATTACATAATCTCAAACGTTAGCTTATTAACTAGGGGTAACATGTCTTACAGCAGACTAAATGTCAAACAGATAACACTGGGTTTCAGTCTGGCTTAAGGATGGAATGTCTAGACTAGCCTACTCTTTTGGAACATGAACTCCTTGGCTGCCTCACCTCATCTGAAACCAGGATGTGTATCCCTGTTGGCCCTTGCCTGTAGACATGGCAGATTTGCCTTGCAGGAACACTATATAGATTGGCTATCTTCTCAGTGAGCTCAAGTAGAGTCAAGTCTTCCAAGTAGAGGGCATGGTACACTTTAGGCAAATAGAAAACATTAATTGAGTCATCATTTGAGATGTTTTGCCTGATTCCCATGAACGATAATTAATATTTCACGAATGATATTCCCACAGTGACGACTTCTTTACCCTCATCATCTCCTGGCTTGCTGTATGGCTGACTCTTGTTCTTCTGCTGGGACACATACATGGTGAGGCGTGGCTGTATACACCTGAAAGTAGGCATAGTTATCAGCTAAGCAGCAGGCTGATGCACTACAATGATTACAGAGTCCTCTCATTCTGGTAACCGTGTGGAAAATGACCACAGTACACAGCTAAACCGGGCTGGTGTTGCTCTGTGGGGTGAAGGAGGGTGAGTTCCTTTTCTTGACTGCTATGGGTTGAATTCACATTTATACACCATTTCAGGCGCTGCCACCACTGCAACTGCCATTGCAACGCTGTGTGCCAACTTTCCATTTCCCATTGCATTGTGGGACATCATTACCATAAACTCAAAATCTACATTACCTGGCCTGTGCTAACGATGACTGTGAACAACCCATAACCCTAACAAGCTAATTAAAGTGTGAATCCCAGGTTATATTAATCTGAGAGCTCAAGTTCTATGCGTTGCTTAACAATTAGCATGGTACATCTAGAAATTGCATATGTCACAAAAAAGAGGTGGGGGCTCATTTAGCTCCTGGTATTGCTCTGTGTGAAGCTGTTTCAAAATATGCGTTGAGTAATTGAATGAGAGGCGAGACATGATTGTACTTCTGTTTTTCCTGAGACTGAAGTTTTGCAGTCTGAAACCTGCCACTGTGGTATCAGGATGTCCTAAAGTATACAACGAATCCAAGACGTTCAGCACACTGAATCTGTCCAGTTGTGTTTCTAGATCTCTTCGATCGGTATCGATCAAATTGTAGTATATGTGCTGCTGTAGCAAGAAGCTAGAACAATCCATGTTAGATATAAAAAATGTAGATTTAGTAGGACATCCCATGTTTAAAAGTTGAGTTACATGTGTAAATATTATCTATTACAATACTAGTTTGCATTAAATAATAAATAAATAAATAAATAACTGGCAGAAAATGACCATTGGAATCAGTTACTGCAGTATGATTAACAGTCATTGGCCACAAGCCAATTCAAACATATGTGAGCATGTCCTTTCGCACTGCTGTAATGTTGGCCTTTTTGCTATTGGTGGTAACCCCAGATGACTCACCTCCCTTTAATGTTGTTAAACAGGCGGATTCCATCAGCAGGACCGCAAATCTGAATGAAGTCCTCTCTACTCATCTTCAGTAAATCAGCACCTACAACAGACACCCAAGTGTACCAGTCTAGTCCTGACATTGAACATTGAAAGATGGAGGGTATAAAAACGTGTGGCATCACATGAGGCCTACCTGAGAAACTGGAGAAGAGCCTACAGAAAGGAGAGAATCTGTTCCTGTGAAGCCACTCCTGTATTTCCTGAGGGGAGAACAATGGCAGGAGCGGCTATATGGCAAAAAGAAGAAGAACCCCAGTGATTAGGGAACAACCCACTGTCCTCATACATATGCCTAAAAAGATAAGAAAGTATGGCATTAACATAATGACCAGCTCATCATACTTACATCAGAGCAGCCGGGCAGGAGTAGCACCCCCTGCTGGTTTGGAGAGCAATATCTATGTAAAAAGGAGGAAGAGCTTAGCTGTGAGTGTTGATACTGATGGTATAGGTATCCATCAAAGGTTTGGGGACACGTTGCCTTCTAAAGGCACACATATGCCAGGTTATTATCAGGTCTGAAGGACAAAATGCAGCTTTATGAACATGAAACAATAGATACTGATCTTTCCTTTAACAAATGTGGTTTAAACAGCTGAAAGAGTTCAGTGCTAGCATCATTAAGACAATTAATAGCCCCTTGTTTGCTCTGCCTGGTTCTAAGCCTTGTTTGTCCTCTGTGCCTGATCCTAGTATCTTGCTCTGTGGGTTTTCCTTGGTTTTGACTCTTGCTTTGGTTTCTTGGTTTTGTTTGTGTGGATATGTCTCTGATGATGCCTGCCTGTGTTCTGACCCCTGCCTATTCTGACCCTGATTCCTGAACAACCCTTAATAAAACCACTCTGCACTTGCAACCTGCCTCAACCTTTATCTTACAATATCATTATCCCCCATGGTAGCCCATTTGTCAGATGCAGTTTTATAGTTTTCGTGAAGACGAATGAACAGACACAGCTTTGGGTTTCTATTTAATAGAGCCTAATACCATATTAAAGTTATTGCAACCATGATTATGGTGTAATTTAGGGATTAGAGCCATCGCCTGCTTGAACACACACTGTGATTTGCTAAGACTTAAATTTGCTATGAATTTATAAAATTCTGAAATTCTACTTAATTATTCTAATTAATTTTATTTGTAATGTAAAATACTGTTCACGGAAAAGAATGCAAAATAGAAGTGCATTTTTTAGTGGTTTATAGTGTATGTATTTAGCACTTTCAGTATCTAAGTTAATTTCGTTTTCCTCTTCAGGTCTTGGATGTTTGATTATTATGAAGGAAACATCAGAGGATGGCTAGCGTTTAGGATACTCACCCGTCTGTGAAGCTGTATGAAATAGTAGAGCTGTGGCACACAGCTGATGGGCCATTGCTCATGTTGTTAATGGACGGACTATCAGGCCAGGGAGAGCACTGAGGAAGACAAAGACATTTGCTTGCTTCATCAGCTGGGCACCATATAGAATTCAGTGTGTGCTGTATGTGGGTGACTTTTTTTTATGCAAATGCAATGCATGCAAATATCTCAAAGCCTCTGTCGCTCGCGAAGGACACAACCCCGGATATTGTGTCACTAAAGCTTGTCTAGGCAAACTGGAATAAAGGTGAGACAGACCAGGGGTGTGAAACTCTTATTCTGGAAGGCCGGATTCCTGCACAGTTATTTCAGTTAATTATCAGGTTTAATAAGCCAAAGCACGCTGCCGAACCTCGGACCTAAGCTCCCCATCCCTGATGTGGACCAAGCAGATCTAATTGTATCCAATCTCAAACAAAGGCAAAACGTATGCTGATGCTGCCAAATCCTGTGTCCACTAGATGTCCAAAAGTATTCAGACACCTCTTCTAATTAGTGAGTGCTGCTATTTTCAGGTGAACCCACTCCTTACACAGGTGTTTAATTGCACACAGCTTGTGTCATCTCAATTAAGATGGATTAACAATAGAATGGGACACTGTGGAGCAGCCGAACACTAGCCAACGGTCACTCTGCCTAGCACCAAACATCAATTAGAGGGGCATTAAGCCTCCTGGAACTGGACTGTAGAGCAGTAGAAGAGTGTTCTCTAAAGCGATGGAGCTCCAACCAATACATATTGTATCAGCTGGAGTGGTATTGCTAATGTTACAGCATTTAGTGAAAAGAGGAGAAGCAGAAGAAACATTGATGAGCAGGTGTTTACGAACTTTCTCTTGGATCATTGATTTCAGGCTATTCAGGTTCTGCCTTAGTTGACCTATTAATTAAACTTCATTTATATACAAGTTTTTTTTACAATACATTTTTGACTAATTCATGGTTTATCATATATTCATTTGGTGATTTTAATCAGAATCAGAATCTCTTTATTTTACCATGTCTGAATTTCACCAAGAATTTGTGTTGGTGACACATGTATGACAGCAAACCAAAAATCTGTGAAGAGTCCTACCTCAGTGAGAATGGTGGTTTCATAGGACGGTTGATACTTGTCTCTGTCTTGGAGACTCTTTTTCTCAATCTTGTCTCTGTCCGTCTTCAGCTTGCGATCTGCTCCTTTTGGCTGGATGATAATAAGAGGCTTTATTTCATGAAATGCCTCAGAGAAGTGTCTGCTAGTAACGTAACTGCATTTTAAATAATCAGACTTGATAATATACAGTACCAGCTACACCCAACTACCCTCAACTACACCCAACTACATGACTCTACAGGCTTATGCTTAGCAGTTCCAACTGATGAGATGTCTGAAAAAATAATACCCTGATCTACTGCATATACTATTTTTGCCATATTACCTGCTTTAACTTTTATTTTAAAAGCAGTTAAAAGGCTCTAGTTACCTTTTATTGCTTAAAAACCAATCTTGTTACATCATCCTCCATTGTAAATTAGAAAACACTGTTTCATCCTGCTGTAAAGTTCCATTTTGGAGGTTTGGTAAGGTGACTGTAATTCCAGGAGTGCTATTTTAAAGGAAAAGGAAACCTTCTATGGGTAGTCATGTCTAAACTGATACTCACTGATACTGTCTCTGTTAATATAGGAGAGAGGATGGAGAGAGCTCTCTAAAGTCTTTCCTGTGGATGATTTTACCTTAAAGACTTTGACTTGGCAGCTGGAGGAATGCACATGCTCCAGATATTCTCCCTGCTCATTCTGCACGAACGTGTCTACCTGAATACGGAAGGGAACTCCTTTCTCTCCACCGTGCTTCCTGAGTGTGAACTCAGTACTGATGCAGTTTACCTAGAACCATAAAATCCAATAGAGATCAGACCTTAGGAAGCCAGAAACACGTGAATACGAGTGAAGGACAGTGAAGTGACCAGAGTGGTAGAACTACCTGAATGAACACTGAGGCGTTTTTGGTGGGATCCCAGAGAAACTCAATGGTGTTGAGCTGCAGTGGGTGTACACGAGGCTCTGTTATACCCACTGAGAGTGCTATATCTGAATAAAACCAACACGATGAGTTTGTATGCGATACTGTAAGAATATCTTTTCAGTGTTATTCATATTTGCTTATGCAAATATGTACAGATCTATTGATCATTTAATGGAATTCTTTTTTCATTTTTATCTTAAACAAAAATAATAAACTCATGATATTTACTCTCTACACCACTGGACTAGCATTTAAAATGTATGTAATATGCATCATGTATAATATAACTTATTATGTATTATGTATAATAATATATACAAATATATGTACTTGCTACATACTTATGTCAAGTTTTCACTTTTGTCTTCAGCGATCTGCAGTCAAATTTTAAGTGCTTTGTTATTATTATTATTATTATTATTATTATTATCAATAAAATATTGCGAGAACTTTTGAATGTTTGGAGTAAATTTGCTATTAAACATGTAAAGAGATAAAGACTTTATTCCACTACACAGAAATGCCTGTGGGATAGGTGTAGCTAGTCCTATGAAAGCCTGAAAGAATATACAGTGCAAAGAAGACCCACCGACATCAAGGATTCCACCTCCATCCCTCCAGCTGCTTCCGCTCGGTGTACTGCAGACGCCGGTCATGAAACACCACACGTACAATGCTCTGCCAACAGGTCAGACCAGTGTTAAAGCACAGACCGTACTTCCCTAACAGCACACCATATATTACACTGCACCCAGCAGACAGCTATCTTGATCAGTGTATCTCAAGTCGGGGGGCACAGAAGTTTTGATATAAAACTTGAAACACTCTATGAAGAGTGATGCTTTGTGTACAGCACAACAAAAAAAATATTTGCACATATTTCTGACTTAAATTTGGCATATTCAAAAAATAATTATTATTAAAACGCCCTAGTATCACATATCTTTAGCATTAGCCTAAATTACAAAAAGCAAGTGAAGGCAGTTCAGCTGTACGTAGCTGAAGTGCATTATTCATATACAATTATGCATATATTTTGATCACAGAATTTGCCAAAATAAAATAAACTGGCCCACTGATGATCCTGTGTTAGGAGCAATAATCATTTCATTCCAATGTTGGCCAATTTTTCATTTTTCACGCATTAATTGGCCATCATATTATTCTGAGTTTAACTCTATTACAAGCATGTGCTGGATAAAACTTTGTGGAGAGTCAAAGTCAAAAATAAGCACTCTGAAACAATTGCACTATACACTATATATTTCTCAACACTATAACATTATACTAGATCACATAGCACACACATTTAAGGCTCTATAAGTTCATTTTAAACATGGAAAAACAAAATCTGACACACACTGATCTGTTGGTCATGTAGCTGTGCTTATGTTTAATGTACATTTCTTAATACACATGGGGTCTAAAGTGTAGCAATTCTATCAAACTCTGAATTATGGCACTCTATTTCCAAAGTGGGAAGGGGGTTGAGCTGTTACCTGTGTATTAATGAGCTAGGAGATGAATACAAGCAGACAAAGACAACAGCTCATATCAGGTCACAAGTAAACAGCACATGCACAATACCTTTGACCTACCTTTACATATTTGTTGCTTATATGTGTGCACTCCACTAGTTTCCTGTTAAGCATGCGGATTTCATAGGACTGACCTACATTGGAACAAACCTGATTACAGTCAAACATTCATTCACCAGACAGAAACACAAGAACCAATAAATATAGACAGTTAATCCTTCATTTTCCTTTTCTAATATGACCACTCTTTACAGAAGGGGCCTAAACATGCTGTTTTATTACAATTAACATAGATTACTAACAGCAACTCAGCTTTGTGTTTAATAGCTCCTTCAGCTTCAGCATGATCACTACGTCTGGTGTGACATGCAAAAAATATGATGAATGGACATATTGAGGTGCTCCACAATGGCGTGGAAGAAAATTTATTTGCAGTAGCTCCCCCCTTTTACTCTCTGCTGTAAAAATTAAATTTTGGAGATACTTGTTTTCTTTTGGAACGCAACAGTATATTGAATAAAATACACCACTGTTTAGTCTGATTACGTTTTATGGTAATTCTCTGTACATTTAAAGAGAAAAAAACAGAGTCTCTGTACAGATAACAGTATTAATAATCATCTTTCATAGAGTCACATATCAATACAGAATCTAACACTGGATGCTGTTTAAAAAGCATGTACTGTAATACAATGCTGAGCTAAACTCGTTTGATACAGAAAATAATTGAAATACTGAAAATAATTCCAGGCTGAATGACCGATGAAATATGCATAAAGCTTGAGAATCTGCCCTACAACTACCTGTACGTAGCTAACAGCAGATACCTTGGTTCAGGTAGGTGAGTGTTTCATCTTGAAGTTTGGCTGCAGGGGACGTGGCTGCACAGAGAACATACTGAAAGGGGACCAAGGGGGTGGTATCTTCAGAAAAGTGCCCCTCTGCCTCATGCTTCATAAAGGGGGCAAGTGCTTCTCTGAAGAACATGCGCAAAGACATAAAGCAGAAGCAGAGTATAAAAATGCCGTTACACAGCACAGGTTAAGAGTTCTTTAACAACCGCTTCTGCAGACTGATGGAGAATGTGTTTTATATCCAGGTTCTATATAGCACAGGAACGCAGCAGGACCAGAACCATTTCACATACTGCTGTATATATGTATATACGACTGTAGATAATGTACACATCTACTTTATTAGGCTCGTCCTCCACAGTTCTCTAGCCTTCAAACAGCTGGTAAACATCGATGAGGCTGTTAAAACAAATATTTATTGTGCCCAGAATGACAAAAGGAGCTGATTCTAATATAACATGCTGAAAGCCTCCTACTTAAAATCTATGAGGCTCCTGTACTCAGATGACACGTTTGACTGTTTAATTATTTTTTTAACAGTGAAACAAGTTAAAACATCTCCCACAGAGAACACACTTCTGCCTTTACAATAAACAAAATTTTTAGCTACTGAATTTTATATTGCGTGAAATTAAGTAAAACATTCATATATTTTGCAAAAATAAGTCTTGTTTCATTTTGTTTTCTACAGAATGTGTTAGCTTTTTCACTCAAATAAAAAAATCTGTTACATAAGCAGGAGTGTACAACTCGTGCATAACTGTATATCTAAATAACAAACCAATTAAATACAATTTCTAAATACATGTATTTAAATTACACACACCGTATACAATAACCTCTTATATGATTTACAGCTATGTTGCATTAGTTAATAATAGAATATCAGCTACAAATAAAAATAGCTCCACAAAATATTACTGTAAGGATAATAAGGCAAATAACTCTGTTATTCTGTATATGTATTTGCTATATCGATTTCTACTCTTTAACTGTACTTTATGTACGGTTGTAGAGTGATTGACAGATGCATTGTCAGCTTTAATTGACTGTAGTAGCAGTAAACTAATCTAATCTGACCCGACATGTAACTGTCTGAATTTCCTGTCAGGTTCTCTTGGAAAGCCTGTTGAACTTGCTGTAATACTACAACAAAGAGCTCCATAAGGAAAGCCATGACTGCATTTAGAGTTTACAGAAGGCTAAATAATTTCCTCTTTAAGCTTGCTGCTGCCCATCCTTACCGTATAGAGCTAGCCTGCGTCCGTTGCTCATAAGCTTCTGGTTGAGAGTGCCAGAAGAGCATGATGTCCAGCTCGTTTGCTCCTGCCCACAGTAAAGGTGATGTTTTCCCACTGACCTGCTGAAGCACCTCAGCCCTTTTATCCAGGCAGGACAGGCGGCTTATTAGCATGCCTCGGGCGACCTTTGAGAGAAGAGCCTGCTGTTTACATCATCATCCCTTTCAACACCAGATCATTCTCCCACAGCTGAAGGCTCCTGGTCCAACCACAAGCAGCAAGTCATACGTGTTTCTTAGTAATAGGAAAGACACAAACTGACCATGATGGCTTTTGGTCAGCATTAGTGCTGCACATACTACAAGAAACTTACACACATCTAGCACTGCTGGGACAAGGCAAAGTTTCCCTCTGTTAATCATTACACCACAGCAGTAAGAGTGCATCCCCCAACACAAACACACACACGTATAGTGTATGTAGCATAGTACATATGACCCATATGTGTTATACTGTATATGCACCATTCTAATGAGTTAATGGCAACGGCAGCCCCACAGAAATATTATATAAAGAAGATGGAGCAGAACAAATATTTAGACTAAACTCGTGTACAGGGATTATATCATGATCTATTTAAACCCAATGCACTAAGACAGTATGCTTTGAACTGAGACAGTGATAAGATGAATGAATATACATGTATATTTCGTCACTGTCCGATGAAAAACATGTATCTCCTTTTTTAGTTTTATGTATCATTTGAACACATCAGCTGCTGTTTACACTGAGTGAGAATCTCATGACGAATGGACCAACCGAAATACCTCAAAACTGTTAGGAAAGACGTCTGGTTCCATAGACTTACATTAAACTTATATGAGGTTTTTGGCCTCTCCTGTAAAGTTCCCATTTTGGAGATACTTGTTTTTCTTTGGACAGCGATGATATATGAAAATATTTTAATGCAAATGTGTCTAAAGTCACTGTGTAACATTAAGAATGGTCATTATTCTAAAAGTATTTTCTACATGAAGTCAACTTGTGTGCGTCTCAATTAAAAATACTATGATTTTATGTGTGACTGTGTAAAGCTGTGTTTGCTAGTCATGCACTGGCTAGCAATTTTTTAAATATTGCTCAAACTTAGCTAAAACTGGTACTACGAATTAAAGCTTTGGTAGTGTTATATTTGTTTTATTAAACGGAACATTCAATCATTAATTTGAATAAAACAAACAATTCTACTACAGGTTCGGTAAATGAGGTCAAAACCAAGGATGTTAGGCTAAAGGTCAGCTAAAGGTCCAAAATATACCTGGGCTGTAAAAAGAGATTTGCTCTTTATCTAACATTGTTGGAATAAATACAAATAGTACAAAAACAAGAAGTACTGATGTTAATTTGTGTGTCTCAGCGTTTTCAATTAACTTAATGAATGAATTAAATAAATTTCCACACCTCACCACTCTTGGCAGCCCATCTTTATAGTTCAGTCCCAGTACCTGTGTTAGCTAATCCATCGTTATTAAATGAAAACCAGTGTACCTCTAATAAGATGTATAAATTTATATGATTGCTGTGGGCAAGTCCGCACTTCAAATAGGCACAAATCATTTCTCAAGCCATAGGAATACAAATTTATGTGCATCCTGTTTGCCTAGGTGTCCAAGACTTTTGCCCAGTATTCTATATAACCTCCTATATGCAATAAGTATTCTTCAAACATTTTCCTACAGCTACCCCTAACCATAACCCCAGCACCAAAAACGAAACTTTACTCTTTAGCTTTTAGGAAACTGCAATTTCCTTTGGGATCAATAAAGTGTTATCTTATCTCTTAGATTTGTAGCAAGATATTTTCAGTTGGTGCAGCCACAGTGGCCTAGAGACATCTGGAGGGTTTCTGATATTCCAAGAAATAAATGCTGGCGTTTTTACCCAGTGTCCCCCAAACATTCTGCTCTTCCAGAATAGAATAAAAACATTATAAAATATCAGTTTCTCATGCCTACAGCAAATATCTGATATCTCTACTCACCAGTTGCTCAACACTCATTAAACTAAGTGGTAGCATAATGAAGCAACAAAACAGTATATACCCTTTCAGGTTGGTTTATTTCTAGGGCAAACAGACTTAGGTTGCAAATCTATCACAGGTGGCCCTTAAAAAGAGAGGAGAAAAACGAAACAAAAAATTAAAAGGAAAAAAAAAAAAAAAAAAAGAACTGTACAACTGTCATGATAAAAGAAATTAAATGTATAAATACAGATATGAGCGGTACATGACAAAACAAAGTTATAACACACATAGAGAACAACTGGAATACTTTTTTGTGGCCCCCACGTTTCCACAGATTATCAGGAAGGACTTAAAGCTAATACTTGCAGTGTTAAACCTCATAGTGGACTCCTTTTATAATTGGCCCCAGTTCAAACAATATTAGAGACTTGCATGGTCCATGGTTGGAATCAGGTCATGGCCACTTGACAAAGAAAAGCTGCATACTACCAAGGCACGCACACGTAGTGTACCTTTGTAAAAGCCACATGCCACAAAATGTAGTATAACATGGAAACCAAGATGCTCTCAGCACCTGCCCTTGAACTGTATTACGCTTTTGTTTATGGAGGAACAGGTGCATGACATTTTTGGCCGACTGGTAAAGCCCTGTTTAAATTTCTGTACTCGGCTATCTGGTGGGGAAATAGATAATACTGTATTTACAGACTGACCACGTTACTCAGGAGGCGAGCTCTCTAAAACAGCAACAAGGCCAGCCACTGCACCGCAAGATGGTCCAAGACATGCAGGCTATTTGCTAACGTGCAAAAGAGTGCAAAACCCCAAGTATTTTCGCTCTTCTTCGTAACAACTGCAAAGCAATAATGGAAGTTTATGTACAAAAAGTAACAGCGTGTAACATCATTAGTCATGGTTCACTTAATCGGGAGCCAATCTGGAGGGATTTCAAGGGGCTGTGGACACATGCACTGCATCTACAGCACAGTTTTCACATTTCAGTCAGAGCGCACGCTCAAAAACATCTGTGGAGGTGGTCAAAACATACTATGAGATAAGAAAGCATAAGGCATGGTAGTGTTCGACGTGTCTGACGTTATCCACTTGTCCCTTCAAACCACTGACAGTTATGGGATGTTCACAAGAGTCTACAATTTCACGCAATGTTTTACTGGAAGCAGCAGGATCATTAAAGAATTTAGAGTTCTGAACGTTTTGGTTTTGGGATTCAGTGGCATTGTGATTCAGGGATGTAAAGAATGGCAGCTGAAGAGTTTCAGGTTCTCTTTCCTGCTTTTCAAGTTTTGCTTATGTCTTTCAATGCGCCGCTGTGAACTGAATTCGATTTCTGTTAAAAGTTTTTCCAGCACTACAACTTCATTTCGCTGATGTACATTTCAGATTGTCATTTTGTTCAAAAAAAAAAAAAAAAGGGGGGGGGGGGGGGGGGGGGGAGCTCCTCTTGCACTTGCCATTCATACAATGAGCAGTTCCACCCAGGATTCTGTGACGCTCTTACAGCATGGCATTGTATTATTTTGTAGGTTATACAGCACTGATGTAAGTGGAATATATACACTATTATTTTGGATATCAGTAAAACATGAATGTATTAATGTAACTGATCTCATCAGGTGGCAACATTTGCTCCTCTTGTAGATTGAACACGTTCTACAGAGTTTCCAATTAAATAACAATTAAATAGTTTAGGACGGCTCTTGTTAGTTTAGAAGACGGATGAGAAGCGACATTGTTTTATTGCTGAAATTTGACATGAGAACCTTCCGAGCATGGTGTTCACGTTATTTAATAAGATGTCAGCTGCGGTAATAGCTGTGAATAACCAATTCAAATGTTACAGAAACTCTGAGCCACAGCAGAAAAAAAAAATAATCAGTGATGAATTTTGTGAGCAGATATGCAAAATCCTGGGATGGCTTGATACTTCATCCAATAGCATGTCCTTGTTCTCTCGCTTTGTGCCACTACTTCTGGGCATAATATAGCCATAAAAACTAAAAAGCGATTTCACATCTTTATAAAGCAAAGCAACTCAAAATAACACAAATCCATAGACTTTAAACAGCCTGTAGACTCCACAGCCTTCAAAAATGAACATAAAACATTCCGTTTAAAGATAAAAGCTTCTCCACAATATTTTCTGTGTTGAAAGGTGTGCAGATCTGGTGGCATGTCATTCTGATACAAATACATTTCTACATTTAGTCTTAAATTTTTTGGTTGTCAATTTGCCTCAACCTTAAAAGGATTCTCTATTCTTGTTTCTGATCGCATTTCAATCACTCGGCCAGCCAAATGATCCTCTAGCACTGAGATTCAAGTGACGTAGTCAACCTACACAACCGTGCCCCGTTTAAAACGCCCCAAATGCTCTTGTAAAACTCCATTAAGCAACAAACAACAATGTAAGTATTGCAAACACTAGAGATTTGAAAAAAGACCACATTATTAACTTTAAATATCAAGTCTTGAATCATTTCTTCACAGATGAAGAAAGTCTATGCTTTAAAAACAACAACAACAAAAAAAAAAAAAAACAGTAACCTAGAAGGTGATGCCAGTCAAGGAAGATCTGATCCCTAGTAACGCACTGGAAAAGAAAAACATTTCTCCTTCTCAGTTCAAACTTCTTTACATTCAGAAAAGAAATAAAAGGGGAAACAAATCAAATTGGACAAAGTGTCTTCGCTGGAAATATCCAGGAAGATAAGTGGAGAATAAAGAGGAACAAAGAGGTCTGAAGGAGGCACAACTAAGTTCCCAATGGTGACTGACTGATGAGCATGTCCCCAAAAATCGGGTTAGCTGTGGGACGACACGTCAGAGGAGCTGCTGCTGTTGCTGTTGGTGGTCTGGGCTCTTTTGATGTACAGGTTCAGCAGCTTCATCTGTGGAGAGAACATCCAGCCTTGCTGTGAAACATGACCACTACGATGCACAAAGTACATTTTTACATAAACTGCTTCCAGATAGAAGAGCAGGGTTGGTTAATTCTAAAAATAATCTTAAAACATTCTTTATTCAAATGATCTACTTCAGTTAACAAATAAACTGAATTTCTGGCTCATTGATCAAGCCCTGCACTTCAAGAATTTCAATCAGATTTCATATGGTTTTAACTTGCACATTCAACATGGGTCATTCTGATCTGGATTTGTTTCTGATTATAATTCTGGCACAAGGTCTATTAATCTTTCTGCATCAGCTTTTGGATAATTGGTCTGGCTCTAAATGACAAGAAAATGACATTTCATTTGGATAAAAATGACCTATAAATCTAGGACAGATGTCTGCTCACACTAGAGAATAACTAACATAAAAGATCAGCTTCTTCATTATCAATAGTTTACACCGGCCTAAATCTTTAACCAACAGAGAAATATAAACACAGGGAACTGTCACGCCGTTAACTGACACCCTGAAAGAGGAGAACAACATTATTTTTGATCATATAAATTCTGGCCAATGTTATGTTATCCGACCCAACTGACATCTACAGACTTTCCCAAAACAGGTCAGGTGCACAGAATGTGAAAAACCTACATTTGTAAAAGAGGACACTAAAATGAGCTGATTCTAAAATCCTGGACTGTTACATAATGAACCTGGCTGCACCCAAAATGACGCCCTCAAAAGTTATATAAAGTACATACCAGCTCATATTCCAGCCCAGCAGGAAAAACTATAACTGATCAACAGGAATAGTGCACTATACAGAAATGGACCTTTTCAGGCTGTAAAGGCGAAGTCAGGCAGCTCTTTCCCAGGAATTATCGACAGGTACGGCCGATGTTAATTTTTAAATGAGGCTAAAGATCCACCTTAATGGCTACAGACTGTTTAGGTGCCAGAATGTTGTTGCAGGACCATCTAAAGAGGAATGGAAATTGTGTAAAACAAGCTGATGAACAGGAAGCCAACTTACATCTTTAACGAGAAGCCAGACAGCTTTAAAATATCAAGTTGTTAGTTTACTCTGCAGAAAGTTTGTCAAACCTTGGCCAATATTGAGGCTACACTCAGCATGGGCATGAAAGGAGGAGCAACCCCAACAGCAGCCAGTTAAGTAGTAAGCATGATGTGCAGTTGTACCCACTTTTTCACAGGTGAAGCAGATCATATTAACCTGGAAGTTTCATAGTGAGTAACAACTTATTTTATTTTCCTGCCTGTGGCTGCTTTCACATGTTGCTTGTGTGTGATCATCGCAGTGTTTTACTGTATACCAGCTAAACAGAGCAGAGTATGGTTTCATAAATTGGCCTATGATACAAGATTCAAGCGTTTATTGTCATATACACAGAGAAACAAGCAGTTGCACTGCACAATGAAATTATTACTCTGCACTTGCTACCTTGCTTCAAGTATGACTGCTTTAATGTAAATTTTTTTCCCATCTACAGACATTTTAAGAATAAATGCATGTGTGTGAATCTTTTAGAAATCAGGTCTCTGGTAATTTGATTTAGTCTGCTAAGGTCAGGCTAAAACTGCTCTCTCCTCACCAGTCCTAAGCAATTCAAAGCCAAATCACTTGAATTTGAGGTAAACATGATCGCTGTTCCAGCACATGAATCAGAGGGAAAAAAAGGGGAGGAAAATAAACAACGGGGGAGAATGATAAGAGAGTTGCACTGAGTGGTGAGGGGTAGAGAACTTTGAGCTGGTGAAAGAGAGACTGTACCTTACTGCCCGTCAGCTGCGCCAGGTGGGGCTTGAGCTCCTCACCGATCACAGAGTAGATGGCCACCAGACAGAACACACTGGCCTTGCGAACACTGCTCTCGGTGTTGTCGTAGCCCTGCAGGCACACAGATAGGAGAGCGTTACACTAATGAAGACACACTCATGTCATGTACACACAAGGGTCAAAGGGCAGTGTGGGGACTGATGGCAGTGTGGAACAGGAGCCAAGAACAAATAAGGTATAAATAAGACACAATGTTCCCAATTTAGACTACTCCAACACAACAAATCTGACCTGTTTTCTCTACCAGCTTTGCCAAAGACATTACCTACACAGCTGTGGCTTCATTAACATTAAAGTTTCAACAGCCTTTAACCTTTAACCTAGTCACTGCATGCGCCCCTATCCCCCTATGCACATGATGTAAAAATATTATGGCACATTTCTTCTGTTTCTCCTCTTTATTTGATTTAAATTACATTTATTTAGTTCTTTTTTTTTGATAGAGAGACAATATGAGCCACCCACTTGCAAGAGTCCAGGAATGATGTCTGGCAGCAGCTGATGGAGGGATTCTTTGGCGATGCGTTCGATGACTTTAGTTTGCATTTTGATAGCCGCCAAGTTTATGGGGTAGTCTGCAGTCTGTACAATGGGACACAGAACCTTGATGCACTGTTCTGGATGGATGGAACCGGCTAGGGTAGAGGCAGACTCTTCAGCAGCCCTTACAACCTGTGTGTAAACAGTTATTTTAAAATCCCTGCGACCTGAATATAGAAAGCTTCCTGGAAATCAAGCAAGTCAAAGGTTCTACAAACAAAAACAATTCTAGCTCTTTATCTGAAATTCAAAAACGGAAAGAGACACCTGATGACATTCCCTACATCAAAACTACATACAACTCAGTCACTTTTATCTAGAACCAGTATTGATCATAAAGTTCTTCATTCTTTTACTCTCAGAAACTAAATAAGTTACCTGCCAAAGCTAACAATGATATGAATGGAGGAGCAAGGAAAACTGAGCAAACTACAGCAGTTCCTTACAGAGCTGTTTTTTTTTTTGGGTTATATATTCATGTATTCACTGATCTGTTCTAGAGGTGGGCCTCTTAGGATTAAGCTGTAACCAAGGTGTTCTGTTTCCACAGGTGCAGATGTTGAATTTTAACAGGGATTAGTCTGACCAGTTGGCTCAGTGTTTTTCAATGCAGTAAAAAAAAAAGGTTGATTTCTCAGAATCATGCAGTTTTATGTGTAGGCTCTATGAAAGAACAGTTTCTGTGTGTTTCTAACCTCCTTGTGAGAGTCTTTGTGAGCTTCTAGTGTCTTCATGATTGTGAGTTCTGCATAGTTCTTAAAGCGGGCCGGCTGACTCCTTAGAATCTCCTTCAGAACACGCAGAGCCAGTGCCCGTATGGTGTGCTGTAAGAGACAACACAGTTTTTACATGAGTGGTCATGTGGTCAACTTTTACAGACTGTTAAATTTTATGACTGTTAACAATAATTTATGACAAACTGATATGCCCTAATATGGGCAAGGATAATAGACTAAGCAGCACAGCAGAGGCACGTGCAAATGAGGACTTTAGAAGACTCTTACATCTTTGTCTCCAAGTGTCTCTAGCAGCAGCAGCAGGATGGTTTTGAAATGTTCGTCCCACACAGCCATGCTGTCCTCCCGTGTGATCTTCAGCAGTTCCACTAGAGCCACTTTCCTCTCCTCCACTCGCTCGTTGTGGTTGGACAGTTCTTTCAGCAGATCTGCCACCAGATCTGAGTGGTTAAGAGAAGCTTTAGTCAGGGTAAAGTACAAACTAAATAAAACTTTCTTCCCCGATTAGTTATTACGTTACATGCAACTGTACTACTGCCAAAAAACATTGTCTTAATTAAAGTAGTGCAAAAAACACAAGCTAGAATTTTATTTAAGTTCTGTTAGTTTGTTATGCACAGTCTTTTACTGTAAACTATTTACATCAATTAATAAAGCTAAAGTTTTGTTAGTTTACACTCATGGCAAGAAGCAATGACATAAGGACTGGAAAAAACAACGTTAATACAGTTTAAAAGAGGCAGAAATAAAAGGTCTACAATTTTAAGTTGCTGCACTGTATTAGCGATTCAAGCATGAGAGTGTGCCATCATTATAGCATTGTCAGCATAGAAGCAGCCATGCCACTCAAGATGAGACGGGTTAAATGGAAAACACTGAAATGAACTGGACTGAAAGGGGAGGAAACACAAATGTCCAAATGCGAAATGCAGTAATTCTCTTATTCTACTGTGCAGGCCTTTACCAGGAGCAAAGCCCTTGGGGAGCACCATCTTGTTTTCACCACACTCCTGCCGACGGCCTGTAGAGGGGGAAGGAGAGGAGGAGGGAGGATAGCAGGGGATGTGATGACAAACACTCTGTGAAACCCAAGACCCTCCCTCAATTCTCCCCTACTCCCTTCTTCCTTGGTAAGTGTACTGTTTACTATGATGCTGTAATTCCTGAAAGATGGAGGAGGTAGTGCAAGAACTACGTTCCAAGCTCAATCAAAACCTAAAGTTCAGTACAACTTTCCTAACTTCAACATCATTCAAGCCTGAGCCAGCTTCCTTGTGCTTCACAGTTGTTATTCTACTCAACTATTAGGATGTAGCTGAATAGCAGTGACTTGCTCTTCTAAATTTCAACACCAACATTACCAATGCTGGACCGACCAAACACAACTTGTTCATAACTTCACATCCTATTATGAAGAATCATCTTACTCATTTTATTCCTATCGTCCCCAGTCACTGCATAAACTGGAGGAGAGAATTCCAATTAGTAAAGCTACCCCATATATATGGGGGTACATTAAAATAATGCTAATATAAACAAATACTGCTACATCAGCAATCAAGTTTATTGATCACCTTCGTCACGAGTAAATGACCAAAAATGGGGGAAAAAAAAAAGTTATAATAATAAATCTGAGCCCAACTGATCTGGGGCTTGATCTGTGACAAAACTGCAAAAATCTTTAGAGATCATAAACCAACCCAAACCCCATGAATTAGCATTATATAGTGCTTTTAAGATATTTGTAGTAAAAAATGTTATTAAAGTCACTGGAATGTGTGATTTTTATTCTGCTCTCTAGCTCCAATGCAGGACAGTGACAGGTCCTGAGCATGACGTGATATGGGACAGACAAAGTGAGCATGACAGAAATCAATTAGTGGCAGAACAAAAACTCACAATCACGGAACTGCTCCACATCATCGTCAAACACGGCCTCTTTCAGAGCACTCTTATCATAACCTCCGATAGTGTCTCCGTAGCCATAAGGGGCAAACTCGCGTGTCCTTGGCCCAGCAAAAGCACGAGGAGAGGGCGTGTTGAGCAGGGACGTCTTATTATCCAAAGCTGTGCGGCCCCCTTCAACTATATCCAAACCTAAACGAGCATCAGAGCCTGGAGATGCTGCATCCCTACCAACCTGGGAGAAAACGGGGAAAAACACGCAATTAAAGAAGCAGCACGGTAACATACAAAAGAACATGTAAAACCCATGGAACAATCGCTGGTGATTACAGAGTTGAAGGCAATCACACTAGTTTCCTCCAATTGCGTTTTCTTGCACTGGGGCCTGTAAGATCCTAGTTAAGTCAGTGTAAAAAATAACAATAGTTTGTTGTTACAAACTTTTAAGCAATAAAAAATATGCAAATAACTTGGATAAAACTTTAATGTTTTTAGATCCTGGATTTTTGGGGGCTCATTCAAACAAATCTATGCAGATTCTCAGGGGTTATGTTATTTTATATTATTTTGGATATCTGTGCATCCATTAGGTGTGTTCTTTACATATCTCAGGACCAAGAGCATACATCAACATACAACTTAACTAAATCACTTAAGAAGACCTACTGCATCATCCTTCTTGCATTCACGCCTGATTGGTTCGTTGAGGTCTTCTTGGCTGCGGTAGCTAAAGCTCTGGATGGCTTCTGTTACACCACGTAGTGAACTATAGATCTCGTCAGAGTTCATATTCTCTGTATCATACTCCAACATGCTGTCCAGGAGAAGAGAAGGAAAGAAAGGAAAGTCAGTGCTGTGCTTAGCAAACACAAAGTAAGTCATTGTGCAAAATGAGGCTCACAGGTATCACATTTCATTCAAGGGTAGAGAAACAGTGAGAGTGGTCCTCTGCTTCTTGCAATGGCAGAGTGTGAAATGAAAGAAACAAACAAAGAAAAAATACATACAATAAATGTGTGTTACTGAATGCTTCTTCAATCATATGTGAGATCCATACAAACAACCAACAAGTGACAAGCAAAGGTGACGCCTAAATATGTTTGATGAGATGGTCCTTAAAAAAGTATCATCATGGGTCACAATGAGCTTATATCTAGTCTTTGTATAAAGGTAGCCAATATATAAACTGCAAACAGGCATTTTAAACTGTTGCAGGTGTAATATAAAGCACTTGTGCTCTCTCTCCAAGTAATGCTAACTGTAAAATGTATGAATATACACAACAGCTATCAGCAATGAGAGCAGGTACAGGGCTACCATGTTAATTTGGCCGCCTACTACAGATGATATTGACTCAAATAAAGTTTTTCTTTTTTCATGACAGTCTGCTTGTTACCTACATAGGGTTACTTTCAATTACTTTCAATTCACTATCCAAACGCTTATGGACTGCCTTGCAAGTGTTGACATAGTCAGCACACATCAACATATAAAAACTTTACATCATAGGGAATGTTTAGGCAATGAGTAGGACAACATGACATTACATAATATAAACACAGTCTAGTTGTTTAGAAGGCTTAAACCCTTGCAAGATAGAATGCTAAGGTTTCACTGAAGAGCCTGACGGTTTGTCATGAGTGAGTGGGGTCTCAGCACCGGTGCCGCCCCTCCAGGCTAGCGACTGAGTTACCTGGGTGACAGTGCGCAGCGGAGGGCCCTGAGGGAAGGGGCGGCAGGGACTGAGGGGTGAGACGGAGGAGGAGGGGGAACTGGGTGCTTTGAGAACCCATCGACACTCCAACCCCACAATCGACTGTGCCCAAAGAACAGCCAGAGAGGAAGAGAACAGGGCAGGAGGGGCACAAAACACACAGGAAAGAAGAAAATAGAGAAGAGAAGAGAAGAGAAGAGAAGAGAAGAGAAGAGAAGAGAAGAGAAGAGAAGAGAAGGTATGTAGAGGGAAGAACAGAAAGAGAGAAAAATAGACTAGTTGGAATGCTGAGGTTAGCAGTATGAGTTAAAGAGAGTTTTAGAATGGTGCAGAAACCTGGAAACTGTCATCTGTGTTCTGTGAGGTGTATTGCTTTCTTACAGAGGAGCTACAGTCAATGCTGACTGTCAGAACCTTAAAAGGCCACGAGGTGACTGTGATGAGGAAAATATAATGACCACAATAAAATTAAAAAACGTAGCTTTAAAAGTAAGAAGCAATCTCAATCAGAACTAGAGAACAGTTTTAGGTTTTTAAAGAAGTTCAGAGGAAAGCAGTAGATTTTCTTTTGTCAGACAGTAAAGGTTAGCGTGAGAGATCAAAGAAGCAAGAGCCCAGATTCTGCACTGACTATCCACAAGACTCTCATGCCCAGAGTGTCATGCATTAGTGTGGCAGTGAACCCAGAATAAGAGGAGGAGACAGTATACCTGGGTGAAAGTCCACTGTGGGAGCAGTTAGTGGGGGAGGTGAGGGGGCTGGTCCTGCTGGGTGGGTGCCTTGGTTGTGTGCGCCCCATTGTGCTGCTGGGGGAACTCTGTGACGAGAGAAGAAAACAAGGTCAGTCAAATATCTGCTCGATAAACCAAACGCATAAACATTAATCACTGAACTGGACTGATGCTCAAAACCCTTGCTTCCATGCCTGCTTATATGAATTAACTGATGGGAAGGAAATTCGGTGGATAGGTTTGATATCATGAGAATCAATAAGTGACTCAGAATGGCAGCAGGTCATTGAGTGTTACTCCACCCCTATGACAAAATCTGCAGGAACCATGTGAGAATAATAAACTGCATGGGATTATTTTAGAACAATATTAAGAACCTCTACAACGTCATGCTGAAACGTGTGCACGTTGTGTTAGGGGACGTGGCGTGCTAACATCATTTCGAGAGACACTACCTCTGTATGTGTAACTCAATAAATATTGGCCATATCTGTCTAAATTTATCATTTATTGTTTCTGGTAAGCTTTAGTTGCCTTCCCAAAAGCATTGCAATCCTTCTGGGTGCAGCTATTCTTTTGCTGATAAGTGAATATCTGCATAATTATTATTACTTGTAGTCTGGGAGGCAGTGCATAGTAAAAATGTCATTGTACAGTGCAACTTCTTGATTCTCTGTGCACATATGACTCTTGAATATCTTTGCATACTATAGCATGATGATTTCCTTTCTTAGAACTAAGGGGGTACAAACTATCCCCTAAACCACGGTTCTTCCTCCAACAAACTTTACTGCAAGCGCTATGCATTTGGGCAGATAGCATTCTTCTAGCATGTCCCAAACCAAGACTCATTCATCATTGGCAGAGGGTGAAGTGTGAGTCATCACTCCAGAGAACGTGTTTCCTTAGCTTCATGTTCAATGGTGGTGTGCTTTACATTGCACCAGCTGAGACCTGACTCTCCATTTGGTATTCTCAGGCTTGTGTGTGGCTCATCGGACACGGAAACCCAGTGCACAAAGCCCTCAAAGAACAGTTCATGTGCTGTCTGATCTAAAAAAACATGGTTTCAGAGATTCATAAATAGAAGGACACTTATGAGGGAAAAGACATTTACCACTCCGCTGGTGTTGCTGGAGTTCTTCAGGTGGCTGTGCAGGAGCTTCGTGGCTCCATCCTGAAACGTCTTGGGCAGAGCTCCAAGGAGCATGGTGAACTCAGGCGTGTTCAGCTCAAAGAGAGAGATCAGCACCACCTGGGCCGCCTACACAACACAGAAAACATTCACTTAGAGGGGCAAATCAAAGATGCATTCTAATTCAGGCATGCTGAAGAACTTCATGGCTTTAGCTGCAAACTACATGAGGCAATAGAGACAAGCAAATAATAAGACAATTCACATGTGAGGAAAAGTACAATCTTTAAATTCTGAATCTAGTGATTTTAGACAGTTCAGACCTTTGTACCTTATATTGCACATCTTTAGCTGTTATACTCATTCATGCATGTGGTTTAAACCACTGTTATTTTGTCAAAACATACAAGTGAGTTAGGCAGAAGGGAAAAGAGAAACAGCCGTTTGTTTTTTATGCTTTCTGCACAGCTGTGCAAACTACCACAAATCAGAAAGACAGAGGACAAAAAAAGGTTTGAATTTCAAATCTGTCAATCTCATTTGCATTACAAACCACCCTATCCAAAGAGGTAAGAGTTGCTATGTTCAGAAATCATTTGGTGAGGCAGCAGTATGCAGGTTAGAGACAGAGAGTTCACGCTTTAAACGTCACACTCTTGCGGTGGTTAGAGGCCAGTGGTGCGTGCTGGTTGACGGTTAGGCCAGTGGGAAGGCACTACCTGCTTACACCTTTCCTCCAGGTTACCCTCTCCAGGAAGCAGGGCTGTAGTGCTGGGCTTGCCTGAAAAGTCTTCACTCGCCCAG
This sequence comes from Prochilodus magdalenae, assembly GCA_024036415.1. Taxonomy (NCBI): domain Eukaryota; kingdom Metazoa; phylum Chordata; class Actinopteri; order Characiformes; family Prochilodontidae; genus Prochilodus; species Prochilodus magdalenae. Next base: position 131,961 of record JAMWET010000761.1, read on the forward strand.
TTATGAAGGGTCTAGGCCACAGCGGCAGGGCAGACAGTGTAACAGTGTAAGACAATGACAGAATGATCGCCAGCACTAGGCTGACTTTTAGCTGCAAACTCTGGGAAATCTTGCAGTACCGAAAGTACGTTCAACCACAACAATGCTTCTGGTGACATCCATGTGTTGCTACTTATACTGAACACTAATGATATGTGACTAGTCATTATGGAGACGTACCTTTCTGACATCAGAGCTTTTGGGTTCTGTGGTCCAGGTGATGATGCGGGACACAGCTAATCTAGTCTCGCTGGAATTCACAAAGTCTGCAGGGTCCATCTGCCTTGCCAAAGACTCAATATACTTCAAGATAGCCACTTTCACCTACCGGGGCAAGAGCATGAGCAAGAGCATTTACTTATCCATAGCCAAAATAATGAATAATTATTCTTTACTAACTTCATAAACCTCTGAGCACTGCATTTACCTTTAAATTGGGAGTTTGAGTTTGATCCACAATGAACCTCATTAGAATGTTAAATTGCTGGTCGAATGGGAATGATTCACTGCAAGACAGAAAGACAGGTTAGAGAGTAACAAATTTGTATGCAAAGTTGTACATGAAGTGCGAACACCCCTGGTTAAATTACATGTGGTGAAAACAATTTAACATGCACTAAAACAAACACAGGTTTTCTCTGTCCAAGATGTGTACATATTGTAAACCAACAAAACATTTGACCAGGGGTGCCAAAACTTTTGCAGACAACTGTATATGAAGCCAGACATTATGACTTCTAACCGGGTGATGTCCAGAGCTTTCTGCACTTTAGCCTGAACTGAGCCCAGAAGATCAGCTCCCATCTTCTTAAGTAGTTGAGTTAGCAGGACAAAAAGCCAGTCCTGCAGGTCCTCTCTGTGAACAGTGATGAAGTCTACCAGAGTCTCCAGAAACATGCTGAACACCTGAGACAGATTAGAATTGATTACCAACCTAGAAAAAGAACTCTGTCAGAACCCTCAACATTTGAAACATCTAGCTAAATGATGAATACAAGAATAACCTGACTCTATTAGTTAATTAATATTTGGCTAATCAAAAAGGAAATAAGAACCCATACAAGAATGATATAGCATAACATACAATTTTTCAATAGAACAGTAAAAAAACAAGCAAGCATCACTTACTCTCTGTTATTAATATCCACACCAAGGCAGAACATGCAAATAACAAAATAAACACTCCATTAGTGGCCATGAATTCATGTTTTCAGAAATACTTCTACTACTTTTAATTATATGATGAGAAATTTGCAGCGTGTGAAAGACATATCACTTCACATGTTTAAAATTCTACATCATCTCTTAGTTATTTGAACCAAACACTCTGGTAATTAACTTGCAACTTGCAAAAAGTTAGTAAACAACTAAATGCAACATGCAATCTTCCCAGAAGGTTACCTTGCTGTGAGGATCGGCAAACATCCTAGTGAAGATCTCACATAACCTTTTCAGCTCCACTCGGCTATCATATGGAAAAACATGAGAATTAGTGCTGTCCTATACAATTTGCAAAGCAGCCTCATAAAGTTTAAATTTAGAGATCACAGACTGAATCTGCCTTTACTGTGGGCGTTAATCCTTCTACAGGCCTACCTGAGAACACGCTGGCTTTTGAGCAAGTTCTGCAGGCCCAGAAGACCCTCCTTCCTCTCAGACCAATTGGAGCTGGCACAGTGGTTCAAAACCTCTGCAACATCCTCTGTCTGTCGCAGATAGTGTGGGATACCACCGTTGCGGGAGCCATATGAGCGCTCGGAGCAGGCACTGGATGCATCACTGTTGGCATCGTCATCTGAATACATTCCTGGAGACTCGTACCGTCGCCTCATAGGCTTGCGCTATGAAGAGTTCACAACAGGTTACAGAGGCTCAAAGTGGAATAAATAGGTCCAGCTTATTTATGATGTTGTTATAATTGGGAATTCGGCCAGCCAGGGGGGTTAATTCAAGGATTCACCAGGCACAAGTCAAGTCGTTTATGTTTTTCTTTTGCCAAGAGAAGGAAGCCATGCAGGATAACACTACCATAACTACCAACATGGCCTAATGTTAAAGATAGCTTTGAGGTTTTCCTGGGACATTCATAAACTAACCACTGAACAGCAAGTCACCCAGGTAACCTAAAGCTCATGTATTTGAAGTATTTCCAACAGCTTAGCAATGCACTGAAAGCCAGTCCGACTTATATCATTAGTACAGTAAGTGCTGATGTAGTGTGTCACAACAGACTAAAGTAATTACATCTAGTTATGTATGAAGACGTAAAATCATGTTACTGCTTTAGCAGTCTGGTTATTGAAGGCCTCACCCATAAAGTGTTAAATCATGAATGTGCTTTGGTGGAGATGCATGGATTTACTGAAATGTGTCAAACACTTAGAAATCAAACCATCACCCCAACATGAAGTTTTCACAATATTCAACTGAACACATACGTATATGATATTTTAATCACCTGTATTAACAAAGTGCTAAAGATGAAACTGGTGAAAACTGTGCAGATGAAAAGCGTTACCTAGAAACGCTTACATTAGAAATGAAATGCTTGTGGTGGTTTCTAAAGCTTTAAGCTTCACTCGACACTCACTGCATGATGATATGAGTGAATTTGCATATTAGTGGAGAAGATGGCAATACAATGTGAAGTCAAAAACTACCTTATTCCTGGAGTCTCCTAACAGCTGAAGATATTACCAGACAGACAACAAAGGAAGAGCAAAGAGACATACACATTTCAAAGAGGGCTCTGTTAGGCATTTTGGAAACTGCACCCAGGTCATCACACTTATGAAATGGCTGCTATGCAGCACTAAATTCAGAGGTATATAAATTGGTTTATACGTATAGCAATAGTTGTGTCTCAAAGCCAAGGGTGCAGCCTGCGCTGCTTCAGATACATCACTGAAGACTGTCCCAGTTTGTAAGCTTCTTCAAATGTCCCCATCATTTCTCAGAAATCAAAGGACTCAACTAGCTAATCCTTTTTGCTTATCTTTTTATGAATGGACCAAAACCAGACAACAAAGCAACACGGCCACTAAAGGCAAAACATTGCAGCTCCGCAGTAACATTTTAAAACGCATCAGTAAAATAATCTGCAAGTGTAAGCTTACATAAGGTATGACATGTCAGTCTAGAACATGTGCTAGTGAGCCACACGGTGCTTAAATAAGGACTGAATAACAGACTTCATATAGCAAGGTTTTGGCTGCGGCCTTCACTTTGAGACATGTCTACTGTGTTGAGAGCTTTTGCAGATGTCTTAAGACTTCACAAAATACCAGCCTTGTCATTTATTACACAGTGTATACTGTTTTGTAACAGTTCATTCAAACTTTTATCTTGGCCCTAAAAGTTCGTTTTCACACAGAAGGCGGCACAGTTCACACCTGGTATTAACATCAGTCAAAGTAATTCGATTTCACATGGACAAGAAGATATGATACAGACTAAACCTAGTGTCTTGAATGTATCCAGTGAGCACTGGTGATTGAGACATTACAACATGAGAGAGAGTGTCTTTCTACTCATGCAGATCTATTACACACATGTAGATTGCACGCTTTAAGGTCTGCTACCTGACCTATGCATGATTGGGCTCAAAATACTAGGTTTCAGTTTGGGTGGATGGTTTTTACACTCAACATTAAACTAAGGTTTAGTTTACCCCAGCATGACACATTCTGTTGATCAAGTCAAATAAAGCAATCCACTGTAAAACTGTGCCTGCAATAATCCATCTCTAAAAATGGTTGGGGGCAACGTTTGGCCTATAGTCAATATTATTTAGCAGGACCAACTGGGCTGGGTTACACTGGGCCAGGTCTCAAACTTATGTAACTTATCACTGGCATGCACTGGATTCAGGCTACCATTTCATACATGTGCAGACTTTTAACTGGTACAGCTGGTGTTCACTCGACAAATGCCATCATAGCCATCCCTGAGCACCTCCAAAGGCTGTTTACATGAGTGGATCACTGTGCATATCAAAGACACTTTGGACACAGTTCAAATCAGTCCACTTATGCTTAGACGCACATTAACACCAGGTGTGAAAGAGGACATAAAGTGACACTGTAGGCTATAAACGATAAAGGAAATTAATCTCACCAGCGCATCAGCTACAGCAGCCTCAACCTCTGTCCCTGTGTTCAGTACTCTCATGGCATTGACAGAAGCAGAGATACGGGCCTGGTGAAGTAGCCCAAACCGATCTGGAAGAAGTGAGAAAACACCAGAAGAGGAGTTAGGAGTGCCACATAGAGATCAATAAAAAACATACTTACCTTGCGCGTCTCTGACTTAAGTACATTGCCATGACCAGTAAAATTTCCCACATTTGGAGATGAAGAGTACAAAGACTGTAAGAGGAGTTTACAGAAGATGGGAGATAATTTAAAACCAAATCACCAATAAAATCATCAATAATAAGCATCCAGAAAAGCAAAGAGAATGAATTCTATTACGAGCAACTGTAAAACAAAACCACATGGCATCGACCTCTTGAATAAACTGCAGACCAGATCACAAGTCACAAAAAGCAGATATTAGTTCTATTTTTATGTTTAAAAAAAAAAAGCACGCAAGGTTTGCACCATTGGGCCTCTTCAAAAACACAATATTCATGAATTCCAAAGGAAGCATAAACATAACATGAAATGCATACACTAGACATCACAAATGACAACTGAAGAAAAAACTCAAAATTCTTATGCGCCGACAATGAAAATCCAGAAAACAAGTACTGTATGCATCAAACATAAATCCCTAAAACAACTACATACACAGAGCAAAAACCAAAACAGAACTCTCACTATCCCAACAAACAGCTCAATCAGATAAAGCCACAGGCAGCGAATAAGCAACTTTCTGGCACAAGGATGAGCAACAAAAACATCTGCACGAAAATGGTACAACAACAAGCACAAAACTTCACACTTCAGCGAACTTGCTCCAAAAGATTAAATATATTTTAATGTAATCAACTGTCTACTTGACAAATGATAAAGTCCACGTTAGAAGTGTGAAAATTTTAGCCTGAGTGAGCAACACTAGATTAACGATATGAAGGCATGCTTGCCCTGAGGGAAGGGCAGGGAGAGGGGGGCATGCAGGTCACCTGACTGGCCCACGGGGTCTGCCGTGGATAGCGCACTGGTGGAGCGAGAGTGGCGTCGGGAGGCTGCAGGGGACAGGAAGAGGAGGGGTGACACCCCAGGGAGGGTTAGTGCTACACTACACCACAGAAACCCAAACAGAGTGCCATCCGTGGCAGGAGACACAATATATAGTATGCCCATTTTGAAACTGCAAACGCTATCTAACTATGAGCGAGACATACAAGTGGTAGACTGCTAATCATCGAGCCAAGCACTGCGAGAGACGCAACATGTCTTCATTTGCCACTGTAGGGGACATTCACAAGCAGTGGAAACAGATTAGCAATGAACACGGAGTGCAATGAGGTGTACACTGCAGGTCACTTGCTGCCTTTTTTCCTCTCGCTGAAAGATAAGACCATTTCAGATCTTACAGATTATCCTTACTGAAACAGTCAATTAGTAGGAAGTCTGAAGTAAACGTATACTGTCCGGACAGTGTGCTAAAGAAGTTTATCCGTAGAGAAGATCTTCAGATCTTCGGACATTTGGAAATGCAAAGTAGCAGCACAGTAGTAGTGATTACTGGAGGACTTAAGGAAATTGGTGCATGCAAAACAAAAGGCAGGCAAGAGAAAAAGGTAAAGATCATTAAGGGGGATTGTGGGTAGGGAACGTTTGATTGGAAGATCCATAGACAAGGGCCAGAAGGGTTCTTGAGTAACTAGGGGTTTGGGACTAGTGAAGGGATTGTAGAGTAAAGGGCAGGGTTGTCTGCTGACGGTGGGCTCCATCAGTCACCTGCATGGTTTACTCACCCAGAGGAGTGAAGCCCCGAGCGGGGCTGGTATCACGGCTGCTCTCGCGACTGGTGTCACGGCTGCACCCCTGACTCATGCTGGGGCGGGGGATGCGGCTGCTCCGGGCTAGCGTGCGGTAAGGAGAAGCAGCAGGAAGAAGAGCTTTACCACACAGCCTGGCTGTTAGGACACACGTTAGGGCGTTAGTGAGGCCACAGCGGGGCCTGAACCAGGACAAAGGACGGTTGCAGGAGAGACAAGGGCTGCACTAGGAGTTTCTGATGTCACTCCGTTACAGCAAAAAAGTTAGACACTGAAAGCAAAAGCTGACCATTTTGGTTATATTAGTCTGTGCAGACAGTCTAGGTAGCCTCTGACAACAAAGCTCGCAACATTTAAAGATGAACCAACAAAAGCAAAAAACACAATGTGCCAAGGAAGTATCAAAACATCAAATTCGGACAACAGCACACTTATGAAGGAATTCAAACAAGGCATCCTGTTTAAACCTTAATTTTTAAAAACAAAAATCAGTACTGAATTCATGAAAAAGTTTCAGTCAAAATCACACTGCTAGCAGAAATATCAACCAGTCAGATCTTAAAAGAGGCAGCTTTTACAGATGTACGGACATGACAAAGGACTGACAGACAATGGTTTCAACGCATCATGACAAAGCTGATGAAAAGCACAAATGGAAGGAGCGGGTTAATCATCCTTACCATTATACTGTAACAGCTATACCGACTACATGTACAAACAGCAGTGAGAAGCCACTGACTCAGACAAGAAAACAGCATCATCAGCATCCCCATCAACAGTTTGAGCCAAAAGCTGAGCCACTACTTCTTAGAGAGGCATACCAAGGCTCAGTACTGATGGTATATCTAAGGAGAAAGAGATGATGCTACACAAAAGCTACAGAGAGTTCTGAACACATCACTGTTGATTGCCACTTTTGTAGTGAAACTCTTCAAAACCACATTTACTGTGAATAGCTTGTGGCTATTAATAATAATAATAATAATAATAATAATAATAATAATAATAATAATAACACCTTATTTGCAATCTTAAGTATCAATTCTAAGGCTTCTTAAATTGACACAATGATTATTTGTCTGAAATCAGCATGTTTTTTTTTTTTTTCAGGCCTTGAAGTTTTGAGTACCTCTCAACCTTGCGACACTGTGTGTTCTTACCTAGGCCCAGCCTACTGGGGCTAGTCTCTCGGCTGCAGCCCTGGCTTCTTGGGACCCTTGCACGCTTGTCAGTTGGTGTAGCCGTGACAGTGGCCCGTGGGATCCTGCCATATGTGTGTCCGAGAAGTTTTCCAGGGGAGCTGGAACGGCTGCCAGCTGCACGGAACAAAGCCAGAAGAAACACTGAAGATTAGTGACAAATCAAACAGATCACTTCCTGCAACAAATAGAGGAGCTGAGCAAAAGCCCCATTCTGCTCACAGAACAGATTGTCTACTAATTCGAAGCTGAATCGACTTTTAAAATGCCAAGGCTTTTTATCTAAAGGTGTCTGTGCACTAAGTGTTTTGTGACAGTAAGAACAGCTGCGTGTCCCACTTACCACACTCCACATAGTTTTCATTGATTTAGAGTATTGTTCCTAAAATAAACAACTTCAAAGTGCAGCTAAAAAAATGATTAAATTCCAATCTTTTATGCCAAACAGAGGACATCACATATGCCAGGATTTGGACATCTGTAAGCTGAGCTGAGAGTGTGCCCGCTAAAGCATCTGGAGATTTCAGCTTTAATAGAATGCAGCCTTGCAAATGACTGCAAATCTACTTTGATCAGGGATCTACTTCAGCTGTCTGGAAGACATAACATGAATAAGACAACATTTGTGCTGACAAAACAAAATACTACTCACGAACACACACATACCAGAACTAAATAAGTAAATACTTATAAATGAGGGGAGAAATCTCTACAAATAATAATGACAACGGTGATAACAGCACTTTCTACACCTGGAAAGAAGGAAAAAATAACAAATCCACTTAAATCATGCTCTATTGTACCACGAGACAAATGCAGGGTAGGCTCATGCAGGGTAATGTTTGAGGGGTGACGTAGTAGCTTTGCTCAGATGAATTTGGGGGGGCTTACCACCAGTGGGGTTAGCTGATCTGGATCCTTGTGTATGGAGGCGAGCCGTAGGACAGGTGAAAAGTAGCCAGTTACAACAGACGCTCAATGTGACATGATAAACCACCATGCACCAGGCAAGATGATTCATTAATTCATGCACTGGTCAAATTAGCTTAGTCTGTTAGAGCTCAATACAGTCCTGGACTGTATGTTAACTACTGTCAGCAGGATGTCAATCTGTGTTACGTGAACACTGAAAACGGCCAACAGAGACGCAAGATGTATGACCACAAGGAAGAGGAGCCATACTGGAGGAGTATGCTTTACTGGAAATGGAAATGGTGCTCTCACAGATTTGGGCTCATGAATAAGTGACGCCATCTGCAGGAGCTGCTAGGAAATGGGCTGGGACTTACGCTGGGACTGAGACACCACTTTCGCTCTGCTTCTGCCTCGGCTGTCTGTAACAGTAGCGTTAGCACCAACAGCACTGCCGGAGCTCTGACGTCTGGTGCGCACACGACCTGCAGATGACATGTAGAAAGGAACAGTATCAGGGGTCTGCAGAGGTGAAGAGAAAGAGTTGGGAAAACAGATACAAGGAGAAACTGGATTTAATGAATGAGAAGAGACAGACATTAATACAGGGGAAGGAATTCATGAAAATTCAACAAAGAAAGCACCAACAATTTTCAAATATCGTCTTGGTTGTTCCTGACATGCTTAGGAGAAAAAAAAAAACAAACAAAAAACATCTGCTATGTTGGGTCAGTGAATCCACATCTGCACTAGCATAATTTATTGATGATGTACAGCCCCGTCAAAGTGCCAAGGTTTATGTTAAAACTAAGAGCTTACCTGAAAACTAAGAGCTTAAAAAGAAAACTGCCCAACAAAAGGAAAAGACAAGTGATGTAAATGCAACAGAAAAGTAAATAAATAAACAGTAAAAATAAATAACTCTGTACTACTGTAATTTTCCCTAATACATAACTGACAAAATCTAAATAAATCACAAATAGGTAAAGTGTCCGATTCATATTCTGCTGTCCAATAAAAAAAAAAATAGTAATATCATTTTTCTATTTTTCTACATCATAGGAAACCAGCAACTACCCCTTTATGTCAAACATTCATCATAAATGGACAGACAGAAGCACCCCAATATAACTTGGAATAAAAGCTTATAAATGAACTTTTTTCTTCCTTTGCAAAGTATTTTACTATTATTTTCAGTTTTGGACAGCAAAAATATGCATTTGTGGGCAATCTAAAGAACAGTAAATGGCAAAAACATCCAAATGGCACAAATGCATTTTTATGTAAAGTAATTATTCTTCTTTTATTTGCAAGAAAACAACAACCACCACCACCAGATCCAATACTGACCAAGAAAAAAAGGTCAGCTTTTTACTGCTCTCTATATTATTTCTATAAATGTAAAGGGGTTAATAAATCATGCAGGTGAGACATGCAGAAGTAGGGTCACCACATTTAAGGTGCCTTTAACATACAGGGACCACAAAGGACAACACTGCCTATAACCCTCCACAGGGCTGAGACCAAGACATGTATATACACAAATACATACACACATCTTACCATCTATTTTACCAGGTGTACCATCTTTGGGGCCAAAAAAACAAAAAAACAAAAACGGGAGTGCGGGGTAAAGAGAAGTATAAAAGGCAGAGATTAGAGTCAGTTAGGTTGGAGGAAGCGTGGAAGACAGGGCTGTAACCGGAGTTCGGACTTGCATGGAAGCAGAAGGGCAATAATAAGAATAAGTAAGAACAGGTGCAAGTAAGGAAACAAAGACTGAATTGTAAAATGGAATTAGGTAGGGGTTTAAAACACCATAGGACAAGACAAATGCAATATTAATCCACATAACGACCAGATTAAATTAGATTGGAAAAGTGTTTGTTAGAATATAAAATTTAAATAACACCCTGAAACACAGCGGCGCAACTCATAAACCAATAAGCACGTTTTAGTATGTGCCCTGGCTTAAAAGACCATGCTCAGGAAGGAGCAAATAAATAAAAACATCCATAACATGAAACCATCATTAACAAAATCACAAGACATCAGTGACACGGCTCGTCATTTGTTCCTCATCAGAGCACAGCTTAATAACATCTATGGTGGCCATCAGCTTTATTAATGGGCCGCTATGGCCATAAAAGCCAGTGATTTCTGTGAGCATTTCATTAAAAATCGTTAATTAAAGACGAGTATGGGGAAAATATGGCTAGAGAACATCGCCTGAATGCTCAGGCCCAATCCTGAGTGAGGTAAGGTGGGTGTGGGGGGCTTACCCAGGGAGGCATAGGATCCTGGCGGCAGGGCTGCTGCGGAGCTGAAGGGGGAAGGTGAAGGTGTTGTGGATAGGCGGGACTTGGCACTGGCAGCAGCGTTTACATCGATGTCGCTGCGGGAGCGCTGGAGGGATCCAGGCGTGGAGGGAACTCTGGAACTTACCACCTTACCTGGTGACATGTTAGATACGTCTTTAAAGGGTTTCTCATAAAAGTGAACAAGCATTACACGCATCTCAACGCATACAGAGCAAGGAACCTACTTCTGGACATGCTGCCTCCTATGACACTCTTCACCGACAGCGGCCGACTAAAGGAAAAAAGTTACAGTCATTCACCAGGGACAGGAATGGTTGTGGAAAAGAGAGGAAAGATGGACAGAGATTTCAGATGAACAATTTCCAGAAAGTGGCAGGTTTGTCGAGCAAAAACACTAATCACTTTAGGGAGAGGGCAAATAAGCTGACAACAAAGATGAGGATCCCTTTCTGGTAGTACCAAGGAGATTAGTTTTACTGACAGATTAAAGCAGACAGGGCTGCTATAGGAACCGAACACAACAGAGCTGAATTCAAAAGAGCAGAAATCAGGTATTCACACAGCAGTCGCTGCTCTGTGTTCAAAATTTAAATGAACCTATTCACACAAATAACATTGTAACCTTCAGATTCTGGGCCAACAAGACAGGGGTCAGCATTTTGCTAAAGATTTCATTTTAAGAACCTGTCAGACACATGTCGCACTTCTCTGGTGACAAAGATGCCTACAAGTTTTGTAAACAGCAGCCATGGCGACAGCACACGGTGGTTTCGTTTACTGCAGCCGGGCTCTGATTGAGAACATCACTCCAGCACTTTGGTGATAATGCAGACAGAAGGATGATCTCACTCTCTCTAAACAGACAAATCAAGCAGATGCTAGAATGTCGGAGATGAGATCATTGCCTAATATCCAGCAAGGGATCATTATGCACGGGAACACATCAGTCAATCGCTGCACATGCTCCTTTTGCCGAGGCTGCCAAATCTATCTGCAATTAGTAATTATTGCCACTGACACAATGAGTCAAAGTGGTTGCTTGGCACATTAAAATTTAGTTTTCAATACAGCAAATTAAATGATCAGTGATATAGATCAGTGCTCACTTTGAAAAAGGCATTCTCAATATGTCATATGGCAAAACATACAGAACTTTGCAGTACCGTACAATTATTCCCAAGTATGTTAGTATACAAAGGGAATTCCATTGCGGTTTTAAATGCTAAAGACGTAAACAAAGTCAAGCACTCCATTCTGGAGGAAGTTACTAAGTCAGTTTCCATCAAAGCATTAGTGATGGGTTCCAGCCACAAGGACTAGTAATGTCTCCAAAATGTTTACTGTCTTCACAAACTATAAGAACTACAGGAAGCCATCACAAACATGGTTAAGAATAAGATAATCTTATGCTGCAGACCTTTTTAATGTTTAAGGTTTTGGTTTAAAATGAATTTTTAAAAAATAATTTACCTGCAGGGAGGTATAAAACATATAAAAACATTCTCAGATTTAACATCATCAAACGCTATAGGTTTAGTGGTCTTTTTAACAGCCCCCTGGTTGCAGGGGTCCATGGTACCATTTCACATCATACCACTCTGAATGACCCTGTTTACATCTCAGTGATTGATTTACAACAGCACAACTTTAACAACTGGTTTGAAAAAGTGGAGTGAGGAGTGTGTCTGGGTGTGTCAGCTGGTCTCACTTGAGGCTCTCTTGTGAGCTGGAAGAGGAACGGTCTGACTGAGGCAGCGACACAATGCTGTCAGAACTCTTCAAGTGAGACTGAAGAGCTTTCTGATAGGACGACTCCAGAGCCTGAAACAGGTGCTCCGCCTCTCGGCTGTAGTGGCCATGGAATCCCCAATAACACCTGCAATGGCATGCAAATATTACCTCCCCTGTCTTATTATGAGAGATAGAAACACGGACATGCAGACAAAAATAAAACGCAGATACCATCAATTTAAATACTGGCAGCAAGTATTTTTGAAGTATTTAAAAAACACTAAATCAAAATGCTAAACAAACTTACTTTCTTGCTACAGATCTTGCCTCGGAGTCAGCATCATGGATTCCTTTCTTGATGGTCTCGGTAAGAACTGCAACGTGCCTGGGATAGTATGGAAACATGGTTTAGTGCAACTCAAACTAACTGCAAACTTCTCGCTGCAGTCTCTGCTTGCTATCCAGCAGCCAGTCTACGGTAACAAGCAGGGACCCACTGTCTTTTGAAACTTCTTGGACCTGATACCAGACCTTTAACAACACCAAAAGCCCAAAGAGAGAGAAGAGAGAGTGGGAGCCCAGTGCTCCTTATAAAAGGGCTCTAGGGAATATTGCTATGGAAACGGTGGGGATGCATGGTTGCCGCTCATCAATTAAGAGCCATGAAAGGAATCATCAGTCACCCGTTCAGCCAAGATGAGACAAGCAACACACACACACACACACACACACACACACACACACACACACACACACACACACACACACACACACACACACACACACACACCAAGCTAAATGTCACAAAACTAGAGCTGATCAACACGTGTGATCACACACCCCTCACATGAACAGAAAAGAGGTTTTTCCTATATGGTTCGCATCATTTACATCAAGAATTCCTTCTGGACTTACCTCTCTAGTGTATTTGTCTGCCATTCCTGTAGTAACAGGTCTAAAAATTCATAACACCGCCTGAAGGAGAAAAGAAACAACCTTTTAAAACCATCTAAAATAAACCTAAAAACAGTAGAGTTTCTGACAAACTAAACATTAGAAACCAGGGTTCATTATTAAGCATTTAGGATCATTTATTTAGAGTGCAAATACATCCATTAATGACATTTTAATTTTAATTTAAATTTATGGTTCACTAAGAAATTAAGCTTCCACAATTTTTCCACACCTTTTTTCCAAACACTCAATCTTCGTTTCCACCCACACTCATTAATAATGGAAGTAAACAATATTACCTTCGAACAGCCACTGACTTGGATGTGCAGTTACTGGTAATTATTGGAATGAGACGAGGAAAGTGTGTATGCTGAGAATAGGAAACAAAAAAGGTGGTATGAGAAGGAATTCCAGGTGATGCTAAAGTTCTAAAGAGTGATGAAGCGGTTTCAAACACTATAACAACAACAACCATGCTGCACATTTTGAAACTTTATATATAATCAAATTCATTTATCATCAGATTCTTGGTACTTATATCAGCTTTATTCATTATAATCCAAATATAAAGGTGGCCAGATGACAAAACAGTGTAACATTAAACATTAAAACACTAAACATCATGCATATGGGATAATTTGGTACTGGCCTACACTTGCAATTCATGAAAGTTCATTTTTATACTACACATACATAAGCATTTATAAGCCCGATACATGTAAAGAGTCTTTAAAGAGTGTGAAGAAATGACTGTTTTGACAGTGTATCAAAGACCTCTATGCATTTTGCTGCAGAGGCATCTACTAAGGTTAGCATGCTGGTGCATCCTGTCTCAAAATGCTGCTTTGTACCACAAAGGGCAATAGTGACTGCAACAATGAATCAGTCAAACATGAGAAAAAGAAAAGAAAATTAAAAAAGCAGCACTGCAGCAATAGTGTTTTATAATCTCTCGTAGTCTATTATGTTGAGGGTCCTGCTACCAGTTATATCCATCACGGACAGCCATTGAAAGCAACAAGAAATGCAACCACGGCTGGAGCTTTTGGGAAGCAACAATTTCATGTTCTTTATGTGTCACCATTTACTACTTGCAGAATGAATTTGACAGGTTGCGTCATTTTACACATTGTTCCTTTAAGATGGACCAGGAAAAACTTCTGCACAGATACTCCAAAGACACTCACCCGTAAGATGAGGCGAATGGCAGCCACGCCAGATGTGGCCATGACTTTGGCGCTATTGGGCACAAGATTGAGTAGCGTGGGCATAATAGTCTCTGCTCCATGATCAAATCTGTTCCCCAACACTGAAGAAAGGTGCCTGAGAGATGACAAACAACTCATCATGCGAACATCTCACAGTCGACACATTCAGCTGATTTCAGGTGGAGAGACATGTATCAGCCAGACATTTGGATGACAGTAAAACATGGAGCCGGTTCCTATATTCATCATGCAGCTGCTCTTTAGAAGTAAAATTCTACCCAACGCTTCAGTCAATTCTGTCTCACCTCATTAGAAATACATTAAGATTAAATAATTAAGGACCTGCACTGGAACATGCTCCATCACCACAACCCTCAACCTAAATTTAAAAGAGCCAACAGGAGTTCTTATATTAAACTTGTGTTTGATGTAATACAACAAGGAGAAGATGGAACATGTAGCCAAATCTGACAGAGGTTTCTTTCAGGGTTTCTTGAAACCTTACTTTTTCCTGAATTTAATGAAGGCTTATTTTTCTTCACCATTGACTTTAGCATATTGGTGCAGTAACAAAATGTCAGTAGCTTAACATGCAATACATCAAATCACAGAGCAGGGGGTGGAAAAAAGACACGTAGGAGTCACATGTACCCAAGGGTGATGCATGCCTCCCGGACGACTTGCGAGCGTAAGTCTTTTGCAGAGAGTTTGAAGGCACCTTCCATAAGTCTTATCTGTTGAAGAAAACCTTCATGTTCTACAGCTCCAGCCAGTATAAGTGATCGCACTTTCTTTAGCTGGGAAAAGTGAAAGAAAAAAACGATCAGTCTCCATTTAAAGGAAGAAAGGAAGATATCAGGGCGCACATACTCAAAAACCATGCATGTTAAGACACATGATGGAAAAAAGTGATGGTGCTAACCCTAACCCTAGCAGACTGAGCATCACTTACAGCAGCAACTCTGTGCTCCCAGTCATGTTTGTCATCTGACAGAACTTCACGAATCTTGGTCAATGAGTCCTCAAATTCCCTACTGGAATAGATCTGCCAAAAGGACAATGGTTACACAGGACATATTCACAAGTTCAGAAAATAAAACAAAGTGAAAGAAAGCAAAGAAACACATTTCCTGTGTGCATTACCTGCACTGAAGGTACATCTTCAAAAGCCTTTATGAAGTCTTCCTCATCAACTGCTCCTGCACTCGCTCCCTCCTTCCCTGTAGAAAAATAAAAATGAGTCCAAAAAGGCAATTCTTTTATGGAAGCTTTATTTTTTTTAACCTGACCTTACACAGAACACACACAATGATGCAAATTATTTCAGATTGGTACAGGACAGAACAGCCAGTGGAGGAATGGTTAATACACCCGACATATTTCTAATAAAGTATGGTTAGTGTCATTCTTATCACTATGTAAGAATGAAGCTGTAACCAGTTTTCCAACATCATTCTTCCACAGTCTACTGCTCGGCTATTCTGCTACTCAACAACCTCGTACAGCACTGCACAAAAGTCACGGAAAGGTGGTCATCAGGGCTGTTATGGCTTGTTTGTTCAAAAACTCTAATATTACCCCTTGTGGAAGGATTTAGAGTACTTACAGTCACCACTCGGAATTTTAGCAGTGGGGACTAACATGTTATCTTCTAACTGCATTTGTTTAAACAAGACATTCTAAAAACAAGGCCTTTCTATGTTAGCTAGCCAGTTAGCTTAAGCAGGAACATAACAGGTGTCTGAACAGCCACTGGTACCATTTTTACTTTTATATGAGCAATGTGTAATATATCATGTTAGCACTAACAGCTGTTCACTTACTAGTCTAGATGAAACGTTACAAGTTCAGCATCAAACTTCATCCTGTTACTCGTTAAGTGCATCTCCAGTGGTGAAAAGCCAATGTTAACTCTAGTTTATATATCACGTCTTATGTTTGCGAATGACTGTGGTTATTAGAAGCGAGTGGGCCAAGAGTTTTAGATATTATTGTGTTTACTGTTACTGTCACTGGCTATACGCCCTAAAAAAAACGAATCGGCAGTGGTACTGCACAACAATAACAGAGCAGCATGACTTTCATCCTTTCATGTTAGACTGATCTGACTCAGCGCTATGACTCACCATTATTGTGGTACTACAAGACAGGATGGGTCGGGGCTAGCTGGTTAGCATGCTAACTTTGTAGATATCTGTGCAATGTGATATACAGATTCCTTAACATGCCATCAAAACTAAAATTATATATATATATATATATATATATATATATATATATATATATATATATATATATATATATATATATAATATTAAAATTAAAAGTTCCAACATGTAAAGCCACTTCACAACATAACACTGCCAGTGGTCTACGAGTCATCCACTCCATAAAATCTCAGACATGTTGAACATCTTAAGAAACCCTGACGAACAAGACAGTGGATTACCTGTAGCCCGGGGACCGGAGGCTGAGCTGGGGCGTCTCATGGAACCCATGCTGCCTCCACGTCTGCTGCTGGAGTAGCCTTTAGAGGAGGAGGAAGAGGAAGATCTGCCCCCATCCATAGAGTCCTCATCATCAAAATTCTTATCTGTAGAGAAAAAGGTTTGACATCTAATCAAGGTTTTCCACACTTCTAGCGGGCGGGGGCGGAGGGGGAGGATTGCATTAGAACATCAATAAAAGCACATTTGACCACATCACTCAACATCTGACAAGTACTGCATATTAGGCAACAACACAAACAGCAGTAAAGTAGTCAAAACAAATGAATCGTAAAGAAGATGTGTTAGCACAGCAGCTTACTGGCACAGATCTTCCTGCACATCAGCTTCCTCAGCATACTTTCAGCCAAGATCAGCCACAGCTCTCACACTGGACATTACAGACAACGGAAGAGATCCCTCCTCTCCACTGTGCGCGTGCCTGTGCGCGTATGCTGGGGAGCTTTTTATCCAAACAAAATGCCGTGAGGGGGATCTTCTGAGGTAAACTGTCAGTAACTATCCCAGTTCTTCTCACACAGTAGGACCGAGGCTGCTCATGACCACGAGGTGAAAGGAGCTACAGGGACATCTCTCTCTTAGGGGATACTGCACATCCACAGGCTGTGATGTCACCTTCATTTGCATTGTGGCCTGATCTCTGCTCTGTGGCCATTTTCCAAAAGCTACTGGGGAGTGGCAAACACTCTCCACTCTCAGTTTTAGGACCATTTACCTTCACCAGGAGGAGACAATCATCATTGATTTGGGTATGAAGTGTGCAGACCAACTACTTAGAACAAAGAAACTGATGCTGCTGATTCACTCATCAGTCATGTGACCAAACTATATTACTCACCATTCTGACTAAAGCAGTGTTCTAGGAATAGAAGTGATAAACCTCTTTACTGGTGCAGCAGTTTGATCATGAATTATGGTGTAAAGCCTAGGCCAGACCATACAGTCAGAGTTATTCATCTAAAACCACCTACACATAGAATTTCAGTCGCACCATGGACATTTACGTGGACCATAACTAGCGCTAGTAGTGGGCGGTATAGCCAAAATAAATGAGCATCAGAATAATAAGTTGGATAGACAAATACAAACTAGTGCTATTTTTAAAGGCGAAAATTAGGAATATAACGATGCACTACAGGGGTTGGACAATGAAACTGAAACACCTGGTTTTAGACCACAATCATTTATTAGTATGGTGTAGGGCTCCTTTTGCGGCCAATACAGCGTCAGTTGGTCTTGGGAATGACATATACTGCGTCCTGCACAGTGGTCAGAGGGATTTTAAGCCATTCTTCTTGCAGGATAGTGGCCAGGTCACTACGTGATGCTGGTGGAGGTTCGTCCTTCTTGGTGGTATGCTGACATTACCCTGGATACCGTGGCTCTTGATACATCACAATGACTTGCTGTCTTGGTCACAGATGCGCCAGCAAGACGTGCACCAACAATTTGTCCTCTTTTGAACTCTGGTATGTCACCCATAATGTTGTGTGCATTGCAATATTTTGAGCAGCACTGTGCTCTTACCTGCTAACTGAACCTTCACACTCTGCTCTTACTGGTGCAATGTGCAATTAATGAAGACTGGCCACCTGGCTGGTCCAATTTAGCCATGAGACCTCCCACACTAAAATGACAGGTGTTTCAGTTTCATTGTCCAACCCCTGTATATCTAGTTAAACATCTTACCCTCTTCGTTATGAAATGTACAGTTGGTCAGTGTTTGGTATACAAGATTTCCAGAATTTATCAGAAACGATGTTGTAAAACACAGTAACTGATAACACTGCCAAAGAGTTTGTAATGTATATCTTTATTCACAACATTAAAATATTAAGAAACTGGGCTTATTGTGTGGTAAATTAAAAGCCTATTAAAAGCTAAACCTCTGCTAAGCATCAGTAGCGAGCCGGTTCCTGCTCAGCACATTATCTGTTTTTAGGACAGTTTTGACACACGCCTGACATACGCCCTGCATATCACACAAAAACAACAGTCTATGGCTTGCCACTTTGCATGTCAGTCAAATGGCCCCTTTCTGTAAATGAAGGTAGTCAGGCAACAGACGAGAAACAGAATGCTTGTATGGGTGAAACGATACGCTCAATACACGATTCAAAGCACAATACAGGGTCCATGATTGAGCATTTCGTTTAATGACTGACAAATAACGATGTATGCATCTCAGTAGATAGCAGGCAGGAAGAGTGAGTTGTTGATTAGTGTTGGGTGCTTACCAAGTGTTTAAACACCGCAGACACATTAGATGGCATAACTAGTAGAATTTCCATTCTCCACGATATGCTGTCACACCTCCACAATGCACATCGTCAGAGTTTTGCATTGCGAAATCACAATTTCACGGTGCACCAGCAAATCCCTTGGTGCCTTGTAAGATTCCACAAACTACACAAATGCAATCAATTACCATGACCTTTATCTAAACAGTACACAAAACCAATTCAATATACACTTGTGCACAATGAATTCGTTTGTGCATGAGCATCATTCCTGCTCAGCTGCTTGAGGTTTTGGGTAAACCGGTAAAAACAGATCAACAACAGACAAAGTAAAGCAGTTGGTCATAAAGTTCATACATTTCTGAACTTCCTAAATCAAAGGTTTCCCCAGACTTTGCCATTGCTAATGGATAGGTGCATATTTTTAGTTGTACCTTGTGGCTACATTAAACATGTTCAATATTAGCAGCTTATGAACTTAATCGTAGAGGAATCGTAAGTTCAAATTAAGCCACAGTTGATCATGTGCAGCTGGCTACTGTTCTGAAACTAAACTATTTAGCTGATAGCTTCTTCCACTTTGTTCAAGCTTTTGCAAAATAATTCCACACTATTTCTGAAGCAATATGTTTGGGGAAAAAAAGTCAAAAAAGGGCAAGGCAATACTGACTATAAAAAAATGTGCAGAAGACCACCATGCACGTGAAATTTAATGAAAGAAACCAATTTTCCACATCAAAGGTCATGTAGATGGGACACCTTAAAAAGAGCAAACACTATCAAGCATTTAGCATTCTGACTGAACCAGTGCAAGCAGTACTCGATCAATCGGTGACACAAATGTTAAGATGATTAATCTATGAAAAGCCACAACAGCAAAATTGTGCCTATTCTGCAGATATTCCGAATGACAAGCCCAAGCCAGTGCATTCTCTTTGTCTCTTAATGATTATTCTATTACAGAGTAGCACAGGTTGTGTAATAACTAAAAGAGCACCATCAGTTACTCTGACATCTTTACTGTAGACTGTAACCCGAGTTTCTGTCATACAAGGACCAAAAGCAAACGGACATCAGATAATATTATGTATTAAAGATTATGTAGGCTATGATTGATGATATGGCAATGATAAACTCATTTTACACAGCAGGCTATTTATTTTCCTCTATCGGTTAGTCATCCGTAAAGATATGCTGTGCAGATACTGTATCGAAAGGCACTGGATCTTTGTCCAGATAGGTGTGCCTCCCTCTGCTGGTAAGAATTAAAATCACATGAATCCAAACAAATACATGCATACATACATACATGCATTTCCAGTGAAGTCTATATGGGTAAGGACCCTATTCAAGCCACACTAATCACATAATGCAATGTAGCATATCAAGAGCCACAATGTCAGTACACTAACAAGAACAGAAGTCAAAGTCTTCAGACCAACAGGGCTCATATCAATGGCCAATGAAGGAGGAAGAGACATTAGTGCAACAGGAAGGAGCCAAAAGAGGTTCATCCTGCTGTTTGACAGATATGGAGCCTCTCATACAAATACCAGTCAAAACTGGAAGCAAAAAAGAAAACATGCAATGCTAGTTCAGTTATCTTAACGTGGAATATATGACATTAGATTAGACTTAAAAACACTAAACAAAACCAGACACATTATTAAAAGTTCACAAAAATCCACAGATAGAGGCCTTAAGAAATGCAAATAATTGTAACTCATGGTACACATCATCGGTTTGTCTAATACCTCTGCTGCAAGCAAGACCGCAGACTGCAGAATCCTTGTTTCACTCTATTCTGAATCCTCTTTTTATGCCACCCTTATAATCCCAACCCCCGCCAAAGATTTCCGTTTGGGGATTTTCAAAACCTCTGCTATCATCTCTCCTGCACCAATGCTTGGCCGCTGAAGAAAAAATATTTATTCCTTGAGTTACTTCATGTAATATTTTCTTACGCTTTGAAAAAATAAAGATAGACTTACAGACTCTGACACTTTGCAAAGATTCCATAACATTTAAATGTTCTGTAAATTTGCAGACACTCCCCACAGTTCCTTCTAATAAAATGAAGAGTTACTTGAAAGACTGGCTACTGAAGTCTAGTAAGTGATACAGTCACAATGAATTTAATATACATCTGTGCTACTGGTTTTCTGATCTACAACCTTCAGCTTCAAACCAGGTCAAAAAGCCCAGCATCTCCACTGCACTAATGTCCTTCTATTCATATACTCCACACATACAATAAGAACAATTCTGAGAAGTATGCTGTTCTTCAAATCCAACAGTGACACTTTACTCAAAAGGTAACTGGGTAAAGCAATTCCTTTATTCACGCATCTAACTTGACAGCATCCAAAAACTGTTTAGTCCTCCACTGCCACATCAAACTCTCAGAGAAGAGACTGCCTGTTACTTGCAGTACTTGCACCTTCAGCTGATCTATCCCAACATTAGTGCAAGAGTACAGACCAAACACACGTGTAATGTTTGCTAACTCAGTTCTTATTGAGATACGGAACCAAGTCAGCTGCTGATGTCCTCCTGACTGAACAATGGCACTGCTCCCTGAGGGAGAGACACAAGGTGCAAAACAGAGAACAAAGAACATTCTTTAAGGCGTTTTTGACATTGCCCCCAGTGCTCTCGAGTATTAAGAGAGCGGCTTTAGAAAACATCAGAGAAATTAGACATGCTCTCAAAATAGATTTTAAACACTGTCAAGTTAATCCCAGACTTACTCCCTCCTAATTTAAGATACTTTGTGATGAACAGGCCCAGACAATGCTGAAATTGTCAAATGACAGTTCTGAGACGTAATGTCTTCAACTTACAGGGGATTTCAACTGTTCTTGTATTTTTCACCACACTGTGCACTCAATCAGTTTGAAGCATAACTCAGGATAATGAGTGACATGAAACAGAACTTCTTTTACCCAAAAATGGGAAGATAATGGCAGTTCAACCTATCTCTAAAGCAAATAAATCATACAAACTGTTAACTTAAAATAGGTGGTTTTATGAATATTAATGCAAATAACCGCCAAATTACCTTCGGACCCTACACAGTACAACATACACACAACTCTACAGGAATAAAAAACATAGTGTTAGCTTGAATTAAAGTTGAAATAATGACTACCTACTGCTGAAGGAGAGAACTTAAAAGTATAATATAGGGGTTGTTCATGCTGAGGAGACATTTTGTTCCCCACCTTTAATCATATTTTGATTGTATGAGCCTAAAAAAAAAAGTAATGGACTCTTCAGTGCTTACCCCTCTAGGCAGCTGGCTGAGGATCTGAATGAAGCTAATTTATCCCTGCAAAATTGAAAGTCTATAAAACCACATCAAAGCAGGGCCAGCTCACAGTTCCACACTGTCCAAAACATCATTAACAGTATTTAAGGAAACTGTGAATGTCAAGGCAAAATCTAGAAGAAAAAGAAAACTCTCAGGGAGCACTACTCTTACGTGCAGCGTTGCTTGCACAAGCATGACCTGCATGTAAGAGACGTCAGAAGGAAACCTTGCCTGCAAACTCATCAGGAAAGTCAAGGTCTGAGGTACGCAAAACAACATCTAGATAAGTCACAGGCATTTTAAACACAACAGCTGTGGACTAGTGAGGAACGCCATAATCACAAAAAGGTATGTTGAGGGAAACATCAGCAACTTTCCACATGTTAAACATAAGTATGGCCCGCTTGTGCTTTAGGCTTATTGGTAGCCAAAGACACAAGACAACACAAAATAGATGGAACAACGGGATTCCACTAAAATCCGGAAACAAACGTAGCAGCAAGTCTACTGGCTTGAAAAGATGTTGAAAAAACTAGTTTCTATATAGAACAATGACCCAAAACATACTTCAAAACTTACCACTAAAGATACACTAAGAAAAAACTGAAACAGAAACTTCAGCTTGAACTTGAACATCACTGAAAATCTGCGAGAAGATCTTAAAACATGCTGTGCACTTTTGACATCCCAGCAATACTGTAGAAACAAGTAATCTACAATAAGTAACAACTCCTAACACAATAATGGCAAAAGAAGCATTTGCAAACAGTAAAGTTTGCCAGAAGGGGTGAAACTAAGTCCCAAGGCCTCTGCACATGCCACAATTTCAATAGAAGTTTTTTTTTTTTTTAAATAAATTAATGAAATTTTAAGGTGCATTTACATATAAAAGAAGTGTATGTGGGCATGGAATATCCTGTATCTGTCATTTATCAGTGAAGATGCCACAGATCACATACAGCGGGGTAACATCATCCTTTAAGTATTTAACACACCACTGCGAACACATAACCAGGCTGCTTACAGCTAAGCACCATCACAGCAGGCTACGAACTAATAATGCAGTCTAACCTGTCTGTGCAGGGAAAGTAACTCAAAACTAAGAGCTCAACTAACAAGGAACATGCACTGCACACACAGTTGGCAAAAGATTCACTTCATCCACCCACACACACCCAACCGCACCCACAATAAACTAATGAATGAAGTTCACCCTGCACTTAGTTAGAGTGCAACACTTTCTTCTTGAACAAATACACAAGCAATGGCATTATTTAAACTGTAAACTCAAACTTTTAAGGCATGTCTGCCCCCCTCTGAATCTCCTAAAGGTCGCTCTCTCAGATGTACCTGTTTTATACAGTAAAGGTATTAATACAGACATCCCTGCACATATTGAGTTTAGCCAACATATACTGATATTTTAAACACAGACCAACTTTTCATTAGCAGCATGCTACCAGAGGTCTGTACAAAATAAATTTCTGCCACATTTACAGTCATGTGTCACAACTGGGAGAACAAAAAGTCTTGGGAAATCTTCTTTAAAGGGGGCTGTGCTGCAACATAACATGTTAACTGTAACAGCGCATTCAAAATGGCAAGAAGGGAGTAGAATACCGCAAGTATGTTAACCACCTCGCTTATCGTACCTGAACTGTGTGGTTGTATTGTGTATAAAAACAATAGAAATGGATCAGATTAAGGTGGTGAAGCAGAAAAATGGATCAGGATTTCCCTATTTAGCTGCCACCAGTAGTCAGCTGAGGGGTGATCAGAGTGAGAAGGACACTCAGAAGTCTCTGACACCAAAGATATAGACGATATAGAAAAGCTTCTCAAACATAAACAGCAGAATACGACTGCAGTGAAGTGCTAGTGTTAATAAAGTGAATCTTAACGTGAGGAATCATATTACCTGTTAACAATTTCTATAAATACGCAGAATACGAATTTATAGAACTAAAAACTAAAACAAATAACTGCTGTCCAGACACAGCTTTCTCTCACTCTCAGTTTTATCCCCACTTAGAACATTTTTCACTCACTGTGGTTCCCATAACCCCGTACAGTAGGACACCTACAGATGCAGTAATGGTACAGCCAACACTGTTGTAACAACACAGGTGTAATGAACACTAACAAAGTGTGGTTTTCCACTCGGTCACTGAACTGCCATTAGATATGCGTGACAAAAAAAAAAAAAAAAAAGAAAACAGTACAGAGCCTTCAGGTCATAACATTGTTTGTTCTTGGAATATTGCATTTCAGTTACTTCAAATGTGTGACCTGTGGTCTGGCAGCAAACACGGAAAAGAGAATGACTGCTATAAACATCACAATCAGTAAATCACCTGTGGGCTTCACACAGTATTATCATATTTAAAAGAACTTTAACTAAAGGATCTCTGGTGGCAGGCAGGCACACACGTAAACACCACATAACCACTAAGTACGTAACAGGCTGCCCAGATCATTATGAAGCTGTACAACTGTACAGGCTCTTGAGCCAAATCAGCCACCATACACTGCAATCTCCATCTGCTCTGGAGGTCTGCCTAAACGTTAGGAAACTGAAAAAATACTTACTCATTATGGACTGCAGCTGTAACTTACACGCTTCACATGCAGCTGTTGAGGGTTAAGTACCCACTGTTTTCAGCCCTGCTGCCAAGGCCATGTTGCCCAAGCAAGGGGATAGTGGCTTTCCTAGAATCCATATACTGCACAGAATGTAAATGTATGATGTAGGCTTAAATCCTTGGCTAATAAGACACTCGAAATTACATACACCTTCATGTACATATATTGGCCACCTCAGTCGCTTAACCAATCTGGTAGTATTTATTCTCACAGAAAAACAGAAGAAACACAAAAAATATTAATACAATAAAGTTCTGACTTTAAGTAGGCCACTGTGTTCTTCTCTGAACCATTTCCGAACTTCTCCTCATGACAGTCCGGTATTAATAGTCATTATCGTCTTTACCTGGTTTCACTAAACTACACTCTATATCAGGTGTGCTGGTGATGGAACCTGTGTGATGGCCGGATGCAGTGAGGGGAAATCTGCAAGCAAGCTTTGTTATTCAAACTAGTTCACAAGATCAACTAGGTGCTAAAGACTTTTGCACAGAAGAGTAAACTGGACGTTCGCAGTTCAAAACTGCTAGGAATGTAGTAATCTACAGCTACAAGGTTATCTGTCTATTTAAATTTGATAATACATATCTGATAAGAAGAGTGACGAAAGTAGAAGGAATAGTTTGACAGACACTCCAGCGTACAGTAATGGATATACAAATACTCTTCAATGTCATAAACATTAAACATATATTTGGGGGAAAAACAGAACAGACACAGTTCAAGGTCAAATAAACAAATATTATATTTAGAATATTATAACACAAGTGTACTTTCACAAGACATATGATGTCTCAACAAATACATTTTCTCCTTCATGTTACCATTTGTTGCAAACAAACATATGATTGTGGAAGCAAAATACTGCCAAAACAATTCAAATAAATTATTATTTTTTGGGTGATAAGGGCAACAAACGACAAACCCATGAATGTAATTGCATCTGTACAATACCGGTTAAAGACCTAAATAAAGCCACCAGAAATCAAATGACCAGCAGCCCAGATCTGACGCTGTCGTTTTAACTCTGAAGCTCAGAAATGAAGAGACACTCTTACATAATAATAGGGCATAAACAGAAAATCTCTCTTTGCTGGTATCTATCTTCTCTTTACCACGTGAGTCTCTTTCTCTCCTCTACACACTGCTGCTGAGTCATTTATTGTTACCTGTTTTGTGTTGACAGAGTCACTAAAGTCCTAGAAGTCTCTGTGCACTCTGCAGTAGCCCTGCCGCAGTTAAGCATTACTCAGCACCCCCACCTCCGCAAATTCATCATGTCTCCAGCAGAGAGCTCTACATAACACAGGTTTAATTCCAAGTCTTCTGTTGCTCCTTTAGAAAATGCTTTATAGCCTCACATAGTGCACATCATAGTAGCCGAACTTGGCTAAAAGGAACTGAAATATTGTCCTACATAGAACAACATAAAAAAATACTGCAAACTGGGCTATTTCATCAAAAAACTCAAGAGTCTGGCCCATTTTCGGGACACAGCAAAACAAAAATACCCTGTGCACACTCACTGCTGGCTCACACACCCTAAACTGTCAGCTAGCTAGGCTTTCCTGGCTAGAAACCAAACAACCCACCGTATACTCTCAGAAAGTATATTCAGGCTTTTTAATATGGAAGTCCTTCTAAAAGTGGGCCTGATACAGCCAGACATTACACGTCAGACATATGCATTCACGATTATATACAAAGAAAACACAGCTGGCTAGATTAAACATACTGCTTACCCACGTGACCGACTCTGCACATGTGCAAAAAGTACACATACAGAGCCTGCACACATGGGCAGGTCAGGTGGTAGGTAGGCAGACATGCAGGTGGCCTCCACAGGTAACACCTTTTCTTCATTAGATCGTTTGGTTTACTGATTGGTATAAGGACGTAGGCTAAAGCTTCATAAAAATGTAATCCTATATGGTTTTCCACAGACATATAAAACTGAATTCTAGAGCATCTCGGGAAAACAGTGGAAAACAGCTTTTTACATCACATTACATTTCTGTGGCCTTAATTCTTTATTTAATTATTTTACAAGATAAATGCCAGGAAAAGGCAGCTGCCTATTAGATTGCAAATACGTAATGAATGGAGCAACAGGGATGCTAAAAATAAAGGTGTTCCATTTAATTCTGCGCAATGTTCTCCTTCTTATATAAAGTTTCTGGTTTTGGAGATTTAAGGTTTTGTTACTATAGTGGTTACTAGTGATTTTAATACTTCCACCCAGCAGTTTTTAGTCATTCTGGGGCAGACATTACCACACTATACGCTATTGCTCACTTAGTTATACGCTATAAATGTCGGCAGGATCCAACAAATGTTCTATTGTACAGTAATAAAACATTGAGCAACTCAGCATTATATATCTGATATTCCAAAAAAAACCCAACAACAACAACTAATCTAAAGACTGTATAGAGTACAGCTGCAGAGGACCATTTGCCTGAGTGTTTCACTGTGAGTCAATCAGCTACAGCTCAAAATTGAAGAGGAAAATGATATTTTGAAATCACTATTTTTCATTTTTCTTATAATATGCATTTATCTGTTAAGTGCTAAGATTTTAGCATTTTAATACAGACCTTTTTTGCCATCTGCCATTTGCTCATTCAAAAAACATTGTCACTTCTGACAATCTTAGTGTATCCCTAATTTATAAGAAAGAAAAAAAACAGTTCTCCTTGGTGCAATGAATAATCCTGATCTGTATGTAGCCAGAAATAGATTCTGTTGAACATTCCACTCATCAATGCCAGACAAAACAGACAAAGAAAGGCAGACAAAGAGAAGCCAAAAAAAGGAAAAGTCCAAAACAAAGAAGGGGGGGAATATGAAGGCAGGAAATGGACCATAGGCGTGTATGAAAATAACTGCAAAAAATGGGGCGATGGAGAGTTTCACTGAGGACTCTTCTCATTTATCAGGCATATAAGGCACTGACACCATTTTTTCAGACTCTGTATGTTTAGTACTTGGTGATACCAAGTCCAACGTCATTCCGAGTAAGCTACTTAGAACTGAACGGGTGTTGGTATAAATTAGCGTAATGTGCCTTAAACATCAAACTGCTGAATTAAAGATGAGCTAGTTTTAGCTACTATTAGCTAGTTATGCTACATTATACACCTTGGATTGTGTAGCACTGCAGTGGAGAAGAGTGTTTCTAAAGTCCCTCTATTCAGCTCTAAGTAAATTATGTTTCCTCATCTGTCTTTAAAGCACAGCAACTTCAGGAACATATCCCCGGCTAATGTATAAGAGGAGGTCATTCGTGAAATGCTAGCTGAATGCTCAGACATACACTGTGCCATTTTTAAAATATTGTTCTTTAGTGACGTTTACACAGACAAATCATAAAATTTATATCTACACTTTAAGCTTTGTCCATGCTATGTGAAATGTAGGCCCTACAGACAGCTTTGCTTAGGGACAATTATCAATAAAGCAGTTTCATTCAAAATAACATGCTGCAAAAAAAAAAAAAAAACGCACAATCGCACAGTGAATTCCTGGTGGGAATTTGCTTTGGCAGAACCAAAAAGTGAGAGACTGCATTGTGTCCGACTGAGAGGGAGTAAGTAATACACATGTGGTTGGTTCATTAGGATGGCAGTGTACAACAAGTTTGCATCGACCAGATTATCAGGTGGTACTGGAGGCAGTATGGGTGCCTTTTTAAGGGCACTACTGCAAGCAAATGATCACGACAGCACGATATCGGGCCCACAGCTGATACCAGTATTGGTACTGACGCATCTATAGTAAGGTGCAGGATGCATGACCTGCCGTTTACCGCCTGAGATCCTTTAAAAACAAATTCTACTCATTTCTGGTTTTGTCGCTGTTTTTTGTCTGTTGGCGGACTGCAGTTATTTTGGTTACTTCAAAGATCCAACAGGGGCTTCTCCATTTATAAGAGAAGTTCTAGCTTGCACCGTTTCTCATTAAAGATATGCATGTTAACTGGATTATCTGTAATAAATGGCATGTAATAAGAAATAAATCCTCATTATTAGTAAAACCATTTTAATAACATAATTAATATCAACATGACCAAATACACTGTAAAATTGCATGAACCATTTCTCTTCGCACACTGAAATTTGGCACACTGGTGCAGTTTTTGGCCAGATTATGAAACACAAGCACCTCCAGCAATACTGAAGCTGTCACTTAAACAGGGAACAAACTATTCCCATCCAATCCAGATCAGATAACATGGCTGGCCCTCTGTGGGAGGTATATCGCACCACTGAGACAACCTGCTCTCTTGTCTAAAATGATGAAGGCTATGGCGAATATGCCCTAAAGCAGGACTCCTGGGATGAAAGCGTCGACTGCAGAATTAACACACTGACATGTTAACGCAAAGAAAGCCTCCTTTCCACCAAAACATGCACACAGATTAGGAATAGCAGCGCAGAGTTTAAAAATTTGTTACCAGGCATTCCTTTTATTTGTCCCTGAAACTAAAGAGGGATTTCTTTCCTGATCCTTACCTTCCCGTTGCCATAGTGCAAGCGTCTTTCTCACTCATACAGCAAGCAGAGAGAACATGAAGAAAACGCTGCCCTAGTTCTTTCACCGCCTCTCTCTCTCTCTCGATTTCTCTCTGGTCTCCTGTACCCCCTCCCTCCCTTTCCTTCCTACTGCTCTAGTCTTGTGACTGCACCCAAGACAAAAGCCACCCTACTCTCTCTCTCTCTCGTCTAACGAAAGGCTGGAGCCTATACTGCAACGTGTGCCAGAATTTTATGTTGCTATGTAAACAGTAATTTTCATATGTGTGCTCTTCTTTTCCTCCCCTCTATAAAGCGTATAGAAGTGCCTGGAGGGCGAGAACATGTCAGTGTGCAAAACACTGCCCATACTTCTCCACAGGAAGTGAAATGTCCGGATGCCCCAGGCCTAGGATAGCGGATTTATAAGTGCATGGGATATTAACAGTCCAAATGAAAGACACTTCCTGTTACAGAACGTTGTACTTCACATGTTATTAAAACTTTCACAAAAACTGAAGAACAAAGCTGCTTCAAACACAAAAATAAGACTGCCCATTAAGTTGCTATGTGACCTCAGTAAACAAAAGCCTTTGTTGTTCAGTGTGGTTTCAAAGTGGTCTGTGCTTCCACGATTAAAAGCTCTTCCTGAGTATATAGGTCAGTATCGAGGAAGCAAGAGCTCGTCAGGCTTATGCTTACACTGCAAAACTGGAAAATGAAGCAGATCTTCCAGATTTATGACACAAAAACTGGTCTGGGCAACCACAAGGGAGCATACACAGCTACAGCACTTCTAATGGATGTCACTCATTACAATGGAGTGTTTAGTAATGGAGGCTATTAGTTTTCATTGCTAAAAAGTGAGAGTGTAGAATAACAGTGCTTGCCAGTGCTAATGGAGTGAGGCAGCAGGCTTAGGTGGCTCGCAGTCTCTAATAAATACAGTGGTAAGATGCAAAAGATTTATGACCAAGCTTCTGATAAATAACTTGAGCTATGAGATGAGCTACTAACGTATAAAAGGTACACAATAGCAGCCACATTAGCCAAATAAGAAAAACTGACCAAAAAAAATCATAACAGGTCCGAAACCACATGAAATTCTCCCTCCTGATGTTAGAATACAGCAAAACAAGCCAATTAGAATAGGCAGCGCCTGCCTTCACACCAATGTGATCTGTAGCCATCTGCCAGTTTAACAGTTTAAAAGGCAACTGTAATAACTCTTTCACCCCCTCAATAAATAAACTGAACGCTGTGTGCACTTGTTTGCCTTTTCACCCACTACTTCAGTCTAGTCTAAGAGAATGTGACAAATGAGGTCCCATACTGACCCTCCTGTAGGCAATCGTAACTACTGAGCAGTCTGCAACCCTGGCCCTCAGCCCAATACAAAACAAGAGGCACAGACAAATACACAAACACTCCTACCAGAGAGAAGGAGAATGACCTTGAGGATATGAAATGGCTCAATGGCTCCATTAGAAATACATGTACATTACAATCACTGCTATTTTGCTAATCACTGGTATTTTGGCATTTTTTAGATGCCAGATGCATGTTAATTCCCCTCTCACATGCAAAACACTGCATATTCTGCTGCCAGCAAAAAGTTGTTGCTCCTAAGAGAGATAATAAAGAGCATCTGTAAAAGAAAAAGGATCTCCAAAAACCAAGCCAACACTCTGGCGTTTAATCTCTTAAAATGAGAAAGGAAGCCCAACACGAGCACACTGTATCACACTGTAGTAGTGCTCCTTCATATCTCTTCACAGAAATAATGTACATTTACCCAAACTTGGCTTACGCACCACTAGGGCAATGTGACCATAAATTAAGGTTGCAAAGTACTGTAATTCAAGAATCGCCATATGACTCAGTAAACGTCATTTAAATAACTGACACAAAAACCACAGAGCTAACAGCTAACATTTACTCCAGTAAGCTGCAATGCTATCAGCCCACAAGCTATATTGTTAGCATCCCGCATCTTACCTGAGCCAGAAGAGAGGATCATATTCCCAGATCTTTGGACTTCGTCAAATCGGCTGAAAATTACATTCAATCTGAAAATAGAAAATAGATAAAAACACAGAATGCATAAATAAAAAGACCAAAGGTGCTTTCATATCTTCATTTCAATGTATTGCAATCACTAACCGAGCAGCAGTTAGTTACTGTTAGCACCTAAAGCGACGTGGTGTAAGGGCATGCCAATAATAGCCTGCTTTGTAATGTCATGGCCCCCGATTCTCAGAGCCATGTCCATATGACTGAGGTTGGTGCCAGGTATGTTGTATAAACAGACATAGAATATGAACTTTTTAACAGCACGAACAGTGCAGACAGAGACAAACCTGTTACTGTTTTAGCACCGTATCTGGATACTGTACAATAAGCCTGTTGTGCTTCTGCAGACGTTACATCATTTTGCGTCTCAACTCAGAGTTGTATTCTTACACAGGCTTACCTTGATTAAAACCACACATCATATGCCTAAATATAGTAGCCAATAAGAATAAATCAAGAATAAGTTACATACAAATTACATACAGTCAATGACTACAGCCCGGTCTTATGTAACAACCTTACACTATATTATATAATCCATGAAGGGTTCTACCACACTGTACTGTGCAGTCTAGCTGTACAGCTATCTAACTTTCAAAAGCTATGATCTGCTACAATGTATGCATAAAAGGTCCAGTGAAATGCTTGAGATTCTTATTAGTATGGCAGCCAGACATGTTAAACCTTCACTAGCCTTCATGCATGATCAAAATAACAAGTTGCAAGAGGGCCTAAAAGATCCCAGCATCAAGGACAACCAGAACAAACCAGCCACTGCTGAGAAATAATAAGTGGCAAGTCATGCAAGCCTGAATAAACAGGCCTACTATGCAGCAAACCCTTTCTCAGTGTGCACCCTGAAAGCAGAAGACTCACATTCTGGACACCTCCAGAAAAATTCCTCTTACACCCTCTCATAGCATGCCTCAATCGAAGATGAGTGACTCAGACATACTTCCCCTGGGCACTGTGCATGAGAGCTGCATCTTTCCACCTCTGTAAAACTCTCTTCCAAGCTCATTCTGCCGTGCTGGATGAAACAGCGGTCATGACTTACTGACAGAAGGATGTAACTATTATTAAAAAGGTTTTCCATATAGTTCGGAGAGGTGGAAATGGGGCTTTCCTACATATTCATGCAAGTATAAAAGGACTGGCATAGGAAATTCTATTAAAGAGCACCATGCAGTCAAAGTACTGCACAAAATAGAGGTGCACCACAGTAGGCGCTCCTTTTATATTGGAGTCATATCCAATATATTAATATATTCTATCTATTTTTTTTCTTCACCTAAAGTCCACCTTTGACACGTATGTTTTTTAACTGTTCATTGTTCCAAATCAGTTTTCCTAAAAATTAAAGATGCTGATTTTGTTAATGTGTATTCGATATAGGTATGCTACCTCTGTTCTGATTGGCTTCTCTGTACAGTGTTCAACTTAAGGATGAAACTATTTGCTAAAGTTACTGTGAAAATGTAGAGCTAAAACACTGTTGGTTAATTATACTCTCTTTCCAGCATACTTACTACATATAGACTGTACGGACTGGGCAGCTAATGGTACTTTTAAAGCATTTATACATACTATATTCAACTTTATAATACATATTATATTATTTTACAATTGATCATACACCTTTACACCTTGACCATCACACCAATAAGTGCTTGATGAACATCCCATTCCAAAACCATTAATACGGGCCTGAGAAAAATTTGTAGCTAACTACAGCCTCCAAATCTTTTAGAAACGCTTTCTCTGAGATTCTAGAGGGTGTGTAGGAGTTTGTGCCCAGTCAGAAAAGGAGCAGCTGTGAGCTCAGATAATGATGTTGGACAAGATGATCTGTCCCAGTCCAGTAAAATCCTTTGAGATTCTGTTTTTAGTCTGGCAGTCAAAAAGTACTGAACCTTTACACTTGTGGAAACTTGTGTAATGCAGGTGTGCTGAACATTTAGGTTGTAAGTGAAAGCAGGTGGGGCAAGTTAAAGAAAATAATTGGAACAGGTTTATTGTCTCTACAGACTTTGCCTTGTACACAGGCGGTTTTATACTTGACATTAGACATAGTGATTTTAGGCTTGTGCACAGCTGCCTGGTCATGTAAACCAATTTTATGAAGCTCCTAAGGCACAGATGTGTCATAGGCATCCTATGAAAGCGTGACATTTAATGTCACCTATTCTAATGCCAAGCTTTGTCGAAAGAGACTGCACAGCTATGTGTTTGATTTTATGCTGTATTTAGGTGTGGCTAAAACACCTGGACTCAATCATTAGGAGGGGCACAGCCCTTTTTGGCCATATAGTACATAATGCAAAAAAATCTAATTTGATTTGCTATGATTTTAGCACTTTAAGTTCTTTCTTATATCAAAACTGCATATGTCTTTTACAAAACCATCAATAATGCTCAAATCCTTATTACCAAGTTATACATGCTAAGCTAATCCAATTAGCTTAGCATGTCTAACTTGGCATGTCTAACTTTCCAATTCTTAGTCTGCCAGCTAAGAATTGGAAAAGAAAACCACAAGAGTCCAATTGGTCTAATTTGTGATTTTCTCTGTTCTTTAAGTTTTGTAAACAGTTTAAATGTAAAGGTGATGAATACAAATGGACTCTAATTCCCAACACAACCTAATGCTTTTAAAAAGAGATTTATTTTTGTATCACTTAACCTATGCAAATTGTCCATGAGGCCTCCAAATTAGATTTTACTGGATCAATTTCTCTCTTAATGTCGCAGGGACCTCACTACAGCAGTGCCGCCAATTTCGCTTTTTCTTATTAACATATGTAGTCCACATTTCCCCTGCTGTCCTTTTCAAGTTTTTGCACTGACACTGCATTAGACCAAAGTGATGGCACAGTTGCTTCAGACGGAGGTACAAAAACTATAAAGTAAAAGACTGTGTTGGAACACATGGGCAAAAGAAGCATTTTAATTTAACTCTTCTTAACAGCGCAGTAATCTTTTAAAGTAAAGGGATTAGAACTGGATACACAGACCATAGACGCAGGTTGGCATGGAGCTGACTGAGCACTCACCAGAAAAATGCCACTAATTTAATTATCAGCTCTG
This sequence comes from Prochilodus magdalenae, assembly GCA_024036415.1. Taxonomy (NCBI): domain Eukaryota; kingdom Metazoa; phylum Chordata; class Actinopteri; order Characiformes; family Prochilodontidae; genus Prochilodus; species Prochilodus magdalenae. Next base: position 166,649 of record JAMWET010000761.1, read on the forward strand.
CTTTGTTAAATGGATCTAAAATTAGCAATTAAAATAGCTACAGAAGATTTCCGCTTCACTCCTGTGATTAACAATATAATGCTTTCACATTTTACCAAAACCAAGAGACAGGAGGTTCTGCCAGATACAAAACAAAATAGAAAAAAATTATATTAAATGCATTTGCCTTTGGACAAACGAGACACACTTACAGTGGACAAATGTGCAGTGGACACACAGACTTTTGCTCCTCCCAAAAAAAAGAGCAAAATCAAACAAAAATACTCTTACTTTCACCCCCAGCCTTGCCTAGCCTGAAAGTGAATAAGGGGAAAAACTTGGCATTCAGACAACTGAACACAGAGCTACTTCAGCGTCATATTTTCACCCACAGGCAGGGTCTAAAGAACCGCTCTCACAGCCTTATAAACACAAATGACACGGTCTGAGGAACAGATGCTGCCCTCAGGCTGACCCCAGTTTCAATGGGACAGTAAAAGACACTGAACAGATAAATAGGAAACTCAGGAAACACAAATAAATGGATACAGAAGTAGAAGGGTCCATTTATGAATGAGCAGGTTACAGTATCTAGAACCGGGCGATATAGCAATGTAAACGTGTACATATTGGTGGTGACTGACAACTGAGCTGATGACAGCTGTAAAATGAGAAACTGACAGGAAAAAAAGAACAGTTACGGATTTCTTTTACTGTTATTAGAGGGGTATTATGGGGATTACTACGGAGCATTAATTAACCATTAGACTACATTAGTATGCATTTTAATTTAGTATAAAGCCCATCTATTTTTTCTACAGTGTGACATACCTGAGGAAAACTCTCAGCATTTACCATACTTCAAGTACCCAGACGATTCAGATTCAGAGTTTTGCATGGTTGGCATCTAGCAAGGTTTACCACAGGTGTCTACAAATGACTCTCTGATCGCCTTTACACTAACTTGTCATTTTTAGGGGCTAAATGTCTTGTAATTTTTAATGTGTTAGGCAGGTGGACGTGCAAAAAAAAAAAAAAAAAAACATTAATTACAGAAGTATGTTGAGTATTGCGTTATTTAATGTTCAATCATTCGTTAAAGGTTATAATATAACCGATCATTCCCATTTGACTTGTAGGACGCAACAAGCCATATGTGTATATACGCATTTCCCACAGGGCAATGTGGATGGCTTTGTTATCGACAACCAATTGCCTCATATTACCAACATACCATACAGTATTAAATAATATAATAAAATAAACCTAATTATTTAAAATATAGTTCAATCCTTCTCATGTGTGGCAGTCAAAAAGCCACTGCTTAAAAGGACAAAGCGGCTCCTACAGCAGCTATGAATCACTCTGACTGGACTTCCGTTTAGTGTGCATGTGTTAACTTTGATACAGCTGTTCTTCTGGACAGTGCAGAGAGTAGAAGAGCTAACTTTACCATTACAGTGCCACTATACAGAGTTAATTCAATAAGGCTGGGAGACAGCATATGCTGCAGCATACGGCATGAGAGAACGGACAACTCACACTTCCCTACAGGTATTATTTTCAGGCTCCAGCGGTCATACAAAAGTTGTCACTGAAAAGTCTTGGCCAGAGGCTAGGAGAGCATCATTTTTGCTTTTCACTGTCCATAAAGTAAGATGAGAGCATGTCATGGCAGTCTACAAAAACATTCACTCAAGTTGTGACAAGGGCCCCACTGTGGGTTTTAAATCAGCACATCCCGTTTTCTTAAATTTCATGTTGGCCCGTTACAACACTGTCAGTTTATTCCATATTGCCTAAGATAATATCAAATCTTACTTTGATTAATCTTTATTCCATATATGCCTAATATATATATATCATATATGATATGGTATATATATCTTGATATATATATATATATATATATATATATATATATATAAAAAATAATAAATATATATATATATATATATATATATATATATATATATATATATATATATATATATATATATATATATATATAAAAATAAAAGACACAATATTTTTTATAATAAATTAATCATAATCTATTTCTGTGCTGATTCGATTATAACCAATCAGGAGTTGGATGCCTAGCCACACCTACTGAAAATATGTTCTATGGTTCATGTGACAAAATTTATTTTTAAACGCAATATTCTTCTATTGCTCATCAGCCATTATAAGCAGCAGCTCATGCTACAAGAATGATATGAGCATCTGTCAAGAATCAAATGTTGAAACAGGTGGATGACGTGAAAAACAGCATTACTGTTCTGCTAGAAATACTGAGGAATGAAAAAGAGGAAAAGTGTTCTCCCTTTTTAGAAGCAAACTTGCAATGCAAATGCTCCAACCAGCAGTGAACTGAACCAAAGGGCTCTTGAGAGTGGACAAACATGAATGATTGTAGGGGCTTTGGTTGTTTGGTGCACCCTCACAAACGTCTGCCAAAACAAAACAAACTGAAGAAAAGCTTGAACTGGTTCGTATCAAACCAAGCATATGTGAAAGCAGTTTACGTTTACTAAAACTCTGCACTACATAATTTATCATGTGTGTTAAGCCATGCATCTGCTACACTGATAATTAAACTAATCAAAAACAATAGCAAAATCGTGCTTCTCAGTGGTCTTAAAAAAAATCACATGACAACATTTTGCTGAAAGGAAGCCTTTTGACAATTGAATTCTATATTCTGAATGCAGTCAGAACCGGCCCAATACACCACACCTGTATGTACACTTGTTCCAAGCATGATCTACTTTTTCTTTATGATTCGGTAGAACAGAGCTTAGGTTGACTTGGCAGCAATGTCGGAAGTAGCTTAGATGAATGCAAGAGCAAAACTAACAGAAAGAAACCAAAGAGACCAAATGATGCATGCACAGAGTGAAAGGCCCATCTCACCGTGATTGTGGCAGTCCTTTTTTGCTGAGGTCCACCCTCACTCTCTCTCCAACGTGTCTATATATTTCCACAAGGCAATTCATGGCACTGTCCCTCACCTGGAAGGACAAAGTGGAGGGTTTTAGTTCTTTTCTAATACAAAGAGGATCTACAGAGTACAAATACAAAGCACAGGAAATACACAGAAGGTCGGAACACAGCTCTGTTTAAAAGAGATCTGCTGTACAGGTTACTGAGTTTACCTAGACACTTTTCAGTATTACATACAAAAACTCAACAAAGGAAACATTTCAACCACACTGCAACACAAACATAGTGAAACATAAATGAACTTATATCTATTAAAACTGTGGTAAATTTTTAACCAAAGGATCACTGTAGGCTGATGTTTTTGCCGGTAGACTAATGTGGTTTAGTTTAAATACACAATACCATGCATACCAATAACAGTTTTATAATAAAATTTATAATATATTTTCACATATGGTTTAATTCACATTTATTGAACAATAATTAAAATTAGTAGTATTGACTATTAGCTACTATTAACTCAACATTTAAGGCAATCAGATTACATGCTGCAGATTAAAACACTGAAAACATTGTATATTAATGCAAGCACAATTTGTCCAAATACATTACATGGGTCATTAGCTCCAAATAACCACCAGGGGGCACAGTGGCTTAAAGAAGAACAAGACAACGCCAGTGCCTTCATCTTTAACATGTACGTTGAAATAATATTTTGTGTCAATCATGTTAAAACAAGGGATGTTTAAGTCCTTTAAATGCTGATGGTCAAACTGACATGCACACTATAAAACACAACATACCTGACTCGTAGGGTCACCTAGTAGATTACATATATGTGGAACAATTTTGCTAAGGGTTAAACCCTGGGCACCATATCTGAAACAGAAGAGAGACATAATATATGTGTGGATTAGATTTACTGCATCAGTAAACGTGAATGACCAACGGCACAACAATCTTCTATTAGGAGTAATATTTGTTTTAATAAGACGAACGCAATATACAACTGTTTTGCCAGTATTTGTCCTGATTTAAAATCTAAGGTAGCCTGTTTCAAGGACATGACAAAGTTGGCATGCTAATCCCATTTGAAAGGAGAAGGATCTCCAAACCTTGGGTTCATTTTTAAAACTGGCATATTCTGTTCAAATTAAAAAGAGAAACTTACGTGTTTAGTGTTGCGATGAGACAAAGACAGACTCCTTCTCTGGTCCTGTTGTTTTTGTGTTTAAAGCCTCCCAGCATTCTGTCCCACACATACTGCAAGGACAACCAGACAAATACATTTCTTTCAATTTAGTGTAATGTCCACTAATCTTATTAGGAATCTGACAACTCCTTCCTCTCTGAGCCTGGAAAACTGCCCATCAACTAAGTGGAATCTGCTCTTTAACTAATCTTCCTGGATATTTCTCTTTAAGACAAAGCCAAAACCTAAAAACACTGTGTTGTCACAGCCAGTGACGTACCTGTAATAGTGCCAGGGATTACAAAAACATAATAATCTGCTCATACGTAACATGTCTTCGTTTGGCACTTTTTCACTACAGTGAAAAGAGGCCAGTTTCAAAATCCTACAAACATGGAGCAAAGCTGAAAGTAGGCAAAATTTAATTATGACATCCGTATTAATTTATATAAAAAAAATGATTTCATGTATCAAAAAGTTAGTTTTATCTTGTATTGTATACTTGTATACACACACACACACACACACACACACACACACACACACACACGTGTATGTATGTATATAGACTGACTGACTGATTGACTGACAACAGTTGCCGTTTTTTTTTTAATCTTACAAAAATGCACAAGAACTTTACGAATTTAAAAAGACCTTTTAATAATTATTAATAGGGGAATAATATATATTAAAGTTCTAGCTGGGTTATGATGAATGCTTGCTAAAAATTAAATCCCTGTTACACCGTGCCCTGGCGGGTCGCTGTTGAAGGAAGTTAAAGCTGTGAAGCTGAGAAACACGGGTGGAACGATGTCTGGAGGACAGGTCTGGAGGAGCTTTTGAAGAGGAGAATCTGAACAAATGAAACCTAATTCTGCTCTTCATTTACTCGTCAGACATCCAACACTGCTCCAAACGAGTGAGCTGACTTACATTTTAGACATAACGGCTGTTTGAGGAAAAACGGACAGAAGATGTTTGTTTTATTATAATCCCATTATTTTAGAACCTAAATTACAGATATTTTATTTATTCACCTACAGCTGAGATTATCTTCATTTAAGGACAAGTACAGTCCCTTAATATGCCTGCAGATAAATAATTATTTCAGTGCATGTAATACAATAATTCAACAGTTTCAGGTCTACCGTTCTTCTTTTCATCTAAAAATAACTTAAATATTGACTAATTTGGTTTTAGCAGTTCATTATATATCAAAGATGATGAATTTTTTGCATAAATACGCGCTGCTGCCCGACTCTATATTCTGTAATTAAATCAGGCTCAAATTCAGATCGTTCATCATACGCCACGTCTCTTTTAGTTCACAAATATGTTCCTGTGACTCTGCTGACTTTCTAAATGAGAAGGACATCAGATCTGAAATGAATGTATTTACTGATTACTAGATAATGTACATGGAGAAAAAAAAACATGAACCAATAGTCGAATCATTGGTCAGGACAGGTGAATCCGATATGACTGGCTAAATAAATAAATAAATAAATAAATAAATAAATAAATAAAAATCTTTTGCACTTATATATGATTAATAATTTTATGCATCGTGCCCATTTCCAGCTACCTGGGGATTAGCAGCCTGGTCCATGATCTTCAGCAGCAGCGTCTGGTCTTGGTCTCTGACTTGGTCTTTGGCATCGCCTAACCGATCAATTAAGCTAGGTAAAACTGCAAGAAGAAAAGGCAGCATGTAAACCACCAATGCACTGCACCAATCGCGTGTGAAAATACATTAAAAGACTCACAGAAGACACAAACATCTTTCTATACATTTAATATACATGTAGAAGTACCTGTTCCAACTTGGGTCCGAAAACGTTCTTGCAATCTTGTCACTAAGGCAGACAAAATGTCCATTCCCAGCAAAGCCAACTGCAGGGGGGGGGGCGTTAGGGGGTTGGGGGGGGAGAGAAGAAAAAAAGATTAATAACATTAACATAACACTACAAAACAGAGATGGACCAATACTACTTTTTCCCTTCTCATTTTTTATCTTTGAGTATCAGCCAATACAGAGTACTACTACCAATACTGAATCTATATATCCTGACTATCTTATAATTCCTGATGTACTGTGTACGCTTTTTTGTAAATGTCTTATTTTGGTGAAAGCTGTGCTTTGTGACATATTGGGCTTGAATGAATGGCATTTATAAATAAATGGGGGGCGGGGGGGTGTAGAGCTACATGACACCTACATAAGCTTGTCATCACAACTGACAAATGTTAATAGATGCTTATTCCAATAGTCACCATGCGTTTTAAAGTCCACTTTAACTCTGATCAACCTTCAAACAAAGATTATTGGAATTAACCATTCATAAAACTTTATGGAGTGTTCTCTCACATCCCCCTTTAACTTCATAAGCTAGATGTTGTATTTGTGGCATATATGTGAAATCAATAGCTTAAGAAGAATTCCAACTGGTATATTAACCTACTGCTGCCTTTCCACAAAATACTGACATTACAGTATTAAGTATAATCATTTCACTGCTACTCATCAACCTTTGCTTGTCAATAAGTTCAGTCTACTTGTGCCTGCGCATCAACATTTGCTTAGAAGTATCTATCATAGGTAGCAGTATCCCTGTCCTCAATACTGTGTCCAAGATTCAGTATTCAAGCCGACACAGATAAGGTATTGGTTCAACTCCAATTAAAACATTAACGTGAACAGAAAATGTGTGGAAATTATAAGTACTGATTGTATCATTTAGGTCTCCTAACTCCACTGCTTGTTTAAGTTTCAGTGCTGCATCAAATCTAATAACACAGGTTCAGGGTTCTAACAAAATATTAAGACATATGAATATCACATTATTATGTTTAGTGACACTGTATTGATTCTCAAGAACAAGGACAAATTTTAAAATCAACAGGCTACATGCAATGACTGGTAGCAGAAAGTGATTCGTTTTGTGTTGTGTTTAAATTCCTGTCTTTAGCCATTACACTCTTACACTTCAAACCAAACCAGAAGTAGTATAGGCATGTATGGCTAACTTGAGCAAAGCTAGCTGACTAGTTATCATTTTATAAAACAGTCCATGTTCAAGTACTGATGATACCCATGACAGGCTCGGTAGAGTGTATTGTGACAGTGATAAATTCCATCGCAGTATATTTATAAATTTTACTTTATCACTCAGTCCAAGGCAGGGCACTGTGGCAACTTTTTTTTCAGTATACATTATCAAAAACAGCAACAGAGATAACTAGAAAAGTGCATTTCCTGAAGGAAACTTGATGAAGGAAAATGGCTGCACAACTTATATGATTCCACAGCTTAACTGATTCCTACTTCCTGCTACTCTGTTGCTAAGCTGTGCTTGCTATACACGACATATAGAGGAGTGTGAGTCTGTATGGCTGTGAATTAGAGTTTGGGGATCTGAGTGAGTACATGCAGTTTGGAGGCTGTAGGGTAAAGGGACAACACGGTTTGAATGGGTCTGAAAATCGGGACTCTATGGGAGGGGAGGGGGGGGAGACAAAGTCTGCCTGAGATATGTCAAAATCAGGAGAGCAGGATGACAGTAGATGGATTTGCACTTCTCTATCTTATTTATTTTTAAAGGGCTAAAAATGCAGAAAAATGTGTGGCTAAATGTGCATTCAATCAAAAAGCTATATACAAGCACACTATTCCCAATCAGATAAAAAATATGGAAAGGGACGGTGTTGATATCCCGAAAACAGCGGGACTCCATATTAGACAAAAAATTAATTCCAAGAAGACGATAAAGAGGCAGTGGACAAAATAATTAGCAACAAATTGCAGGCATCAGAGAGAAGACTAGTAACATTCAAGGAAAGACAGAGACTTTAATGTGTTTTCCCTGAATTGCTAAGAACAGGAGCAACTGAAGAGCTCAGTCCCACTCAAAAATTTAACAAGGAAATTCCTCAGTAATTACACAATAAACTTCTTAATGAGCACACAGTCACAGCCACAGACCTTCCACAAGTTTTACTACATTTCTAGCCTGCCTACAGTTAAACAATGCGCTCCACAGGCAATGGGACAATGTGTTCAAACAATAATTAAAATAGTCTTATTACACTTTAATATTGCGTATGATCGTGATACAGTACATCACTGCACAAAATGGGCTTAGTTTGGGGTATTGGTACACAACAAGACAAATTTTGGCTCAGTTAAACTATGCTTCAAATGGCATCATTTTATCCAGAATAAGTAGCTATTCATTTTCTCTGTCCTCTAAAGGATCTTCGTGACGGCTGGATAAAACATAAATAAGCCACGCTAATGTTAAATGTGCTGTTTCTGGCCGTGTCATCCATCATGACCACCATTCCCAGCCTCAACCAGATCACTACAACACAGCTACTACAAATGCACTACTATCAGACTACTTCACTGCATGTGCACACCCAGACCATGTGCTCCATCAGCAGATGGGCTTGAAGGTATAATCCTGATCCTTTGTTCTTAGACAATAGAGAATTACAGTAATTATGGTGATGTCTTAAAAAAAGCTAGCTGGGAGACAGCCAAGCCGAATCAGCTAACGGAAACAGAACGGCTTGTGGGAAGCAAAGGAAAGAACTTTTGGGTCAGTGTAAAAGCTGAATCATTTCAAAATTAAAGTACACAGGTCCTTTAAGTGCTAGCATGCATAATCCTATGATTCTGCATTGATGCACATATATTGCATATAATATGCTCGTGCATAACATCCGCTTTTCCAGGGTCAACACAGATGTGAACACACAAACACTTTCAGCGGTCCCAGATAAAATTTTTGGCTCCTGTATTAACTGCTGCACAGAGCTATAGCATTAGCTTGAGTCTTTCTCTGCTTCATTGATTTTTTTCTGTCACTAAGGCCACTCCCCGCCCCAACCACTGACCAACTGCCCTCTGACAGACGGACAAATGGTACGACCACTGGCCTGCAGACCGAACCCATTCTCTCATGAGTGACTGGCTGCTTTCTTTTTCTCTCAGACTTCAACACACTCTGCACAGCTATTTTTATCCCTTACTTCCACCACAGAGCTGGAGAAAGGAGGGGCATTGTTTTCCCTGTGTTTTTGTTTCTACTGGTTTCTGTTTCTTCGCCCCCTCAGCACAACCTGTTGAATTCATCCTCCAAGTACACAGTCCCCCCCCCTCCATCTTTGGGACTAATTAATCTACTGCACTGTATTAATTTCTCAGCATTTTTTAGCCTCCACAAAAGAATGAGATGCATAAGTAAGATAATTAAGCATTATTAATATCATTATCATTATTATTGTTATCAAAATCATTATCATTATTATTACTACTACTACTACATAATTAACTGATAAGAGCTAACCAATTCATTGCACAACAACAAAAGTAGTTCTGGCGGTATAACATTAACAGGGTAGCAGTCAGTACTTCTTGCTTATTTAAGCTTGAGCTGTGTCTGTTTGTTGGGAGCTACTACGTACTGACAGCAAGATAGCTAAATCAGTCAATCTGGAAACTTTAATACTCCCATAGCAGCAAAACCTAAACGAAACAGAACAATTTGATTATTAACCACAATTATTTACGAGGCCTCTTATCATGGCTACAAAAATGATCATGATAGGGTAATCTTTATTGTTTTAGAATTCAGAAGGAAAGGTTTGGGCCAAGAATGTTTTCTTTAGGTTATTACATTCATGGTGGAGAGATACTTGCAGGGCAAAAAAATAAAAATAAAACACTGACCACAATTTTACTATTTTCCGCACTGCATACAAACAGAACACACAAACTGAGTAACTGGTTAAATAAATGCAGACTAAATGCAACCCCTGGTTATAAACACCACCTTTCATTTTATACCTCACATTTCTTCTGTACCTTTGTCTCATCATAAGATACTTGGGTGGAGCTTGTTGCTAGGCTGCCACTTTTACAGAAGTAGCCAGTAAAATAAGCTCATTCTGCATCCCACGAGATCTGTGTGTCCCCATTAGCACTGCAGGGTAATGGAGCTCCCACTGGAGCACTGTATCCAGGTTAGCTTTACTACTTTCAAACCACTGCTACCAATGCACGGCTACTGAAGGCTGCAAATGTCTCTGTCCCACCAAAGAGATCAGTACAAGATTACAGGATAACCTGGTAACTTGACAGCATGCAGAGATATGGACATCAGTGCTGAATAGCAGACATCATAACGTTAGGGGGTGATGGTCTTCCATCAGCTTGGCATAGTAAATAATATATTACCTTTTAATAATACAACTTTGTTTTAATGCATCGTCCTGACCATAGTCAGACTGTGCGTATTTCTGAGTATTATATTTTGTGTAACTGCTAAGAAACAGAGACAGATAATCTGTTTTGGCCACCTTAAGTCGTAAATGCAATGACATTTTGTAATACACAGTTATTATTGCTATGGTCTGCTGTATGCTAAAAATTTCATGATTGTGAAAAGGTTTAGCAAAGCAGTCTGTAGATGGTCAGTCTGCTCTTCTATTATGCTTTCTTGTTAAACTAGGTGGTTCCTGGTCTTTTTACAATACAACCTACCAGGTTAGGTGCCAGTAAGCATCACGGCAAAAAAAAAAGTGTAAAGGATTCAGTTCAGTTTTTGCAAATTTAGTCATATTACCATCATTGCACCATAATTTTATAAACCCTAAGTAGTATTTTAAAAGACAGACTTTTATGCTTTTTTATTTCCCCCCCGTGCTTTAGTGGGTCAAGTTGCTTTTTGTCCATGTAAATGGACTACAAAGTAGATGTCAAATGGAGAAACTTTCGCCCACTGAAACCACTTTTCACATGCACTGGAATTTCAGCCCCTCTCTCTGTTACAAGGTAAAATCACCTAACACAATCCTTAATGTAGATTAACAATATGAGGTCAAATGTGTTGTCACAACATTACAGCATGTACACCTATTCCAGCAGACCCCAAAACAAAACTATGAACTCTGAAATTAAGCAAAATAGGTCAGCTTTAATTGCTCATTAGCTAATTATGTAATCATCTTCTTCGTCTTCGTCTTCTAGTGGCCAATTCAGGCCGGTTTCCACTGTCCTTGCCTGACGCACAGTGAACCTTGGCCCCAAAACAATATACTGTGCTTCCAAATACGCACCTACCGTTCTGGTCAATAACGTCCTCTGTGTTAAAATCAGTCCACATTAAGGTGGTGGGCTTCGCTCGCAGGCAGGAGGGAAAGCAGTCATGCTGCTTTCTTTGTGATCCCTCATTCTCTGCAGTGATTTTCCATGAGCCGAGAAAGCAGCTGGGCCTAGTTACAGCTGAGTGAAATCAACAGGCCCAGGCAAGGCCACGAGACAGAAACACAGGCTCGTTCTCTCCATGCTATCATTATCGTCTCCATGCTGGCTTCCCTATCACAGAAAAAGAGGTCTGTCCAGTCGTGAATCAGCTTTAAGTATTGTAAGTGAGCTGCGAGTTCAAAGCCCATTTACCAGTGCAGTTCATCTCGGACCAGCGCTCGGGGCAGAGGGGAAATAAAGGCGGCTGAAACACGAGGCTACTGCCGCTCAACAGATGCTCACAAGCAGAAAAATGATTCAGTCAGTGACTCGCAAGAAAAGCCTTAGGGATGAAGTCGCCACAGAAAAGAAAATACCCATAGTGGCCAAAAAGGAAAACACATACACACATGCCCAAGGGCTTTTATCCCTTTTGTGACCGAATTCCATAAACTTAAACTGCCCTAAAATCCTGTTCATCCACACCATAAATGTTCCCTTTCCACGCAGTTTCAATCTGCATACAGAAGCACTTTCAGCATTCACTCAGACTTGCTTAGCATGCCACTGTTATGACTGTACTGACAGGCTGTCTGAGGAGCCTCTAGTCACAGAGCTCTTGTGAGCAGGCCTGATTCCAGTGCTGAGTAACGCAGGTTAGCTTTAAGGGTCAGGAACTGCCAGATAAGCTTGGAGGAGGGTATAAACTGCTGAGCCCTCAGGGATCAGACACAGCAAGGCTCTGATGTTGCCTGAACTACATCACTCACTAACAGAGCTATTAAAAAGCCCACTGCTCATGCCAGCATGCTCCCATCTAGGATAAAGCCTTTAATTCACTCAGACTCAATAAAAAAAGAAAAGGGAACGTCAGCCCAATACCCATAACACAGGACGCTAACACCAGTATACCGACCAGCACATCAGAGGCACGTCTTACTTCTCAGCTGCATGAGACAGCTAATGTGGCTACGCAACCAAGTCCACTGCAGCAGCAGGCCTACACCAATATCCTATCATGAGAGCTGTGTTGATATTCCCTCAGCTCATGGGACCAATCACTGCAGGGGATGATGATTATCTCAAAACAAGCCCAAACCGCAAGGAGCTAAACATGAACTAGTGCCTATATCAACAAAAACAAACCAACACAGGCTAGATATTCATTCCAAAGCATGCCGGCATGTTGGTTAAACACTTGGATCAGATGATATTAGCATTTCAGGTTTTGTTATAATTATATGAATAATTTTGTGCTCCGAAACTTTGAAGTAACTCCAGAACATTTTAAGGGTATTAAAGCAGGCATGGTACTAAAACATTAACCTGGGCATCTGCATTTCCCAACAATGAGATCACTCACAGCACTTCTTATCTACATAGCTAATCTGGACCACCATGACCACTATACTACCTTTCTCACCAAAAGACTTGCCAGCACTAAGCCACAGATGGTAGTGACACTGACAGACGCTTGAGTCCCATAATGAGAACCTGACTGTGCACTTACACAAACAGCTTCTTGGCTGGTTGAAGTTCTGTTAACAACTAAGTTGAATAAATCAAAGCAGAACACAGATGGTTCGGCAAAAGTGCAGTGTGACACTTTAAAGAAGCAATCCTTATTTCTGCCTAGAAATCTGAAATGAAAATAAGAAAAATGAAAAGAGCATTTGCAAAACTGCCATCAAACTCCAAATGCACTGAGCTGACAAAGCAGAGCCACATTTCAGCAACAACCCAAGACATGGCTCAATATCTATGTGAAGTCATTAAATAATTCAAACTTTGATTAAATAAGTTATTAAACAATTATTATTCTACCAAAAAATATTCAGACAATTAACTGGTCTAGCCAACTCAATCTGATTCCAACAAACTTCCATAGCGTTTAACAGCGTTGCAGACAGTCGAAGTTTAGCTTCAGTGCATTGCCAAACAACAAAAATGAACAATATTAACACACACTGACCTAGCACAAGTGAAAATGCCTTACTAAAGACACAAACATAGTTCTTGCATAGTTCATGATTAACTGAAGCTGCTCAGGGAGAACGACTGTCTGACTGAAATAAGGCTTTCGGCTGTCAGTACCACAGGGGCACGCGCATCCAGCAACAAGGGAAAAGAAAGGCAAAATCCAGAGCTGCAGGACCGGAACTGTATTGTACATTCAATCAGTATGAATCACATTCAGAAACATCCACAGCTCTTTTGTGCAGTGTTTGATAGCTTTGAATGTGCTACTCAACTTCATCCTCTCAGACCATTCAAAGTGGTGTTTTATGGTTTTTAGCTGTTTATAGATCATCAGAATTCATACCAGATAAAACGCCTAGATTCCCAAAAGCAGCAATGAATTCTCTGTGTGGGGTGAGGTGGATAAAGAACACAAAACAAGCTGTGTATCTAGTGAAGAAACCAGGCATCATTTCAACCCCCCAACCAAAAGAACACTGCACATCACTTGGAATTGTAATGACCCTCCAGCAGCAATACATGAATGTGAAAATGCTTTACGACACAGAGCAATCAGTCCCATAGAGCTCTGCACTATCTAGGTACCCTAACCTGACTGGAAAATGTCTGGTGTGGTGTCAGTACAAAGATGCTTAGGTGCCCTGTCTGTTAGTGCACCATTACATGAAACGTCCCCATAAGATTTCCTGCCCAAATAATGGTGCTATTGCATGTGTCCCTAACTATGAGATGGCGTGTTCCTACACAAGTAGCTGGAACTGTACAGTCTCAAATCCACACAAGTCCACTCCACCACCAGCATGGTCACTGGCCAGGCCCAACAGAAACTCCCTTTGAAACATGTGTCATTAGTTACAGACATGGACCTGAAAACCCCTGCAAGTCTGGGTGATCAGTGGATCTCTATGTGCACTACTCCCGGACTGAAACCCAGCTCGGTGTGAGTCTGCTCTGAATACACAAGCGAGTGGGGTCATAACAGAATCATTCCAGACAAGCATTTTGGTGGGAGCTTTGCTCAGGGGACATGTGAATTAACAGAACCTGACACATGTCTAAAGCCTCCAATGCAAAAGGCGACACCTCATCACTTTTACTGTTCCTCCACCCCCTGTCTCACAACTCAGTAGTGCCTGATAAGAAGGCTTTGCATACAAGACTTCATTAACATCAGTGTGAGGCATTATTCTCAGTGACAGGACAACAGGCCTGTCACAACAGCTGTGCTGACTGACAACAGTAGGGCTGGGCCTTCTGTTCTGACATCACATGAGAATATGCAGCTTCATTCAGCTTGCGTCCTCATCAGTGTTGCATGAGCAATAAAGAGGATGGAATTATTGTGTTTCGTGGTATAAAAAACTTTGGATGTCATCCAGTTCACACAAGACACTGACGATGTCCAGCAAAAAGCAAATAAGTGTTTAAACACAAAATCTCAAGTACCATTCTGCTCCCACTCAACACTGCTGGGCTGATTCAGGCTTCTAACAAAGAGCAAGACACGTTTAACGTCACTCCAGTGTAATTCTGCTGTGAAACTACATGACAACAAGCTCACATTCCAGCTCAAAGGCATTTTGTACAAGTGATGTGTTGTTCGCTACACAAATACATAAGAATTCAGTAAACAGCAGTAAACATTCAGTTAAAAGCACCAGCAGTGATGAACCTCACAACATGTTTAATACCACAAAGAGTCTGAATTATGAAATCTAATTTAGATATTAGGTAAGAAGAATATCATACCAATAAACAAACATTTCATACAGCAGTTACACTGTAAACAAGCCAATTACCCAACTCTGTAATCAGCACTTTAGCACACGGTTCCAAGAAGACACATAAAAGAGCCTAGCCAGTGGAGGTCTTTCAACAGTAACAGACTTCATTAGGAGGCTCTGAAAAATAGGGAGCATTGACACAACACAATGACAGAACAGACACTGCATGAGTGGGAGAAAAGAGTGGTTGAGCAAAGAAGGAGAGCATAAACCCGTCTGTGTTCTTCACAGAGGACAGGAGAGAAGAACTGGCACGGCACGATATCTGTACTACATTAATATGTGACGAAATTCCTAATGTTAGTACTTAACATTAAAGACATTACTTAACATTAACATTAGTTCCAATGTGAAGATGCAAACACAGTTATGCAAAGAATGTTGCCCGAATGGTTATTTTCACATCACATCTGCTGAACACACTTTTTTGACAGTGCAGACAGATACAGAACTGGAAACATCAATTACTGGCATCAGCCCAGAGCTTTCCTACTGATTTATCCCTACAGGGCACAGCCTAAGCCATTGACTAGAAAACGAAAAAACAACGGAAAATAAACTAAAGAAATTTTACACATAATCATTTAAATTAAAATATATGCCACATTTACTAAAAGCGAAGGTGTATATATTACAAAGAGACAAAAATGCCGCTGCTAGCAGTTACTACCAGAAGCATTACAACTGACTAGTGGTCTAGAAAAAAAAAAAATGAATCAGGAATAAATAAATAAATCAGTCTACCCGTCTATGACAGCACTGAATAACTAGTCTAATAGTTTAGTTAAACAATGATACAGTTGCTGTAAACTGATGAGTATTTAAGGTTTTATTTGTCCTTTTCGGCCCAATTTAGCACCATGTTCAGTTCCACCCGCTAGCTCAGTATCTCCCAAACACAGCATACTACCAGCGCTAAGAGGATGAAGGCCACCACAGGCCTACTCAAAGTCAAACACTGCCAACCACCACATTTTCAAACTACTGCTAACGCAACATCACTGGACAGCTCAACATGCTTGGAGGAGAACGCTTACTGCCACTTTGGTCACTTTAGCTCACAGACACTAGTGCTGGCTTACATCATGAGGAGAGAAGACCACCCAGTGAGCGCAAGGCCAACTGAGCTCTCTTGGACTCTCAGCCACAGATGACTGACACTGTTTTTTAACACAGAGCAAACACTATGGTGTAAAGAGCAATTACACTACATGTAACAACACTGTTTGTGCAAAAAGGACCATCTGGTGGCTTTAATTCTGTTTACTGACAAGCTAAACAACCACTAATGCTAAAACACTGAAGTTTTGCTGTGTTAACACATTCAGAAAAATATAGGGCTTGAGGTATAACAAAGTACATGAATCAAACCGTATCAGTGCTGAACCACAGCAGATCTGTAGTGAACTGAAGAATAAGCAGGTCTATCACTTTTGCATCATTCCATAAACCACATATCTAGATGCATGATGTTTGGGTCACAAACGGTTGACAGCAATGCAAAATCATGATGCATAAAGCTCTCTTCACAACACATAATATGTAGGAAAATAGTTTCTGATATTTGCACAACAGAAAGCAACACTGGCTATAAAAAGACTATGAAAATGATTTTTACAATGACGTAATGATTTGTATGCTGTCCTTCATTAAATCTGATTTAGCAGGGCTAATTATGTATGATGAGTGTACAGTGACAGGCAGTGACAGGCAGTGACAATTCATCACAATACAATACAATCACTTTCACACTGCCTACACCAATTAGGCTAGAGACACAAACTGCCATAATCACTGATACTTATATCGGACAATAGCTTCAGAGCAACATAAAGTTAAAACAAGGATATTACTAGTTGAGGTGTGATTAAAACCTGTGCTCAACTGAATTCTTGACCTGGTGCAGCATAGGTTTCTTTCAGCTTTCCTGGCAGGTCAAATGACCACAGTAGGTTTCAGAATGAGGAATGTATATCTACCTGGGGCCTAGCTGCTTAATCAGACCATTCTGGCAATGCGTCTGCCATGCAGATACAAATCAGCCTTAGATGCAACCGATGCTCCTGCTTTCTCAAATAAACACTAAATATTAGATTTGTAATATTTTTCATTTTAACAAAATATTGCAGTAAAATAACCCATTTAGGCACACTGTATATATAGGAGTTTTTACTCCAATAACACAACATTTTTGTACAAAAGCACCATCAAACATGACCACGTCTGTGCTTATGCATTAACTACTGTGAACACTCCAGGCCACAAGGCGCAGCAGCCACCAGCACTCTTATTCTACTCCTTAAGCATCCCATCCTCCCCTGCCTCCTGCATCACCAGCATCATGGCGCTCTCCTGCTGCCAGCTTGGCTCCCCACTCGTCACACACTGATCAGCCATGGGTCATGAGACAGTTCTGCACACAGCTCTAGTACAGACAAACAGCCACTAGACATACACGGATTTGGCTTTGAAGTGAATGTCCTGTTGCTCAAGAAGGCAAGGTAAAGAGTGAAGGAGCAATATGAAGGAATTTAATAAATGGAGTGTAGCCATTATGGCCAAACTAATGATCAGTTTTAATCAATTTTAACAGTGAAAAAGGGTTGTGGTAATAGAATGGCTACATTAAGGCAGGTTGGTTTTCACTATATGATGACAAATGTGTGTGTGTGTGTGTATTATGAGAAACATAATATGATATTTACTTCAGATGAGCTCAACTGGTGCTGCAGAGTCTAGTACAGAATTTGGCTAAGATTTCAGATGCAGCCCCTCAAACTGTAAGGCGTGCAATAAACGCAAGACCACTTTTGTTTACAGGAGGCTTTACCAGCACACAGTGTCAGGGTAAAATCTCTCTCCACATGCCATTACTGTCTGGGAATTTAACTGAAGCCCAGTCTCTGGAATGCAGGTGAGTCTCTTCTTCACTTCACTATCCAGCCACTTGCAAAGCAGACACAGATGAACAGCTGTAAATCTATGTAATGAGATGACTGCTTTTCAGCCCCGAAATGAGTCAAGTAGTGAGGGCTTCTGTTTTGGGGGACATAACACACCTATGTCACTAAGGAGCTTTTAAAGAATTAGTAACTTACACTTTACGTTTCTGTATACTTTTGTAAGTTGCTCTGAGGATGCCGACTGCTTCCCAACAACCCTATAATATAAGACACACTGACATTGTATTTTTATCATGATTTATCATCTCAAATGATAACAGGATAAAAACATTGGATATCATGTTTTATATTAATATCCTGCAGTCCTAGGAGTCATGTAACTTCAACAAACTGAGGTCAAACACAAAAAGAACCTACTGAACACTGCAATAATGGAAGTGTTAAATTCTTAAGTTATGAATCCGACAGACAGTCGGAGTTCAAAGATGGGAATTATTGGAATTACATCTCACATTTGAGCGTGTCTGATTTAGAGGTTTAGCACAAAGGCTGAAAGGTTCATTTGCTGTTGTCAGTTATGTAGACTTTCAAAATAAACACTCATTACAGCTCATGCAGCTTGATCCTGAGCTGAACCCAATCAAATGGAGCCATAAGGCAGACTCGGACGGCTGCCTGCCACAGCGGAGGCATTGCCCTTCCTAATACCAACAATGCCAAGGGTGGCACAGAGAAGGACAGAGAAAGCCTCAGTACCCATAGCACAGCATATTTCCACTCTGATCCGCTTAAAGGAAGAATATTCTGCTGCGGGTCTGGAGCACTGCAGTGTCACCAATTGCCAGAAAGTCTCCAACACCATTCATGGCTGGCAGACCTGAGCACCAACAACAAAGATGAAACTACCATGGCTAAATCTGTGTAGACAGAGGATTACCCCAGAGCGCTGCCAATCAAGTCGAGTTTAAAGTCACTTTTAGTCAGAATACAGATCATTTAATATTTAAGATTCTTAAACTTCAGCAGCATATGTCTGCAGATAACCATCTGCCTGAGAACAGGAGCACAAAAGAGGGGGCATCACACAGACAAGGACAGGGAGCTGTTAATGTGCCAGCCAACAAAACAGAGTAAAATGATAGTCATCAAAGAAAAAATGCAAAAAAATATCGACATAGACTATCAGCAGTGTAAAGCAGCAGCTTCTCTAAAGAGAGCTAGATAATCTGCCCACATGCCAGGCAAAAATAGCAATTAATGGTTAGCCTTTTTTACAGGTCAGTCAAACAGTCCTTTCTTGTCAAAGACACAGTGATACATTAGTGGTAGCAAACTTCTTACAGTACAGTCTGATCATTTGGCAGCCATCTTTGCAAAACCACTGGGCAGTTATTTCCAGCCATACAAGGCCAGAATCTCTTTACATGAGGAGCTTGGAACTACAAAACCTGAAACTCTAGATCAAATTATTGTTTCAATAACCTGAAATCTGAAATCAGTAATAACATTTGTCAAAAACTCCATAAATGTTCTGCAGTGTTTGGCTTAGCAACGCACAAATAAAGTAATTTATTTTTGGCTTGTTCCAGCCACTGTGCTTAAACAGATCTCAATAATGACAGGGGGTTGACCCTGCTAGTACCACATCATCAACCCTCACCAGACAACAGTAAGCCATATTGACTATTGACTAGTTTTTTTAATGAATGGAAATTCATGCATTGAGCCTTACGAGCTTTCCCACTCATATTTCAACCAGTCTCCTTGTGTATAAAGTCTCTGATAGAAGTCAGAGGCAGAGCTGTCCAGACGATGTTGTTCCTAACAGCCTGCATTAGACGTTTAAGATAATGTCAGTTTCAGTCGCGTGATGCAGTCCATGCACTTCTCCTACTGTTCTAGATTGCTAGCTTACATGATAAACAGCTAGATTAAATGCTTTACATGGCACACATTTAAATAATCAACAACAGCGTTTTTTTTAAAAAGCATCATCGGGCACAGCATGAAATAGTGTCTATGAAGAATAATGCCATCATCAAAAGGCAATTAACAGCACTATAGAGTCTCTAAATGACTAAGGGCTCAGGGATTTCAACAACTTTCCATGATATGCTGATCGAAGCACATAAAACTCTGTAGATGTTTTTTTACAGTTTGTTGCCAATTCCCATCTACTATCAAAATCTGCCCAACTGTCTGATTGCTACCATCCTGACAGGGTGAGGACCAACATGTGATTCATCAATGACACAGGACAGTCCAATCCCTTGTAAACCTTCAATCGAATGAAAGCATAGACAGTTTTCATACACCAGCTTTTGCTCCACTGATCAGGTATAGGCTGAGTGTAGACGGTTTACAGAACAGCACAAGAAAGGTTTTATTTACACTGCCATGCTGAATATTGAAAAGCTTGCACCATTATACATAGGTGTTACAAGCAAGGTTTCACACAACTTACTGAGCACATTGCTCACCACATTAACTACAGCCTATGCTAAAGCATGCTCTGAGACCAGCGTTTACCGTTAATTCTGAATTCATTTAGTGCCAGACAGAAGCAATAGAGAATGGCCTTTCTGTCCAAGAGCCAGATCTAAGCTTAAAAATCAATAGGCAGCTTTCCGAAAATAATTCCCCAGATATCAAGCATCATTCCAAGAATACGGTAACAGGAGAAAATTGTACATCAAGTATAAAAAGGGTGCCTTCTGCCAAATCATCATGTTACATCAGACTTTGACTGGGGTCCTAAAATCCCTCGGTACTTACTTAGGCCAGGGGTCTGCTAATTATGACTAAAATAAGGGCAGAGAAATTAATAAGACACGCTCCATCAATAGCCTGATGTAAATGATAGTCATCAAGAAAAAATGCATATAACTTCTATGGGATTTAGTAAATTTAATAACTGAAATATTTAAAAAATGCATCCGTTTTCATCAGTAGTGTGAAGCAGCAGCTTCTCTAAAGAGAGCAAGATAATCTGCCCACACGCCATGCAAAAATAGTAATTAATGGTTAGCCTTTTTTTACAGGTCAGTCAAACAGTCCTTTCTTGTCAAAGACACAGTGATACATTAGTTGTAGCAAACTCTATATAGTACAGTCTGATCATTTGGCAGCCATCTTTGCAAAACCACTGGGCAGTTATTTCCAGCCATACAAGGCCCAATTCCTATCTCGTACATGAGAAGTATGAAACCACAAAACCTGAAACTAAAGGTCAAATTAGCCTACTATTTCAATTACCTATTTCAAACCAATTAAGCATCATTCCAAGAATACAGTAACAGAACACTTCACAATCAAATTAAGTATAAAACTGATGGTTACTGCCCAATCATGATGTTACATCAGACTCTGACTGGGGTCCTGAAATCCCTCTGTACTTACACAGGCCAGGGCTTTGCTAATTATGACTAAAATGAGGGCAGAGAAATGAATGAAATATGCTCCATCAATAGCTTCCAGTCTAATTATTGTTTCAAATGTGTGCCAAAAACAGAGCCTCAGCTGACCACAAGCCCTTTAACCAGCTCTGAGGGCCGACAGCTTATGAGAACAGCTTCAGTGGGAGCGATTGTGGTTGTTATCTTAGTGTTCCCATCCCATGATTAAAAACAAAGCTGTTAGAAGCTTTCAGAAAAAAAAGGAAGGGAATATCTGTATGGGACTGATTGTTTGATCGTCTTGCTGCAAGGGTTTGAGGAGGATGGATGAAGTGGCCATGAGGATAAAAATATAAGCTGACCTGAAACATGTAGAAATGACCTTTTGATAACGACACAACAAAACTGAGCCAAGAAGAGAATAATATGAAGGCAGACAAAAAACGGCCAAGCAATACCACAGTGTAGCCTGGTCCATGTTTCAAAGTGAAAGTCCTCTGACATTGTTTTTAAGATGGATTCTGGCATCATTCCCAGACAATAGCTCCATTAATTACAGCAGACGGTACAGCGGCGTGCTTTGGCCAGAACTGCTATGACTTTGCACTACAGGACTTATTGGGAATGGACTCTAGCACTCAAGCATAACAACTACCACAGTCTAAAACATTACCTCGTATTCTACTCACATATGTACATGGGTGCATTTGTTTGCATTCATGTCCTTATCTACCGACAAAAACATCTTGAAAGCACTAGTCTGCATCGCAAACTAAATCTACGACCTAGGCCTATGCCTCTGCCAAAAAAAATAAAAAATAAAAAAAGGATAATAAATCACTGAGCCTGCAGCCAGCCTAAATCATTACTGACACAACGATGGCTCTTGCTTTGCGCCTGATCATGGAACCTGCCAACATGAATGAGTGCAAACTCACAGTGTCCTCAAAAGCACCAACACCATCTGAGGTGAATGCACTTGCAGGATCGATTCTGTGATTGTCTTTACTGCCAATTTTTGGAAAACACTCGCTCAGCCCAGTAAACAACCTCTCACTAAAACCATTACCAGCCCCTTAAACTGAACCTTAATCTGCAGGCCATAGCCTGGAGTTTAATGAGTGTTCCTACCTTGAAATTGCTGGAGTTGACCCAGGAGGTGGCAAGGCCGTCCACCATTTTATCTAGAGCGGTCTGGTCCTGCTCCAAGTCATTGGATTTGTCCTTATCACAGATGTAGTCGATGAGCTCCTGACCCACCTGCAACCTCCGGCCCACATCCTTCTGAAGCACCTGTGTCAAACAGTACTCCATATTGGGTTCCATGGCGAACGCCGTTCTACCACCACCACAAAGGCAGTGGGGGGGGACTAAACAAGACCTTTTTCGTCTGACGCCACGCCTCCCTCAAAAACAACCAAGCAAACAAAAACACAGGAACACTAAATGTGTTGATATCCTATTTGAGGTCAGATCCTATGTGTACCACAGGCTGGCAAGAGGCTGAGCCTTGGGGATGCAGGCTTGGGAATGGGAGCAATGCACCATATGTGCCCAGACAACAGCTGATGTGGATTGTGAACTCTCCTTTTCTTCTTTCTGAGAGACCCAGCCAAAGAGCTACCAACAGCAAAACCACTGAGCCTGGGAGCAGCATCGAGTGTGGTAACTAGAGCTGGAGAGGGAGGGTCCACTGGAACACTGCTTCATAATTCAGTAGTCCTCTGCCGTTGTACTGCCTAGGGTCAATAGAATGAAAAGAAAGGTTAACCTCGGACATTCCAGTACAGTTTAACAAGCATGTTGGATGGTAGGAGAGTGACATACCGACAGTTGTGTGCATTGCATTTGGCTCTGTCATGACATTTTAAGCCTCTACTTTCATATATATATATATGATATACAAGATATATCATATAGACTATCAGCTCTTGTATTGCTCTTAAGTGAACATTTTAGAAAAAGATAATTAAAACAGTTCCACCTTAAATAAAAAGGTAGAAAGTTGATGAACTTCAAGTACAAAACTTCTCAAACAGAACGACATTTAAATTGTAATTTACCAGTCTTTTATCTGCTGATCTTTATATCCCTCCTTCACATATAAAAAACACTGTGCTTTGATTGAAAGAAACAGTCAAGACATCTTAGCAAGGAACCAATAAGGAGACTAACACACCTCCACAGATAAAACACAAGACTGGATTTAAAGGGGAACTCCACATTTCTGCATAACTCAGTGGATGAGGCACAAAATCATTAATTCAGTACATTTGAGGCGAAACTTAATGACTCTTATTTATTTACAGGGGTGGTGATACAGACCAGGAATCCTAAAGGGTATATACATCTATTCCTCCACCATGATTGGATTCAAATAATGGATTAAAACACATTTTAGACCAAAACATTATCACAACATAATTACAAAACAACATCTCAGACATCAGGCAGTGCATTCCTAACCAATCCCTGTAATAACTTCCTGTGAGGGAGCTACAGCCGTTAAGCTACTATACAGATGTCTGGTTTCTACCACCACCACTGTAAATAATCCTGACTTGGTAAGTTTCTCTACACGAAACCACTCTGAATGATTTGCTGACATGTTATCATTTTAATTATACAGAACATTTGATAAATCGGTGGAGTTCCCCTTTAAGACAGTAGGGTCAGAGATTATCCGTGGCAGATTTATACAAACGTCATTCTGCTGCAAATCAAAAAGCTAGTGACTGGTGCTGTGTATGAAGCTAAATATCTGGTAAATGATTTGTTGATCCAAACACACATAAATACACATAAACTCTACAGTAATAGAAGCGATAACCAGGTCCAGCCTTCATTTGTCATCACTCTAAACTCAACCTGAATGTGGCACCTTGGCTAAACCAGTGACCCCTAAAATCCCCTTTACGCCTGGTTAGCTCCTCTTTCACCTCCTTAAATAATGTGTAGATCGCTTTTTACCTGTGGTCGCTTGACTTCTAAGCCACCCATTTTTGGTTGCTCTAAGTCTGTTAGCTGTAACAGGCAGGCAAACGGCGGAGGCTACAGCTAACACCAACACAATAAAACCAAAGGACAGAAAGAAGACCACACAAATGCACCTGTGGACAATATTAGAGGACAAAACTAAAGATACCTAGAAGATAAGCACTGAATCGTGAGCTATTGTCGGTGAGATATGATTTTAAAAATCTAGCGTTAGAAAGCTAACCGTGATCTCTGCATTGTGCCCTGATGCGTCTTGTCATCGCCCTGTTAGCGTTAGCCGGCGGCTAAGAGCTTTTTACAACAGTTAACGCTACTGTGCTAGTCCGGAGGGATATGGAGCCATGCGAGTACACTTTAAGGTTAATAATGGCTTTGATAACATGTACAACACCAACAGAAACATTAGAAGGGTTTTATGAATGTGGGTCTATAGCCATATCTGACAGCAGCTCACTGGCGTTTTCATTGATTATTCCCGAAGCTAACCCCGCTAGCGTTAGCACACAGAGCACAGCTGCAGCTAACTGACAAGCTCTCTACACTTCCACATAACGCGGGCAAGTGACGAGGCCGCCCGAAAATCACAGCTTGTTTACTCACCCTGCAAATTTCTGTGTTTAAGATGAAAAACGGAACACGTTCCGGACACAGAAGGATAAGAGCAGCATGGAGGAGCCCCTCCGCTCTCAGTGCTGTGTGGACAATGACGGGCTCCGTATGTGCGCATGCGTGAAGATTCAATACATGATGGCAGGCTCCCGAGCCCAGGGGCGAGCAATATGACAGTAATTCATCATTATTGTGATATCGTTTTGCCATAATACGCTTTCTAAGCATATCGAGGATGTCGTCAGTACTTAAATAACAACAACATGTCACAACAAAAATGTGACAGAGGCACATCAGGTATAGCTTATATCATTTCACATTAACTGCAAATTTAGCATTTAGTATACATAGTATATGTCACTTCTCGAAAAATTTGTATATAAGAATCCAGAGTTTACCAGTAAATACTCATTTGAGTGCAGTTTACTAGTGGGGCAACTGGTTTTTCCAACACATATTTCTCAACCACAGCAGTATCATTCCTGATTTACTGGATTTATTGGAGTACCGTTTGTAAAAAACACTGAAAATGGCACTGCAGTTGTGATTATTTTTAAGTATTTATTAATGTATTTTTTATTATTATTTCATATTGTATTGTTATTTATGATTATTATTACTATTATTGTTTATTTATATTTGTTATATATGGGAGTAGCTGTTCAGTTGTGTCTTACTCACTCATCTTCTAAACCGCTGGGTGGCATGCAGGAAACACCTTGAACAGGCCTCCAACAGGGCAGACACACAGACATACACACTTACTCACACACACACCTAGGGAGCAATTTAGCACCTCCAGTCCATCATGTTTTTGGACATACATGGACACGAGGGAACATGCCTTGGGATCAAACCCAGGCCCTTCTTTCTGTAAGGCAACAGCACTACCCACTGATTCCCAATTCAATCTCAGGATGATTAAATATTGTGATGGATATTGTGTATCGTGAAAAACTGGAGTGATGTTTCAGCCATATTGTCCACCTACTTATGTTGAATGGAATATTCAAACTTCTCTAGCAAACTTTATAAACATCATAACAGCTCCAGTCTATAAATAACAGTCATCAGTTTGGGTCCATATTTATCATGAGGCTGTTTGAGGGAATTACACAAACTGAACCAGCATTTTTCTGTTTTAGCCTCATTTTTTATCAGTGTTTCATGTTAAGCTTCTAATTTAGCATGGTTTTTAAAACTAGCTACAAAT
Source organism: Prochilodus magdalenae (assembly GCA_024036415.1). NCBI lineage: Eukaryota > Metazoa > Chordata > Actinopteri > Characiformes > Prochilodontidae > Prochilodus > Prochilodus magdalenae. The sequence continues at coordinate 192,896 of JAMWET010000761.1, forward strand.
TCATATGTGCTCGTGTCCAGTCCCACAGTATCAGGTATTTTGCAGAACATTCAAGAAAGTTATTAATCATGTTCACAGTATAAAGGCATTAAGGCTAAATCTCAAATAAATGCTCAACAACTCTGTATAATTAAATTACTGAGATGTAAACCAGGTCACTCACGGTGGTGAATAGTTGTGTAGAGAAACTTACTGGCTCTGAATTCTTCACCGTAATAGAAACCAGATGTCCACAACTACAAATATAGTTATTATATTTACTATCAAAAAACCCCAGTGAACTCGTTTCAGTGAGCTGTGATAATGGTGAACATGTATACTATCATGTAACTGCAGACAGTTCTGAAAACTGGATAACAGCGTCTGCTGCATGCCTTAAATGTAAATGAAGTCATTTCAGACAGCTCAGACTGTAGATATCAAAACCCCTCTGGCGCCCCCTCGTGGCGGCTTTCAGTTCCACATGAACTTTTGTTTCTAAAATCACACCAATTATAGAAAACAGATCATTCCCAACCACAACGATCAAGGCTCACTCCAGTTGTTCACCATGTTCACAATGGATTAGAAGAACAAGAAGAGGTACGAGAATACGAATTTTCAGCTCCACTGCAGCAGTTGATTTCTCCCAGTAGTGGTACAAGTGGACAAACAGAATTCCCAGAGAAACACTTTTGTGTTTCACGTCCTTAAATAAGCCAAACACAGAAAAGCTTTCCTTGCTGAAACAACAACACTGGCTAGCATGCATCTCCTGCTAGTCTAAACTGGTCTGATGATCTGTTCATACAGCACGGGGAAACTAGGTGACACTAGCTGACAATTATAACAGCATCTGAAAAACAGCATATGATGGTTTTGGTAGTAACCAGCGGTGGTGGTCTTTGCAGTCTTTGATTTCTTTCTAACAGTGTTGACAGTTTCACTTGTGTACTTACTATCATCTCAATAAGGTACAATTCTGCAGATTCCATGTGACGTCAATGTTTGAATGTTAGACTGCACTAAATCTCCACACCGTGAATTTGTACCAGATACAACCACCAAACTCACTAGCAACTTACATTAGTGACCAACTTAATTCAGCACGTATTAATAAAGTGTTGGGAAAGTAAGTAAAGGTGTGAAAGTAAGTATAATGAAGAGCTGCCTTGATTGTGAAAGGCCTCGCTGGATGGTTACACACTGCTTTGACATAGGGCTAAATAATACCTGCACAAATCTGTGTGGGGGTCATATTGATGACACCCAAGGATGACTTCATCATCCAAGCCCTAGGTTGTGTGTAATGTAACTACAGCTTTAGAACTGTTGGGACAGTCCTGAGACCTGGGGTAGTCCACAAAGCTGGAGGGGGATTCCTTAGTACGCTGGACCAGTTAAAGGGCAATGCATCTGGTTTTTCCAAACATCTGCATCATTGTAAACAGGTAAACTGAAATATACGAATGAATTATAAAAAATTGCTGGGATTCTCCAATGGCTCAGAATTGTCCAAAAGCAGTGTTCTTTAGCTTTTCCCCCTATTACAGACACGTGTTGTTGGCCCAAGTTATTAGGCTGAGAGCTCCTGCTTTGTGCAGTGCATTCCTAGCTGACTTTGATAATCCCGCTCTGGAGTCTGTAGTCTGCCAGAAATACTTATTAAATTCCTAACTAAGGCTATTTTCCCCTCATCTGGGTCTCTACTGTCTCCACACCCCTCCGAGTAAAAGCAGGTTAAAAGACACAGCAGCATAGGCCTCCAGAAAGTCAAACAAAATAAACTCTAAAGATTATAACTAAGGCTCAATATGTATGACTAAATGTGCAAACCGAATGTAGGTAATAATGACTGGATCAGGGAAAACACCACCACCACAAATATGAGGGGGTGTGGAATCTCCCACACGTTACCCTATACAGCCTAAAGTAATAACTGAAACATCTGCATCACTGGGTCAATTTTCAGTTTTTAGGAACACGTCACACATCAACTTCATATTCACAGGGTTGATCTTCGGTCTCAAACATTCAATATGATGCTGATAAATGACAAGAGCAGATAATTCCCCCATATCCTCAGAAGACATGTCCTTTACCATGTTTTCTATGCTTACTTCATGCTTGGGAAAGGTGTCCGAAGCACAACTGACTTTACAAAGTGTGATCTCCAAACCCCCCAAATCTGCATAGTCCAGTTTTATTTAGGTACAACAGTTCACTTTATTTGCTTGAAACACTGCTTCAAATACAAATGAAAATTTTTAATGATAGTTATTCTGTGTGCCGTAAGCACATTATATGCTCAGAAAAGCATACCGTATATCTCATCCCCATCAGCACTATCACACTGCCCACACTACACCATCGTTCCCCGCTTTCTAGGTTCCAGCAGGGTTTGTTATGCGGTCCTGGTGTGGGCTCCATACTCTCTCTGCTGTGACGTATTAACAACATTGAAAATACCCCCAGCAAACACACACAGCATTTTGAATAGATGGCATGTACAGTCCTCCTCGTCTGCTTCAACAAAGAATCTGGTGTGCTAAAACATAGCAATGAAAGGGCCACAGACAAAACATCTGCATATCAACATTTCAATCAAACATGTACAACTCCTAAACCAGTTCCTCAGGTCAGCTCAACAAGGAGATCAGCTGTGTTTCTTCTTTCTCCTATCTGCAGGACCAAGTGAGAAAGTTCTATATACAATTACTGAGACTGTCCACTTTAGGAGTTTCTCAAAGAGATTTATAGTCCCTCTACAGAACAGAGGTTCACACCATCTGATCCTTAGGCCTCCTCTGGTTGTTCCACTTCATCCTCTGACCCATCCTCGGACCCTTCCTCCTCCTCCTCTGTGTCCTCATCACAGTCTTCAACATCTTCACTATTCTCTGATCTAGGCTGCGCTTTGATGATAATCTCATCATCAACATCATCGTCGTTTACTTTCATTGACCGTCTCTTCTCCAGGACTGAAGGGGTGCATACCGGCGTGGTCTCCTACAAACCAAAGTTGAATTATTAAAAAGCACTGGTGCAAAGTAGCTTCATATTTATGATATAAAAATGACAATATACTATTCCAACACACCACAGCGCACAAACTCAAATATGGCACATTTAAGTAAATTCATTAAAAAACATTTTAGACCAAAACTATTAACAGTCTCAGTGATCAGGCAGTATATCTGTACCATTTAATGCAATAACTATTAGATCTCAGCCCCGGTAAAGGCATTGAACCGCAGGTCTGCCATGATAATATAATTCATGACAGGATTTTTCATATCAAACCACTCGGAACGAGCGTGTTTAACATTTTAAACATGCACAAATTATGAAAGTTTAGAGAAATTCAGGATACAGATTGACCCTTTTCAGCCTGTTCTTAAAGCATCACAATATATTGCCGCTGTCCAAAGAAAAACAAGTATCTCCAAACCAACTTTGCAGGAGAGAGCAAAGCCGAATTTAACTTAAACAAGTGTCTATGGAGCCAGTCCATTCTTCTGTTGGTCAAACCATCGTGTTATTTACACAATGTGAACGGCAGCTGCTATACAATATAATATAATACAATATATAATGACAGCCACAATATAATACCTCTAGAGTCATATATCCTATGACCTTATATTTCTGAAACACCAACTATCCACTGAAAACCCCTTCAGTAATTCATGGGCAGGTTTTAAAATCCCACTGGCGTGTTGGCACATGGGTTTCATTGTGCAGCTATATTAGCTGACAATAAGCTTAATGCACCAGTTTTATGTGGGCACAGTTATCTTACTCCAGAAAACTTAAACAACTGGAGTAATTTTCAGACTGTGCCAAGAACTACAACATTCATGGGTAGTCGTGGGCTAGAGGTTAGGGAACCAGCCTTGTGACCGGAGGGTTGTCGGTTCGATTCATAACCAGTTGAGCAAGGCACCTAACACCCAACTGCTCCCTGGGCGCCGTGGATAGGGCTCAGTGCCCTGTGTGTTCACTAGTGAGTGTATGTGGGTGTTTCACTTCACAGATGGGTTAAATGCGGAAGACTAAATTTCCCCACTGTGGGGATTAAAATCTTAATTTCATGACATACATTATCTACAGCTTGTTCACAGGCCATGCAGCATTTGGAGTTAAATCCTTTACGGCTACCAATGTCATCATGATCAGCGTGGATAGGATTTAATTTATAGTCAATTTCTATACCAATAAGAGTTCATGTACGACGGTGCCTTGCAGTTCATAATGGATCACTTATTTTTTAAATATATATCTATAAAAAGACACATGAATAGTAGGAGTGTAACAGTGCACCTGTCATGGTTTGGGTATTACAGTTCAGCGCATGCAGCTGTATGGGGAGTACAAGGCAGCGTATGCGAAGATTGATGAACATGATACAGAACCAAATTTTACACGTGCAAACTGTAAACCATTAGCAAGTGAGTAACATCTGCATCCTGAAACGCCTTACCTCACTGCAGACTGATGTGTCAGCACCTGTCTGTGCTTTCTTTGCAGGAACTTGAGCTGCGATGGGGCGGAGTGGGAAAGGGAGTAGGGAGAGGGAGTAAGAGGTTATATACACTGAGGGAAATCTATGTGATGCTAAAGTTCAAAGTCAGAGGAGGAATGAACCTTTCTGAGAGCAGGGTCCGTGAGAAGAGGAAGGGGAAGGGCGGATCCTAGAGAACAATCTTAGTCGCTGCCAGAGTGCGACGGAAGTGGAAGTGGAGGGGGAAGCTCCGCCAGAAGTTAGGGGAAGGTGATCTAGCGAGAGGAGAATTCTAGGGACGAAGAGGGGTTTGCTTAAATCAGAAGGGTTCCCGTAAAGGTGGAGTGCATATGCTCTTGGACACGTCAGAGTGGGGGGGGGTGGGGCTTTCCACAGGGTTCCCGTGAGAGAAAACGCAGGCTATGGATCAAATGCGTAAGTTCAGTTGTCATGCTCATCCCAAGGATCGCCCCATACTGTGTGGTTCTTCCCAGAGCCATGAGACGTCCACTATCACAGAATCCTGGAAAATCGTAGTCGATGCCATTTGCTTTGCGGATTCTCTTGCAAGTTAACCATTCTTTGCTTAGAAGCTTTCCCGTAAGTTTCTTTATCTGTTGTTCGTCGTGAGCTTTGTTATAGCGCGAGACAGCAGGCTGACTGGGCTTTAAAAACTTCTTCTGAGAACCAACAAAGAGCTTTTCATGAACCTTCTCAGGTGGAATCACTTCACCTGTCCACATCACAAAACAGATGTTTCATCCATCAATTTCTCAAGAAACAGCTTTAGCCTTTTATTTGTCGTGTTTATTTTACTCACATTTAATCAGCCTCTCCCCCATTAGGTAATTGTTCATGGCCTCAGCCACAATCTTGGCTACCTCATCACAGCCAAACTCCACAAAGGCATAGCCTTTACTCCGGCCAGTCTGTGAATGAAGAACAGAGATGAACGCGCAAAACTCAGCCAATTATGATTAAGAGACAGCTTTAACACTCCGACACATCTTGTATCTGTAGGCACATGGGTTTCATTGCACAGCTACATCAAGTGAGCAATAAGCTTAATGCACCACTTCCCTGTTGGCACAATTATCTCACCCAAAGCAACGGTCATGCTATAGGTAATTTTCAGATTGTGCCAGCTACGAAACATCCAACAGATGAAAACTACAGAAATAGTACCTTTTTACTTCTGGAAAGTCGTAACCGGAGAACTTTGCCAAACTGTGAGAAATAAGATTTGAGCTGTGGTTCAGCCAAGGCTTGGGGAAGGTGGCCCACATACACAACTCCAGGTGTCAGAGTCTGAAAGGAAACACAGAGTGGGACATCACAGGAGTTCATAAATGTACTGGCAGGTAGAGGTGGGCAATCATGATAAATGACATCACAAGTTTCTTTTCTGACCATATTGAGGATGTCAACCCCTCATCATGAACATTAAATCAATGCACAATTCAGTACATAGAGAGCATACGTGAACCACAGTATGTAAAATGTTGAACATAAATCACTGTATTTGTGGACTGTTACCTAAATGTTACACATACGGAATATTAATAGACCACACAAGCACACCGGCTATTAGCAAGTAATCAGCCAAAAGAAAACTAAAATTAAGGGATTAATAAAGAGACATGGAAAAAAGCTAAACAGATGTGAGTAATAGCTGTATTTACGTATTTATGAACATATGCACATTATTAAAGTAGTTTGTTTTTTATTTTCTAAAATCTGTTGTATTAATTTTACTAAGGCAAAAGCATCACGACATATTTGTTAATTAGATTTTCTGTTATGCACACGTGGTATTTAGCATAGCATTAACAGAAAATCTCGCGATATCTCGTATCGTCAAAAGTTACTGATGTACAGTGAGGGTATATTGTTTCTGTATGGCTCATCTTCAGCGACCAGGTCTTCTGAGTAACTAATTGACCTTCAGCTGATTCTGTTTTGAATTATTTGTGTAATTAGTATGTTTAATTACTTGCTTTTCGATTGTTATCTTACTTTGTATCTCTCCAACGTGTTTACAGCAAATTGCCACATGGTGTGGAGAACACATTATGCTGAAGTGTATTTGAGAAAGACCAAGAACGAAAACTAGAAACTGATCTTCTCCATCTGATGGCAAATAAAAAAGTAAGTTAACACCCTAAAAACCTCTCACCGCTCCGGGCACTTATTCTCAGCTAACCGGGAGCCGTGAACTCGGCGCGGCCGAACTGCGATCACTTACCGATTTGGCCCGGTTCTTAACCTGCTGCACTTTCTTCTGGACCTCGGCGTCCTCGGCGGGGTTCAGGGCGAGCAGCTTCGGGCTCGACTTCGAGGACTTCTTGCCCTCAGTCATTGTTTAAAACACCAACAAACACCGCAACGATATAACTCAAGAAGCACACGCACACAGCACTGCACGCTCAGAGCAACCACGTTTCTTCACTGAGGAGGAACAGCGTGACAGAGGACCGGAAACGCGCGAGTTACTACAATAAAAGTCCCCGACCGACTAATGCAGTAAGGTACAGCGCCCCCCTCTGGAGTGGAGTCCGCCTCTGCCTGATCTTTCCCCTCACTCCTACAGTAGGTCTTACAGTAATACCCACATATTTATCCGGAGGCTGGGGGTCGTTATATGAAATAATCCGCAGTAAAACTGAGGTAATAGTAAAACAGTAAACTCCATGTTTTAAGATCAACTGTACAAATACAGAGAATTGTAAAGGGAGCATATTATGCTAATTTTCATTTTGCATAATTTAAGATTTTTGGGCTCTAACAGAATAAATTTACATGATCCAATTCTCCTTAACAACAAGATTTTCTCATACATCACATCTGTAATAATTCGCTGCATGAGCTCATGTGTCTATAAGCCCCAATATTTTCAGTATTTGATCATGTCAAACATTGCCTTTGTTTCAGAAACACCTTTTTGAACTCTGCAAGTGCATGATCAATCTCATTTTGAATTGTTAACCATGAAAAACATGTTTTATTTCTTTAGCTAACTGTTTATGATGTCTAGGTTATCATTACTAACAGCTCCCTGAAGTGAACAGCAAACTGCTGGCCTGTAGCTCTCAAATAGTTGTTCAATATGGACCAAAGAGTTTAGGCCCGAATAAGGAAGGAGAGCGGGATGAGAGTGGAAGAGGAGGTACAGAGGGAGAAGGAGGAGGAGGAGTTGTGGAGTGGCACTCTGTTAAATAGGTGTCATTCTGTAAACATCTCATTCAGCAGTGGGGAGTGTGGGAGAGTCAACGTCTGGCATGGAAACGAAGATCATTTATTTTACAGTGAATGGAAGACCAGAGCAGGCGGAGTTCCCTGTTGACTGTCCTGCGCAGGATGTCAAAGGTAAGTAGAGTGTTTGATAAACCTGCCCTGTTTCAGTGATGGTGTAATACAGTGCTGTGCAGCAGTCGTAGGAACCCATGGTCTTGGCTTAGTGAGACAAAAACCAGGTTTGGGTCCAGATTTCTCCTGGATGGCCCAGCCGACAAATAGATTTCTTAAGCTTGTTGAACAGAGAAGAAACTGAAATGCTGATCTTTGTGCTTAGTGTTAATATTAATGTTTTATCATGTGAAAGTTCAACCATTTTCACTCGGATATGGACACAGAAAAATTTGTTCCTGTCTTTTTAACTGAAGCTTTTGAGTTTCTGCATAATAAATTCATTAATAAGTTACAATTCATTCCAAAACCTGACCACCCATATTACTTCTGTCCTGCAGTCCCTCCAGACCCCTTCCTATATACATAGATCATGGACGAAGACATATGGAAGTAGCTTTAGCATGTTGTCCCTGTCCAAAGAAAAACAAGTATCTCCAAAATGGCAACTTTACAGGAGAGGGCAAAAACTAATATCATTTTGATGTAAGTCAATGGAACCAGACTTCTTTTTCAAGCAGTTTTGGGTCATTTCTGTTGGTTCATTCATCCTGAGAGCTCCACAGAACAGTAAAACAGAAGCTGCTGTGTTCATGCATAAACAGTAAAAATGAACAAAAATGGAGATACATGTTTTTCTTTGGACAGCGACGATAATTTGCCCCCCTTTTAAAACGTTAACATACTACACTTAGTTTGAAACAATACTTTTACATCATAATCCTTTCATCTCATTCTAATATCACTTACACTTTTAATTATTTATTAACTATATAATATAATTGTAATGTGTATAATACAATACATTTTTATTCAGTGCTTATTAATTGCTACAATAATGTACACTGTAATTACTTTATCTTATTTAATTTTTATTTAATTAAACTTTGTCGATTTTCTATTGTTCTAATTGTGTTTTCTGTGAATTTCTTTCTTTCTTCTTTTTTTTGACCTTTTACTCAGCTATACATCTGTTTTATGTCCTGCTTTCTTTCATTCTGTTTACAGGGTCTTTGTATGTCAGTCTGTGGAGCACTTTGTATTATGACTACTTGTGGAAAACGTGCTCTATAAATACAGATTCGACTGATTTAATAAAATTCCATCACCATACATCTAATTTAACATAATGTAGCACTGATCAGCAGAGCCAGCTATCAGCTGATAACCATATATAGTAATGGGCTTCCTCGCAGAGAGGAGAGGTTTGGAAATGGTTAAACATACACAAACATACAAAAGCATACATAAATCTTGTTTAATTATTAGTATAATTGTTATAAAAATCTATAATTAATGTTTTAAAATGAACATTTACTCTCCAGACTTTTGATTCATCTGCAGTAATATTAACAGAGACTTCACTTCCTTAAGGCGTTATTATATTCAGCCCTCACTGATGTCAAAGGCATAGCTTAACCCAAATGAAAGAGTGACTCAGAAGATGGTAAGGAATCACCTCAGTTTCCCTGAATAGACCCGAATGACCAGCACAGCATGAAATATGCTAGAAATCATAAAGATGAGCTCATACTACACACTGGCAGTACTGGATGCTGTCTGTAGTCCTCATAGTGTCCTGTCATGGAGAGTTGTATTTGTGTGCTGAACTGAAGTAGTCGTGTTATTAAGGGAAGATTTTGGTGTAAATAAATCAGGGGGGTTTGAGTGGAGCATGTGGGTGTGATTGTGCTCCTGTTGAAGAACTAGGGCCACAGGTGGTGTTGACAGAGCTCTGCTCAAGTGCCAAACTGTGCATCAAGCGTGAGCCATTCTTCAGCCCGTTCTCCGTTTCATTAGAGTCACATACCATTTGTACTGATTTTTACTGATTACTTTGTGTGTGTGTGTGTGTGTGTGTGTGTGTGTGTGTGTGTGTGTGTGTGTGTGTGTGCGCGTGTGCGTGTGTGTGTGTGTGTGTTCCATATTTATGCCACACTGTATAAATCAATTCCTCTTCATATACTCATGTTAAGAGACTAAGACTGCCTAGAGTTAGGTTCAGAATTAGCCTTAAAAATGTCTTAGTACATAGACAATGGTGTCCAACAAGAAACAAACACAGAAAAACTTGTATCTCCATTATTAACGACAAAAATATTACTATCTGCAATGATATATAATTACTATAGTATATATATATATATATACTGATACAAATATAAACATACATTTTTACTGGTATCTATGAAATTTAACAAATTATTAAACCTCAGTGTTAAAATACAATTTTAAAAATAGAAAAAAAGCTTATTTTAGACAGCTACAGCATATTGATACTGTAAAATATTCATAGCTCAGAACAGTATTCTACTATTTAATATTGTGTAAAAAGACCAATAAAAAGTGCAGACCTACTTGGAATAAAAATTAAAACTTTGCCTACAACTGTGCAGTTCACTAGCTATATATTATACTACTGTGGATTCCTGCTATAGTGATTGATTGTAAATAATAAAAATGATGAAATGGATGAAAACTACACTACGCAGTCCTAAACAATCCTAAGCAGTACTGTTAGATGTTCACTCACAGGATAACCCACTCAAGGTTTTCATTGTGTCAACATGCCCAATCCAACAAATCAACCCCCACTTAATGAGTTGAAGTGAGTGTGTTAGAGCAAGAAAACAGTAAACTGTAAAGGACAGGAGATGTCCAGGACCAGAGATGATAGTTACACCCAGAAGAAATCAACCAGCAGGATTAAAACTTGTTGGGTAGGTTTGACATTTTGAGATAAATGAACAATTAAAATTTCCCACTCGGCCATGCATGTGACATCATCAAGAACAGGCCTTATCGTTGTACCTGACTGACCTGACCATCACCCACAACTGTAGACATTTAAGGAAAAGTGATGCCCTTCATGAGCCATCCTGTTAGTGCCAGCACCATTGGCACGTGACCCACAATATAGTTGTTACAACAACTTTCCTTAACAACATCGCCAAAGACTGCAATGGTGTTGTGCCAGACTGTCATGGAGTCAGAATGCCACCGGGTCATCATCCATGACGAGTCCTGTTTTTGCCTTGGTGGAGACGACCAGTGAATCCGTGTGTAAAGGCACCATAGTTGACCACCCCTGCTGCATAATCTGCAGGAAAAGTGTGAGAATATTTAAGATGTATGGGATGGATTATCACAGGACACTGTTAGGAACCTCTACAACTCCATTCTGAGACGTCTGGCATCTTGGGTTAGCAGAAATGACGGCCTGGCGCCATACTGCGAGACACTACGTCTGTATGTGTAGTTCAATAAATATTGCTCATATCAGCCTAAACGTATCATCATGTATTGTTCCTGGAACCTTCATCTTTCTTCTGAACAGCATAGCAATCCAACACTTCCTTCTGGGTGTAACTATTCTTTTGATGATGAACCTGTGTAAAGTTTTGTATTTTGTTATATTACAACCCATATGAGACCTACATATGTCTTGACATGCATTGCGTGTGTACATGTTCTCTTCCAGATCTGTTCCGATCAGCAGCTGAAGCTGGTCCTCACGATATCCTAAAGCTGTACAATCCCAAAGGCAACATCATCAACATCTCCCCTCAGCTGGCCCCCAACAGCCCTCACTCCTGTTACAAGCTGGAGGTGGTCGCTGCAGACTGCAACAGTGAGCCATTAGGTATTCTCTGCCTTACAACCAGGGACCGACCGCAGACGGGCTGGTGGACTAGAGAAGTAGCCGCTCTTTGTGTACTGCACAGCCAGCAGACCATAGACGCGTGATTGTGAATGGTTATATGGGAGAGCTGGGATTGTGGGGCAGGATGAATCGTAGAGAGAACACTAACCTTAACAGCTGTGTTGTGTTTTAGGTACCGAGCTAGCAGTGGCCTTGGGCTTTGATCTGTCGTCCATGGAGAAAAGGCAAGGAGGAAAGCTTGGTTTATAAGAATCCACTCTGTGTTTTTGAGACATGCTTCTCAGATACGCTCATAACACTTTCCTGGACAGGTTACAAAGCCTGGAGAAGAAGATCCTTATTGAAGCTGGTGAGACTCCAGCCGTTGTTTATGAGATGAAGAGACAGGTGGAGTCGTTCAGAGAAAAGCTGGAGGTAAGCATGCAGATTCGTACAGACTTCAATAACCATTCCTTTGCTAAGAACTCGAGACCTTAGGGAAGTGTGGATACTGGTGAAAGTGTGACTCTTGGGTGAATGTACAGGTAATAAAGCCTAGTGAAGTTTGAGGGACACAGTTTTCTTACCCTATAATTGAAAAACTCATGAAAAGTAAGTTTTAAACTTCACACATTAATGCTGTTTATATGAAATGCAGATTGTTATGAAGATGAAATGCATTTTTATAAATGTAATATCAGTAGGACACAAATGGTACCACAGTCTTTGGATACCACAGACATTCTGGTAGCACTGGCATTTGATTCCCAGGGTTCCCAATACCCTGTATCTACTTGACTTTCCTCAATTTAGCATAGCTGACTCAACTCATGAGCTCCTCATTTGGTGTGTCAGGTGTATGAAATTCAAGCGCTGATTTTGTTATCCGCTGGGTAACCACCAACACTGGGCTCATTCCCAGTTAACGTACTCCATTCCCTGCTGCTCTCACTGATGTTTATGACTCTTGTTCAGTGAGTTCATGCTTCTGTTTAGAGTGTGGAACACCTGAGCTGGCTGGGTCTGTTTAAAGAACTCTCAGAGGGAACCCACAAACCCTCACCATTCTACCATAAGAGAACATTGCGCAAGACCCGAGAAGAGTGCGAACATGTGAAGGAAAAGTTTCTCCAGATGAGGTGAGACAGACACTCTGACGGTCAGTCACAGCCTTGTGCAGAAAATTTAAATTGAATCAATAAAAATAATCAAAAAAATATAAATATATATCTACACAGCTCTCTGGAGGTCTCAGAGGAAGTGAGACAATACCTCAAGACACCTACTTTTGACAACTGGTGAGTTCATATCTAATATCAGTGCAGATATTAAAATAAACTGTAATGTAATTATTTGTCATGTGGCATTCATAATTTTACTACTTCAGCCATTTTAGGTTCACCCCATGGTAGAAAGTTGGGCCTGTCCAGGGTGTTTCCTGCCTTCTGCCCAGTGAGCACTGGGGTAGGCTCCAGCACCCTCTGTGGTCCAGAGGGAGAAATGGCCTGGAAGATGCATGAATAAATGAATAGTATAATTTGCTAAATGTTTTTAATGGTGACTTATTTTAGAACATGGCCTAATTGCATCCGTGCATGTACAGCATCATCCTGCTATAGCCCCTTCATAATCTCTCATCAAATAAGAACAATGCCACTGTCTATAGCTGCTGAAACAAAGTGAACAGGGCTGATATCATAACAGACCCAAGCACCCTTTCAATTATTCAGCATCTTATTCCACTATTTTTGGGCCCATATATGTGTTTCTAGATCGATTTTTCTCTCCAGGCAGCGAGTTCTGAAATATTAAACATTATTAACCAACGCAAGTCCAACAAATGAGCTGAACACCTGCTATAGCCGAATGAACGTGCACTGCAGAAGCAAAAGCACAGCTCCTGTGCCATGCATAAAGAGGCCAGAGGAGATTCTGTCCTTTCATCTGGCCGAGAGGACTCATATCAATATGAATGGCTGTTTTGGGGGCTTACCAATCAATAGCAGTCCTTCAGAACAGAGCACCACGCTTCAAGCTTTGAGGACTGTGTTTATGCAGTGGTCTTCTGGCTTAGTTTTTGAACCCAGTCTTTTCAGAGGAACAAAACAGGACGCGGCTTCTCCACAGATACAAACGCTGCCCAGGAAAAAAGGACATGAATGTGTGTCATGCTTGTGTCTCTATCAAAGAACATGCAGAAGCCTGCAATGAGTAATAGAGGTGCTGTATTAAGGAGACAAAGCATGAAAAACATGAAAAGCTTTGCATCAGCAGTCAGAATAAAGGAATCAAAACGTCATGTTGTAGTCAGGAAATAAAGGAGATAAACAGAATCCTGACACTGCAATAGTGCTTTCTTCTTAATAAATATATCCTGACTTTGAGGGGAATCTGGAGAAAACGTGAGGTGACCTAAAAGGTGCCAACTAGAGTGCTTTATTATCAGAGCTATATATTTCAGTTTTAAAGCTGAAAAGAAATGAGCTTTTAGTTTTGTTTGCTAAAGGTAAAAGAGTAGTTTAGCATTTTTCAGGATTGTTGCAAAATGCTAAATATATATTACAAGTGTAATAATAACACTTATGTAATTACATAAGTACATCTTACCTTACTTTAGTGTATTTAATAGAAGTATGCCAAGCAAGTATACGTGTATATATATATATGTGTGTGTGTGTGTGTGTGTGTGTGTGTGTGTGTGTGTATGTATATACATTTTAATGCGCTAGAAATATGTACTGTGAGTCTATGAAATTAATCTAAGAAGTGTCTCAAATAGAACAATAGTACAATTAAGTACAATTAGTTCTGTATTAGTATATATTTAATAGCACTAATGATTTTATTTAGCATAGTAAGTATATAGGTAGTATATGAAAATAGAACACCTTCAGTACATTAATTAGAAGTTTAAGGAAGGATACTTAACTATACTTCAGTGTACTTTTTCTTCTCCTGGGAAGATGTACATGTCCAGTACCATTCAAATATGCTATATACATAACACTTTATCTATTATTAACAATGGACAACATAATTTACTAGTAGGCCACCATTTTTAGCTAGAGCCCTTTTAGTGTGATCATATGACAAGATCACAATGAAATAGCGGTGGTCTACACATATGGGACTTTTGCCTATTTGTCACATTTTTATAATAAACAAAACATTCCCATTTAGTTTATATGAAGGTATATATGAAGTTAGACTTTGGCAGATACTCAAGCCATTATTTGAGGATGTATTGACTGTACTCTGGAACTGCAATGTGTTCAGGAATGGCTACAATGTCTTTGCACTACAGTGCAATCCAGTTCAATAATCCATATAGACCCAATTACTGCATTTTATAAATGTTTATGTACTGGCATCAATATACAGTCATAAATCCCTATTTAAACAGCATGTTTTGCTTTTTCTTGATGTTATAAGCGAAAATACATCTATGCAGTATATTGACTGTGTAGACACTCTACACTCCATTTACCATGCAGATGAGAATCATTTCTTTTCGCTTTGACAAGGCAAACTTATAATGGGACACGTCAGTTTTGGTCCTTTAGTGCTTACTCATTGGCTTTCAGGTTAGCAGGTTTTCCGTTGTGTTTTCTGAATCCTCTGAGTCTGGGATAGGTTTGGAATCAGTCTTAGGAATGTAGGCAGAATAGACAGAACAGAGAGTCGAAATGAAGGCCTGTGTTTTGCGTGTTTGTGTGCAGGCAATGGGAGGATGCTGAGATCATGGTTCTGCTCCAGGTGATGTACACAGACCTGGACTTTATCTCCACCTTCAACATAGAACTAGATGTGCTGCAGCAGTTCCTCTATGAGGTCTACAAGCGCTACAACAATATCCCCTTCCATAACTTCAAGCACTGCTTCTGCGTCACTCAGATGGTGAGAGAGAGAGGATGCAATCAGCTCACCTTCAAGTACATCAATTATCCACTCATATATTTCAGGACTAGTGAAGGGCATGACCTTGAGATCACTCACTTCATCTAAAGCTACTGCTGAATGTAAAACCTATTAACAGAAATGTGGCTCACTGTTAGTTTACTGTATTTCACCATGAACTCTTTATGTTTATATACAATGGAGCCCACATCACTTCATTTCTGTTGGCAGATGTATGGGCTGATTTGGCTAACGGATCTGAGGAGTAAGATTGACGGCATCGACCTCTTAATCATGCTGACTTCAGCTGTCTGTCATGATTTAGACCATACCGGCTACAACAATGCCTACCAGGTGAGACAGGCTCTTTCTGATTTTGCTGTACAGTTACATTTCACCTACATTGCTGGAGGGGCCACAGTAAAGGAAATCATCTGTTGCTTTTCAGATTAATGCTCGCACTGAACTTGCCTTGAGGTACAATGACATTTCGCCTTTGGAGAACCATCACTGTGCTGTAGCATTCGAGATACTGGAGAAGGTAACGGTTTCATATTGTGAATTTCACAGTAGTAAACAGTGTTACCTTTCAGAAAGTCATCTGTGTTTCAGGACTCTGGGAGAGGCTTTCCGTTCAGGATTGTTAGCTTTTGGTATTTAGATTTTAAGGGCACAAACAGTACATATACAGTGAATTTATTTGATAATTTGTCAAAACGTTTAAATAAAGAAAGGGAAAGTCAAAGGTAAATAAGCAAAAGAACAAAGTAAAAAAAAAAACGATTTCAAGACAGAGGGAAGAAACAAGACTCCTAACAACCGTGCAAGACCATGAAGACCATCAAATCTGCCCCCATTAGTTAAATAGTGCTTCAAGTCTTCAGTGCTTTATCAAGCTCGATCAACACTATGGGTCTGAAAGGATGTGTTGCAGGAAAGTCCACACCGCAGTGACACTTAATGTGTTTGTGCTTAGTCGAACTGTGAGAAACAATAATTATAACCGACTTCAAGACTAAACTGTGGAAGTCGCGATAAATATCCTGCTGATTTGTTTGAAAAACTGAATCTGTAATGAAAGAGGAGGATTAGACACACAACCTGCTGGACAAATTATATAATGGTTGGTCACAGAGGCTTATTTTTTATTCATTTATTTTTTAATTTCCTCTTATATGTTTTCTGCTTTTTCCCTTAATAAAAAAAAACCTTAAATGATGAATGAATTAATAAAAACTCTGTACTGTATGGTAATTAAGTATAAAGATTTGTCTCTGACTAGTGCACGTATCTCCTAAGAGAGCATGACAGCATTTGAAATATTATTAGCTGTAGTGCAGAGAGCTCATAAATGTCCCGTCAACAACTAACACCAGATCCCGGGACAGTACAGAACAGTATTGCACTGTTTGATGTATTGTGCAGGATGTCAACATGGAAACCTACACTCAGAGCAATATATGCACCCATCATCAAAAGAGTAGTTGCACAAATGGTTGCACCCAAAAGGGATCAACCGGCCAGTGCCAGCACCGTTGGCAAACAGCTTCATGACACGGAACTACATGCACGCAGACCGTTTTGGCGACTGCGCTTAACATCACATCAAAGTCATCAAAGACTGCAATGGTGTCGTGCCAGACTGTCATGGAGTCAGAATGGCAGCCGGTCATCTTCAGTGATAAGTCCTGTTTTTGTCTTGAAGATGACCAACAAATTTGTGTGTGGAGGCACCGTAGTCAGTGCCAGGGTCAACAGTTTGTTGTCAAGTGCCCAGAAAGCCTGGTGTCACTCCACCTCCACCCCTACTGCAACATCTGCGGGAACTGTGTTAGAATATTTAAGATGCATGGGATGGGTTATTAGAGAACAACATTAGAACCCTCTACAACTCCACACGGACATGTCTGGTGTGTTGCATTAGTAAACATGATGGTCCGATAGCATATCAAAAGATCCTACTTCTATATGTGTAGCTCAATAAATGTTGCCCTTTTTTGGCTGGTAACATTTATCTACCTTCCCAATAGCATTCCAATCAGACACTTCCTTCTGGGTGAAAACCATGATTGTGATTGTGTATATAGTATGTGTATGTGTCTGTGTGTATGTGTGTAGTACTTGTATGTGCCTGACGTTTCATGCGTCTCTTTCAGAGTGAGAGTAACATTTTCCGGAACCTGACTACAGAGCAGTACAAGAGGATAAGAGAGGGCATAATTAAGTATAATCCACTCTGCACTTTTCACTCAAAGAGTTCTGGAGTCATAAGGCCACCTCCCCAGAGCTTTGATTCTTCTTTAAATTTACCTCAGGTGTATCCTCGCCACAGACATGAGCAGACACACAGACATCCTCAACAAGTTTAAAGCCATTCTGCCAGTTTTCGACTTCAGCAATAAGGACCACCGGGATGTGGTGAGAGCAAAATCCCTTCTTACATAGCATATATGAGAACCAACTGCAGGTACAGAGACATTCCAGCATTTTAACCTGATCTTTCTGCTGCATGTTAATAATGACTATAGTTTCCTATTCCTGAAGACCCATTGACTCGAGAGCATCTAATGATACCTATAAATTTGCTTTAGGAGTGTTTGCAGTTCTCCTGAGTACAAGGAAACATGCTGATGTATTGTTCATGGTAATGGAATGTTCTCCACAGATTGGTGAAGAATGTTCTATAATAGCTTAATAATATACCAAATATAGCAAAAATGTTTTTTATTACAACAGTGAAGACGGTTTTTTGTGGGGTAAGAACCATATACAACAGCTTTTCCATCTAACAGAAGCATTAACCTGGGTCTTTGAGTGTTCACCAGTTCTTTCCAAGCACATTTCTGTTGTCCATATGAAATCCACAAAGTGTCATGTCCCGTCTTGTCTATAAAACCCCTGTTTTTCTTTATCGACGATATATAAACATTTTATATCTGTGTCATGTTTCCGTCTTTCTGTTCTATGTCGCTTTCCATGTGCCTTTTGTTGTCCTGTGCAATGTGCTTCTGCTTGTTTTGATTATTGCTCCTCCTGTCCCCACCCCCTTGTCAGACCCCTCACCTGTCACTAGTTTGTAGTTTGTAAACTCTTGATGTTTTATACTCCCTGTGGTTCCTTTTGTTCTTGCTTGGTGTTTTGTCTCTGTTAGTTGTTTCTGTGACCCTGTAGTGTTTTGTTTCTTAGTTTTCCTAGTGTCTAGTGGCCTATTGCTTTTTGTTTTTCTCTTGTTCGTTTGCCATTAAGCACTTGCACTTGCATCCTGTCTCCTTGTTGTGTCCCTTTTTATCAATAGTGCTTGGACTGTAGTTGTATATTAATGATAATGATATAAGTAACAATATAAACTCTACTGTATTGCCATTGGTTGTTTTGTCATCAAGTTGCATCTCACCAGTTTACCAGATGATCAATAAGGTCTTTGTGACTGCTGAACAGGATGTTTTAGTAATGGAGCAGATGTTTATATTAGTATGCTACCAGACTGCATATAGAACTAGATACAGATAGAAGTCTGGAGCAGATCAGCTGCAGCTGAGTTAAGATGAAGATATTTAAGAGCACTTCCCACTCCCTTTTGTTTGGTCTAGTTGATGATGATCATGATCAAAGTGAGTGACATTTCCAACGAAGCTCGACCCATGGACGTCGCAGAGCCCTGGCTGGACTGCTTGCTGCAGGAGTTTTTCAACCAGGTGACAAAAACAATAACCTAAAACTGCTTTTTCTGTATGAGGGAAAACAGATATATATAGGCCCATGTTTGATAAACTGTAAATGAAGGTACTTAGTAAACCAGACAATCACACTAATCCTAATTAACTGTTTAGAGTGACATGGAGAAGCTGGAGGGACTCCCTGTAACCCCGTTCATGGACCGGGACAAAGTGACCAAGCCCTCCTCGCAGACTGGCTTCATACGCTTCGTTCTGTTCCCTCTCTTCATTGAGCTAGCCAATCTCTTCCCCTCTCTGGAGGTAAGGATGAATGTTAGGAGTTCTAAGGGCCCATATCTGACATTACCTGTTTCATACATGTTGGTTTATATGCCCAAATCAGCTCCTTGTAACTGTAACATAAAGAGATATGGCTAAACTGCTGGAGGCTAAATTAATGTATTTAGGTAAAGAGTAAATTGTTTTCATGACATCACAGAAACTGTATGGACAATGGAGAGAATGGCTTAGAAATATGTTTAGAAGCAATAACAATATTTCCATCCCACATATTACACCAAACTCTTCATCTTACCGCAAACACAACTGATCAGCTAAGACATATCCAAATCCAAAGTTTGGTTCCTTAGCTTAGGACTAGAGCTATGCAGCTAATTTGACTAACAAGCAGCGGAAGCTTTTTAGCATCAGTTGGGGAACTGTTGGCCTAAATTAAGATCAAGCAGAAAAAGAGACAAAGAAACAAACAGCATGTCTGTTACATGTTACTGAAAGGGATTCTCCATTCATGGTTATATAGAGAAAGTCATTATGAGTGGTTTAATCCGAAATTTTACAACTGTGATGATAAAAACCCAGTAAAGCCAGAACTGCATCACAGCCATTTCATTTACTGTTCAAAACCACCAGTGAATCTGCACATGCCTACTAGAGTTGAGTTTGTGAAATCCCCTTTAAGAACTTGTCTCAGGTTGAGGCAGGTAGTAGCTAATGTAGAACTCTAGTGCAAAACTACAGAAGCAAACACTTACCATACATGTCTTAGCTGCTCAGCTGCTACTGTCCACTACATTGGCATGTTGGCCAGGGTTGGTAAAGGTGGAGTTTGTGGTGTGGGTGGTGGATGTGAGATTTGATTTTGCTAAAATCATCAAACCCTTTAAACCCTGAGATCACTGTACTGACATTGTAATAACAGCTCTACAGCTCACCTAGGTTTAATGTCTTGTGTCCAACAGCAACATATCATTGATCCAGTGAGGAAGGCCCTGGACTACTACACAGAGATGGAGAAAGCACTGGAGAGAGAGAAGCAGAACCGGACCCAGAACGAAAAGACCAAACCCAAAGAGTGTACCACACCAAAAGAGTCTGAGCTTCCGCTGGAGCCCGGACCAGCACTGAAACCAAGCGCAGTGTGACCGTTACATGTTGCTGTAAAATATAACCACATATAATAAATTAACACTGTACACAATATCCAACTGACTAACATTATAAACTTATTTAACAAGGAAAGCAGAGATGAGAGACGAGGGTGCTGTACACTGAATGCTATAGTTTCAGTTCAGATTGTTTAAAAAAATTAAAATTGTGCTTTTATTGTATTTATTAGGATTTTTATTTTTTTTTATTTTTTGCAGTGCATTGTTGGTTCTCAGTCAGCACTCACTCTGCACCACCCGGCTGTTACTTGCACTTACTGGGTAGGAGACAGAACACACTTGGATGCTATCCATTGTCCACTTTGCTAGATGTCTCTGCAGCTATTGCTAACTTGCACATACAACAGACATGGCCCTGTTCTATGATGCAACAGGCAGCTCATTAACTGAATATGAATTGTGATTGTTGGGCACATGTATAATAACATCTATCATTGTTAAACAGGTACCTTTTTAGACAAAGCATATTAATAAACTGACCAAGTTAAAACTCACTAACATACAACATTATTAAAGGTTAAATTAAAGGTCAGTTTCTTTCTAGACTCTTTAAAGTATGTGGAGGTTGTTTAAGCTTCTTCACACTCACAAATCTTATTTACAAAACTCTAATAAAACAAAAGTGGTTCTTATGGCATTGTGATGAGAACCCTTTCTGGCACCATCATTATTATTTATTTTTAAGAAATAACTAAGACATGAAGTGTGACATTGAAATAGTCTTTTAAAAGTTTGTAAACTTACTGTCTTGTTGGCGGTTTTGAATTTGCACTACCAATAAACCGAACTGCAGAGCTCCTTTAGAAAGTGGACGCAGTGCTGTAAGGACTTTTAATGCAGCTGCATTCTGGATTGAAAATCTCCCAACATGCATCTTTTACTGCCAATATAATAAATTCATTATTAAGACAGCTTGAGAGTGTTATAATGCAGCTGCAGTCTGTGGTCAGTGACTATATGGCTAATAGCCACATGTGCTGTATTCTGCAGCTGCTAAACAGAATAGTTTTAGCTTTTTGGCTTCAGTCTAATTTCTGGACTAATACAGTGTAAACTGGAACATGATTCAACTGAACAAATGTAGGTGCTTTATTCACCAATAGTCTCAGTCAGGAAACACCTGTGTGTGTTTAGAAGTGTTTGCTCACTTATGTCTTCACAGTGAATCAAAATCAGCTTTAAGCTGATGCTGGTGGGTTCCATGTCTTGTTTTATTGACAGTGGTTCACTACTGAGATTATAATACGAGCTCTATATGCTGTGGGTGGGTGCATCTTAAAGCAGTTGAGTTCACCAATCGGATGGTCATCTTGATATTGAATAAATCCAGGAGTAGCCTTACTCTATTTCATGGAAACAATCCCATA
Organism: Prochilodus magdalenae; assembly: GCA_024036415.1. NCBI lineage: Eukaryota > Metazoa > Chordata > Actinopteri > Characiformes > Prochilodontidae > Prochilodus > Prochilodus magdalenae. The sequence continues at coordinate 214,813 of JAMWET010000761.1, forward strand.
GCATGTATCTGCATTAGCCAAGAGGCAGCACTAGGTGGAGCTAGAAGTATTTACAATGGAAGAGCAGCAGGGTGATAAACCAGGCACGCACAGTGAGTGAATGAAAGAAATCCAGTACTAGATTAAAACCTGTTCACATCTGGACTGTTTCACAGTTAAACCTCATTGATGCACAAGCTTAGTACAGGAGCTGGCACACAAAATCCTCAGAAGTGGGCTGTAACAAACAGACTGACACCGATTTGATTTTATTTGGACGCTGTTCAAACAGAGCAGGTGTGCACAGCAGTGAGGTAGGGCAAAAGCATTAGGCACCAGACACAAGCTCTCATTGGCTCAAATTTATTTTACAAAAGAAAACATTAACAAATTCAACTTAGTTTTTTATACAGATATTCCCACATAACCCTCTCCTAAAACATAGCATCCTCCGTTAATCTGAGTCGGTAAAATGGAACTGAACGCATGCACTGTCGCATTACTCCTAAATGTCATCCTTTACGAAAATAATAAAACCACATTTTCAACGGAACCCCAAAGAAGCTGCTGGGTTGCAGAGGGAGGTAAAGCATCAGCATGCAGCACTGTACACGTTTGCATAGTAAATGGTTGTCATTAATTGTAGTTTACATATTCATTCATTTTTTATTACTAACAAGCCTTCTCATTAATGTGCATGAACTGTGATCTACAAGGAAAAATACCCCCCCACCCCACCCCCAAACCCACAGAGAGGTCGTGCCAGAGTAAAGCTGGGTTTACTGGGGGCAGCAGCAGCAAGAAAGAAAGCAACTGATTTACTTTTAAACGTAGAATCTGAAGGGAGATCATCTGTCTGCATCACATCACTATCATTATAACCAAAATATTTAATACACTGTATGTGGAAGAGCTTACTATGTAGGCTGCAACAAACATAAATAAAGAAATAAACAGAAATCAGAAATACAAGTACTGCTGACCAAGAAATCTGACAAGAATATCGTCACTGTCCAAACACACACACACACACACACACACACACACACACACACGCAAAAAACAAAACAAAAAAACAAGTATCTCCATTTTTATTTATAGAAAGGCAGCTGCCTTAAACATCTTGTGATTTCATGATGCATGGACTGACAGAGAAGCTCCAAAATGGCTGGGAATGAGTCATTTTAAACATTAACCTGAAATAAGATTAACCTCCTGCAGTTCTGAAGGTACTTGCTTTCTTTGGACAGCGACGATATGTGAGTTCTGTAAAATTTAAGGCATAGTCATCAAGCAAAACTTTGCAAACAAAGCCCAGAATAAAACAATAACAGGAACGTGTGACGGGACAGTGCATACAGTATCATTCCAACTCAAGTGAAACACAAAGATTAGAAATGTGGCAAAAATAAACATGATATGTCACAACTGACAGCATAAGATAAGGGACCCTGAGCATCAGCTACAATACATAATATGCATATGATTATATATCAGCATAAAGAGTGGGGCTTCAGTAAATAGCCTCCTTTCTCTGGTTATTTAATGAATCAGGTTATTCAGTGTTGGAACCAAAAAGGTGTTGCTTTTTCATTAAATCCTATATGTGTTCGTCACCCAGGAGGATTCCTGTCACTGAACGAAGCAAAACTAAATATCCTATTGAAAGAACGCACACAGTGTAGCACCATGGCTTTGACTGTGTGTTTGTGGGTCACTGAAAAACCTTAAGTTAGTGTAGGAAACAAATATGGAGTGCAGCAGGAACATAACCCTAGATAACGTCTTAAGTGCACTATACAGCAAAGCAGTACATAATGTGGGGTCCAAAAGTCTGAGACCAGCATCTGGGAAAAATCTGTGATTTCCTTAATTAGACCTGGAAATAAACCAGAGCTCTGGAATTTTAGAACATAGAAAGTTACAGCAAGGTAAAGGAATCCTCACAATGTTAAGATGCTAAGAATGGTATAAATGGTGGGTTTGATCTACTCGTCAGAGGCCTTTTCACAAAGTTGTGGAGCCTATGAGTGCACGCCGATATTAAAGCAATAGTGTGACATACAGTACAGTGAGAAATACTGAAATACATATTCCAATTTTCACTCAAAGGCTGATTATATAAATAGCTTAAAATGATTTAAAAATGCCAAATCATAGCATTTTCAGACTTTTGGACTCCACTGTCTGGTGTCTGAAGGTGAGAGAAATAATAGGCTAACTGAAAGAAGATCACGTCTGTTACGTCAAGAATGATATTTATGACATTTCTCTTGTATACTTTATTTGAATTGCCGATGTATATACAGTACAAGGCCCCCATTAAGTCTGATACCGGTCACGTGTTAAATGTATATAAGAAGTGAAACTACCGTATCCTGTGTAAACTATTAAATGTAAACTACTGTATAATATCTAACCCTAACGGTCGGTTAGAATAATAACGGCAGTGGTAGTACAGTAAGGGCACTTGACTCAACTGCACTGTATTAAACTGGTTCAGCTTTAAAACTGCTTAAAGTGGTTTAAACGTCACTGGAATATACTGTATACTGAAATCTATCACCAGACTATCAAGAGCTACTCAGTTTTTAATGTCCTGTTCAAAGATTATGCATGAGTTAAACTGAGGGCACATATAAATAATACAATACATGAGCTAAAGGAGCAATAAGTAAGCCCTCACTCATGTGTCAGAACATCACAGGCAGTGAGACTGTGTCTACAGTGACATCAGGACAGAATACAACCTGCATGTTCACCTGCCAGGAATGAAGGCGGACCCCTGCCTCTACTTTATAATATTAAAACCTATTGAGATTACATGAATATGCTTTATAATATATGGTTTAATGCTACTTATTGCTCCCTTAACCTTCTCCATATACGGCATTAGATAACCGTGAAAGTATCAGGACGTCAGGATGTCCAACATACTATTCAAGCTGACTCCATTCTACTCCTAAGCTATATCCGAAGTGCAATCACATTACAGGATGTGCTATTACTATCACAGGAGACTTGCTGTACAGTACCCTTCTCTGTGAATAGAAATGAATAAGTCAGCATCATTAATCTACACGCAATCAATATGCAACATTAACGACGTGCTGAGTGGGGCTTTGTTCTATCAAAAATAGGTAGAGCAAAATCACATCTAAAACTACCTCATCCTCATTTTCAGCTTGCCAGGCCAACTGATAAAAGCTTTTATCTCATTTCTGCCCAAACTTTAGCATTTGCAGATGCATAATGACAGTTCTGAGAGCAGCATTTGTTATAAAGTAACATTAATATGACTCTTTATTGGCACATACTGAGTAATTACAAATCTGGCTCTAAAGAAACTAGACAAATGTACTGACAAAGCTCCTACATTTAACTATACAACCTCTATACTCCGCAGGGCACCATATATTTCATAGAGTTGGATTTCTGCTTTGTATTTCCTCATGCTTGGCTGTACAAACAGGTTTGATTAGAAAATAAGCATCTGTGAACCCGACTGGGGTCTGAAGGGCACTCTGGAAAGGGTTAGCCTGGTCCTGTTCACAAAAGTAGCATTTATTCCTGAATGAACCTGCTTCGTTTGTACTGTCGACTATCAGAGGAATCAAAACAACCATACAATATTCAGAGTTCAGAATGATGCACTACAAATACAGGACACGACTTGTGAAAAACCAGAAAGTGCGTTCCACGTTGTTACGACATATTTGCTATAGAGTAATACCATACGATTGAGAAGCTGGCAGGTCATCCGAATTAGCACAATGCTACTCTGAGAAGTGGACAGGCATTCGGAGGGGTGTAGGAGGGATTGGGGTAATTTTGAGGTCAGAGCAAAAAAAGAATCATCATTTAATATTTTGGCACGTGTGATCTGTTCTGTACCTGAGTACCTCCAACTCAAGTCTAACGTCATATGAACAAACATCATCATATCAGTGGATCCCATGTCCACTGTTTGCTGAAAACGTGCAAAACAGGCTCTGGGGTTTATTGGAGGCTCTTAGTGCTGTGGCATGTTTGCATGCTGGCACTGGTACAGGGCTTAAACAAGCATGACTCAACAGCTGGTCCTTCAAATGTACAGAGCCTATGTACAGGGCCTATGAAGAGCCCGAAGGCCATTTGACTGGGACCCTGTTAACTTACCTACCAGACAATCAACCACTAATCCTCAGCCCACAATTTCAGTACCATCAGTTCCCTCTCTAAGTGGGGTGTTTTCTTAACCGGAGAACCTCCAAATTCTTTTGCAAACACTTTGCAGACAATAGCCTCATGATGAAAGGCAAAGATGGCCAGATCTATGCAGAAGGTTATACAGCCCATGGGTGGGAACCAGTGCCTGAGGGAATACAAGGTACTACACTTCAGAAAAAGGACTCAACACAAGACACTGGAGCTGTGGCTGTAAAGGGGGTCGACTCAGAGCCTGTGGCGAGAGTCGTTGCTGTAGCCCCCCGGAGAGCTGCGGTTGCGATGGGGTTTGTACGTGTCCTGGTAGGGGTCGTGGTAGTCCTCCTCCACAAGCGGGTAGTGGTCTCGGCTCTGCTGGGACGTGGACGACAGACGGTTGCGGCTCTTGCGCTGCCGCTCGTTGTTGTGGTAATTTTCGTCTGAGGTCATCAGGCTGCGCCTCTCGATTGGGGAATGGTCACTAGGATGATTGCTGTTTCTGTTTCTTTGGCCCTGATGAGAAAGACACAAAGCTTTTGGAGCCGAACTACAATGTAGGTCACAAGTATGAATAAAAATGTATTTCTTTTACTCATTCATTTTGCCAATAATAGCACAAAACAAGACTTTTTCTAATTTCAACAAAAGAAGAGTTTAATAGTCAGAGATTTTGAAGCAATGACATGTGAAGCATGTGAACTGTTAGGATGTTTGGTTTCGATGCAAATAGACAGAATAAATGTTGTCGCTGTCCAAAGAAAAACAAGTATTTCCAAAAAGTCAACTTTACAGGAGAGGGCAAATGTAATCTAATTTTAATGTAAGTCAATGAAGACAGATTTTTTCCAAGCAGTTTTGGACCATGTCTGTTGGTCCATTCATCATAAAAATTTCACACCATGTAAATGCAGCCGCTGTGTTCAAATGATATAAGAAAATTAAAAATAAAAATCTACAAAACTTCAGAAGTATGCCTTTCATTGGACAGTGACAATCTGCAGGAATTGCATGATGGCAGAATCTTAAAGGAAGGTTTCCAACATCTTATGGAATCCATGCAGAGTTTTGGCCGTTTTGAGAGCAAAAGGTGGCCTTAGACTTTCTGATTGTTAAGTATACACTCATGTCCTTTTTTCCATGTGTATTCAAAATGATAGTTTGTGACACAAACTGGAGAGAAATCTCAGATGGTCCACTTTTCTAAGATCATGCCCTTTGTAGATCATGATATTGTAAATGGAGAAAAGAGAAAAATACAGGGTAAAGCACTTTTTGTTAATCAAGTCTTTCAGACTACCTGAACATCAAAATCAGGTGGACATAATTGGGACTGCAGTTAAACTCTGCAGGAGAATGAGAGCAAAACAGAAGATGAACCCTTTTGCTCTACGTTAATAAGCCTATCACTGAAGTTTAGTGTTTTAAACTCTTACCCTTTAATGTACAGATACAGCGTCATATCACAATGTTTAAAATGGCGATCTGAGTAGACTCCTTTATTATTTTAAATAATAAATTAAACAGCTTTGACGTGCTGACCTGCAGAGTGGAGATAGCTGTGGGGTATGGAGAGAGGGCAGTGGAACCCAGATTGCGTCCCAGTAGAGGGTTGAGAGGAGTGCTCAGAGAGGTGTGTGTCGCCCGCCAATAGGCCTCCAGGTACTCGGCCAGGTGTTCACAGGCATCCTCCAGCTGGTTCTCATCCAAAATGATGTCAAACATTTCCTGTAGTGGGAGAAAGAGCAATAAAGTGAGTGAGGATATTTTAAAAACATAATGTTATAAAGAGAGACAGTGCAGTTATTATTGTCATCATATGTGCACGCTGTAGTATTTGGGAACTCACTGGAGGACACTGAGCCAATTTGTCTGCAGCCACCAACTGTACATTCAGGTGCTTACTCTGCGATTTCCCACGCGACTTGATCAGCCGCTGTAAAACCTGTTAACACAGGAAACCGTGTATCAGAAAGCTGGACACTAGACTTTGAGAAGAGCACAGCTGGCTGGTTTTTGTGCATCCATTAGCATTGATAAGCTCCAGAACAATAAACACAAAATGCATCAAATTTACTGTATATTAAATGACTGGGTGGGGAATTGCACGTGATTTCAAACCAGAAGAGGGCAGCAACACATTACTGAGAATACAGCCACTGTTAGAACAAGACCGCCTTTGGCTTTAGCAGATGTGCAGCTGGTTGTAGGAGAGATCTTTGCCAGTAATGTACTTTTCACCTTGGGAGAGGACACTTTGACATGGACGATAATGGGTGCTAGTGAAGTCTTGATGAGCTGGGCTGGATGGTTGATTGTGTCAGCGTCCAGCACAACCAGCTGAAGAGACCTGGCCAGCTCGAAGATCCTCTCGATCTCACTCTGAACCTCGGCTAGAACAAAAGACAGATGAGCTCATAGGCGTATGTCTTTTTAATGCATATTTAATGACAAACTCTTTAATTAAAAGCTAAAACATACCCAGATTTGACCTGGTATTGGATCTTTCAATAATGGCTCTCTTGCTAGGGTTGTTCAGCACAGATCTCTTTGCCAAAGAGATGTCTGCAGTCACTCTTGTAATAGATATCCTATGATTGACAAAACAAAGCCTTGAAAATAATGTATGTAAACTCATCCACAACACAAAGATAACACATGTCTGGAGCTAAGAGACACAAACCAAACCAGCCTCTGCTGGAAAACCACCTCACCTGCCATCAAACCTGTGCTTCAGGAAGTCAAAGAGCGCTTTCTGCATCATATCTGTCACCTGAGTATAAGCCCCCGGGTGAAGGTTAGAGTGAAGGATGAGCAGAGAGATGAATGGAGTGAAGGAAAGGCAAAGAATGAAAGTCAGTAAAAAGGTTAGTAGACACTGGGAAACTAGTACAGCATCACAAAGCCAGAAATGGAAAAGTAGAATAACCTGATGAACAGACCTAGTTACAATAGGTCTCATACTATATACATTCTGGTCAAGCCTTCCAATCGGCTTATACTGTATATTTTCACAATGTTCACATTTAAAGCAACTCGTGGACCTTGACATAACATGACAACTAACTATCTATCTATATAGCTAACTAACTGACTAACTATCTATCTAGCTAACTAACTGACTGACTATCTAACTGTCTAACTAACTGACTATCTAACTATCTATCTAGCTAACTCACTAACTGACTATCTAACTATCTATCTAGCTAACCAACTGACTGACTATCTATCTATCTATCTATCTATCTATCTATCTATCTATCTATCTATCTATCTATCTATCTATCTATCTATCTATCTATCTATCTATCTATCTATCTATCTATATAGCTAACTAACTAACTGCCTATCTAACTATCTATCTAGCTAAGTAACTAACTGACAATCTATCTATATATCTAACTAACTAACTGACTATCTAACTATCTATCTAGCTAACTAACTGACTGACTATCTAACTGTCTAACTAACTGACTATCTAACTATCTATCTAGCTAACCAACTGACTGACTATCTAACTATCTAACAGACTATCTAACTATCTCTCTATCTATATAGCTAACTAACTAACTGCCTATCTAACTATCTATCTAGCTAAGTAACTAACTGACTATCTAACTATCTATCTAGCTAACTCACTAACTGACTATCTAACTATCTATCTAGCTAACTAACTGACTGACTATCTAACTATCTAACTAACTGACTGGCTATCTAACTATCTATCTAGCTAACTCACTAACTGACTATCTAACTATCTATCCAGCTAACTAACTGACTGACTATCTAACTATCTATCTAGCTAACTAACTAACTGACTGACTATCTAACTATCTAACTAACTAACTGACTATCTAACTATCTATCTAGCTAACTCACTAACTGACTATCTAACTATGTATCTAGCTAACTAACTGACTGACTATCTAACTATCTATCTAGCTAACTAACTGACTGACTATCTAACTATCTATCTAGCTAACTAACTGACTGACTATCTAACTATCTAACTAACTAACTGACTATCTAACTATCTATCTAGCTAACTCACTAACTGACTATCTAACTATGTATCTAGCTAACTAACTAACTGGCTATCTAACTATCTATCTAGCTAACTCACTAACTGACTATCTAACTATCTATCTAGCTAACTAACTGACTGACTATCTAACTATCTATCTAGCTAACTCACTAACTGACTATCTAACTATCTATCTATCTAACTATCTATCTAGCTAACTCACTAACCGACTATCTAACTATCTATCTAGCTAACTAACTGACTGACTATCTAACTATCTATCTAGCTAACTCACTAACTGACTATCTAACTATCTATCTAGCTAACTAACTGACTGACTATCTAACTATCTATCTAGCTAACTCACTAACTGACTATCTAACTATCTATCTAGCTAACTAACTGACTGACTATCTAACTATCTATCTAGCTAACTAACTAACTGACTATCTAACTATCTATCTAGCTAACTAACTAACTGACTATCTAACTATCTATCTAGCTAACTAACTGACTGACTATCTAACTATCTATCTAGCTAACTAACTGACTGACTATCTAACTATCTATCTAGCTAACTAACTGACTGACTATCTAACTAGCTAACTAACTGACTGATTGACTGAAAGACAGACAACCTGTTGATTTCTATATACTACTTTTACTACTGATAAGGATAATGTTGCAGTTTGGGGTGTGATTATGTGCTCAACGCATTTATGGTCCAATAATCTCCTACATGAACCCTACATGAATTCAGGACATTAAAGTGTATTTTGTGTCAATTATCCTTTCTTTAATTTACCCACGAATAAAGCAATCAACAGATAAAGCAAAGCACGACTCTTAGTCTCCAACTACTTAATTTTGTGCCAGTCATAATTTCTGAGCTAAAGTTCTAGCAACCCATGTTGAACCGCTAATGTCCAGCATGATCCACCCCCATGAAACAGGCTTTGTGCCAGTGCGGCAGTCTTTGCCTACAGCGAGCAGTGGCTAATTAATAATTATTCATGGAAATAATTCCACAATCTGTCTTGAAATATTTATCTGGTTAGGTGTCAGATGGGATTATTTACGGTTCAGTGAGACATTTCTGAAGGTTCTGCTGAAACATATAGCTGTTTTAAAGCTATACACAGTAACAAAACACGTCTCCCTCAGAGCTGGTAGCAACTAATTACATTTACCTTAGTGTACATGTACTTCAGTAAACTACTGATGGATTTGTCCTCTGCTGAGTATTGTACACAGAGCTACTTTTCTTCCTGCATATTAATTATGTTAATCAATAAAGGAATTTAATGTTCACTCAGTTACAATCCAGCCATTCATATTTAGTTAATCATTCATATTTTGTGTTTCATTTTATTCTGTTGTTACTCACATCTGTACTACTTTGTGATGGTCGCATTTTTAAGCTTTAGCATCTCATTTTAGTACCACAGTATTTCTTTGAGTTACTCTGTACTTAGTAAGTCTTGTTTTGACCTAAAACATTTGTATCTTTGCTCAAATGGATTTATATGAAGGCACGTTTTAATCCTAGTATCAGTGCTTTAATTTAAGCATTGATACAGGCTACTCTACCTACCTCTGGTCTCCATAAATGATCATCACCCCTCCAACATATATAACTTTTTACAGTCTTTGTGCTACGGAAGATCCTCTCTCTTTCTGAACACTCTCCATACATGAATTCACTAAATATGATTTAACAGTTATTGTGCGATGTATGCTGTCTGCATATATGTCACAGCATGTTATATTTCAATGCACCTTCTATGCACCTTACACTTATACTTCTGCCCAGAACTGAGTCTTATTTATTGTATTTATTATCTTGCATGTTGCACTTGTCTGTCCTGTTCTGTATTGTTTTTTGTTCTCGTTTTGTTCCATGTGGCACCATTGCACCATTCCATTGTTCTGGAAAAAAACGTAATTTCATTTCACTGTGTACTTTTACAGAGCTGTAATGACAATAAAAGTCACTTGACTTAACTTGACTTGACTTATTGCTGATTTACCGGGGACGATGGCACTTATCTAGAATAATACATTCTAAATGAGGGAAGACACTCCTGTCCTAAAGCTGCATTGTCCACAGAGGGCTACAGTTTTGACATGTTTCTGAACTGAAAACATTCTTACATGTGCAGTAAGGATAAGTGCAATCAAATTGTTCACTTGCACTTTTATACTTTGGTTGCACTTTTTAGGAAAGGAAGATCATTTTTATCCAAAAGCTCCATCTTAGCTACATTCACTGAAAGCCAGAGTTCAGTTTGGGGTCAATAGCAACCGGCTAAAATAGGTCCAAACAACAACACATACTGTAAACGTAGTAACGACTGCCCCTTTCTACAGCTGCCTCTCTAATTCCATGTTATTTGCTCCTTTGTCCTTCACCGTACTTGCCTGCTTTTTCACTCTCTCCTTTTGAGCATCAAGGACGTTTGCAACCCTAATAAAGCGATAAACCCGTTCTCCAGTATTGGTCTGAAGGTCTGGGGGCTCGCCAAAGCGAACGCATTATAGTCACGGTGATATCTGGGGCTTTTTTGTTGATTTTCTCTGCTTCTAATTTCAAAACATGCTCCACTTTTGAGACTATGGCGTGCTGTACCCAGGAGGCTGTTGCCTTGGAAACACAATGTGGAGAAGACGACTGCTATTCAGTGACAGCCCGAGTTCCCCTCTCCCTCTGCGCTTAAAGAAAGATGCCCTGTTCCCTCTGAGATCCCTTCAGCATGTCTAAATATACATACAAAGGAGAAACAACTCCAGGGATGATGCCTACCTCATACCCCTTTAGAGAAGGTCCAACCAGAACCACTGGCCTCATGGAGGGGACAACATCATACGGAGGAATGTGCTCAGCCTGTAACGTAACACATTCAGTGGGTAAAAGCCGTTCACTGACACAAACAAAGAGTTGTACAATATGTTCCATGCCATCACTCTATAATGAGCTGGCTGAGTGACACCAAAGGAAGGACCTTGAAGCAACGGGCTATTTTTGGGCTGCTTCTTAATTTACTGATGGAAAGTCATTACAGAAGCGTTACGTACCACTTTCTGCTTCTGTTTTCCTGTGGAAATAAAGAGAAAAAGAATTGTATATATTATAAACCAGATATAACACTCATCTAATCATCTCTGTATCTTAGACACCTTTCCTAATACCCATGTAGCATATTTCCAACTTGCTTTCACTACCACTGACCCTAAAAACATACCATGATACAAACACAATATGTGATCACAATGTGCCTGAGGTTAATATCTGATTTAGGAAGACTGTGAATATCACGTCCACATCACAGCATATTTTGCACCATGTCTTTTCGAATAAGATAAGATAAGATAAGATAATCCTTTATTGATCCCACAGTGGGGAAATTCGCATTGTTACAGCAGCACAGAGGAAAGAACAGAAGTGTCAGCAAATATACATAAAAATAATAAATAAGATACTATGTATAAATAAAATACTAAACATTTAAATCCAGAAGACAGGGTTATGCTATGAATACCTACATCTAATTCTGAGAGCTTAACAGTGTTATTCTGATGTGTAATGTTCTGCTGTCATCATTACTGAAAGTGTCCCTGCAGCATCTCTTCTGAGACTCCAACATAAACTTGGGTCTGATCTTACGAGAGCAATATGTAACCAACTGCACGTTTAAGATCTCACCCCACATTTTGTGCGCCCCTCCCATGTTTTGTGCAGATCTCCCTCCAATGTATAAGCAGAAAAACGAGAGGCACACTTTGCATTTTACCATGCACACAGCCCGTGAACGTGTGCAATATGCACCTGCAACCACTGCATAAGACTTTGTACATCACATATGAGTCTTTTAAGATTTTCATCATCAGCTGTGCTTACCAGCAGAGGGAGGATTAGGTTTGAAGGTGCCAGACACCATCTCTCCCAGACTGGAGGAAGAGTTTCCACTGGACTTCCTGTGAGGAACAGAACGAAGTTATAGAAACTAAAATTCCTAAGTGGTCCCACATCAAACAATTCTTTGTGCATCGGAAAAGATTCAATGCAAAAGTCAGAAGCAATGCAGGTTTCATATAGAACTTGTTCTTCTATTAGAATGTGCACTATGGCCAAAATTATGTGGACATTTAACAATGCCCTTAATTATTGAGTTCAGGTGATCTTAACATATTGCTGAGGTATGTATAAGATCAAACACACAATTGCACAATCCCTCAGACAAAGCCAAAACGAGTTGTACTGAAGAACTCCATTTTTGCCACTTTGTCTGTGCAATGTCTGCTCTACTGTATCTGCCCCGGTTAATTGTAAGTGCTATTATAAATGTTGCCTCGGGAAGAAACATCAGAAGATGATGCTGTTGCCTCTGGACATGTTGATGAAGTCTCTGGAAGCAACATCAGGAGAAGATGAGTGCACTGGGAGCTTCACAAATGGTCCTGCTTTCCATGGTCAAGCACGCCAGCCTAAAATTACAATGTGCATTACCAAGTTTCAGCTAGCCACTGGATTCTGGAGCAGTAGAAACGCGTTCTCTGAAGTAGGAATTCATGTTTCTCTATCTGGCAGTCTGATGGAGAAATCTGGGACAGTAGAACAGCATGCACCAGAATGCATAGTGACATGGTTTGATGAGATTGGTGTGGAGAAATCAATGTGGCCTGCACAGAGCCCATAATCTTAACCCCACTAAGCAACTTTCAGTACCTGACATCACAAACGCTGTTTCAAAAGAAAGAGTACAAATTCACACAGGCATAGTCTGATTTCTTGTGGTAACCCTGAAGGCTGTTATAGGTGCAAGTGGTGGGCAACAAGCTTATACAGTTGGGATGGTGCATGGTTATGGGTATGATGCCCACATACTAACAATGTTTATTTGTCAGGAAGGGTAATGAGGTGACACAAAGATCCTACAACATAACTATAAATATAACTCTGCTAAAAATCACCATGACAATGAAACGTTCTATCTGAAAGCTTCAATTTTGAAATGAAAGACATGCCCTTGCTGAAGAGGGTGCTTACAAAGACGGATGCTCAACACACTGGTTGTACAGACCCAAAAATAGCCCCTCTACATCGTTAGGTTACAGCTACACTTATTTTGCCGAACAACAAATCAGCTGCACAGGTGAGGGATGACTAGTGCATGACTCAACACAGAACACAGAGGAGCACTGATGCTGACAAGGGAACCCTGCAAATCAGGTTTCATTCATAGATTCATTTCATGCGTCATAACATTCAGGAAATTGTGGTGGTCCTAATAATTCCACCGGCAGTCTGGTTAAAGCATATTGACAAGAAATGACTCAGAGCCCTCAAACTGGACAGTAGCAGCCTTAGAGCCCTAACGCCCTCCCCCCACCACCTTTAAAATAATAGAATGGAGCCATAGAAAACAGATGGACATTTCAGTAGCATGTGTGTGAACATGTGCTAGTTTTACCAAACCTACAATTTTAACTTATTAGGCCCACATAGAGCCTGTATAAAAGCCAACAGAATTACCAAGAACGATAAGCTGGGGTCAGAATGCAAGCAAATATTAAAATAATATAACTGCTCTGCTCATTTCTCATCTTAATTCTGAACGATGTTGCACAAAGGTAACTGAGCACCTAATATACCCTGCTCTTACCCATGGAAGCGTCCTCTCTTCTGCTCCTGCTGTAGACGGATGTTCTCCAGTTTTAAAGGGCTGGGAATGAAACCAATATCACAGCCCTCTTTTACCAGTCGCCCTATCCACCAGTCATTGTTGTACTTCTGTGGAAACATATAGGAAACAGGGAATTAGCTCAGTTCTCTACATAGTTATTACCACCAAGAACAGATTCATCACTCATTTAGGATGCTGTTTCTTTATATCCAAGATTATGACTCTAAAAGTGCCAGAAAGGGTACTTTACAGGACCCCACCTTTGGATCCCAGCTTAAGTAAGCTTTACATGGATGGTTCTTTAGGCATTATAAATGTTTGATAAAGAGTTTGATAAAACTGATTTAAAGTTTAATAAATAATAAAGGCTCTGACAATTGGTAAAGACCCTTTACATGTATGTGAAGGTAGTCTGGAACCCAAAAGTGGCTCTTCTGAGTCACTGCCCATAAGCTTTAGCAGAGGGTTCCTCTGTGGAACTGTTTCTGTTTGTGTATCTTTACCTCTTTAATGTGGAGAAAGTCTTTAGCATCAAAAGAGATAGCCGTTCCAGCCACAGGAACATCCTCATCCAAAGCGCCACAGTAACTGACGTTTGTCTTCACGGCGAAGGCCACTGCTTTGGCCTGGAACACAGAGCACCTTGTTAGTCATTCAGCTTTTTTAAACCCATATCTATGTTCTATGCCAAGGATTCCTCATGTTAAGTATCTACATGGAAAACAATTATGGTCATGTTGTCCAGTCCCTGCCATAGGTCTAATGTTGTCATCTCCAGTTGTTCACCCTTTCCACATCATTGTACTCACCTCATTACGTAACCCTATACTGTCTTTATCACCACCAGCTGTGTCTTTTACATTCTCTGTGTAAACATAATTGTCCAAGGTATCCAGATATCCCATCTCATTAGTGAATTAGCTGGCTACTTTACACAGGAGCTCACACACAGCTTGTATAATCTCCAAAGAAAAGCATGGCTAACAGAATGGGACACTCTGGAGCAGCTGCACATGAGCCTAATACCAAACATTGAATAGAGAGGTATAAAGCCACTCAGTGCTGGGTTCTGTAGCAGTGGAACTATGTTCTCTGGAGGGATGGAACTCTATCTAGCACATTTGGGATGAGCTGAAGAGGTGTGTGTGATCCAGAACTATTTACCCAGCACCTCACTAATGCTTTAGAACTGAATGCAATCAAATCCTCACAGCAATGTTCCAACATTTGTGGGGGAGGGAGGCTCATTATTATTAGCCCTGAGTATCAGGTGTCTATAGACTTTTGAAAGTGTTATCCTTTGGTTTCACCTTAATCTCTGTGTAGCACTGTCTGTCTGTCCCTGTATACTGGCTTGCAGTCACCGCTGTTTGTTTTTGTAGCCATCCTTAGTCAGTTCATCTGCTCATGCCTGTATGTTTATGTGTCTTGTGTATTTCCCTGTCTTTGTTTTTTGCTACTGTAGCTGTCTTTCATGGATCTCCTAGCATGTTGTGTAGCCACTGTGTGCAAGCATCCTGTCTCCACATGTCATCCATTACAGCTAACACACTGAATGAAAGTCTGGTTATAAATGAGTTAATAAAGTATCTGCAATATGAAAAAAAAAAATCACATCCAAGATGTTCTGTATTGCATTACTAAATAATGTCTGTGTGGTACAAAAAAGCATGAGTAGGTGTGGCTGTCTGACCTTTGCCCTCTCGAGTTGGACTGTGGCCTGCTGCTCTCGCTCCTGTCGGCCGACCTGCTCCTCCTCCAGAGACACATCTGAGTCAGATGGCCTGCTAGTGTAGGAATCAGCTGAACCCTGCAAACAGAGTGAGTCACCGTTACATCTACCTCATCGTTCAGATACCTGTGCATTGTTCCAGCGAGGCCATGTGTACAGAAAGTCACTAATGACTACAGTCAGGGCCTCCGCAGAACTGGGACCAAGAGTGTGAAATGTAGTCACTGCCTATGGGATTTGAGAGTAAATGCTTTTCAAACCATGACGATGCTATTCCTCCTAAAACCAGTGTTAGTCTGTGAAAATGCACAGTTCAGTAGTCACACATTTTTAATTAGCAGTTATTTTTGAATTCTACAGTTTTTAAAAAGAATGATTTTTCCACTCACATCAGCCACTATATGTTTGGTGTCCAGAGGCTAATGTAGGAAATGAACGATAGAATGACACATCATCCAGATAGAGTAGAGCAGCAAGCATTATAGATAATGGAGATGTGCTGAATTCTGACTCTCTTTTAATATGAGCGTGTCATGCAGACATATGACTTCTTATATGTTTATTATTCAAGACAACACAAATAAATGAGTGTCCTAATGTCCATGTGAGGTGTGTAAGAAACACAGCGCAGCTGATGGATTAATGAAAGTATGGCATATTTGCAAATATGGATGGGCACCAGAGAAAAACTGTCTGTCCCTGATGCTGTAGAACATAAGGTTCTCTGCTGGTGTAGCATAAAGCACAGGCTGTATACAGATACAGATCTAACAAAGACATTGTGGCTAAGTGTGAAGTCAGGCTGGCTAGATGATCTGACGGTGAATGTGGATTCATAGGGATTGTGATGTGAGGACAAACTGTAAGGGCTATAAGAATTACAATATAGCAGACTTCCTAACACCTCTAGGTCCTCTATCTAAACATCTATCTTATTTCAATATATGAACATGTCTGCCTAAACCCAACACATAATCTAACAAGTGCAACATGCTAAAGGTAGTGGGCTTCTGAAGGGGAGGCATAATTCAGCATTCTGGTGAGGTTTTGTGTACTTTTATAGTCACACTCTAAAGTTCTGGGCATGTGCTTATAGAACCAATTTGGGTGAATATTGACTTCTTGCATTTGTGTCACTAAAATATGTTATTATTACTGCTATAATTGTGCAAAGACACATAACTAAATTAGTTACATCACACAAAGACGCACATGTTATAAAAACTAGGTAGCTGTGTAAAGCTGCTTCATTATCAGATCACAAATTTAACTTCAGTGATGCCAAATTGTTTCTGTTTAATAAGATGTAAAGCTGATTATTAGTTGAAACATAAATTTCATTCAGTCACTTCATTTTCTTCAGCAATAAAATTGTGTAACACTTTACGTTACGTATTGACCATCTAACATTTAGTTAGACATTAGTTCACATAAAGTCACACATTAACAACATTTAACTTGTAATAACTGTTTACTTAACATGTAAACGTGTAGTTGTTACATGTTTACTTAACGTTAGTTAAGCATTGTAACCTTTGTCAACGTATTACTTAATGTTAAGTAGTTAAAGTGTTACTGAAAATTGTGCATTTTATAAATTATAAATTATATATTGTGAAAATATCATATCATATTTCTTTCATATCTCCCACCACTACTTAAAGATGATCCTTATAGCACAGTGACAGCATGCCATAGCCCTTCTCTGTTATCACTGAGCTGTTATTTTAATGTCTGAATGAATGTCAGCGCTTACCACTGATCAAAATGACAACACTGTGCTTCTGTATGCGCTGCCCTTTAGGACTCAAGTAATTACTGAGTTGTGGCTTGTGCGTGTTGTTCATGCGCAAACACTGGACTTGTGCTGCAGTTCAGGATTGCGTGGGAGGAATCTCCCAGCCTTTACCCGCGCATGCACACAAACACACATACACGCACAAAAATGATATATCTCCCTCTAAGTCATTTTATAGTTTTAGCTTAAGCCCTGTTTACAGCTTTTACTGAGTCATATGTCTGGTGCTGCTTTGTAATCTTGTTGTTGAGCTACTCATATTCAAATCTATTCGCTTGGATTTAAGAGGGCAGCGCATTTTTAGCCAGTTGGGTTCCTGTACTTTTGATAAATTCCTTTAAATATCATCAATCAAAAAGTTCTTTAGGAGACCAAACATGCCCTTTAGAGGGCTTTGCTTCGAAAAACCTTTCTGGCCCCTTTAGTTTAAAGGGCAATTATATTTTATTAAATTATGAAGATGTTAACAAAGGCATTCAGAGCGGTTTGATGTGAAATGCTCTATTACAGAGAAACTCAATTTCAGAATTGCTCACATTAGTGATGATAGGAACTAAGGGTCACATGTTTTTAGATGGAAATTCCAAAAAAATAGGGGAATTTCACACAATATTATATATAAGTGTAAAGAATTGTGCATAATTAAATGGTTAATATGTGAAGAAAGTCATTTAGAGTGGTGATGGGAACCAGACAACTGAGTTTAATGTTTCACAAAAAGTTATTCATATACATGTATATATACACAAAATGTTGTGTTATATTAAAAGTTATATTTTATATTATTTTGCTATTATCAACGTATACAACTCAGTAGCTGCTTTGGACAGCCTAAAAATTACTAAAAAGTACTTTCAATGCAGATGACAGGACCTGTCAGTACGTTTTACTACAATGTATTTCAGAATTCTGATGTTTGATCTCAGCAACTAAATAATGTAGAAAAAAACGACAAAATAAAACAAGCCTGTAAAAGCAAGAAATGGAATACAGTACAATAAGAAAACTGTTTTCCTATCTCCAGATTTACTACAATTTTGTGATCAACATATTAAAACTGAAAGTACGTGTATATATGATAAAGTAAATACACTCATTTCTAAAAAACACAAATAGTTGCACCAAGAAGGAAACAACCAACTGAAAAATATGACTGAAATTCCCCTTTAAGAGCTTAGCATTCGCAGACACATCTATCTTGGCACAATGGAAGAAACACAAATATTTTATTTAATAGCTGCCTGACCCGTCTTTCCACACCCAGGACCCAGATACCGTGTGACACGACATCCCTAACATTAACATCCTGTGACCAAAGGAAAGATGGAAAGCACTTGGTGCTGTACTGGGTTGTAAGGAGGGAGAGACAGTGGCAGGGATGATGGAGGCAGCTGAGAGTGAGAGAGGGCAGATTAAAGAGGCTCTGATTAGAGCTCAGCCTCCCAGCTCAAACCAGCTATGGGAGGATGCCTGTGAAGCCCACTGTTGAGGGGGGAATTCAGCTGAAGTGATCTTACTGGAAAGTGCATTAACTAGAGTGAGACAGAGAGTGAGAAAAGGGTGGCTGGGTCAATACTGCATTAGGAGGAGAGCGGATAGTTGGCTGTCTGATTCCACTCTCCCACGAGAAGAGAGCGCTGCGAGAGAGCGCTGGAATGCTGAATTTGTGTCACACTAAAAAGAGGCATTTACAGTTCTCCGAAATCTCTTCTGCATAATTCAGCTGAATGAGGCAAATAAAGGTTCTAAAATAAATCAACAAATTTATTAGCAGGCGTTACCAAAATAACTTTGACTTCTATGTACTTCATTCTGCACCCTCCCTGAAATAACTACAGTGCCTGCAGCAGAAAGACATGGGGACAAATGATGTAACATGTATATATAACACTTTCATATTTATAAGAAACATAAAGAATTAAACAGCAGCGTTACTGCAGCGTTGTTTAACGTTTTAACATGCTAGTTCAGTTGATGAGGTCTGGGTAAACGGGTTTTTACAATCAGAAGATATTCACAACATTTAATTGTACTTTAAGAAAAAAACAGTTAGTAGTTACAATATCTAGCTAATGTATGCAACATTGTAACAGGACAAGCTGAGGAATGTTCAACAGTTTTTTGAACTACCAGAAACCGATACAGCTTAGCATATTCCTATGACTGAAGCTAGTAAGGCAGCATGATGAGCTTTAGTTAACAGTGCAAGACTTATTTCTATCTGCTTACATAGCTACAACACTATAAGCGACTTGTTGCCCTTCTCCAATTTTGCTATCTCTAGGTTTTTTTATTTTTTGTGTTTTATGACTGTTTAGTAATTTTTCCCTAACCATAAGTTATGGAATCTTGTTCACCTCAGGAGAGCAATCTTTTGCTTTCCAGAGGTATTAAAATAAATAAATGAAGATTTTGTGAAAAACAAAAGATTGGGCTTTAGATTTACCTTGCTGTCTATGACTTGTCTAATACTAGAAGTGGTAAACAACTACTTATAGTGTAATTAATTCCAGCTCAATTAATAATAGCTTCTGGGCCTATCAAACTGTCCTATCACTATTCTGTTTTCTCAGAAAAACAAGGTTTTGTTATCTTAAGATCTAAAGAAAATGATCCTGCCATCAAGTTAGTATGAGAAAATGCAATAAATAGGTGAAACCATGGTGTTTTGGGGCTTCCAGAAGAGTTAGCTAAATATCTTGTACATATGTTTGCATAACAGGAGTGACGTTACTACTGATAAGTTTGCAGGGTCACAGTTACAAAATATTACCATCTAATGATACTATTGAATTCGCCGCTCTAAACAGGCTAAAAGATTGCCCTGCGATGGACTGGCCCCCTGTTTAGGGTGTTTCCTGCCTTTCGCATAGTAAATGCTGGAATAGGCTTCAGCACCTCCTGCGACACAGGAGGATTACGCGGTTAGGAAGATGATGAGATGAGGCTTAAAGATGCTCTCTTTGTAATTACCTGTGCTGTTGGTCAGTACTGACACAACACCACAATATGCTTAGAAAAGCACCATTTATCACCAAAACAATAAACTGCCATGCCACCATATACACATTGTCTCCATATACAGACCTTAGCTGTACATGAAATCTTCTGCCTCTCTACAACAATGGCTCTTTACTCAAAGGCACTGAAAGCAACAGCAACCAAATGCTTTGATCCCCCTAATCAAAAGATTGTGCTCAAAGCCAATAGACACCTTGAAGACTGATTAAGCATCCTGCTCTGCCCCATATAAAACATCCGTCCCCTTAAACACCCAGACCCCTTTCAAGCACAGCAACAAATTCAACCACTGGTGTGCCTCTCTTTAAACAATGATAAAAATGAATCACTGAACACCATCAGTCACCATGGGAGACTGCTGACGTTGTGACACACACACTTGACGGTCTGACATAGACTGAGATGCACAGAGGTCCAAATAAGCAAATGCAGAGGGTTCAACATAAGTAACAGCCAAGCCAACAGAACGTCTCCAAGACAACAGTACGTCTCAAGGTATATCATAAAAACGGTTTTACTACTTTGATTTGATGATGCATGGTTTTTAGTACAATATTAAGCATAATTTTCAAAAGAACTTGAGACATGGAGGTCCAATAGTCAAGTTTTACTTTGTTAATATATTTTAATGTGAATTAAAATTAAGCTAAAAGAGAACCAACATTCATTGCTTTCCAAAGCCACACGATTTCGCTGGGAAGACTAAAGAGACAGCTTAGTGGATAACACCGGAGGGGAACCTTTACGGCCTTCGCTAATGAATCTGTTGTCAAGTATTACAGTGCTACTCTTACGGATGAATATAAAAAGGTTCAATTGAAGAGCAGAAGAAAAGCCCTAATGTGGTTGGATTAACCATCAAACTAATTAAGATCAAACTAATTAAGACGTGACCCATTATGGGAGGAAAAAACAGACATTCTAGATTATCTGGACAGCCCAGATATGCGACAAACTATTGTTTCAAAAACGATAATTTTCGTAAAGTGTATGTTTTGACATTTATTAAACTTTTTATTAAACATTTAAACTTAAACTGAACACCAAATTGGTTTGCCATCCCTGCCCGAACAAAACAGAGTGGGGGTTGATTTCCTGTACAAACAACATCAATAAGAGCCCTAGCACAAAATTCCTGATGCTCGCTTACCACTGTAAGTCCCACTGAATACAAGTGTCTTCTAGATATGCAAATGTTAGCATTACCTAGGATACTTCACAGTTCTGTTCTGCTTTAGTATAAAACACTGAAGCGGGATGTGGCAGGATGTTACATTACAGTACTCCACCTATAAATCTATAAATCTTTAAAAACTGCAACAGAATCATACTGTGGTTCAAGTAATGGGCTGTTATCACTGCTTCCTATTACCTTAGGGATACTCTAACAAGCATCAAATAGGATTTTGCAGTGCAACTACATATATAGTCAGTGTCCTTAGTGATGAGAAATTCTTCCTGTTTCACCGTCTCCTTCGCTCTTTGTATGTGTATGCGTTTGAAGGGAAGGGATAGTGTGCTGACTCGTCCTCCTTTCGGGTGAACCAGTCCTATGTCATTACTATCACACAAGAGCTGCAAGCCCCAGTCAGCAGCCCGAGAAGGACAGCAGACCGGAGATACAGAAACTAAAATGCTGAATCAGAGACACAGAAATGCTCTATATAGGAAGTATGAAAAGGACTAAAAGTAAGAAAAGACTGGTAAAAAAAATTCTGAATTGTGTAACTGACAAAGACGGGCTAAACAAAAAAAGAAGAAAAGGCAGAAAATGAAGGAGACAGCGGAAAAGACTCAATCTCTGCCTAATGACTAATGCACAGCACAGCGGTGGACTGTGTGCATTCCAGTGTCCCAGCAGAGTGGAACTTTGCATGCATTGATATCCTTACAAAGGCAGAATGAAACATCCGGTATGACACATCTTTCAATGGTGCAACTCCTCGTCAACATGACATCAATGCTGCAGCAGGTTCAGGGTTACTCATTCTGAACAGTTTGTAATAATGTGACTCTGAGCTGGAACTGGAGCAGAGAATCAGCAGCTCAGAAAGAGTGATTAATGTAATTCTGCACCTTCAAACTAGGCAAAAAAGCACCATGATGACACGGCAAGATGTGATTATGAGTTACAATAGTTCCCAACATTACACGATCCACAGAGAGAGAGAACCAACACATTGTCTGACATGCACCACGGCCACGACTGTGGACATTCAGCAAGCAGTGATCCCCTCCATCCTGATGGCATCATTGGCGGATGACTACATGCATGCAAACCATTACAACGACTGCCTTTAAAACCACATCAGTGCTGCCGAAGACTGCAAAGGTGTTGTGCCAGACTGCCGCGGAGTGAACTCAAGACGGTAGGCGGTCATCTTCAGTGACAAGATTCGCTTTTGTCTTGGTGGAGACGACCAACAAATCCGTATATAGAGGGGCTGTGGTCAGCGACAAAACATGTCACATGTCCAGAAGGCCTGGTGTCACTCCACCTCCACCCCTAGCACCAAATCTGCAGGAACTGTGTAAGAATATTCAAGCTGAATGTGATGGATTACCACAGGACACCATTAGGAACCTCTACAACTCCATCCCGAAATACCTGCAAGTTGCGTTAGCAAACATGGCAGCCCAACGCCATACTGAGAGACTACTGCTGTATGTGGAGTTCAATAAACATCGCCCATATCCGTCTTAATTCATCATTAATTATTCGTCCTGGTAAATTTTATCTTCCTTCCCAATAACGATGCAATCTAATATTTCCTTCTGGTGCAGCCAGTTTTTAATGAGTGTATATGATTTGCCCAAATGTAACTGCTGCAGCACTAAAGGTGAAACAGGAAGAAGCTGGAGAATAGAGCTATTCAGCTTCGTAAGGATCACTGCAGTTTGCAACAACAGCTGGAATCCAGGCACTAAATCGTGGATTTGTAGTTGCCACTTTGTGTCAGGTGTGCTGAATTTTGGGGTAAAATTAAAACTTACGTTTTATGGACTTCTCTTTATTTAAATATTTAGTGCCCTGCATTTCTGTTTATCTTCTGGTTAGACAGTGTTGTACTGCAGTGGGAAAGTGACATCAAGGCATTTCTATATGACTGAATATATTGCTATGCATTGATTTGTTTTTAGTGAAAATGGTAGTCACTTCCTGACATGAAGACACAGTACATGAGAAAGCAGTATTAATATGTATTAATAGCACTGATATTTTAATCCTGGTCTTGTAAGCACACGACATACAACTAAATCTATGTGTATAACTTAGCAGTGTCCACTACACAGCCGCAATCTTCTTTATCCATGGAAGCTTGGTAGTCCTAATCTTGGGCTGCACATGGGTCAACCAATCCCGCACCAATCACAAGACTGATGTAGTTTGCCCAGCCAACAAAGTTTTAACAATCTGTGGTCCTCTGTGGTCTCTCTCTGGTTAAAACTGAACGTGAAAACAAACAACCAAGTAAAAGCTAAACCTGTCCGTCTGTTTGTTCATCCTTTCATTCAGCAGGAAAAGCCAGCATTTCCGCAATGTAAATCCAGCAGTAAAGTGAACTAGGACCATGCATTTACCACACTAACGGAATATTTAAACCCCATGTACTTTTTTACCACACTCTGTGTTTAGCAGGCTGGGAATTAAGGGATTAGGGCTGTCAATCATATGTGTTCAGTATATTATTCGGATCACTGCCAGACAATTCTATATAGACAGGTCTTATCGCACGCAAACTTTGCTGGATGTTTAATATAATGTTTGAATATGATGATAATATAATGATTTTACTGACGAATAAACATAATTTCAAAGAGAACAATAGATTAAAATAGAGACATGGTTTATTTAGCCTCTTTCAACAGAAAATTAGCAGTACTAAAATAATGTCCTCCTTCAGTCTTCGACTTTAGACATCATTAAAGATTTTTGGTTTGCAGCCTCGAACCTCAAAGTTCACATGGACCTCATGCACTTTCCCATCCTAGCAGAATCATGTGACCAGTGTTACACTGACAATGTTTAGTGATGTGAGTCCAGGCCACTGCATCAGATCCTGATAATATCGAAGCCCACTCTGATTGATCAGTCTCAAGCCCTTTATCTCCCATGCACACAATCTCCACATCTCCCTCTGTGTTAATTTGACATAACTGCATTGACTCGAACACCAGTGACAAAGGGGAGCATAGGGTCTTAGAGGATATTCACAGAACACAATTTGCACTAATATTCCACTAGTGAGGGGCCAATGAAGTGAGGTGATTCACTGGAACACATACTCATTTACTGGATCCTGTCCCGGATGCTTCCAGCACACAAGCTTCTGTGGGGACCCAGAATTTCACACAGCTCTGCATGGGCACTTACGTCCTACAACATAGCTGGGTCAATGCCTTATACCCACAGCTGGAAAACACCCGTATGTGTGTCTCTAAACCCTATCCTAGAGCCCTGACATAGACTTCTTATTTCAAATCCCTGTTACGTACCATCTGCATACCAAAAATACATTTTGCCTTTACAGCCATACAATTAATTACTCATACTACATCAAAGGCTTATATCATGGTTAGTTACAGATTTTTAATAGTATGTGTGTAGCATGTAAACATTTTCTCTAGTCCATGTCCAGAAAATCTGCACCAAATACAGCCCATTTTGAAATGACCATTTTTGTGATGTCACACAAATCATTGCATTTGCATATCAGGCTATTTATCTTACAGCAGTTTAGCTCAAGCCATTCATGCTGAGGTTATAAAGAATGTTTCAACCTGGATGCTTTTTAAATGAGGTAAAATAAAGGACAACCAATCAGAACAGAGCTTATTCACACGTCTTAAAGGCACAGCAACAAAAACTCAACATTCATTCGAAAGGCAGAAAACACCCCGGATAGGTTACCAGTTCGTCACAGGGCAATTACTCATTAGTTAATTAAGCCAGTGCACTTCAATTAATTCAATTATAATAACAATTAATTATAAAAAAATATATACAAGGATAATGTAGAGTGGAGGCCCCTTAAATAATACTCTATATATTATACAACTTATTACACACAAACTCAGGTCCCCATCCATCCCATAATAATAAGCATAGGCAAAACTATATCATGAAGACCTTTGTTTATGATATGGTGTTTGATATGGCACAACGTTGTTGCAGTAAATGATACCTGATATTTGCTTTTTTTCTCAATGACTTCTTACATAATGCAATGCACTCAATCCGGTCTTCACCTGCTTATGCGCTTTTTGTAATGGAACATGCAGTTGTTCAGTGTTCTGTATGGACTGACGGTATCCTGGATATGCTAAGGAAAGCATACTGTGATGTAAACATATCATAGTGACAAGAAATATTGTCACATTACCCACCATGTTTTATAATTTACATAATGAATTTGAATTTGATAAAAGGAAATTAGTTCTAATCTCTGACTCAGGTTTTAAAAACCCAGTCTGAATTAAAATCCACATAATTAGCCCAGACCAGTCCTGCAACTGTTTAACGAAAAGCCACAGTCAGTCTTCCTGATATCTCAGAGGTAAAAGTCTGACAGTAGAGTTAATTGTTAAGGGAGCCAGCTCGAAACAGCCCAGCCAGCGTATCACGCGAGCGTTTACAGAATTCTCAGTCAGCTGAGCTCTCCGCTTTTGGAACACGTTACACTCAGCAGGCAGCTGGTTCTCTTCCACTGAGCTGCCGACTCAGCAATACTGCGGGGCGGATGGAGAGGAGAGTGATGTCGAGTGGAGCATGGCACAATATTTACCCAACAGATGACAGCACAGTCTTTAAAAAAAGGCTGCCAGCATGTTCCCCACAGCTTGGTCAACCATCTACTCCACATATTCTCTAAAAATTAGAGGTGATGCCATAGAGGAACCATCTTTGGTTCCTCAAGAACTGAGCACCGGATCAGTCTTTAAAGAAATACTGTAGTTCATTTAACATAAACTGCTGGATAGGTCAATTACCACCATCAATGGTTTACTTAACAGTAAAAGCAACTAATGTGCTGTTAATATGGGGGGGACCAGATAATAGGTTAGGGGGCTAACTAGGAAGCCTTGTGCTCTATCCAATACATTGTGCTCAACACTTTGTAGCTTTCATAAGAAGACAAAAATTAAGACACACCACACGATTGCTCAGCTCACATTTAAGAGCTTAATTACAAATAGGTGCATTTCCTAGGTGCATTTTTAAGCGATTGCTAAGATGTTGCTAAGATGAGTGAAAGTGTATGGGAGGAACTAGGGAAAAATAAATGATCTATAGAGGAGTGCATGTTAGTATGTGTCGCGTGCCGTCTTGTCTTGCCCCTGTTTGTCTCTGTTTTCTCTGTTTTCCTGTTTCTGTGTTTTTCTCTTGTCATTGTCAGGTGCCTTTTTGTTGTCATGTCCCATGTGCTTCGGTTTGTTTTGGCTATTGCTCCTCCTGTCTCTGCCCTCTTGTCAGGCCCCTCACCTGTCCTTAGTTTGTAGCTCCGCCCCTTCTCAGATGTTTCTCATCAGTACTTGTTCATTTATACTCCCTGTTGTTCCCTTTGTTCTTGCTTGGTGTTTTGTCTCCATGTCAGTTGTTTGTTTTGCAACCCTGTTCAGTGGTGGTGTTTGTGTCCTGTTTTTTCCTAGTGTCTTTGGTTTTTGTTTGTTCTGGTTTTCAATGAAAGACTTGCACTTGCATCCTGTCTCCTCGTCTGTCCATCGTTACAATATGTCTGGGAATTAGAGTTTGGGGATCTGCCCTGAGTAGGGACATGTAGTTTGGCTGCTGTAGGTTAAAAAAAAAGGTTTTGGGTGAATGAATGTGACTTAATGGCAAAGACAAACAGAGAAGTGCGGTACCGACCCAAACTGAATTCATGATTGCGAATTTCTGCCTATACATGCCAAAACATGTATAGGCATGTTAACACAGTGGCACTGAATTACAGCCTCGTTCTGTGGCTTATTGAAGAAATGGTTTAAAATACGAGCAATGTCAACATTCAGCCGTGTATATATATCGGCATGTTGAGAGAGCCCATGGTGATGATCTAAGGCAAATCTATAGTGGTCACAGTGGCGCGAGAAGTCAAGGAGTCATTCATCCTTCATTATAAGAATCCAAGATGAATTACGATAAAAGCCTTTCTCATTTGGAAGCCAGGCCTTAGATCTCCGACTGCTCCAAAGAAAAGTCCTCTGATGCCAATAAGAACATAAAACCTTGCATGGCACAGGGGGCTACAAGTCCAGATCCAAACTATGACTAGACTGAGTTTTAAAACATGGAGTACTTCCTGAAGGACCACCCACTGAAAAGTTCTTTATGTACTCAAAGGTGTTTTTTCTGTGCCATCACTTTAAAGAACCCTCAAGAGTGCAATCTCTGTGTCAGCACAAAGGCCTTGCTTGGTGGTCTCATTATTGTAATAGGTTGATGCAAAAGTAGTCAGGGGCATTTTTAATTTTCCTAATGAATCTGAATCTAATGGTTTTTAATATCACCCGTGTTAGTTCTTAGAACAGGATTATAGAGGCTGACCTGGTCCCAGCAGCCTGAACTCCTCTTGGCAGATAGAGTCTCATGTCAGATAGAGATCCACCCGACTGTGTCATAGAGGGCACTGCGAGAGTTTACATAAGCATCCAGTGAGGCAAAACTTCTAACTGCTTAGCTCACATGTCAACACTTCATGTCCAGTCCTGTCAGCCTCTTCCAACACATAAAGGTCCCCAAAGGAACGCTTCTTCACAACATTACAGAATTTCACATGAACACTAGGGAAAAACACACTGTGCATCGGCACTATCAAACACAGAAGCTTTTTGTCTAGAGAGGCTTTGGCAAACAAGAAAGTTTACAGAAAATGTTTGTGCTGTATCCTGTTCATTAATCATAGTCCGTTTTGGTTTAAAGGCAACACCTATCCAAATAACACCTGTCAAGAGTACACTTCAGAGGGGCAATCTGACCTAGACAGAATTCTGCATCCATTTTGTGTTTTCATTAATTGTTACTCACTACAATACCCAGGATGCATTGCATAAATACACCAAACAATAACTGGGAATCTATCTAAGGCAGGAAAGTAACGCAGACTTGATATTCGGACTCCTTTAGCATTGGCTAGTAAAATGCTCTACAAAATATTACGCAGCAGTTGTCAAGAGTTCTTTCAATATTTAAGACAGTGCCATGAAAAAGATATTTAACCCATAAGAGCCCACAGTGACGTATGTATTACACGCCTTTTAAAAGTCTGTAAAGTTCTTTACACAGCTTTATCCTTCACCTAAACACATGGAGTCCCTCAGTGACCTATACTCAATATCCTGGATGCAGTCACATGACAGTTGGTGAACATATGAGCTCATTTAGAAAATGGCGATGTGCTTGGTTAGTGCAGTTAGAGACAAAACCAGCTCGTTTTAAAGGCTTGTTTTTGTATCTATAAAGTTTCAACCCATTTAAGAGCTCTAATGTTCATATACCCATATTCTATATTACATATACCCATATTCTATATTACATATACCCATATTCTATATCACATATACCTATATTCTATATTACATATACCCATATTCTGTATTACATATACCCACATTCTATATTACATATACCCATATTCTGTATTACATATACCCATATTCTATATTACATATACCCATATTCTATATTACATATACCCATATTCTATATTACATATACCCATATTCTATATTACATATACCCATATTCTGTATTACATATACCCATATTCTATATTACATATACCCATTCTGATGCCATTTCTAGAAAACCATGATGGAATACCAGTTATGAAATTGTGGTTGTTGTGACATATGCTACCAGCATTATGACTCTTCAATACTTACAGAAGACACCATGTCACCTCTTTGTCACAATAAGACTGATCTTTTATGATCTTACCCTTTATTATTTTCCCTCTGGGCTCTTATGGGTTAGCCCCTGCAACCCCTGTGAACGCTTTTAGATCTTTAAACAAAATGTAGGATTAGAAAAAGAGACCATATCAAACCCAGAGTTTATAAAAAACTATTATTCCACTTATTTAAGATGCAAAGTTATGTGAATCACACACATGAAGAAATATGTGTTCCCCAAGTTAGTCAGGCAACAAATTAACCAACTTTAAATGATAATACAATTTAGCTGATTGATGGTAGTCAGGCCGGGCTGCAATCAGAGTGATGTGGTCACCACTAGCACACTAGGCTCAGATCAAAGGAAAAAACATCAGAGATGAAGTTCAGACTGGAAAGGGTTACAAAACCATTCCTAACAATCTACAGAGGTAGGCCATTGTCTACAAACTGAAACCTAGGCACACTGAGCTGGCCAGCCTGCTAAAACGTCCCCTAGTAAATATGGGCAAATCATCCAGGAAATAACCAAAGGTTCCAGGAGAACACAGTTCACCAGAAAAAAGACCCTGGGTGAAAATGGCATTCAGGTAAGATGGGAAGCAAGGTGGCCACACGCTGAAGATAAAACATAATTCAGTTACTCAGCAAAATACAGAGCCAAAACAGAAAAGCAGATGAATATCTGTATGTCCAAAAAGAACCCAAATTAATGTTTTGATCTGGTCTTGTCTAGTTTCTGACTTGAACCCAATAAAAGGTGCTGTGGCAGTACCTCAAACCAGCAGTTCCTGTTCAAAAACATACCAATATATCTGTGTGCAGGCTTAAATTCAACCCCAATTTCATTTTCAGAGTCCATAATTTTATTTATTTTTTCTCATAATGTAAATCTCTATTCACTCTCTATCCAAAATGCTCTGTCAGAGCTTCTGTGTCTTTAAGCTCCACCTCCTGATGAGCCCACTGACTGTTATAGAGTGTTCTGACTGACTGTTATACAGTTCAGCATCATGCTAAAAAATTGGCATCGGTAAGCTGGTACAACTAATTCACTTTCGTAAGTTAGACTGGAGGTGAGTTTGTGTGTGTTGTGTTAAGAGATGATGTCACCTGATAACAAAGGAAGAAGCTGGAATTTCTCTGGCGTGTGCTTATACCTAATGGAGACCATTTACATGTACAGAAAACTTCCTAACTCAAAAAAGGAAAGAAGAAAAACCTAACAATAACTTAATACACATGTTCTGTGTTTAATAATGTGATCTGTGTTTAATAACACATTCGATTTAATTACCATATAAGGTACATAATAACGAGGAAAACAGGAATGAGGGAATTACTTTTTGCATCAGTAGGGGTTTCCTATGTAAGTCTGACAATCTCACTCTCAAGACTGTAGGAGGTGAGTGGGCATGTTTACAACAGCAATGCTTACATTTTTCATTTTGCCAGAGTGCCTCTTTAACATACCAATTAGCTGCAAAAGGAGTTCTTATACACATCGTAGCACTACCAGGCCAAAACGACTCAGCTACAGGAGTTAATATAACATGAGTCACTAAGTGACATTTACCACCACAGCTCATACTGTAGACTGCAGTTCGGTTTCCGTGGGTGTTCAGGTCCCGTTATTTTCCGTTAAGTCTCTAAATGTAATGGGCTCATTTTTAAAGGGATATTTCATTAAGGAGGAATGTTTATTTATGAGATATATGTGATAAAGACCTAAACACCTAAAAATATTCATTCTGAAAGCAATTTACTCTGGGTCTGAGTGAGTTAGCAGGGTCGTAAAGTAAACAGGAGAGCCCCTTTGGAAGAGTACATTTATCATCACACCTAAAGGGCTGATTAGTTTGCCGGGTTAAACTGGAAAATAATTTCGCTCCAGAATAACCTCATCTACCCATGACTATGTACAGTGAAGCATTCGTTATGCACAAAAATTCCCCCAGTGCTTCTTCTAGCGGTTATTTTAGTTCTCAGTAACAGAATAGGAGGTTCACCACACTAGAACGCCTCACTCAACCATCAAGTTTTGCAGGAATGCCTAAACAAGGGCTTTCGAAGAATTAGCTATACCTTACAGAGCAGCCACAAAGTCTTTCACTTAAAGTTTATTTGTTATTACTTTATAAAAAGGCCAAAAACGTTAACAAGGTATTCTTTTATTTCTAATCAAATCAAACCCAGTAAATAATAGTGTACAGAGATGGATGAATTAATGGGCTATGTATCAGCTGATTTTGATACTTGGTGAAACAGTGAGGTGAAACATATTATTGAGTTAAGGGTTGCATAGAGCCACAATAAAAAAATCTTTCTCCATAAGCGGCAACACTCTGCATGATAGAGTAGAGCACTTTTGCCATTAACCACATCAGTGGAATGAAGTGGATACTGAATCCAGTATTATACATCATGTTGAACAACAACAACAGAGCATCCTGCCATTGCCACTCCTTAAATGAATCTACACTGATCAAGCTCCTCTAATAAGCATTTATTTTTACAGTTAATGCTGTCACCATACAAACGCATGCCTTTCTTCATGCTGCTGTCAGCCATGTACCACTATGAGGTCTGGAATGATGTTATTTTAATGCAAATTATTTTAACACATCAGGTAAAAGATGTTCAGCAATCGTTATTACTATAACACTGAATTGTGATTACTTAGTGTACAATACCAGGACAGCCCTCTTTCAATCTGTCTTTGTCTGTCTCCAGTCAGATTCCTTCCACTAACCCCAAAAACTACTGTACAGTTTTTGAGATACTTTTCCTGAGTGTATAATACCAGGACAGCCCTCTTTCATGGGCTGTAGTGGGGGGAAAAAGTGGACCTGACTACCCAGGTCCCGAGTCCTTCCAGGGGCCCCCAGCTCACTTTCCTCTGTACTGGCATTTTAGGGGGCCCACTGACATTGAGAGTGTACAGGGCCCAGAATTTGCTGCTACGCCCCTGGCTTCCCCATATACAGTAAATAAACATAACTGGATTTCAGGTAAATATCATGTACTACATGTAATACTGCTTCCATTCTCAGTTTGAGAGAAGAGTTGGTGTATAGTCAGTGTATAGTCAATGGTTTAAAATTCCAAATGTAGGTACAAAATCTATACCAGCTCCCTTTGTTTTGTAATAAACCCCTCATTTTAAAAGTTTATCCTGCAAATGTATGCATTGGTTAGATCCTACTGATGTGGGTTTGTTCTTTTTACACGACGATGCATGGTAGCAGGCTTCCCCTTATTGACATACTGGAAATAAAGCAATACACATGTACATATTATTTAAGTATTGTTCAGTAAGCTATTAAAAGTAACATTTCTCCTCTCTTGTTCTCTTTCCCTTAACAATGAATATCACTATTGAAATCAAGCATTGCTTATAACTGATAACATCTGAGCAAATTGACAAGCAAACTGACAAGGCTGAGAAATGCAAGTTGTGCTCTTGTCAAATCTTATGATGTGCCGTCATATGTACACATGTAGGAGGGAGATGTGTTTTAAAGTAAATATTTAAGAAGTTGTGTTGCAGCTTAATACCCTACTACATACTGTAATATCTTTTTACACACACACACACACACACACACACACACACACACACACACACACACACACACACACACACACACACACACACACACACAAACACACACACACTCACTACACACCATTATCTAACCATGTCAGGTCTATGGGCTTGAGAGTGTCATGCCACACTCTTGGCTTATCTTTACAGATGCCAGGTGGGGCTCCGCTCTGTCCCTTGTAGGATGCCAGTGAGTCTGCAGGCACTGGGAGCACTAAGTGCCCACTACAGGTCTGGAGCTTTGCCCTGCTTTTCTCTGGAACTGTACTGAGTACAAAGAGAAAGCAGATAAACCAGCCAGCCAAAAGTCTTTATCATTAATCATTATCTTAATGATAAATATAATCAAAACAGCTGACTTTGCAGCCCAAATGTTTAGACACAAAGAGCACCATCATTATCAGAGTGTATGCGGACAGCCTGTGCCTTGTGCTCTTTACTAAACTTGCCAAATCTTTTATGAACAGTCAAATTCATCAAGAAAATGCTTTAAATGAAAGCTCCGTAGTGACGGCTAGATCTCTTCCTGGGGTTCTAACATGATGATCAGCGATGCTCTTGCTGAGGGCGGCACAAGCGTTACTCATTCATCAAGCAGTGTGGAATCATGTGTGAGGCATTTCAGAGTGAGACTGGGGAGCTTGTACACATTCCAATGATGAAACTCTGGGACAAAAAAAAAAACCCTCCATATGACCTCTGTTCTCCGTCCACTACTAAAACAAGCAGGACTCTTTAGCTGAACTACGAGAGATGGATCTCCAGTCAAATGAATAACAATAGAACACAATGAAAGCGACAAGAGAAATATAGTGCATAGAGGAATTGCTCAGTTCCATTTTATGTTTATGGGAAAAAGGGGGGAAAAAGGATTAGGAGACCCAATTACTGAATATTAGGGCATAAGGTTATAATATGAAGGGCTAGAGCCTGACAGCCAGACGCCCAAATCTAGCATAATTCATAATTTACCAATTACATTCTGAACATGGTTTTCACTGATTAACTGAGCATTTCAGTTGGGGGTAAAGAGAATACTGTCGCTGCCAAAGGGCTGCAAAAACCCTATAGGTTCTATAGGTTCACTGATGCAGCACAATGTTGTACCAGCCTTCAGAACAACTCAAATCTGCCTATGCATTGATTCTGCAAAATACAAGATGTGGGAAAGCTGTACCATGTGTCAAACATTGAGCTGTTTCAGCAAACTGGATGGCTGTGCAGTCTCGCTGAGGACAGCCCTCTCCATCTTCTCCTAAAAACAGGGTTAAGATCTAGGGACTGCGAGGTGCACTGGAGCGTGTTTCTGGAGGTGCACTATTATGCTGGATGTCTCCATCTGAGTGTGGATAAACTGTAGGCATAAACGGATAAACTTGTGTAGCATTGGTGTTCAAATACCCTGTGCTGTTCAGGGATTCATCAAAGGGTATCACGGCCCCTTAAGTGCATCCCCATGGCATCAAACTACCACCACAGGCCTGTACTGTCCACATCAAATGGGAGTTCTTCAGTCCTTCCATCCAGGCCCTTCCATTAGAATGATGTGAAAGGAACCTGCGACCAGCACATTCTGTTCACTGACACCACCGACACCCAACATTCATCTTCAGCTATTGTTTATTCTTGAAAATGCATTCTGAGATGACATTCTCCACATGGCTGGTTCTCCACATGACATTCTTCCCGACTTCGCTGCTTATTGCCCATCTGTTTGCTCGAAGCATACTCGCCATTCTCTTTTGACCCCTCAACCCCTCCACAAGCTGTTTTTGTTCACAGGATTGCTGACCACTGGTAGTGTTCAGCTTTTCACACCAGTCTCTGGAAACTCTTGAAACACTCATTTTTCAAAAGCACAGGACAAGAGCTGTTTATGAGATGCTAGAACTGGCACAACTAGCATCAACTCTCACGCCATTAGTCACCAAGCTCCTCTGAACATTAACTGAAGCCAGAAACAGACTTACTCAGTTACATTCACATGCAAAAGTCTGGATGCTGCTGATCAAATATCTTGTTTGAAAATGAGTGCAAAATCTTAAAGAGAACATACTCACACTGTAATAAACAATTACTGTCCATTTGCTGAAATAGCTGTAATATTGGAAAATAAATAATACATACGATGTGCAAATGTGTGACACCATATATTTTATGTTTTATTTTTTCCCCAGTGTGTTAAAGTCAGCAAATAAACAGAAACTGTGCCATAACATTTGCTATGAAAAATATTTGTTCTTTGTAGAGGACGGGATAACTTAAGCTCTCTTAGAAAATCAACGACCTCAAAGACTTTTGCATATGACTATGTATAACTGTGATGTAACATAAGGGTAAAGGTGGGACAGACATAAAGTGATTGCGGCTGATCTTAAGACAAGACATTGGTCACTTAACACCACTCTTACAGTGTAAAAAACAGCCATGAATTTAAACACAACAAGCACAGCAAGTTCTCTGTATATCCTACAAATACTTGGTGAAAGAGTTTTTATGGACATGAAGTAGAGAATCTTATTATATTGATATATTGCGGGTTTAATGCACTTTTTTATCGAATTTCAATTATTTGGTTTAGTTTATAGACAGAGACCCGGTTAGCCATAATTCTGTCATCCAAGACATTTGTCTGTGGATTTGATCTCAGTGAAAAGTTTCAGTGACTCTATCCAAGACAACTGACTTAATGGCTGAATGTTTATACACTATGTGAAAGGCAGCCAAGCAAGTTAAATCAAACCAAACCAAAACTTCAGCCGTCACCAAACAAGCATGAATAAAGCACAGTAAAGCACAAAGTCCACAACCACTTGATAGCAACATGACCTATCAGAGGATGCTGAGCTGATTCGCCACTTAGTAAGCCTTTCCAAGTAAAATCCTGGAAATTACACAGA
The DNA here is from genome assembly GCA_024036415.1 of Prochilodus magdalenae. Classification (NCBI taxonomy): domain Eukaryota; kingdom Metazoa; phylum Chordata; class Actinopteri; order Characiformes; family Prochilodontidae; genus Prochilodus; species Prochilodus magdalenae. The sequence continues at coordinate 250,632 of JAMWET010000761.1, forward strand.
TGATGGCGTGACCAACAAAAGGAGCAAATGGCTATCTAATGAACAAAACTTCAGAGTGTCATCAGTGGTGGATGAGTCACTGTGGATGTGCTGTTTTTAGCTTGGACTCTACGTTCTAAACATAAACCTGATAAAACAATCCCTAGCTTGAGTGAATGGACCTCATTCATTGTGAATAAATGCTAAATGTCAGCTGTGAAGGATACTTTAAAAGCATCTTGATATCTAAGGATATATTACCTGACGCTGCATAGCGGCTAAAAGCCTTACAGTAAGTGCTATTCATGACTGTTGTTGCTTCCACATGTAAAATCTGCTCTGTTTATATTACTGCTGATCATGCACATGTACTGTTATTTGAGTTCCAGTACAGCCCTTAAAGCCTATTGTAGGTTTACTCCAGAATCAAATAGTAGAGCACACTCAAACATAGGCCTGCCAGGAGGTGCTGGAACCCACACCCTCATAAATTCCAAATCGATTAGTACATTTGAGCGACATCCATTTGTCCATTTCGAATCAGAGGTCTTGCTTTTGTAAGCATCTTTCCTGACTCACCAAAACATACAGTACGGTATCAAAGACCACAGTTTATTATATATATATAATTCAGTCAAAAAGGAGATTAAACACAAAGGAAATATATCATTCATTTTCAGGAGATATGTCTGAGGAGGGAAGGTTTACAATAATCAACATGCCCTAGGAAGTCAAAAGAAAACACCAGTTAAAAAGAAGGAAGTTTAAAAACAGACAGATGATGCAACGCATGAAGGAAGAAGCAGACAACAAACAAACAACATTGGTGTATGGACAATCAAATGAACGGGTGACTGGCAGCTGGTCTAGCATGCTAGCTTTGGTTATGCAGGATTAGCTTTAGCTCTCTGTCTGACTCTGAAACTGCCTTGTGACTGGTTAGGAAATGCTCACAGAAGCATTAACCAAGATTAGGACCACCCAGTTAATACAGAGAGGAAAGAAATACAGTGAAATACAGCAGATATTCTTTACACTGCGGGAAAGTACTTCTTACTGTGAGAGACATATATGTAGATTATTGGTCCAGAGAAAGAAAACTAAGAGCCCTAAGGAAGACATGGTAGACCACCAAAACTGCCACCATCAGGTCAGACTTTGAAAGTTTGAATCTCTAAAGGAGAGAAACAGGCTCCACACTTGCTTCAGATCTCCAGCAAGAATATCCATGCTGTCTGTCCTTCCTGAGAGGACATCTCAACACAATGAGTCTCAAGAACGCTGTAGGCGTTCTCAGAACATTGGACTGACCATCCCAAAGTCCAGACCTCAATATTACTGAATGTGTTTGGGATTACCGGCATTGTAAAAAGCAGGAATGAAACCAACGTTTAAGACTGAATTTTGGAAGTGTGGAAAAAAAAAATGGAAGAGGTAATCAAGGCAAAGGGTGGACACACTAGACACTGAGAAACGTAATGTAGCACTTAGTTGTTGGTTATTTAGCTGTCGTTTCCTGGCACTGTAAACACAGTAAATGAAGGATTGCAAATACAGGATAGGGTTCTACACATCAGTTCCTAATCTATAAGGCCAAAATTAGGAGCAAATTTCAGATTTGGACAGATTTTGCACAGATAGGACTGTGCTCAGTCCACTAATTAGATAATATAATTCCCTGATGCTACCATCTTCAAACTGGGGTGAGGGCAGAGTGAGGGAGAAAGATCAATGCTATGAAGGAAACGCTGCCCCTCCATTACAAAGCCATACAAGGTTCTACATAAGCAAAATCTCTCCGCTGAATAGCTGAGAGATAGCAACCTGATAGTATTCCTTATCAGCGCAGAAGCTGCTAACCACTAAAAGCAACATATTTTCAAGCTGAGCAGAAATAGCAGCCACACTGTGCAGCCAGTGGCTGTTCAATGATATGGAATAACAGGCTGCTGCTGCTGCTGTTGCTTCACGGCCCTCCCCCAGGTCCCTCGTTACATGCAGCAGTCGAAGAAGAGAGAGTGCTTTTTTCATTTGGGGAAAGGGAGCAGGTGTCACTGACAAACCGACACACACACATACACACACACACTCTCCAGTCTCCCCATCCCCCGACACTCTCCACATAACTAACATCTGCATGCTGAATTCCTTCAACCAGCTTTGCCTGCGGATGTATGTGCTGATCAGCGCGTCCATCCGCATGTTCTTCTGTCATGCCACCAAGCCAAACCCTCAGCCATCTCAAACTCACAACTGCACACAAACTGCACTTACCGCCTCCGAGTCTTCAAAGCCATGCAGGTACAAGTTGTCGTACATGGAGCTATGATATTCCAAGAAGTGCTTTTTGATGAAAGCAGACTAATGCAGAGCAAAGATCAATGAGGTGGGGACACAATTCCCTTCCAAGCAGCAAAGACCCAAAGGCAAAGATGCCAAAAGAGACAGCGGTCTGCTGTTCCTCGTCTATGCCGTCACTGAGATGTGTTCCTGAGCATCGATACTGATCCCTTTCACATCATAAGGCAATGAGGCTCTCCCCAGAGGCAGTGGAGACCTGGCATTTTATCAGCCTTCCACACACAGAGCTAGAGAGTGGAGCTTTCCTCAAATCACAGCCCCTGATGACAGCGCAAAGGGGGCAGGCTGCTGATTGGCTGATGGAAGCTCCAGTCAGAATGGGTAAGTGGTCTCTCCCCTTGATGGAGAATAAGGAGTAGCTGGAGGAAGCAAAAAGGGGTCTCCAGCCATCCACGCCTCAACCACAGGGGGCTTGTTTCCTGTGCGTGTTTTTTTCCCTCACCCTGGCTATTTTTTGCTCCCTCTGCCCTCCCTTTTCTCAGTCCTCCCACTTCGCCTTCTGCCTCTAGTTCTCAGAGTCTTGCTCTCTCACGTGTGCACACGCGCACCCACTCAGACATAATGCTAACAGACACCTCGCAAAAGGAGCGCCTTGTTTTTCTCCTAGCCAGATAAAAGTAGCATCTCTCATATCTAACACTGAACTGTAAATCACCCCATTCAGCCTTTTAGAGCATGTGAATAATGAGTGCTAATAGCTCGGAGATGGAGGGAAAATAAAATATTAGGCTCTGCACTGGTTACAGAACAAATTGCATCTACATGAATGTCTTTAATAGCTGTCCAGGAAATGTGCATCAATTATTTTCCTTTTTTTTCTGGAATGACTAAAGGGAAAATTCAAAGGAGAAGTTTTACACTTACATGCTGCGGTACTGTGCAGAAATCAGAGACTATCCATCATGTATTCCATTTCATTTCCATTTCCAGTCAAAACAGCCATTAAGTGCAATTCAACTCCATTCACTTTTTACTGCGGCCATCTACACATCTACTGAACAATCTCTGATTGGCTCGAAAGAAGTGATATCAATAAATAATGAATTTGGAAATAACAACACAACAGTGGGCAGTAAACAATGAAAAGCAGAAAGGTAGCTGGTGGTCTACCAGGTCTACCAGGTCCATCTTCTTCACATTTCTGTACCTTTTTTTTTTAAACATAGGAAACATGGCAGAACTTTCACAACTCAAGGCACATGTGATGTCTTTTTATAGTTCCATTCAGCAAATAAACTGAATAATCGACTGTCTGTTCCCAATAGAGTGTCCTTATTAGGGGTGCAAAGATTCCCCTAATCCACAGTTCAGTTCAAGCCTCAGTATTTTAAGAGTCCAACATTGAGTCCAACAGAGTCCAACATGGGATGTGTTCAGGATTACCTTTAGACATCCCAAAAAGAATGGGAGCGGTAATCACGGCAAAGAGTGGACACAATACCCTTTGCCATTGGGGTTGGGGATGTTGAATAAAAAAATAAAAAAACGTGGTGGGGGGGGGGGCTTTTATGTAATCACCAGAGGTTTGGAAATGACTTCATATTGAAGAGAGAACAACAGACTGTTTGTACCACAGTTTTGGCCTCTGACTGTATACTTCTAAAATACTCAGAGTTTATGTGCAGTCCCATACCTTCTCTCTCTGCAGGACACTTATAGTGTAATACTGGTGATTTAATCTCGACCTGTAAGATCAGTTATTCCTCTTCCTGTAATTATACTGAAATAATCTGTTGGGGCTGCTGCTGCTAATTACTGCTTCACTCTGTGGAGTGTAGACAAACAGTGGAGTACAAGTGCCCTCTAATGTTTAATAGTGGAACTGCATCTATGACCGGGCTTAATTTTACACTTTCACAGTTTCACAGTAATTACAGAGCTCAACTCTATAGTATTATTTTCCAGACCTCCAAATTAAACATGGAAAGAAGTGCATTGTCTTTTCCTCAAGCCCAGGTAAAATAACTTACTGCAGAGCCGGGTCAGCACTACTGTTCCTTAGCTAGAAGCTCTGTTCCACTGTTTTAGCTGGCAGCATGCTTTAATCTGTGCATACACCATTCATGCATTAATTATTTGATAAATTCATACATATATGAATATAGCACATGCATAAATACATAGATGAATCTACAGAGCCTTAATGATTCATGGCAATCAGTTGGAAGCAGGTGAAATATGCAAGATATGTCTTTCTGCTAATAAGAAAACAATACCTTCATCACCAGGGCTTCTTGCATCCAATCTGTTTCAGACATTTTAATTTCGGATGTTAGCAGTGATCTGCTAAACCTTTTTAGTAAGTAATTACACAACAGAGCTGTACAACACTAGGCAGTTCAACACCACGGAAGTTTAATGACAGCTACTCATCAGCTACTAATGACCAACATTTATAGGCTGCTATCTGCAAGGGTTGTACAGAGACCACGCTTCAATTCTCACAATTACACATGTAACAGTTACATAGTAGTTACACTACAGTTTATAGTAGTAACAGTTGTTACTGTATAACAGCTTTTATTATTAACAACTGAGTAATAAGGTTAGAGTTTAAAGAGTTAAATGTGCCAGAACAAAAAGTTTTCTATTAATTCTTATCTGATACGCTGACTAATAACTTTTCTTGGCTTTTCCTGACTAATGAGCTTCATGATTCTAAAACAAGACACAAGAAAAGACAAGCCCTTACAGTTAAGCCTTCTATGTACAAATACATCCCTCACCAGCAGTTCTGGCTTTAACCTAGACCACAGCAGGCGTTAATCACCCCTAGATTTCTCCCTTCGTTTGTGAAGGGCTTTATAGTGCACCCAGCTAAAACGGGCTTAAGCATGATTTCCCCTGCTGAGACACAGCAAGAGCTGTCAGCGTTAAACTTTCTTCATCCCACAGCCGCAGTTTGGCTAATTTTACTCATGCAACAACGCTCCTCTGACCAAATTTCAATTTAGGGCTTTTGATCTTTAATTCCAGGCCTGAATATGCTGACGATAGGATTATAATTAAAAATGAAATAATTAAACAAGCTAAAACAAAAGACAGCAGCTGTACTCGGAGACAAAAGACCAAGACATGATCAAAAACTTAAAATTCAGTGCTAGTCAATTATGGAGTTGGGCTACTGTACACCTGTGAAGTGAAGAGCTGTCTATTGGTTTCCATGGCTGCGGTTCAATGGCTGAGTCATATCGCAGGGTCTGGGGTGCTTCTACTGCGTCAACACAGTGCCATGTAACTCTTAGACAATTACTTGAGGGGGCTTAAGTTTATCAGAAAAATGGACTGAAAATGGGCATAAAGGGAAACAAACATACTGCTAAACTCCTGCGACTCACTTGACAGTCAGTTCAGGCTGACCATAGAGTTAACCTGTGCATTTTTGAATTTAACGCACTATGCCTTTATGTAAGTTAGGCTAAATTATGCAAGCAAACATTTGCAACAGACCCCAAATGATCAAACCCCGAGCTGTAATGGTCTATGCTCCATTTCCAATCATGCATGCAGATAAATGTGTAAAAGTAGGGTACGGTCTTGGCTTGGGAAGCGCTTCTGCTACCTAAAATAAAACTTAGGGCAAGCTTCAAAATATTCAGTTCACAAGCTTACAGTGAAAGGGCCTATATTCTAAAACACTCTTGTATTACATTCATTGAAGCTCCTTGTGCGGTTGTATGTATCCTAAAAGCCATAATCCATGTCTACGTAACCGTTATCTGAAAGGCTAAGCAGGATGTTTTTTGTTACTCAGTTCTGAGGACTGACATGTTTTGGCCTCTGTTCTGAACACCTGAAAGTGAAATAAGGCACAGCATGTAAGAAAAGGCTGAAATGAACAGAACAAACTGTGAAGTTCGGAATGAATTCCGTAGGGACATTACATAAATCATCCACTCTTTTCAGATGTCGGCATGCTTTGAAAGCTGTAATGATACATTTGCTTCAGCCAGCAACAGCACGACGTTTAATCACTTTCCCCCCACTCTCTTCGCCAATAGCTCTATCAAAGACTTTCTGCAGTACCAACACATGACTGCTTCAATGTGTATGGGTGAAGCTGAACATCTGTAAGACGAATGGACTATTCTAAGGACTGAATAAGTTTATCTATAAATCTGTTGTTTATGTATTTGCCAGGTATAGTACAGAGCAAAAGTCCAAGACCCCCTTTATTTATTTAAGTATTTAAATAATCCACTTGCATAAAGAAGGGGAAACGTAAAGGAAAAAATAACCTGCAGTTTAAGAACTCACATACAGAGACAGAGAAAATAGGACTTATAACATCCAATCGTGCACATAAACGCATCTGACTCTCCAAGGCATGATCCAAGACACACAAAACAGTACATACAGTACGTTACTGGGCATGTAATTAGCGTCTGCCAAATCTAAATATGGCAGCAACCATATTTAGAATATAACCAGGCTGAACGAATAATCAATTAGTGATTGGCTACTGTGTAATGAGCTAGTTTGCATATTTAATCCCACATAGCAATAAAATTTCGGTGCAGTCAACAAGAAGACATTTGACTACCAAGTGTAAACGCCTGTAACAATCTCGATAGTATTCACAGGAAGTGACCCGGTTCTACAAGCCTAAAAGGATGTATAGCTGTCAAAAAGCCTGTAGACTGTAAATTAAACAAAGAAGCTTTTAATATTCTAAGAACAATGGACTGGTTGGACTGGTCATGCTACAGTCCAGATCTCAACATTACTATATGAAACATATGTTTCACTGTATGGATTACTTGGATTGTGAGAGAGGAAGGAAAAAACAAACCAACTTATAAGAGTTCTACCTTCTGGGAAGCTGTAATAAAGGAACACAGGGTAACTACTTTAGTTATTTCTGATGGTGAAAACGAGGAACTTCTACTCAATGGTTATTTGACTACAAATAATTACATGGAGAATGGTCTTGGTATATCAGTTTTACATCACGCACCTCACTGGACAAAAAAATTAGTCACATTTTGTGTTTAAGGTGGTGGTAATCTCAGGGTCCTGCAGATAGCATTGCACAAGGATGATGGGGCTATGAGTACAGGACGTTCATAGATTGAGAAGAAGAGGTACAGTGCAGTGAATGTCTCGTTCGTTGTGTGGTAAATGGGTCTCAAAGCAGATGGTAATGAAGTAGCTGAATTTACAGGTATACGGAAGCGTATGGTCATTTGGGTCTACCAGCAGTGGCAAAAAACTTCAGGAAATTCTCCTCAGAATTGTGCCAGTGAAGATATCCACCAAATCTGGCCCAACTGGGCAATTCTTTGATGCAAGAGCGTCTGAACATTCATGTTGCCTAGAATCCATAAACGTGTCCAGTCCATGCCAAACTGCAGCTGTTACTTATGAATCATAGCTAATAGCATGTAAGACTCTTTACACACTTTTAGATATGATTCATCACAGGGGACCAATGCTATATATGCCCAAACTTGTGAAAAAATATAATGATGTGAAAAAAAATTGTATGTAATTCAACAAGTATGTCTACAACAGATTTTTAAAGAATACAATAGATCTTAATTAACAACTACCAGGAGTGGTGCTCAAACCCCCTGTATAATCATAAATGATAGTAGATTATAGGGCTTTCACAGCAGACAGCTCATCACTGGCAGCAGCTGCATAAGCACCACTGTGGCTGCTTTGCTTTCCCTCAATAGCCCATTTTCAGTACCCATAGCAACCGTTTTGTTTGGACAGTATGGTGGGCCCAGTGGTTTCTGCCTTTTCTCATGCCATAATGATTTTACACCTCAAGAGCATCTTCGTTCGTCAAAGAGCAGCAGAGCAGACATTTCAGGAACTGCTGCGCGCTGCCTTTTATCAAAGATGCATGAGGGATGGTGAACCGATTGGCTGCTGTAGCTATTCGAACTGACACACCGGCAGACATTAAGGCCATTGATTCCCACAGGAGCACTCCAAACCCCATCAGCTTCCTTCAGCTCAAGCCAGGGGTAGGCTTACAGTCAATTTTTCCAACTAAGACTCCACTGTGACCTCTTTCACACCGATCAATCTCAAAGGAGTAACCTTTTTCTTTCAGATATGTCTTAGTGTGAGGATGTACACAAGTGCAGCCAAGCGGTGCACAGTTTACACCGGCTAGGCGAGCATGTGTGATGACATTCAGCTGATGACGGAGAAGTGGCACTCATCTGTTTCCTGGAAACCAAAGTCATCCACTCAGTCTACAGCAGGCCAGACTCTACGGCGGTGGAGTAAATCCTCACCATCCTTATACCTACTTAAGACACACAACTCTTCGTTAAGACAACAAAGCTTCCTTTTAACGCATAAAAACGGATGCCCAACGACGAAGTAGCACCATGCAAGTACAATGGAAGGACAGTAGCTTAAGTGATATAACAGCCGTGATTTATCAGAGCACGTAAAGTTCAGTGATTCAGCAGACTGCTAAAAGAACAATAGTTACATCTTGTTTGGAGCACTCACCTCTCTAACAATGCAAATCCATTCATTTCTGCTGGCCCATTTATTCCTTTTGACGCACAAGCCGCATTCAGTATTACCAACAGCAGCCCACTCGCCCATTACTGACCCATTACTAATGCATTCTTTGTGTTGTGCCCTTCACAAACTCATGAGTTACAAATAACATTTAGCTTCGAGAATAAACGCAGTGCCGATGACACTAACAGGGATCTTTACAAAAAGCATCAGCGCTGTACAAACACTGCTAAAAGCAGCTAAGAGCGCGCTGAGGGGTCACAGACAGTTGAAAGTTTCAGTCCTTTGTTTTCTTTTCTTGTATTTGAAAGGCCTTGCTTTTAGCTATTGTGAACTTCACAGATTCAGTGTTGGGCTACGTTTAGTAAGCTTTCTGAAAGGAACCCAACACATTTTGAGAAAGTGAGAGTGTCTGTCTTACACTTCATAGAAAATAAGACATAAAAATAAGATCTTTTTGTTCATATAAAGCCAGGCTTAGCTTTCTTTTAGTTTTTTAAGGCTTAACCACACGTCACCAAGCCTGTACATATCAGGTAACAGAAGATACTGATGGTCTTCATTCCAAAAACGCATTATAGACCACTGTCAACAGGCCCACGAAGATCATGAAACTCTAAGGTATGACTATTTTTATTATTATAGTATCACTATTATTGCGTGCATATTAAAGATTGTGACTAATTGGCTGATTAGCAGTCTCGCTTTTCTAGCAATGTGTATGAAGTAGCCATCACTGGCTGTACTGTAGAAGTGACATTTAAACCGCATTGTTGTATAAACACTCATTCTGCTAGCATACGTACTAGAAACTGTAGAATTAGAGATATAGATAACAGATAAATAAACATTACACCCGCAGCCCTGTGTATATGCTAGAGCATTATAAAACGTGTTCATAAGTTTTTATCAGCCCCATGCTGTTTTCAGTGAAAGCAGATCTACATTAATTCACTTCAACCCACCACAGCCAGCTTACATTCTGCATAAAACAACTGTAAAAATCTGAAGTGTGGAAGTCACACTGTCAAAATAGTGCAACCAATCTGATAACGGTGATCAAACAACGGTGATGGGGCGGACATGTAAGGATTGTGAATGTCTTATTTAAGAGCTTTCTTTTTGTTCATGAAATGTTGAAGTGTTGGCATTAATTGATGAAAGGTCCATCGACTGAGATTGCACTCTCACCCGTGGGGTTGCAATGCCCTCTATATGTCAGCCCTTGCTTTTATTTTGATGCCACGGCGAGTGCTAAACAGAACGCATTAACTGCAGACATATGACAATATTCACAGTTTCTTCTCTTAGTTTAACCAAACTAAGTCTAGAACCAAATACAGCTGATTTAATCAGCACTGATGTCGATGACTGACATATATATTAGTTCAACATTCAGGTCAAGTAGTGTGCAATGGAATCTAAGGTTCCAGCTCCAAATGGTCCCACCTGACGGAGGATGAAGCTGGTGGAGGTGGTGCTGCCATCGGACCTCTTGAGTCGACTGCGGCGGGAATAGGTTCCTCTGTTCACCTGCAGCAAGAGCACAAACCATTCATCACCTCGTTCTCTCTCCTTCTGGCACAACAAGGGCACCTTCACACCCTGACAGCACAACACTATCAGCAGAACTGTCACAGTTACAGCCCATCAAAATGTAAAAACGCCACATTCCTATACAAGCAATGCAAACACTAAAGAGTTTGTCTAAAATTATCCATAGATACCCTAGTGATCCTGCAACCATAACGCCATCTGCAGATAATAATGAAATAATTGGAATGAATTACTGGCACTGGACGGATGGTAACTGGGTAGAAACAAGACTTGGCTGCACTTTGTTAGGCTGCTGTGGATAAGAGCGTGCTGTTGAGATAAAACCGGGGTGTAAAAGCACTGGAATATCCACATTGTATTGATTTTATTGACTGTGTTTTGTAGCCTTCGGAGCAAAATGTTGCATCTCCAAAATGGCACCTTTTACAGATAAACCCATTCTTGCATTTTAATGGAAGATAATGCAGAAAATGTTTACACCACGAAACTCTGGAACATTTATGACACAATGTAAAGGGTGGGAAAAAAGTAAAATGCCATTTTCCAGTTATGCCAATACAAACCTCAAAATGGAGGCACAAGGTCTGATTTCTTTCGAGCGCTGGTCACGGTTGACATACTCTCAGTTTCTACACTTTCTAATACTGTATGTGCATGTTGGCAGCAGCATCATCAGATATGGACATGTACAATACTGGATATAGACACCAGCCCGGAATTCTTACACTGGTGCAGCCCTAGTGGAATGCTGCCTCAGTGTTACCAAACCTGCTTGGTAAATTTCTTGCCTTCTATTTTAGGCTTTGATACATTTACTTTACCTTGACCCGCACAGTTAAACTAAACCTACAGCTAGCCAAACAGCTGAGTTTCACTTTGACCCATCAAGGGTGTTTAATGACACATAAATGTCACACAGATGCAAATATACACAGAGATGTGTGTCACAGCAGCCCTGAGGAGATGAACCCTGTAGAGCTCCAGAGACAGTGAAGCGCCTGTGTGCTCTGCACTGTCCTTCAGTGTAGCTGGTCGCAAAGCAGTCGAATGCAGTTTGTCTTGTGCTCTCTTGAGGCTATACAGAGCACACTGCAACCACTGACACCGCTGCACACACTCCTATGCCCCCTCCTGAGCACAGCATCCATAATCCGAGCCCTAGAAGCTGCAATAAAGAAATTACAGTAAAATAGGGGTTGCACCATTAAATCCAGGGGCCAACGGGAGGAATACAAAACTAGGTCATCCCAGCTCAAGTCAGCCTCCTGAAAGATCCTCTCAGGAAAGAAAATCAATGAGGCCATGAATTATTAAAGAGACTAATTCATTTCCGATAGGCTAAACTGATTATCCTCCTCAGATTTACATCAAGCCAGATTTAATCATGAATGTAAAGTGAAGATACGCACACAGACTAAGCCTGGCAGAAACACCATGGCAGAAACACCATCCAGCTTAAAGATAATAGCGCAGCACTGAAAACTTCCCCCGGGTCAAAGACACTGAGCGGGGTAACTCAGTCACACAGAGCCCCTCAAACTGCACCTCTAAACACGCAGCACATGAAGAGCTCCGGAGAGACACCTCCTCTCGCCCTCCTTACCTGGAAAACGGGCTTCTGAGCACCGTCTCCTATCCCGTGTCGGGTGTAGATGTGCCGGGACATTTCGGCTAGCTCGTCGGTCCAGGGAGGCGGCTGTCTCTCGGTACCGGTCCACTGGCACTGAGGCGGGTAGTGCACTGTCTGCTCCAGCTTCGCGCTAACGGGAGATCCTGTGTTTCCGAGAGAAGGTCCGCTGCTCTGCGCTGGGCACCAACACGACACACCGCACACCACTAGACCAACACACCACTACTGCTGCTGCTGATGCTGCTGATGCTCAGCTTCAGAGCGCAGTGGCACGTGGTCGCCGCTAGTGGACCAATTAGCCTCCTGCTAACCACCTCCCAAAGGTCATATAGGTAAGCTGGGTTATCAGTGTAGACTCTTCTGCTGGGTTTAGTAAGGATTCACACGAATATTAGAGTCATATCGGTATCAGAGGACCATTTTTAAAAATCATATCTCAAACTTATTTATTTTACTGCATTTACTGTGTATAGAATAAGAATAGTATTGCTTTGATGCAAATCCCGGTCCATCCTTATAAATGTTTATGTACCAGCACCGTTAGGTGTGTATATGAAAAATACTGGGTACATAGTTATTTGCTCTTTAAGCCTTTTGTTTACGGGAGGTTTATTTTGAAGGAACCGGCTGCGTGTGTTCTTCGTTTAAAAACTAAAAACGGGGTTGAGCTGTAGTTTCTGTTAGGATCCGAGCTGCTGCGTTTTGTACGAGTGGCAGGGGACAGACAGTCAGTCTGTTTCCTTAAACTGTTTCCCTCATTATAACGCAGACAGCTACCAGTCCTCCAGATACACGGGAACAGCCACATACTCACCTTCACCCAACCCATCACTTCTACCATTACACACCACCGGCGTATATCCACACCCGTCATTAGCTATATTGAGTAGTTAGTAAACCTCACGTTAAGAAAGGACCTCACTCTCTGCGCTCCTCCACAAGAGCATGGTTGAGTAGGTAATGCTGTGTTCAGTTTGTAGGGCTGAACCTTGTGTCAGTTATCATAGGAAAATCCATGTTAAACTGGTCTAACGCTTACCATTAAACTCTACCAGGTTCATGTGGGATGATGATCAAACTACACGTGCTTTAATGCCCACGGTATTGACCTTCGAACTTTATTTAGATGTGCTGATGATATACAGTATTTAAGAGTCAGTGCTTTAAACTGCTCTGGCTAGTGTTTCAGTTGGAACAGAGATTAATCTTATATATGGTGATAACATCAGTAATATCTTAGGAATGGTTAATGGAAAGTGCACACTCAGTGACTGTGATCCTTGCACTGCGGTCATGTGATCTGTAACTACAGAAGAGAAACTGTTCCTCAGGTGAATGAGATCATTATTAATGACGTGATCAGACTGTGTCTGCAAGAACAACTCCTCCTCAACTACATAGACCTGGATATTATAGTAGTGGGGTTGTAGAGCTCAAAACTCAGATTGCAAAGACAAATATATGCTGTAAATATATATATTAAAATTATATATGTAAAAAAATATATACAATACATGCTGTTGTGATTCTGGTCCCTCAGCATGGTCAAAACAACATTTGCTGGGTTTGTGGGTGACAGTGAGATGGAAAAAGTACTAAAAATATACGCAGTAAAAAAATAAAATAAAAAAGTAAAAGTACCGTTTGATGAAATTTTACTTAAGTATTAGTACTGGTTGAAAAATGTACTTCAGTGAAAGTTAAGAGTAGCTCATTTAAAGTTGACTTTGAATAAACATTACTGCTATTTAAACGGTTGGATAATAATGTCATGCACTTGTCATAATGTCTAATTTGAGCAAAGCCTCTTTCAAAACTATGAAAACCTAACATTAACTACCAACAGTACAACTGAACTTACCTCTACATGCTGGTTTATTCAAAGTGGCCAGGGGTTCACTTCATTTCCCTTTAAGTTCAACTTCAGCTGGGTCTGCACCACCAGCGTCTGACTTGCCATCTCCATCTGTCTTATGAGTTTCATGTAAGTTTGTTTTCCTTCTCCTTGTTTTCCCTGTGGCAGTTTTTTAGTTTTATTTATTTATATTGTTTTCTCAGTAAGGGGTGCGGTTTAAAACATAACGAAGAACAATCTGCCAAACGAAACATGCTTAAGCAAAAGTAAAATTACAGAAGTACACAAAAAGCTACTCAGTTACAGTAACGCAAGTAAATGAATTCATGACTTTGCACCTCTGGGAATCAGAGCATAAAGGCTTATATGGCTGCTGACCAGCAAAACCAGCAGCCAAACCACAACAGATGCTAGTGTTATCATGACCAGGCATTTCTGTCTATGCTGTATTTTTTCCAGCAGGGTCGAGAGACACTGTACTGGGCTTTAAGGTCAGATAAGTCATCCTTCACCATCCTTCACCCTAAAAATAAAATAAAGACTCTTAAAAAGCATCACACACTGGGTTCTGGACTACAGAGAAAAAGACTCCACACTGTATTTTTCCATACTTATACAGTATTCAGGAGGTGATGTGATGCACCTTCTTCTTTTCTGTACATTTCCAAACAAAGGTTTTGTTGCCAATAGCTTTAGGTTAAATACAAAGACACATACATTGAACGTATTTTAGAACCCTTGTATCCGGATGTTTTGTCTACCTGTTTTTAAACAATATGACTCCTGACTTCCAAATGTTGTACTGCTCCCTGTATTCTTAGGATTGTAAAATAAGTTGTCACCTACTGCTTTCAGCCCTGGGTTGTAAATGAAATACTGCTCTTAGCTCATCGTTAGGTTTAGACTGTAAATTAAATACTGCTAGCCTTGACCTTTAACCTTTAGGAACATTCTTATTTTTAAGAGTATGTTCAACTAAAGTGACGATCTCTGTGCACTAACGTGGTGCCGCAATCGTGGCTGTTGTGTCGGTCAGGTACAGCGATAAAGCCCATCCTTGCTTATGTCACATGCATGGCCAAGTGTGGAACTTAAACCATTCGCATGATGTCAGACCTACCCACCCAGTTTCATTCCTCTCTGTGGATCTTCAAATGTACTTCTAGTGTTATTAGGGATGCAAAATTTGGATAGTAGAAGTCATGTTTCTTTACACTCAATCTCTGTGAGGCTACAGCCCTAAATGCCTGACCTCTACAGCGCATCCACACCATTTTAGAGATGGGAAGTAGAAGGAGATTAAAAGTTTTTGAGCAAAAATAGCTTCTATGAAACTATTTAAAAGCCCTTTTTGTTCTGGGCTGCACTGAAGTGCCTTGATTGAAAAAGCGTTCAAAAAAGTTTTAGATGTGTATTAAAATAGTTTAGATGTGATATTTCTTTAGATAGAGCTTTTTCATTCAGATACCAACACTTTCAGTTTGTGGGTGGTGTCATGCTGTCCTGGGTTCATTTAACAGTGAGGAAGATTACAACGAGGAAGGTTTTTTACACTTGACTTCTGACCATACTAAACCAAACGGAACAAGAACGAGAGATTTTAGACTGGCATGTTAAATAGCGCTCTCAACCACCAACCTCTCAACCATCATTAAAGCACCAACTGAGAGAAACTCTTTTGGAAGAATGGTGTCCCGTCACTCCAGTAGTTTCAGAAATGTGCAAAACCTATGCCAAGGCACAGTGAAGCTGTTCTGGTGACTCATGATGGCCCAAAATCTTGCTAAGACACTTTGGGCCAGTTTCCCAGACCTAGATTAAGCCTAATCCTAGAATAAAAAGGATTACCAGTGGTCATCATTTGCACTGCAGTTTAGTCCAAGGCTTGGCTTAATCCATGTCTGGACACTCAGACTGTAATGTTGTTTTTCGAGGATGAAAACATTAGAGGAGTTTAGTGGAGTCTAAAGCGCACATGAGTAAGTACCCTACTGAAAAGAGCAGTGGGACATTAGGTATCTATTAGCATGTACTGTGAACAAAAGAAAAGCAACAGCTCAGGTGCTGAACCAACAAAACAGGAGACAATTTAGCTTTTTAAAAAAAGGACAGTGAGAAAGTTCTTTACTTTTAATGTAAGTTAATGGAAACAGATTTTAGTATAAACACATTTTAGAGCATTTCTATTGGTCTAGGGATGTGGGCAGAGGGTATACTGAGCTCAAAGGATAAATGAATAAATACATAAATAAATAAAGCCAGCTAATATTCACAGTAACCGCTGTGTGCATCATGGACAGCAGTTAGTGGGGAGTGACTCAATAAAGTCTTGGTAGGTTGTCACAGGTATCTGGAGCCATGCTGACTGCAGTGCACCCCAGCTGCTGGAGGGTGTGTTGGGGAGGATCCATAAAGTAAACAAGCGGATCAAGGTGGTAACACAGATGCTCAGTTGGCTTCCGGTCTGGGGAATTAATGGGCCAGGGTAGTACTTGGAAAGCTTGGTCATGATCTTCCAACAAATGTCAGACATTTCTGGCCATGTGACATGCTGCATTGTCTTGCTGGAAGATCCCATTCCACCCAGGGAAGACAATCAGAAGAATGGATTCATACCTAAATCACATGGATTAGAGGGCCCAGAGAATGACACGAAAACATGACTTCGTTTATGAGCTATGTGCTGTCACCTTCGAAGGTTGAAGAGATCATAATAATGTGACTGGACTGTGTAAATAGCCAGAAGAAATAGAGATTTTGAACTATGTCTACAGAGTAAAAAGAAAATATGCTTTGGTAAATATTTGGAGAAAAAGTTACCTACCGACTGGGTCCACAACCTCCACAGTAGCCGCGGGCAAGAGTAGAGGCCTTAACAATTCATGTCACAGAGGCAGTAAGTAACACTGTTTAGGTTTCATAGCATACTATACCACCCAGTCCATACTGTCCACATACGGAAACTAAGCTGTGAAAACAAAAGCTCTTTTCACTTCATGATTACTGTGATGTCACAGGAACCAACTCATTTACATATAATTGTCCTCCAAAGAAAAACAAGTAGCTTCAAAATGGCAACTTTCCAAGAGAGGGCCAAATCCTAATTTCTGATTTCTATTTGTCCATTTATTATGAAATTTCTTTGGACAGTGCGGATATATAGTCTCATAGTGTAGCTTTCCTGAAATCTATTGGTGAAATACAGTAGAAGGTGTACCTTCTCTTTCCCAAGTGTTTGAAGTTAGTGTTGTTAAATGCTGCACCCCTGAAGTCTTAAAGAAAGCTACTTTCCCCCACTGAGCTATTCATAGGCCTATTATGTATAATATATGCCTTGAGAAGGCTGGTATAGAACACCAAATGTCAAGACACCCTGGTGTAGTTTCTCCTGGGCACATCCACCAGAAAGGCAGAGAAAAATCAGGGGAGTTGAAAGAGCTGTCAGTCTTTCTTAATTGCACGGCACTGCTTCTATAGATCAAAACAGCTTGAACGTCAAGGGTCTTGGCTCATCTGTACTGGGAATCAGCGGATTATTAATTCTACTTGAATTAGCCACATATGTAGAGAAAGTCAAAAGCAGAGCCTGAGCCAGTACTCAGGTGGATTTTTTTTTTTTTAGAGTTTATAGCTTGTGTGGCTACACTCCAGAGGTTGATAATTAAAGATGCCCAAAACCATTAAAACATATTCCATTTCAGATGCTGGTGCTTTGTTACCAAGTGAAAAGCACTCCTGAGACCAACACAAACGTGGTATTCGTCGTCACCTTATTCAAGTGGTATACAAATGCATGGCATGTACGACAATCCGAAGAGGTAATCCGTAACCTCGTGACATGCAAGAATGTTTCCGATACCAAACAAACAGCATGTGAAACACAAGGCAAATTTATTTTGGAAAGATTTTAGAATTCACTGTGTTACAAAAGTATTCTTATAAACATGAACACAGGAAAAAGGGCAACCTTGATGTTATAAAACATTGAGTCTGCTAGGAGTTTACAGGCCTAAGAACTTTCCCTCTATATCTCAAAAACATACAGGTGTACAGATATACAGCAGCGTCTGAAATAAATTCTATAAATTGCATTTGTTTCTGGTCTTATTTTACTTCCATCGTCCGACAGAACAAGGCATCTGGTGGTAAATGTTTATCAAGTTAAGGTGCAATACAGAAATGCTAGATATTTTACATCTAATATACAATACCTTTGTTGAGGCAGGTTAAGAAAATAAAGTTACGATGCGTTTCCGCTCTACGTCACACTATGCTATGTCATTCTAGCTCGACAAATTGCTCCTTTCTGTTCAGATGAAATAATTCAGTTTTGGAAATGCTACTCAAACTCTGAGGTTTTTCCAGAATATACTGAATGGAATAGCTATCTTTTTACACTTACACAAAACATGACAGAAAGCAAAGCATCCTGTAAGTCTCATGAATGATGACTGTTTGGTCAACGGGTGCGACAGCTGTGCTCCCAGATCATCATTTTTTTTTTTTTTTTGAAGAAACAAATACAACATGGAAAAAAACAGATCTGAACACATACAAGGGCAAAAAGGCATCAATCATTTTCCTCCATTAAAGCATCGTGTTTGTATCTTTACAGAAGTTAAATTAGAAGTCCAACAACAGTGAACACCCACAAAGCAAACACAAGCAGTACTTGCGCATTAAAAAGGTCATTTTTACATTGAAACCATAAAGATTAACCATAAAGGGATTGCATTTGTGCCCACCTTCAGTTCAAAGGACAAGAGCCTCTAGTTTCTACAGTCTACTGCAGTGACTGCTTACTGAGCTGACGCTTCTTCATCCTTCCTTTAGCCCAACTCTCGACCAAATGACAGCTGCCCTATTACAACCCAACAGGCATTTCACTGTCCTTCTAGCTCCTTCCCACATGTAAACCCAGACATTACCCAAAAAGCAAAATGAAATATTCAGTTATTTCAGCATTCTGGAGAACTATGAAGTGAAACTCCTCATCATTTGTTGTGTCTTTGTAATGCCTTAATTACCTTCTGGAAAGCAGCGAGATATGAGGGATAAACAATCAAATTGTTAGTCTGCCAAGAGATTTGTCTGCCAATACAGCACAAGAAAGGAGAAGAAAAACCAACAACAACAACAAAAAAAACATAACTGGACCAAATCAGAGTCTGTCCTAAAGAGCCCTCTACCTCTTTACAAACTAAAGTAAAATGTATTCACTCAGGCTCACTTTAATTCTTAACTCTGGGCCAGAAAAGCATCACAATCCTCAGGCGTAAATAGAGCATGCTGGTGAAAAGGGGGCCACAGTAACTTAAAGAAAATGGCATATTTAAAATGAAACATGGAAATATGGTGATGGTCTTGGTGAGTTTATGGACAAATGCGTCTCCTTGTACTTGCCTTCCTTAGATGGCTAACATGATTTCTGTAGTGAGTCACCACTGAGCTGAAAGTCTACCAGCTATTTCAGTTATTACCTTGCAATAAATCAAGAAAAAGAAACACATTCAGGTAGCCTAATCTTACTGTTTTGATTCTGTGTTGGCAGAGATATGAACAGCTGCAGAAAGCTTGCACAGCCTCACAGAAGGGGTTGCTGGTAATAGGCTGCCTGCTGCTGCTGGGCTGAAGGGGGGGCAGGTGCTGTCATTGGATAAGAGCTTGGAGGCAGACCAGGATTAGCATTGTGATAGGCAGACATGTCCATAGCCACACCCATTTGTGGGGGATAAGAGCCAGTTGCTTGATTCATATATGGTGCGCTGTAAAAGGAACACAGTGCAACTCTTCTTAAACCAAACACATGTAAACTATAATATAGTCTTACTTCAAACCTGAACACTTTAATGATAAAGCTATAAAATGAGCATCAAACATGTGGTAAGTAGTAATGCAAGTAGTAAATAATGCAAGTAGTAAATAAAGTACCTGATGTAAGGTGATGGTGCGGGCTGATTGGTGGTTGTAGAGTTGACTGTGGGAGGCAGGGAGCAAAGGGGTGCAGCTTGATCTGACCCCAGACTGTAGCCCTGTGGAACACCACCAGGCATGTAGGCCCCCGAAGGCTGGCTTGCATAACCCTAGGAACATTTTGGAAGGGGATGGGGAAAGGGGGGTGAAGGATGGAAGATCAAATTTAACAATCAACATATGAATCACTGTCTACACAACCTAAGTTCTATATTACATACCCAATCAAGAAGTTCTAAGTGAACAAACATTTTTCTGAAATGATTATTTTTTCACCATATTGATTCAACATCAGATTGTAGCATTGCAATGCAAGAAGCACAAATGAGATATACCGCATTTTTATAACTATTGATTTTCGTCTTTGAGGAAGTGTCAAATATAATTAGCATATAATTATTACAAAAGGCTGTATTATTATTAGGGTATTAGATAATAAACACGGACTAAGATGCACTTAAAAGTTACATAGTTAAAATTCATTCCTCAAACAAAATGGGACTCTATTTTTTTCAGACCTCCCTTGGAATAGAATACATGGGTAATGACATATAATTTGTGTGTATACATGTTTATAAATGTGCAACCTGCATAGACACTGCTGGGGGAGCTGCTGGATAAGTGCCCTGGTGGGTCTGCATTTTTGTGTACGCCGAGTACAGTGGAGCCTCATTCATCAGCTGGTTATAAAGCTCCAGAGCCTCCAGCACCTTCACGTTCAGCTCAGACAACTCTGAGTGCTTCCTGCCAGACACAAGAAGACAAATGATTAATATTGACTTTACTTATTTGACAGAAAGACAATGCGGGAATTAATGGGACTTCATATCAACAAACCTGTCAATTTCCTGCAATTGCTCATCAATAAGTGGGTTCATCTGAGCACATGCACCTATAAGAGGAAAGATTTGTCTGAAAATTAGTCCAAAAGAAAAAACACAAAAAAAAAAAACTCTGAAAACACCAGGTGGGGTTTTATTTAAAGAAAAAAGGGTATACCCTCCAAGTTGATTAGCTCAGCGCTGTCAGGTTCAGCATCAGCAGGATCTGTGTTTTGGAGTAGGTACAGCGCTCTGTCCATCTTTTCCTGTGTAGGAAGGCACATGTGGTTGAATGTTTTACTTTCCTCTATAAACACAGGTTTTCAAAAGAATTTGTTTGAATGACATTTGGCAAAAACTGTGTACAAGATCATCTTCAATCCTACCTCATCTATATGTACTGGCTCAGGCTCTGATTTGACTTCTACTGTGGGCTCGTCAGGAACTGGGGTCTTCTCTACATATGTGGCTAAATCAAGTAGAATTAAGATCCAGACGTTTGAACAAGCAAAGGTGCAGTATCTGACAGCACAAAAGAAACATTTCAGAAAGCACTGTACCTGGTTCTGGTTCTGCATTTAGGTTTGTTGTGACAAAGTTCGATGGAAAAAGCCCGACTCCTCTGTGGTTCTCTCCTTTCCACCAATTTGGATCACTGTTAAATAGAAGCAAAAGCCATATGAGCAAATCACATGCATATTGTTGAGGCATGGAACATAAGACCAATCTTTTATACCCAAGTTACAATCTCTTATTAACGGACTGACTTTGTCTTAACACAGGTGTGCTATCTGGCAATCTGAACAGCAACAAACACTAAATCTAACATTTTCTGTTAGATCTGAGACACTTTCATTCGTGGTATTGAAACCTGATGCACGTATGATGTGCAGCAAAAGGAACCCAGTCTGCACAACCAGCTCAGAATGAATGACTTGTACATCAGTCCAACTCAATATCTGTCATAATTTCACACTGCTGAGACCTTAAGCATTTGGGGTGGTGCTCCTGTACAAACAAGAAGGCATTCATCGCTACCCCTTCATGGCTGAGGTGAGTTTTTAAGAAACAAAAGAATTTGAAACAAAAGAAGTGGCGATGGCCGAATACCGTGTGTGATTTTAGACACATTTTGGATGGTAAACCCAGCTGTGATTATGCCTGGGCTGCAGGCAAAGAGGAAAGCGAACTCTTCAGGAGCAGAACTACATGTGTTGACACATAAAACATTGTTCTTCTGCTCATACGGGTCAGTTTAAATTGAACAGATCCCAGTCCTAACATTGAACATAGGTCACATTTAAAAGATATTGCGAGATTGGGGCCACTTTTACTTTCTGTGGGAACACAGCACAAATTAATTACTATTACAGTTTATATTCTATTAAATAAATATGTTACTATCAGAAAAAACTAATAATACATTGAAGGTGTAGTTGTTAGTGGGATGTGATGTATAAAATGATGTATAAAGCCTGGGGGGAAATAGCTACCTATCATCCAGGACCAGAACAACCTCTCCAGCCTTAAAGGTGAGTTCATTGTCCTCAGCTGCCTCAAAATCATAGAGGGCGCGCACTTTACGTGACTCTTTCACTGCATTCGTGTTGAAGGGGGGGTCAGGTGTCACAAAGAGCGGTCGGGTTTCAGCTTGCTGCTTCTGTTCCTGCAAGGACAGCTCAATGGCTGCACAAAGACACACACAGAGGCATTCTTCATGTTTTGGCATTTCATTTCATTGCCATCATGAATAAACAATATGCTGACGATGTGACTCTGACAGATCTGAAGGTTTGTTGGTACATCAAACAAAGAGTCTTGACGATAAACAAATGCTACAATTCAAATTTAAATATCCAGCTTGGAAGCATCACCTTTGGCAAGGTCGTCATCATCAGGTGCTCGGCTGGTGGCAGGGTTGCTGCTGGATTTGCTGCTGGAGCTCTGCAGTCAAAACAGATCAATGCAGCCTCTGGTCAAACTTCAAACTGGGTGCAGTCTCATCAATCACCACCAAACCTCATCAAATATAGCTGCCCAAAGCTCTGAGATTTTCACTGCAGTGTACAACACTGCACCTAAACCTGTACTTTAGGTTTATGGCTGTGTATTAAGGCTACATCTGGCTGTGCTGCCTCATATGTGTGCAAACTATGACATTTAAGGAAGGAAGCACACTGAGAGGGGGAAAAAACCTATGGCCTTGCAACCCATTTCAAGATATAGGCCAAGACTACAATTTGATTTCACAACCTTTTATTACTGATAGGGTCAGAGTCCGAGCGTTCAGAGAAGTGCTACTTAAAACAACCAGAAACAAATATCTCAAACGTATACATCATGCTTTTAGCAAAAGTCTAACCCTTGGGTGGGGAACTTCTCTAGTTTGGTGACTTTCCTAGTCGAACACTCCTGATTCAACTCCTCAGCTAATTACCAGATGTAGTTGGTAAGTTAGAGCAGACTCTAGCCCTCAAGTCCCACCCCTGGTCTATATCAAAGAAGTCCACCATGCCAAACAACACCCTCAACACCAGCCACCCCACCCCCATCAACAAATAGAGAAAATGGGATGTCTCATGGGAGAGTATGGGCTGTACTTCAGGGATATGAAAGGAAATACCAATGTAAATTTTCAGCTTCCCATTCTCAAACACTCTCAAATTTTTATTGAGGCTCAACTACCCTTCTCCTACCACAAAGAAAAGCTGCGTCACAAGTAAGATAAGCCTAGGCCTATATTCTACATCCATAAAGCAACGGCAATCAACCGCATTGACCCATATTAGCTGACCCACACTGATCCACATCAGCAGCTGGAGCTGGACTGATGCTGGCAAACCTCACAAACTTGGGTGGCCTTCACACATTTGGCGAGATGAATAATTGACAACTTATGCAGAAGAGCCGTACACTGAAGCATGCCAAGTAAGACATTTATGTAGGCCAAATCACAGAGGATGCTCAGGGATTGTTTTTGAATTAATAGTGGGTGGCATGGGCAAAAACTTCTACTTTTTTTTTATTTTTTTAAATAAAACAATTTTGGATACTCATGTAAAGGTCTATTCTGCATTAACAACCACATATTATTCTGGGAGTTATTTCATTTATTTAATTACGAGTATTTAATCATTGACATTAATGTTAAGTATTTATATTGAGGAAACTACAAAACAGAAGCGATTATTGCTCAGTACATAGACAAAAAAAAAACAACTAAATTTGCTTTTTAACCACAACAAAATAGAGGCAAGTGTAAGTAAAGCCCACAGTGGTTTCCCTGAGCCTGAAAAATGGTCATTTGTTATATTTTTGAATTTATTAAACTCAAGCTTTTATGTATGACCGTGAAATGCAGCTGGAATTAAAAAAATATTATCACTGTTCACACTACCGATTTTAGACAAAAGCTGAGGAGGCTCTCAGCTTGTAGCCCTGAAGCTTCTGGCTGTACACAAAAATCCAGCTAGCCTCCACATTGGGCTGAAGGCTTACTGCTTACCACAACAGACTGGCATTTTCACATTTCACTCTTTTTTCTCCACTTTTAACTAATTAACTCATTACAATCTGAGGTCTGCTACTTTGTAATTGGGGCTAACTTACCTCAAGCTGCAGCTCACTACACATGAATCACCATGTTTTGCATTCCGTTTGCATTTATTTATAACAGTATTAGGATAATGACAAAATAAAACTAATAAAACTAATACAATTACAACTCGTGTACGAGATCAACAGGTCAACTGCCCACTACAACTGTAAATAGCGAAGTTAGGGAATGAGTATGTTGAACTGGGCTATAAGGCACTCAAACATGTGGTAAAAAACAACAGGTACAAACAGGAATTTCTTCATTCCGATTCCAACCATTTCAAAATGTCAAAACAGTTACTTCAGGTCACTTTCAAGGACCCGTAGGTGGCAGAATTACATTGACCTGAACACAATCCTAAATATAGCCTGATAGAGGCAGAAAAAACTTTAGTGTGTACCTGAGAGCCTGATGAGGGGAAGCTCACCCCCTCATCCTTCAGAGACTTGATGGTGGCACCAAGGAGGCTCAGCTGTGGGTCTTTCTGGAACTCTTCAGTCCACTCCACCATGAGGCCTTTCAGTTTCTCACTCACTTTAGGATGGGCCTATAAAACATTTTTTTTTTTTTTTTATTAGCAGAAATGTCTCAATTACGTGCAACCAAGCGCACAGAGTTGAAATAATATTTGTACAGATGGCGACAACATCTTACTTTGTTTAACAAGCTTCGCACGTCACTGGCAAACTCTCTGGAACAGATTTCGAGATGGAAGATTTTTCCACTGTTTGCAACGCAAGCACCTAACAACTAAAGAAAGAGGGTTGCAAAATTAATGACAGAGCAGGAAACATTCAGTCTGATGAACTGTACAATCAATATTAGGTGTTATAATACTCATCATTTTAATCATTTTGACTTAAATGCACATAAATAACTGAGCAGACCATGAACCCATATAAAACACTGTAAAGACATGTGACATCCTTTTGTTTGTATGAATTCTCAGAAAGAACCGCCAGACACTTTCACTGCCACTTTTATATGCGCTCTGGACAACACAACATAAACCCCTCTGTATCCCTCCACTGCACAGCGACACTGAGAACACTAAGAGGGTGTCGTACAATATGCAACCAGTCCAAAAGAAAGCACTGCAATTCACTCCCATCAGAAACAATACTGCTGCACTCACCGTCAATGCCTGCATGGCAACATGTGGAACCTTGTGGTTGGCCCGCTTCATGATTGACTTGAGACAATCCTTTGCACTGTGTAAGAGATGTGAAGGCATTCAGAGAAGAGACACAGAGGGTGATGAGGACTGTTCTGTAAGTGGTTACCCACTCCAATGCAACTAGAGTAAGCTCTGTCGCGCAAAAAATACAAAACCGTGCTCAAGAAATTCTTTATAAATCAAGTAATTTCCACCATCAACACTCTGGGCCTCAATAATACACTCCTTCAATTTGTTTTTAAGAAATGCCCTAAGAAAAGGTTTGTCCATATGTAATATTACCCAAGAAATAAATGACATAAACAAGTAAGAATAAGTAAGAAAAAAGTAAGAAATAAGTAAGAAAACATATACAGGGCTCTAGACTAACTTTTTGAACTGGTTGCACTGGGGCCTAACATTTTTTCTTAGGTGCACCAGCACCAAAGTTAGGTGCACCCAAATTTTCAACTGCATCACATTCACAGCAGTTTTACATGTTCACTTTTTCTTTCCTTTTTTTAAATCGCTGTCCATATAGGCAATATTGACATGTAAATGGTCAACATAAAGTTCTTTATTCGAAGCACAATTCTACAAGAAAGGTAACACTTGGGCAGTGCATTAGTCGCGGCAGGTAATGTGTTTTATAGATGCATTGTGCTTTTTCAGTGTTTCAATTCTAAATGTATTAGAACCAGTCACAAACGCACTACTGCCGGCGAGACTTTCAGAGCCGCGAAGACTTTTTCTTTTTTCCCCTATCGAACGGCTGGTCGCGCTGGTGCGACCTCAGATTTTTTTTTGTCGCACAATTGAGAAATTAGGTCGCACTCTAGAGCCCTGATATATCGGTGTAAGTCTTTTTTTAGAATGGCAGGTGAATGAGACCCACTGAAATCATCAATTATCGAAAGAAAGACCCCAAAAAAATGTCATCTTAATCGTAAGCACCTAAACCAGACCCAATAAGAAAATGTAGCTGCTTACCCGTTTGGTGTTGTCCCAACCCGGTCACAAATATCCATGATGAGTGCCCAGTCATCTGTCGTGTTGTTTTCATTGGTTACCTTTTCTAAAAATAATAAAAGCCAGAAACATTTTCATATGTAGGTGATATAGTAAACATTAACAACAAAGCAGCAAGCGAGTTTAAACTAGAGATGGTTTATAAGTACAGATGGGTAACAGCATCGGGACAATCAGCAGGAAATTCTGGATTAGATTTCAGACGGAATATTTCTTCCTGTGCGGGAGCAGAACATTTGAGTACTTTGAGTAATGCAAATCAACGTTTAGATGCTCATCTTAAGTGGACAGTAGGGCTGGCCCTGAGTATTCAGGTTATCGTTTGTTCATTAGGTCTACTTTTTTTAATTTTGGGATTGGGATACTCATTCTTCACAGTGGAAATGTGGAAATACACTTATTATCCAAAAAATAAAAAATAGCTGCACCCAGAAGGAAGTGTCGAATTGCAATGACATTTAAAGGAAGGTGAAGGCTACCAGGACGATGAATGATGAAAAATTTGGATTATATGGGCCATATTACTGAGCTACACATACAGACGTACACTAGGTCTCTGCAAGTTGTTACAGATTTTACGAATGGTGTCCTACGATAATTCATCCCATGCAGCTTGAATATTCTGACACAGTTCCTGCAGATGTTATGGTAGGGGTGGAGTGTTGAGAGCGAGTCCAATAGCATCCAACACATTTTCAATCGGTAACAGGTCCATCTGTGTTTTCAAGGAAAGCTCTTAAGACAGCAGGAGGATGCGGCACGCAATGGGAGTTGTAGACCAACAGGTGCACAACAGGACAACCTTATAGAGTCAGTTTTCGGACCCAGAGTCTCAAAATAAGAGCCTCAGTAAGTTAGGTAGAGGTTAAGTAAAGATTAAAGCTGTAACCCCAACAACATCCCTGAATGAAGCTTTGAAAATTTGCTCCTGCTTGGTTCCAAATCTCTGGAGCCCAGGAAATGGTATTCAGGCCAGCCCTTGTAGGCAGCCTCAATGAAATTATTTTTATCTTATTTTTTTAAATGAAAAATATAGTGACATGGAACGTGGTTTCAGACTGGCTGGAAAAAAAAAAAAATCACAGTACCATCGCAATAACTACACTTCTCCAAACTAATTACTGATGATGCACATAAGTAATATCTGCTTACTGTGTTACATTCTGTGTTCATATATTTAATCATAACACATTAACCACCCCTACAAACGACTAACATTTCCTTCTAGAGGGACCAATACAGAGTGAGATGTCAAAGTGTATACATGTACAAACAATGGTTTACTAATAGTTTACAAACAGATCACCGAGAACAGGCTATTTCAAAAGCATGTTTTAAAAATGTATCAGTCAATACACGGAAGCAGCCTGAGGAGGTATGTAAATAAGTATTCTGCACCTTCGCTTACCACAAACAACTATCCTAATTTGCAAAGTCCATTTGCATCTGCTCTGCTATCATTTCTGCATGAGCAAACTCCTTCCTTACATCTCCAACAACCAACACCCAAGAACCTTTCTCCGTTCTGAACCAGGAAGAACTGTAGCTGGCTCTTTCTATATACTGAGGTAAGACGGACTGGTGACCAAAGCATGGCAGTTACACTAAAGACACAAATAATAAATATGAAACATATTAGTCACACAAGCACTTATAAAGCTGTAAGTAAACAAGGACAATACACGCCTATTCGTTCAATTGACGAAACGTTCAATTACAATTACAGACAGTTCAACTTTCTAGAAGCGACTTTTTAACGTAATTTTTTGTTTCTGCCACGAACGAGGACAAACACCTATCAGAGTAATCAGTACCGGACCGTGAAGGCAGACTTACTCTCACCCGGGGGGATTTAACAGTAACTACGACACACTGGAAACAGTCAGATCTGTCATCGGTACAGCTCTATCGTTTATATAAGGTCTAAAATAAACACCTTCGGCTATCTTACAAGATAGTTTCTAAAGGTTTCAGCAGAAATGTTATAACACAACAAACGCGGAAATAGCCAGCTTAGCCACCTAAAGCTAACTGCTAACATTACCTCACTTAGGGAAAGTACAGAAACGGCATCTGAAAATGACATCTAATTCAACTTAAACGTTGGAGTCATTACATAACACCATCTTTAGTTAAATAATATTGTGTAAAATATTCAAATTAGTGCGACAGTAAGAACTTTAGATGCTGTATTTCGGTGTAACTTATAAAGCTCGATGTTAACGTTAGCTGATCACTCAGCTAGCAAGCTTGGCTAAGTCCGTTAGCCTGCTGTGTCACTGCTCCATCATATAAACTACAACACAGTCAAACTCACCGACGTCCTGATCAAACGGGTTTTGTGCAAATAACGGCATTTTGGTTCCGCCTTTCG
Organism: Prochilodus magdalenae; assembly: GCA_024036415.1. Classification (NCBI taxonomy): domain Eukaryota; kingdom Metazoa; phylum Chordata; class Actinopteri; order Characiformes; family Prochilodontidae; genus Prochilodus; species Prochilodus magdalenae. Next base: position 279,457 of record JAMWET010000761.1, read on the forward strand.
TCTGACAACAAATGTACTGTAAATTTTAATCGCGATAAATCAGTATCTTAATTAGTGTCAGTCTCTGATCCATCGAAGTACGTTCACACTCAACTGTTGTTCTTCCGTCAACTGGAGTAGCTGCCTCGGGAATGCCTGAATTCAATGTCACTCTCAGTTTAACATCTTCGAGTCTATTTGTGAAAATAATCAGACACGTTTTAAAATCTTTTCTTATCCGAGTGAGCATGCATAAAGTCGGAATATATTTTGTCTAATAAGTGAGCGTTTTTTTAAACCGGCAGAAGTGATAAGCCGCTAATAGTAGAGTTACAGGTACTTTGGTAAAACAGCGCCGCCTGGTGTGGGGCAGGTGATAATTACTGCTTTATTTACTCTCATTTCACTTCATCTATTTAGAATTAACACCTGGCGGTTCTTTTAATACAAGCTGCGATATTAAATTTAGATATTAAATTAATTCACTTCTGAGTTTATTGTTTGATTTTAGAACAGGAGAGCATTAAAGAGAGATCCCAGTTCAGTTCAGAACTTCAGTTTAGGTACTCTGCTGGTACATGCTGGATGAACTGAGAAGTTTTCCTGTACTTTATTATTCAGTACCGAAGCAGATTCTGGCCTTCTTCTTTTGTACTTACACCAAACAATAATAATTATTATTTTGTTATTAAGTTAATTGCTCTTTAGTTTGCCATTATTTTGTGATCATTTTAAAGAAACTTTATATATGCTTATTAGATAAAAATAATGACATTTTATTGCAAAATAAAGGTATACGTGAAATGGGCATAGTTTTTGCAAAAGTCTGAAACATTTAAGTTTTTGTTTGGGTACACACGTAATGCTATTATTTACTGTATTAATCTATTTGTGTTAAATCAATAATATTATATTAGTGTGTAAATTTATGTGGGGAGAGAGAGAGAGAGAGAAAGAAAGAAAGAAAGAAAGAAAGAAAGAAAGAAAAAGAAAGAAAGAAAGAAAGAAAATATTCTCTCAGTTCTTAAAGACCAGGAATTAGACCGTACACATTTCGGCCTGTCCGCTAGATGGCGCGCCCTCCGAATCGCTCCCTGCTCTTCAGGCCCTCATTCACTGGAAGGGTGAGGGGGGTGGTAGCAGTAGCTGTAGCAGCGGCAGCAGCTATTTGAGATCCCGGTCATGTCTGCACCTGCTATGGGGACCACCAGAACAGCTCCTAATGATGGAAGCCACAAGAAGAAGAAAGGCCCGGGAACACTGGCCATCGCCTACCTGGTCATCTACAACGTGGTTATGACAGCGGGGTACGAGCACACACACGTCCAGCTTCCACACTTCCTGATCATAATCCAGAGTGGAGGCGCTCATAGCTACAGCGCTACAGCACAATGAATGACTGAATGGTGGTTTAGTGTGCTTCAGTTCACTCGGTGATCGACTTTAGATTTTTAGTAGCTCGTTAATGTTAATGTAATAAGCGGAAATCAGTGCAGGTCTTTATATGGCTCAGCAGAGTGTCGCCTTATCAGTGAGGTTCAGACAGTGAGGGGTTGAAGGTCTGCTCTGCTCTAATATGACTGTAGCGAATCACTGGACAACCCAGACACTTCAGTGAGCACAACCTGACTGAATTAAACCAGACTGCCGGGAGGTTTCGTTGTTCAGGCTCGTGTTGACTCCAGGCTGAGTTACTGGGGGTCGACTGCTCTGTGCAGTGTTTAAACTCAGTAAAGTCTGCTGCTGGTCTAACAGGGGCGGTTTCAGATAAATCAGACGTGGACGCTGAACAGTCTCGGTGGAAGGGCAGTCAGACAGGATTTGTCTCCCTTGCGCAACCTTACAGCCATGAGCAGATCGGGTACAAAGTACTGAGGCAGTCTGATCACCCCATCCCTGTATTGTCATCGGGGTGGGCGATACTACACACAGCAGTGGCTCGATGTTCTTTAAAGATATCGCGGTACTCTCGCGGTACTAAGGTCTGAGTTAACAGCAATGCTGATGATCAGGGTCTCTGTGCTGAATGAATCACAGCTCGTGTTGCAAGTCTTTCTCCTAAAATGACACATAAAAAGAACTTTCACTGTGAATGTCACCCATTCAGAAAGTACATACTGTTTGTTTGTTCAAATTAATCTTTTATGATGATTTCAGAACTACCTGAAGTGCCTGATTATTATCATGTCCTGGTTACTATTAGTAAAGTGCAGAAAATAGAATTTAAAAATACTCTTATATAGGAACATTAGTTTATTATGGACTTTTTATGATCATGGTCATTAGCTCTAAATTATATTGATGAGAATGAAAACAATGTAAATTTAGATACAAAGATAAAAAGAATAATATTAATAGTTGCACCCAGAAGGAATCAGCACACCGGAATGAAACTTGGCACGTAGGTTTGACATTGTGAGACATTCAAATGATTCAGTTTTTACACCCGGTTGTGCATGTGACATAAGCAAAGGCGGGCCTTATCACTGTACTTGGCCAGTGAATTCCTGTGTGGAGGCACTGCAGTCAGCAACCAAGATGAACAGTTTGTTGTCATTTGCTTTTAAGCCCTGCAGGTACTGTGTGAGAATATTCAAGCTGCATGGGATGGTTTATCACAGGACACCATTAGGAACCTCCACAACTCATGTAGTGTTAGCAAACGTGGCAGATGAGGCCACACTGAGAGACACTACTTCTGTATGTTATATCACATCAGTCTAAATCTATGGTGATGTATTGTTCCTGGTAACCTTTATGTTCATCCCGAATAGAATTGCAATCTGACACTTCCTTCTGGGTGTTCTCTTAACAATGAGTGTATATTTCCTGATTTATTGGCCAATGAGCGTTAGGATATTCTCCATGAGGATAATCAGTTCAGATTTTCAGGTTTAAAGTTAACGCTCTGAAATGTCCAACCTGACTTAAGATCTAACATCTGAAACTTGTTCCACCTGACTCTTATGTGTGTCCACCAACTGATCAAGCCACAGGAAATCTTAATACTGTGATGCATCTGTTTTTGTAAAGTATTGTGCTGATATGATTTTTTTTTGCCATCTAACTCATATGGTTCACAATGGCTCAGATGTTTGCAGTTTGTTCTGTCGAGGAGTATTTTCTCGAATCATTCTCGATCATTGGGCTTTGTCGAAAAGAGCCTGTTCATTGTTCTAGTGTGATATGTGATGAGACAGCCTGCAGTCCTGGGCCTGTAGCACCCTCCCCCACCCTCAGCCTCTACTGACAGCTCCAAATCTGTGACAGTAAGACAGGGTCCTAAGAGGATAATATCAGCCATGTTTGTCTGGGCTCTTTGTGCTTCAGGCAGCCATGAAACTGAGAGGCAGGCAGACCCTGAGATACAGTAATGAGGAACTGACTGGCTTAAACAGAGCTTCAACTGTGTGGTTCTAACCACTGTAGTGTGGTAGTGCTGGTATGTGATATACCACAGCTAACCCTGAATCATCTCAAAGCACTCTGACAATTTTGTAAGCAGTCATTTTTAGTTAGCTCTAGAGGCTCTTGGTCCAAGACCCCTCTGGCTAGAGAGCAGGGTTTATAGGTGTTCAGTAAGGTTGATTAATCCTTTATTAATCCCACAGTGGGGAAATTTGTTCTTATTATTAGACTATTCTTATTATTAGACTACTATTAGATTATCAGTAATGAGTTAAATTCATTCCAGTTGTAGAAGCATTGTGCCCTGTGCTCTCTTTTACTGTGATTTTGTATCCGTGATTCAGATTTGGGCCATCCAAAACAGGACCTGAATTCACAAAGCTTCTCGGAGTGGCAATCCTGATCTAGGATCAGATTAGTCTATTTAATGGGACTTTACTAACAGGAACAGATCCTAGATCAGCAGTTCTAGCAGTCTAGCAGATCAGCAGTGGTTGGTGTAGCTCAGGAGATTAAACCATTGCCCGCCAAGTAGCTACCACCACACGTAGGAGACTGGGGTTCGAATCCCAGGCTGAGTGACTACGCTGTGCTACACCAATAAGAGTCCGTGGGCAAGACTCCTAACACTACATTGGCCCACCTGTAATATGATTAACCTTGTAAGTCGTTCTGAATAAGAGCGTCAGCTAAATACCGTAAATGTAAATATTATATTCAGAGAAGTTTTTTTATCTTATCAAATATAAGGAAAAAAAACAACATATCTAAGGCACTTACAGTTAACAGCTTGTGCTATAGTTGTTATTACAATATGTGTCCAGAGAAGTTGTTGACAGAGACATTAAGTTGCCACCACAAGTTATATATTTTTTTACAGACAGGAATTGACACCAGAATGCTCTGAAGCAGCTATTCCTTAGGCCTATCATCATAGGGGTTCATTTAGTGAATGAACCACACTCACGATATAGTTTTGGTTCTGGGCTTGCCACACATGAGCCTATGGTCACAATGCCAAGTATGTTGCCTAGAGAGGTATCACATTCTCCAGCATTGGGCTGTAGAGCAGTGGAACTGTGCTCTCTGGACTGACAGAGTTCCATCCATTACTTTTGGCATGAAATCCTCACAGCAATGTTCTATCGTCTAGTGTAAAGACTTCTCAGAACAGCAGGACATCTTAGTAAACCCTTGATTTCAGATAGACATCTTACCATTCCCATAACCTTAAATATGGAATGCACATTTGAGACATAAACACGGCCTAAAAGTTCTCTCTATTTCAGGTGGTTGGTCATCGCGGTGGGTCTTGTCCGCGCCTACCTAGCCAGAGGCAGCTACCATGGTCTTTACTACTCAATAGAGAAGCCGCTGAAGTTCTTCCAGACTGGTGCTCTCCTTGAGGTAGGTGCTGAGCTCGGAGGAAAGGATTTAAGTGGGGATGTTTTCTCCCAGACAGACTGTTCCTGTAAGGCATCATGTACAGTTTGAGATCTGGCATGCTCCCCTGCCAGCGTGATGAAGAATGCTTTGGCGCAGGAGTGTGCACTTACAAAGTACTGAGCTATTTTTAGATCAGAACTCCACTACCCTGTCTTCCCTTCTCAGACTCCTTTGTGGCAGCTGTCCAGGATGCAAATGAGGCATTATAGTGATGTTGTCCAGATTGATTCCATCAGTGCCAGTTACGGTTCAGTCATCTCAATAAGAGCTTTAGACTCATTTAAATCTTTAATAAGATTTGATACCTTAATTACAACAATGAATGGCTCAGAAATGCCTGACTAGTTCACATTTACAACTGTTTGTCTAATTGCTGAAATGACTGTTTGTTAATTACTCAAACACGATTGTTATTGTGTACAGGTTTCTTTCTTGGCAATTGGTACTGAGATATGGATCTATATAGTCTAAACATTTCTCTCTTTCACAGGTATTGCATTGCGCTCTGGGTAAGTGTTCTCTCCTTATAGTATGTTACTTTACTCTTGCAAGATGCCATAGAATGGAAGACTGTATTTACGCTCTATTAGTGCGATTACATGCCCTTTATAATCTGATAACTACAGAAAGTCAGATATGTTTTGTAATCTGATCCATATGTTTACCTGCACTTGGGTATACTAGATAAACCCCGGGTCTACATGAGTCCAGAAATCTGATAAGAGTTATTAAGCACATGTAAACACAATTTTGTATTAACACTACCAAAATGGACTTACAATGACAATCAAGCAACAGCTTGACAACTTTAATTTACTTTGTTAAATAAATAAATAGATAAATAAATAAATAAATCAAAAGCAAATAGCTACTTACCATAGCAAGCTATAGCCTTTAAGGTGGAACAGAATATTTTGTTAAGATGCTGGCAAATAGGAGGCCATCTTCAGCCTTGTTTAATGATCATCAACCATGCCTGTTGACCATTCAGGTTCTTTGGAAAAAGTTTGAAAAATGTCCTAGCTTATTGCACATTTTATTTATTTTTTTATTTACTGTGTTTATCAATCCATTTGATCAGCTCCACCTATGTAGGTGCACCACTTAGATGCATTTTGTAGTTGTACAATTGCAGTTGATTGGTTTATATATCTTGCACTGAGTAATGTAATGTAAAAACATTTTCAGCCACCTGAACCTATTTAACACCTGCTCAAATCATCTAGTTTACACCAGAGTTTCCTTATATGCTTCCATTTGAGAGATACAAGTCTTTGTTACAACAGTGCCAAAATATGATTCATTTAGTAATTCACATCTTTGAATGTTGGTTGTTCCTGACCCAGACTCGTATGTTAACATTAACAGTTATGTCTGTACGGAAACATTGCATCGTACAGTTTAAGTAGTGTGAGGGGTCCAGTGAGCCTGACGGTGTTATGCTGGTAAAGAGGGTGGCTTAACAGCATGTGGGGTGTGCAAGGAGAACAGTCCACACCTCATTATCTGAGACTTAAAGCTAGATGTGACCTTTTAAAGCACAAACAGCCATCCCTCCTGCAGCTGTCTGCTGCTTGTCCTTACTTGCTTCTGTTCAAATCCCACAGGCACACTTCACTTTGTAGCATACTTGTACAAGATCAGTATGTGGTAGGGGTTTGCAGCATTTCAGCAATAAATGAGAGAACGCTTACGTTAATTTATAGTTATTATAATTCCAATATGTCCAATATGGAATTACAGTTGGTAATTACCACCGGCCATTTAACTTAATTCAGTTTAGTCCTGTTATGCTGCCGTAGCCTGTGTATCCACATGTGCCATTCTTCAAACACACTCAGCCCTGCATACTTTATTTTCCTGCACACCCACTTAAACCATCTTACTTCAGTGGCTATATTTCTTAAACACAAACAGCAGAAACTCACACACTCCTAAATCATGTAAATATTGTAGGACTGGTGGAGGAGCTAGACCAAATTCCTTGTGTTTTTGGTTTCTGTTAATTACTTCTTAGATTTCTTAATTTTCTTAGTGTTAAACATCTAAGGCAAAAGCTTAGATCTGGATATACGTCACATGTTTTTGTTTAGATTTACCAGTTCAGTCTGAACTGCTCACTGAACTGTTCACTGCTGCCATATTGATGGACACGGGTGGCATATATTGGGCTTCCAGGCAGCACAGCCGCCCTGGTTTTGTTCGAGTAGCACATTTTATTGAACTGAATGTGCAGAAGTGTGTTCTCTGTAGAGGGATGCGTTATTTATACTTAAAAGATCAGCAAAACATGACCAGGGGTGCCCAAACTTTAAAACCAGACTGTACGTCAGTCACATACTTGTATTACAATACAAGACAACATGGTTTTCAGTATCGATTATAGTTCTCAGAATTCCATATCTGATCTTTTAGGTTTTTTGTCTTTCCAAAAAAAAAAATACAAAACACATTAACTCTGCCACAAAATAGCAGAAGGAAGATAAGAAAATAATAATATAAATAAATAAATAAATAAATAAAATGTATTAACAACAATAACAGCAAAATCAAATAATAATAATGGGGGGGTCAAGTCAAAATGAAAGATTACAACAAAAAAAAACAACAACCACAGCAGCAAACAAAGACCAATAGTACATCAATCTAGTTGTAAAGGGCTTTGACAAAAGCAGTAGCTTTGGACCAGTTCTGGACTGTTGCAGATTTTGCCTTATGAAATCTAGCTGTGGCTCGCTCCATGATAAGAATGTCCAAAAAGTAACAAACCCAGGATGAACGTAGCTGGATACCTGGCATAAACCAACCCTTCAAAATAGACTTCTTGGAGGCTATTAAAGCTGCCATTAACACTCTTTTCTGCTGTATATTAAGAGTCATCTCCCAATAGCAGCAGACCTGGACAGAAAGGGACATTAACATCAGGGAGATCAAACAGAGTTTGCACCACGTAACCCCAAAAAGACATAATGTGTTGGCACTGCCAAAACATATGGATGTAGTCCCCAACAGAACCTGAATTACATATGCTACATCTTTTTTCACTGCGAGGACCCTTGGTTTTGAAACCTTCTATGACCAGCTTAATGGTAAAATAAATGCCTCTAAATCATGTGTGTTTGTCAGAACACAAGTGGAAATTCTCATGTCTGCACTTCTGTAGGAATTGTGCCCTCCTCTGTGGTTCTGACTGGATTTCAGGTGATGTCACGGGTGTTCCTCACATGGGCGGTCACACACAGTGTCAGAGAGGTAAGTGAGTTTAGGTATGCGGTGTTGCTCATGTTGTGTTGTGTTGATTTTAGAGATCAGTATTAAATCAGAGTACCTATTTTCATGTGCAGCATGTAGCCCACATTAAGGTAATAAAATAAAGATGTCTTTAAACCTGGCATTTCTCATAGTCTACGTATTGTGCTTCTGTGGACCGGTAAAAGGTAACAGAGCATGCCGTCTGCTCAGGGCTTTCATTTATGGCATACTGCCCTCCAGTGGTGTGTGATAGATCTCAGCGGTAACTTCTTTAAAGCAATAAACAGGACACATTTATTCTGTTATTGTCTCCTCCAGTCTCTTGATGGGTTCAGTTAACTCTTCAGTGAATTCCTTACTTTCATGGTTGTTAAATTATGTTTTGTTAATTAAGGTCCAGGTTTTGTTTGCTCACCACAGAGAAAGTCATCTGTGCTGAAACTTAAAGGACTGTAAGTTTTTTTTTTGTTTCTCAAGAAAAACCTGCTTGAACCTGAAATGGCCAGTAACACTTGTATTTGTCCGCTTCGACTCTACGATGGCCGTCTTTTAGATATTAGCCCTTGTTGCTAAAATAACCTTTAATGTGTGAAAGTGTCATAACTGGAAATTGAGCTATTTGCAGGTTATACGTGCTGCTTGGACTGCTTTTGGTGTGTGTATGTTTCAGTTCTCTCTGCCTGGCGTGTGGGTTTACCAAAATGCAATGAAACCAGTAGTAAAGACGTAGCTGCATGGGTCTGGATTAACTTGTACATGCCGGTGAATTGAAATGAACCTCCACCTGCTTTGTCTTACTCCGCTATGCCTTGTTGCTTTCCTTCAGGTCCAGAGTGAAGACAGTGTGCTCCTTTTTGTGGTGGCTTGGACCATCACGGAGATCATCCGTTACTCTTTTTACACCTTCAGCTTGCTCAACCACCTGCCTTACCTCATCAAATGGGCAAGGTAAAGCCGTTTTACACTTTGTAATTGTGGTGTTGTGCTTGTGCTTTGTGCGCCAGTTTCTTAGACCAAGACTGAGCCTCAGTCTAGGCTAATTCGCCATTCACACTGCATTTGGCATGTTATGTAGCTGGTCGGGTATGTAAACGGTCTGCACTTTTCTCAGCTGCTTAAAATGGCTTGTTGGAATTTGACTCCTTTGCTCTGTTACAAGATGATCTCGTAACACATTCCTTATTGCCCGCCTACGGGAAGGCTTGGCACGCCTTCACACATCACACAGAGAACTTGTTCTGCTTGACTTTAAGGATGGGACTCTGGCTCAAACAGATACAGAAGAACTGATGCCACTGTATGAATAGACACAGTGGTGTAGGGGCAGAACGTGGCTCCTAAAGACGTTGTTTTGTAAAAGTAAAAATGTAAAGAATGTAAATCTCGTTTAATGGACCCAAACAGTAAAATTATGAATATTAAAAATTTGCATAATAGATCTTAAGAATAACATACTATCCTACATTTCTTAGGTCGCTTAACCACACCTGATACAGATAATCAAGGTCTGAAGGAAATCATGAGTGGACTAGGTGTGGTGGATTAGGGCCGGGCTAACTGGTGAACCATCTTCAGAAGTAGCATTGGTGACCGGCATTGAGTTGGCTGTGTTTAACTTCTCTCTGCAGATACACGTTCTTTATTGTGCTGTACCCCATGGGAGTGACCGGAGAACTTCTGACCATCTATGCTGCACTGCCTTATGTTCAGAAGACAGGCCTCTACTCAGTTACTCTGCCCAACAAGTATAACTTCTCCTTCGACTACTATACCTTCCTCATCCTTACCATGGTCTCATACATCCCCTGTAAGTGTGTCATTATTTTTATCTGGTATATAAATATCCCATCTAGAATATCATTCCAGCCGTTCTGCTAATTCAGTGTGCCAGATGAGTTCATACAGAATGGTGCATCTATTCTAGTTAATAAGAGGTCATTAATGAGCATCGTTGCACCTGTCCCAGTGTTCCCCCAGCTCTACTTCCACATGTTGCGGCAGAGGAAGAAGGTACTGGGTCACGTGGAGGAGTACACCAAGGTGGAGTAAACAAGCATCCAGCGCTCCGCACAAAGCAGACTGCTCCTGTGGAGAAAAGGAAACAAGATGACCTTTTCAGTCCACACCTGGCTGATTTAAAACAAGTATAAAGTCTGCTTGACGACATACAGAACTTTTTTTTTCCTTTTTGAGAAAAAGACGTTACCTGGAGATGATTTCTAACAATGTGAGTTTGAGAGTGAACTGCAGTCTGTAATTTTAAGGATATTGATGAAAAGATGATGGTTCAAGTCCCCTTGAGAGGCAAAGGCAGTCATTCATCCTAATACGGCACTTACTGTGCAAAATTATTTTACTGAATCTAATAGGGTTGCGCTGACTTTAGTGGGGGAAGTAGATAGTTTTGGCCTTTGCCTTTTTGAGGTAACTGCAGAATTGGGAACACTTAAGATCGCTTTTCCTTTACAAGAGCTACTCAAGCATACCTCTCCCTTGTTCTGTGCCCTGCGTGTTTGGAAGTATCAGTAGCAGTTTTGCTGACGCACAGGCAAGGGGCTTGAACCTGTGTTCACGTGCTTTCTACATGTCCCCTTTGTCTAACATGCGATCACATACCTTTTGCTAGATGTTTTGATGGAAAACTAATTTCTGAAGAACAAAAATGATTTTAGTTGTTATTGTTGCTCTTCTTCACTGATTTGCTCAGGACTTGTATTCTCTGTGCTGACTCCTTGTCCATGACTTCTGGTTGCAGGTTGCTTACTTCTTTCAGTGTTCATCGTTCGATAAGGGTCATGTTAATGACTTTAACGAGAACTGTGTTGTTGGTAGTTTTTTTGTTTTATATTGGATGTGGGTCGTTGGTTTGTTAGCTGTTTGTTTGGAACATGGTCCCTTCAGCAAGTAGCACTTCAGCTGAACTGACTGTAAAGGAAACCCATAGGTGTGATTCTGTGTATACGTTTTCCCTAATTCTCTTTCCCCGAGCTTTTATTATTTGATGAAATCTTGACATCTGAACTCAAAGTCCTGTTTGAGACTGATTTCCTTTAGTTGTTTCCGAAGTGTCTGATTGAAAGAGGGCAGCGTTTGAGCCGAAAGAGCACGCGCCAGCAGGAAGCTAGTGCAGGCCCTAGCTCAAGGGCCAATTGGATTAGACTGCCTCCAGTCATGCATTTCCAATGAGTAAAATCTAATAATGTGGTGAGCAGGCCAGTAGTCAGGAGTTGCTGAGCACTTCATTGTCCGTCTGCCCTCGCTGTCGGCAGCAACAAAACTAAGCAAGCTCAAGCCTCCGAGATAAGCTTGCTCATTAGTTCTAATGCACAACCTGCAGACTTGCCTTTCCCCACTATTTGGGTCTGAACTTTTCCAAAGGGTAAAACCTACAAGCACAGTCAGTGTCTCTGTTGGGAACAGTGGTACAAATTAATCACGAACAAAATTTAACCTAAAATATTAGATCAGCAAAATCTTTATATTTGTTCTGTTTGATTGTAGCAAAATATTAACATTAACATTGTTCTGTTTGAATCCTTGTGATCCAAGCTACATTATATGACTTTCACCTGTAAGCTGATATGCAGCATTACCTATAAATCCCTTGACAGAAACGCCAAGCTCAGTTAATGTTCCTGCACCATCTCTGCAATGGAAACTGTAGACATGGCAAGATCTTTTTGGAATGTGCATCTGAAATAAAATTGCATGAAAGGTGAAGTTACACCATCACTGGTGTGGTAATGCCTAGGTTAACTTATTAGAAGCATGACCCTTAATGCTATCTGACAACATTAGGCTTTTGATACAAAGGATTTGCATGGGACCAGCAGACTTTGTATGGTTAGTAAAGTTATATATTTACAATAAACTCATAACCTGGAAAATCAAACCAGCCTTCTTTTCACTGTCTCATCTGGAGCACTGTGCATTAAGCTTATTCAATTAAACTGTTTTATTTTTTTTCCAGTCAAAATGACCATGAAGTACCAATTTGTCATTACAAGAGGTTTTCTCTAAGGATATGAGACTTAAGATATTGGACTTGCAAAAGGAAGGCGAATGTCAAATCAGAAAATGGGATTCCTTATAGCCGTGCAAGACCTGGTAGACCACAAACCGGTCGCTATCTGATAAAGGTGCTTGCTTTCATCTTCAGAAAAGAGAAAACCAAGCCCCACTTCTGCTTCAAATCTGAAAAAAACAAAACTATTGTCCCTCCTTCCACGGTAAGAAGAGGTGACTGTGGGTCCGAAAGGATGCGTGACTGTCAAAAAGCCAACAAAAAAGAAAAGACCAAAACGATCATTTGTAAATCACCCAAATAGGGTGCTGGTGTTCCCAGAACAGGGGACTGTCTACCCCAGAGTCCAGGGCTCTACATCACTGGATGTGTTTGAGATTACTGGGATCGTGTTAAGCAACAAACTTAAACCTGAACTTAAACCTTCCCTGGAAATTTCTTTGGATAACTGGAAACAGTTCTCCTGAAGCTCTAGTAGTTAATGTGCCTGTTTCCACAAATAAAACCCAAAATTCATCTCCTGTACAGGCACAATTAGACTCCACATTTTGCTTTCACTGGTACACATTACCGTCTTCTCTGCTCTGCCTAATGTCTGGTCAGTTTAATTATCTCTCTAGAACACGATGGGCCACTGGATCAAAAGTTCATTCATCATTCACATGATGGCAGCAGAGCTCTTTATAAGTGGGCACACCTCACCCTCCCTGTCCAGCATAATAGCATGCACTCATTAAGACATTTATAAAAGAATGAGGATGTACTCCCCTTTTTTCAGGAGAAGCAAAAGTCCTGAGTATTGGTAAAGCAGGAGTATTAGTCTTTGAAGTGGACTCCGACAGTTGGCATCACTGTTGAGTCTCAAATGTAGCTTTTAAAGCTGCTATAGTTCAGCTCCCTGCTTGGACCTTTCAGTCTTATCATTTGAGGTCACAATGTAGGGCACGTCTTCCCATTCCTGGTTCTAGTAGGCCATTTCCCTGCACTGTTTAGTGTTTTTCCTGATCCCAGCACACCTGATCCAATTAATAAGCTTATTTGCAGCCTAGTATTGAGTTCCAAGTGTTAAGGCAGTGAAAGTGCTGAACTGTGCAGGACCTGGGCTGGGAAAACACAGACATGAGGTGAATTCTATGGACCGTCTAGTAAAATAGACACTTTATGAATCTTGTTTATTCTAGTTTCAGGTTTACACTGCTCTATGTAAATGAGCACAGGCTTAAAATAACAGATTACAAGTGGGCAAACTGAACATAGTGATGGTTTATATGCATTTAACAAACTTCCACTTAAAACATGTCGCAGAAAGCATTTAGACATAAGGTGACCGTTTCTGAGTCCACATGGCCTTGCAAGGTATTTTTAATACAAAGTGATAAAGAGGAGGTTCTGGCAATTAGAGGGTCTGGGTAAAACAGTTTCTCAACTCCGGTCCTAGAGGCACCCTGCCATGCTTTCCCTGCTCCCAACACCCTTGATTCAACTTATCAGCTCGTTAACAAGCTCTTTCTGAGCTGCAGGGGGTTGTTAAAGCAGGGGCTACACTCAAACGTGGACCAGGGTTGAGAAACACTGGAAATGACCGTTTCTAGCAGAGCTTGTAAGTGAAAGGCAGGGCATTTCTACAGGCCCCGCCACTTTAATTCAGGCTCCTTAACAATTTCAGGCGGACGTCTGGCTGCTACAGCTTCTCAAAGACACATGGCGCAGAAACAAATGTCCAATAAACAACTAGACTCAAATTATCGCTTTATAAACGCGCTCTTTTCCCAGATCTGGCATATTTTAGTTTCACCGCCATACTCCTCGTTTTCGTCAGAACTCATCCTCTCCCAGCTCCAGCTGTATTAAATACACGGGCAGCGCTGAGTGACGCGCGTGTTGACCAATAGGAAAGCGAGAGGGAAACGTACTTAAATCGGTCAGCCAATAGAAGCGTTCAAGGGGCGGGACTTGGAAAAAATCATACTTGGTTGAATGGCAATACAAAAGCCCAGTGAAGCAGCGAGAGGACTGATGCATAATCAATAGTGTGTTCATCGGCCTCGGGAAAACCACAGCACACAGCGCTGCACTGAGCCAGCTCACACAGTGCGGACGAAAAACAGCAGCCGGGCTCTAGTCATCCTATCCGAGCGTCAACGGCATGATTGAAACGTGTCCGGCACGAGAGGCTTTCCTCACCGATGGACAGCGGTGAGGTCAGGACGGCGTGAGTGACGGTTTCTGCTGTGGTGCATCATCTCATATAAGGGGATATAGGAGCGCTTGGCTTGTCGGAGCAGCGCGGATCGTGATGCTTCCTGAGCGGAGAGAAGACCAGCCTGCAGGCATCGTTTCCACGCACAGGTGAAGGGCTCTGTGGAAGCGGTGGAGAGAAGGAAGGACGGACGGACGAACGGATGGATGAGTTAGTGAGCGAGTGAGTGCAGGCTGCACCATGGAGCCGTTTTGTGACACGGTGGATCTGCTCTTTGGGCCACGCGTCCCACAACGGGTTTTGGGAATGATGTGGGAAGCTCACGCACGCACTTTCCTGCTTCCCCTTTTTCTTTTTTGGGAATGTAAAAACGCACAACTACTTGCGCAGCACCTGCACGAATGATCCCTGCCATCTGAGAAGGAAAATGAGGATTGGCGTTAAAAGACACGGAGCGGACTCCCCGTGCGGTTGGGCTGGGACGCGTCCCCACAGATCAGACTCATTAGAGTGCAGATTTAATTATTGCTAAATCACTCAAGTACTCTGAATCAATTTGTGGTGTTGCTTCATGAGCTGCTTTTTATATTGAACACCCCATATGCGTTCATTCTGTCTCGTGCAGGCTTTCAAAAATGATGCCAGCGTACTCTCCAGGGCTTTTAGTAACAGGATGTGTGGTTTTCCAGTCTCTATAGAACTGCGACTACTGGATCTCCGACTGGCCTTATGTGTGACTGCTGTCCTGACATGCTATAGATCCTAGAATGCTGACACTAAGTGTTGTGGAAACTAACGATTCCCCCTGATCCCCCAACCCCCCACACCCCACCCTGGACTCATTAGAGGGGTAGTGTTTGTGACAGCTCCGTCATCACCATCATCATGTCCAGGTCGAACAGCGTGAGCCCCCCTGGGCTCGGCCTGAGGGGAGGGACCGAGCACAGGTCAGCTTGGGGCGAGCGTGAGCCCGTGGCCAACGGCTGTCCGGGCAGGCTGGCGCGCTCGAGCGGCCGGTGGAGGGAGGTGGAGGGCCGAGGGACAGGGACCACCACCACTACCAACGCCGCCCCAACCAAAACGAGGATGAGTTTGAGGTCCAAATCCGCGTGGCAGGAGCGCGGCGACGAGGGCGGGGTACGCGCCAAGTCTGTGGAGCTCGGCCTGGACGAGCGGAGAGCCAGGACCAAGGAGGAGGAGATGATGCAGCAGCACCAGCAGCAGGAGGAGGAGGAGGAGGACCGCGGGGAGGAGGAGCGGCAGCGGCAGCTCGCGCCCGACGCTCGCGCCTTCTCAGCGGCTGCGTGCTGCAGCGGCGTCATGCGCGTCTTCAGCTCCAAGAAGTTCCGCTCGGAGAAGCTGGAGCGCCTCTACCAGCGCTACTTCTTCCGCCTGAACCAGAGCAGCCTGACTATGCTGATGGCCGTGCTGGCGCTCGTGTGCGCCGTCATGCTGTGCTTCCACTGCGCGGGCGGCCCGTGCTACAACGCCTATGTGCTCACCTTTTCGTTGGCCATCGTGCTCGTGCTCGCGCTCATGCTCGCGTGCAACCGAAGCGCCTTCCACCAGGACCACATGTGGCTCGTGTGCTACGCTGTGATCGCCGTGCTGCTCGTGCTGCAGGTCGTGGGCGTGCTACTCGTGCGCCCGCGCAGCGCCTCGGACGGTGTGTGGTGGACCGTCTTCTTCATCCACGTCGTGTACACGCTGCTGCCCGTGCGCATGCGCGCCGCCGTCGGCACCGGAGTGGCGCTGGCCGCCATCCACGTGGTGGGATCGTGGAAACTCAACGAGCAGGACGAGCTGCTGTGGAAACAGGTAGGTGGGTGGGTGAGCGAGCGTGCGTAAAGGCCAACGGGGTGTCCTAGGGGGGTTTGTGTGAGTGCGCTGCTGAATGGTGGCCCTCAGGGTGGTTCCAGGTGCTCTGGACCACCAGGTGATGCTGAATGCTTTAGGAAATTCTTGCCCCCCCCCCCCCAGATTTCCAGTTTACAGATGCGTTTAGTTGTGGTGGAGCAACAGGTGATGGTGAATACTTTAGGAAGTCATTGCTCATGTGTACTAGTGCATTCATTCTAGAGCAATGATATCAATTGGGGTGTTGAATAATGCAATGTATCTGTCATCAAGGGTACACACATGCCAGCTGTTGTCCCATAATATCCGGAATTTTGCTATTACAATACAAGGAACAAGCGTAAGAGTGCCTTCAGCATATTCTGGGGCATCAGATAACAGGGAAGGACTCCTGGAGCGGAATTTCGTGCAACTCTAGGTAATGTAAGCCAAATGTGAAAACTGGGGCCCACCAGAGTTTTCTTTACATTTCCTACTAGTAGTTAGGCTTGTCTGCTGTTCTAAGTCGGAATCCTGTGTTGTGAAAGAGCCTCTTGATGTTTGAGAAAGGGATTAAGGCTTGGAACATGCTGCAGATCAAAGAAAGTTCAGCGAGTGGTCACTGAGAAAAAGGAACTCCCCAGATCCAGTTATTGATATCAGGGCTGGATAATGATATCAGAATAATATTGGTACCGGCTGATATTCAGGTCTGCAGAGGTGTACATGGGGAAATATATATTGTAACTGGCCCAGAGAAAATTCCCAGAATGATGTATATGATGACTAGGGCTGCACGATACTGTCATTGCAATGAAAACATATTCAGGAGTTTTCACCATATGGCTTGAACAGCACTACTTAGTCATAGTAAAATCTGTAAATAAAGATGCTGAGAAATGACTTTTTAACACTCTTGTGAGTGTAAACCATGTTTTCTTGACTCGTATTGCTCTAAAATAAGTTTCGCACTATGGCAGGTTGGCGCTGTGACTACTCCTCTCTCTGTATTCGCAAAGCCGTGAGTCAGAGTCCAAGAACTGTGCAGGTCTTTTCTTCTGTGTCAAGCAACAAAAAAGTTGTAGCATGAGTTTTCGTTCTTTACATTGCATGTCCTGCGATTGCACATGCCCACATCGCGATGACCATGCTGGAAAGTTATATTGTGCAGCTCTAATGATGAGTATGCATAAGACAGTTAAAGGTGGGTTATAACTAGTCATGTTGCCCCAGTCAGGTGCTCTTAAATGTCACTGGTGTATCCTTTTCCGATTACTATACTAGAAACATGTTGACTCGAGCACCAAACAAAGCAGAACACAGATAAGGTGAGCACTTCATAAACTTCGGTTCCTGATGCTGAATGTACGTAGAAGTTCCACTGTAGTTCCATGTACTGAGTGCACAAGGTATTTTTCAATCAGAGATCTTTCTGTAGTCCAGGTTGGCTGCATCTGCACAGTCCTTGTTTTAGTGTGAAGTAATTGACTTTTACCTGATCTGTAGTTTTTTAAGCTCCACTTTAAACCTCTGGAGACTAGCACTGATGACTCTTCTGGTTGCTATGGTAACCTGCACCAGCCCAAGCACTCATCCACGTTTTCTATTGGCTGGCGCATCCCGCAGCATGCGTCTGTCGGACGCACGATCAGATGCTGTTCGAATGGGCCGAGTGGTGAAGACTGAGAGGCTTATGATTAGTGACTAAGCAGAATGAGAGGAATATGTCGATCTGGCTGGCCAAATGGTACAGATGGCTGTCCGTCACCCGTTTGCCAGGATCTTTAGAGTAGTGCGGTGGCTGTGCGCGGGTGTGCGAGCAAAGGCGCCTTTATCCTAAACTTTTTGGACTCCCTGAATGGCGGCGCAGCGTTGGCAGTATCATAATTCAGGATTCTGTGGCTGCACATCAGGGCCACTTTCATGTGCCAGATGCAATGTGCTGTAGCCAGGGAGACCGTTTTCATTGCGCCTGGTTCGGTGATTCAGTCATGTGATTTGGCCCACTTTGCCAAAGATGACTTAGTCTGGTATTGTTTTCTATACTAACACAATTTCACCAGAAAGCTGTCTAATCGCTCTGGTTTGATGACATGACTGGGAAGCCTGTTGGAAGGAGAAACCTATGATAAGTGAGGAGCTGCATGATCTGCATGATATTCCTCCTAAAGCAGGTCACGTTCCTGGCTGCCTTTTTATTATGTTACCCTGCACCTTTTAAACCTTTTATTAATTTGAATGCGATTACAATTTCCCTGTCCTCTCATTCCAGTGAGTCATTTGGTCACACTTTTGGAACTGCTGGTATTTCTGTACTTTGCAAAGAATGCAGTGGAAGAAACAGCATGGGGGTGGATGAGTGAGGCTGCGAGCCTGCAGAAATGGTGAAGCACTGGGTTTTTGGATGGCCAGCACTGTGTACAGTCCTGCTACCTTTATACACCTTGTATGTCATGGCTTGGTGTAGCATCCTATTAACATATCATCGCTGTCCAAAGAAAAACAAGTATCCTCATAAAACAAATTTACAGGAGCAGCCATTAAATTACTTATATTTTAATGTAAACCAATGGAGCCAGACTTTTTGTCCAAGCATTGTGCCATTTCTGTTGGTCCATTCACCATGACATTTTCACACAATGTTAACACCAGCTGCTGTGTTCAAATGATGCATAATGGATGTAAAAATATGAAAGACAAAAAAAAAATGAAGACATGTTCTTTGGACAGCGACAGTATATATGAATTGTATCAGTAGGGGTGTTAGCACACACATACATATACATATATATATATATATATATATATATATATATATATATATATATATATATATATATATATATATATATATATATATATATATATATATGTGTATGTATGTATGTATGTATGTATGTATGTATGTATAGTATATTTATTTATAGTATAGTGTGTATATATACACTCAAAGACGCAAGTATCCCTAACACAAATGTAAGCTCACTGCTCACACAGTCCCGTTGAATGGGGTGTGTGGGAACGAGCTGCTGTGTTTGTTGCTCTTTCTGCACAATGCTGTTGTCCTTAGCATATCAGATCTCTGTGTTTACTTGGCTCCCAGTAGGGCTCTCCAGTAGAGGGCCAGGTTTATGAGATCCTGGGACGAGGCTTGTATAAGAAGTGCTCTCATAATTAAATGGAGATGACTCACAATCAGCGGGCTGTGCCGATCGATCCCGCGCCGCCTGAAATGGAAATTTCGGAAGACGAGGGCCAGCAGGTGCCACCTTGCTGCTTTCTGAACCTAGATAAAGCCAAAGAGTTGACCACCAAAGTTGTGCTTAATCAATACGTGTCGACATGAAGGCTGAAATGCCATTATCAATTACTTTTGAGCAGCATCTTGTGCGTTTGTGCTGCCCTGCTTCGAATCGCCCAATTCAAGATAACCTTTAAAACAATTAAAAACCCCCTCACGTCCACCTGGACCAGCTTTGTGCTAATAAGTCGTTTCCTATGCTCCGGGCACTCGGCATCAAAGGGTAATCAGGGAAGACTAAAGCTTTGCAGGGGTGTAAACAGTAAGTTGTCAATGTTCCTCATAGTGTTATCTTATAGGAAACACCAGTGTTCTTTTGAATTTATTAATGTATGTGTGGTCTCTTGTGTGCTCCTAAGGCATCTCCCTCGTGTGCTTCATTAAAGCTAGATGAGGGCTGAGGAAGCCACTTAGCGGGGGTCCCTCCCTTAAGAGAAGCGAAGGAGGTGGACGGAACAGAGCCCTGCTCTGGCACACCACCAGCGGCAACAAGCTTTTTGTGGCCACTTGTCATTAAGTTGGCCCGCACCATAACGTGCAGGCCGGACGGAATTTAAAACAGATGACCTGACTTTAATGTTCCTTTGAGATTCAACCCCCCACGAAAGCGCTGACTCTCCTCCAAGCTGGGCTGAGTACGTGCTCCGTGGAGCAGTTGCTAGAAAAACATTATCCCTGGAGACTTGGGAGTCAAAGAGCAGACGGTCGAGCTCGGTGGCCTTTTGACACTCGCTTTCAACTCTGGATCATGTTTGCGGCGAGGATTATTTGGTCTGGATTGTTTGGTTTTGTGATTAGGTCCAGATAACCTGCCCTGAAGAAAGCTAATCTCGCGTTCTTTAGGGTGTCTGTCGGACTGTAGGGCTCTGTTTTTCCTCACGCAGTCGTGGGAGTGAGTTACCTCTCAGGAACCCACTTCTACCTTGTCCCATCTGAACACAGACCTGCGCTAGGCCTTCCTGTATCTTAGCAACCAAGGTCTTTCTCTTTTTTTCCCCACACCTTCTAGAAGCACTTAGAGCTTCCTTGTGAGAAGACCCCTGTCTTTTCATCTCTTAACCCTCCAGTGAGTGTGCAGTCGCTCCGTTAGAGGTTCAAATTGAGGTAATTAAGACACAACTGCTTCGGGAAGTGTCGGATGTGTCGTCTTTTATTTATTTTTTCCCCCCCCATTTCATTTTTTTTTTTTTTTTTTTACATTCTTCTTTTCCCAGTTGCCCCACACTGTCTTTGTCCTTTTGTTAATAATGAATATCTGTGGGTGTTCTGTGATCTTCTAAATGAGTGGCTTTGTCTGAGATGCATCATGTAGCTATCATTCGGAACTGGTTCTGACAGCAGGTCACAATGCGAGGCACCTCCTGTCTGAAACCTCTGATAAATATGGAAGTGCACAGAGGGCATGAGAGCAGCGGGCTGAAGGACTGTGCTTTGTGCCATTTCGTCTCCCACCCCCACTCCTGTCCCTCTCAAACCACCTACTCATGCTCCACACGAAACACAGTGGAACACCAGGAGCACACCTTTCGCTGGCACATCAAACATTACCCTGCTTTGTTCGTCTTGAAGTTGAGGCTTTTTACTTTCATTGTCTTCTCCTCTTTCTTCGCATTAGGGTTATGTGGTAATGCTCAGTCGCCTGCTACAGCAATGGAGCATGTCTTGCGCTGAAGACTGATGAATGGCTTTATATGAATTTACCTCAGTATTGACTCAGACTGATCTTGTCAATATTTGGCCACGAGCTTCTCCTTGCCTCTGTTTGAAGTCCAGCCTCTTAACACGATAAGAGCGTGATATGTTTGCATGTTGTGTGTGCAATTGATAATTACTGTAGAAACTCTGGAATTTGTCTTTGAACACGAGGCCTGCATGTATCATTTACTCTAGAAATGGTACTTTGCTTTCTCTCCACCTATTGCTTTTGTTTACACTTTTGCTGGGGAACCACTGATAAAGAAGTTGTAGGTCACTAGCGATACCTGGTAATTAATGCTTTGTTGTGGCCGATATTGATGCCAAAAACTGATAACTCCCTTTTTCGGTCAATTTTCTTGCAGAGAGTCTGCAGCCATCATTGTGGTAACTTCCTCTCGTTGCCCGGCCTCACATAAGTTAAGCAGGAGCAGAGCATTAAACATGCTTGACAAAAGGTTCAAATATGCCATTGCAGCAGTGCTGCTTCCTCATCCTCCCATCTGGGCTTGTTTAACTCAACACAACAGTGACTATGTCCTCTTGTGGTACAAGTGGTATGTTGGGGCTAGCTGGTTAGCATGCTAACATTGTAGACATGTCTGCAACATAATGCATAGACGTAATTGATCATATTAGTTGATTAACATTTGATTGAGAAGCTGCTGAACCTTTTGATTGAGTTTAGTGCAGCACAGTTTGTAAAATATTGAAAATGCCTGTGTGTGTGTGTGTGTGTGTGTGTGTGTGTGTGTGTGTGTGTGTGTGTGTGTGTGTGTGTGTGTGTGTGTGTGTGTGTGTGTCTGGGTGTGTTCATCCACCCCTATGTGGATAGTATTTCAATTATTCAGGTTGGAGGAAGCTGTTCTCCCAAGCCATGGGACCTGCATGGTTACCATGCACTTTCTATTTTTAACAGCATCTGTTTGGTCCCCCCCACCTGTGATGCTGAATTGTTTACTTGTAAGCTCAGCAGGAGATGCTCAGAGGCGAAGTTATTGCTCTGTAATTTTAACTGCTGCATAGTCACTCTGAATTAGAGCCATTGATTATGTGTGTATTGAACCCCACCAGTATATTTAAATGCCACTCCTGAAGAACAGTGTTTTTTTTCTGAGCTATCATTTAATGTTTACAGTAATGTGGTTTACGCATTTTGCATTTTTTTGCTGTTTGTGGGATATACCAATGCATGCATTTAATTCCATTGACTTGCTTCGGATCTCTATAGAAACATAAAGGCTATCAGATAGAGAATGGACTGCAGAGAAATAGAAATGTTCTGGGGAGTGATTTCTAATTAGAAGCAATAATAAATAACTTCAGTTTGTATTCAAATTGTGCACCATTGTGTTTTTTTTTTTTTCTTTTCTTTTATCTAAGGGCTTCCTGTGGCTACTGTGAGATGATCGACCCAGATTCTTGTATCCCCTTAATTGGGCCTTTGTCCTTTTGCTGACCCTGGTGCAGGCCCAAGTGGTCCAGTGATTCATAGTGAAACCCAGTGTTATATGTGCTGGTTTGCTCTGTAAGATGAGTTGAAATCGCGGCACAGAGGGACATCAGGGCAACGCCTTGGTGTTGTGCAATAGCCTTTGTTGAGCCTCATAAAGATGTTTTGGTATGTGTATTAGGCACTTTATTGCCATATTGTCGTGTCTTTTTTCTAAAGCTGCAGTGTTTAAATTTTTCTTCCTTCTGCCCGAGTCATTTATGTAAACACAGTGGAGGTTGTGTTATCTCACTGGTTAATCTAGAGTATAGTAATTGGCAGTTACTGGGTCTTCTTTGCACTGTAGTGATGTTTCTGATGTTTCCTAGTTGCTCTAGTTTTTTATGAGCCTAATTGCTCAGGCTCATAGTCGTGACAAAGTCTCTCAATGCAAATATTCTCCAAAGACTGTATTAGGGCTTTTCAATGCACTCTCAGGATTACAAAAGGGATCGGAGAGATGAGACAATTGCCTGGCTTTCCCTCAAATAATCAGCCAGGCTCCCTCTCAGCACCAGCCAGTCAATGTGCTTTGCAGATTTCAACATCTGTTCTGATTGATTGCGTCATTCAATACAGTGATTTGCACATGGTGAGCTAGTGTTTCTCTGTTATGCACATGATGCAGCTCAGAAAGTTCTCCAAAGCTAAAGATGGCTAAAGATAAATGCTGTAGGTTTCCCCAGTCTGAATCATGAGCAGCAATACTGGAGGTCCTGTCGGATTTGAGTGCTGCCAGCCAAGACTAATATCGTTGTGCACAGTGATTTCACTGAACACCTTGAAATGGCCTATTTTCAGCTCAGAGAAGCTGAGGAGATGTGGTTGTTTGACAGTAGGGATGAAGGCACTACTGGATTTCTAAAACCTTTGTCAGGTCAGCCGTTTTCTAACCTTTAACCTCCAGCCAATTATCCTACCTAATTTAATGCAAAGACACGGACAGTAATACTGCGTATTATTCTGTAGTGTGTCCGGGTCCATCTGCATAGGGCTGAGCACTGTGTGGTATGAGAAAGGGGAGCTCAGTAGCATGTTGTTTAGATATACCGCTGGATGTGCTAAGACTTAGTAGCCAGCCTGGCTTATCTAATCGACACATGCACATTCCTACTGTGGATATTTTCTGACTCTGTGTAGGCGCCTCCTTACATTGTTTTTCAGTAGTATGTATTAGGGCTTTGTTAAGGCTGTCTATCCAACATGCTCCAGTTAGAGGAATATAAATGTGGAAAGTTTGCTGATGTTTTGAGTTACTGGCAACTATCAGAGACTAATCTCTTTTTCAACAAGAAAAGGTTATTGTAACACTGACCCCTTTTCTGTTTTGCTTATATTTTCATAGCAGGCACTAAGAAGTTGACTCTTATTAGACAGTAGACCATTCAGATTGTTCAGATAAAAAGCAGCTCTATTACGCTGTACACTTAACCATTGAGTGCTTAGGCATTTTATCATGTACACTCATCATCAAAAAGAATAGCCTCCCCCAGAAGGAAGTGTTTCATTGTAATTTTATTGAGAAGGAAGATAAAGGTTACCAGGAACAATAAATTATGATCATTTAGACTGATACCGGCAGTATTTTATCGCTGTCCAAAGAAAAACAAGTATCTCCAAAATGGCAACTTTGTAGGGGAGGCCAAAAACCTCTTTTAACTTCAATGTAAGTTAGTGGAACCAGACATCGTTCCAAACAGTTATGGGCCATTTCTGTTGGTCCATTCGTCATGAGATTTTCACTCTGTGTAAACAGCAGCTTATGTGTTCAAATAATGCATAAAAGTAAATTTGGACAAAAGTGAAGATGCATGTTTTTGATTGGACAGAGACTGTTTTTATTTATTTATTAGCTACGCATACAGAAGTAATGTCTCTCAGTATGGCATTGAGCCGCCATGTTTGCTAATGCAACATGCCAGACATCCCAGCACGGAGTTGTAGAGGCTCTTAATGGTGTCCTCTAATAACTTTTCCCATGCAGGTTAAACATTCTCGCACAGTTCCTGCAGATTTGGTGGTAGGGGTGGAGGTGGAGTGACACTAGACCGTTTGAATGTGTGACACATGACAACACACCTTTTGTGCATGTGACGTGTGCCACGGTGCCTCCCCACACTGATTCTTTGGTTAGCTCCACCACGACAAAAGTGAGTATCGTCACTGAAGATGTCCGGCTGCCATTGTGAGTCACTCCATGACAGACTGGCACGACACCATTGCAGTCTTTGCAGATACTGACGTGGTGTTAAGGGCAGTCATTGTAACGGTTTGCATGCATGAAGTCCTGGCACTAACAGGATGACTCATGGTGAGAGTCACTGCTCGCTGAATGTCTGCCTTCGTGGGTGCTGGTTCACTATGGAGTCCCACAATTCCACCCCTCTTAAACTCTTCCGACTTCTTAAATTGCTCTGGAACTCTTCTCTGAGGCTTTCTGCACAACAGCATGAGGAAAGCACACAGACACAGGATAACCTTATCTATTCAGGTACAGCAATAAGACCCGTCCCTGCTTATGTCAAATGCATGGTGGAGCATAAAGCTCGAATCCCTCATATGTCTCACAATGTCAGGTTTTTTTTTTTTAATGAGACTGCATTCTTCCTTTAACTCTCTCTTTTATTTGAATTACAAGGTCTTTAAATTGTCAAAGTAGGAAAACTGCTACATGCATCATACGTGAAAACTAACAGTGCTACTCACATAGTGAGTCTGTTCACACAAATTTTAAGGGGAAGATTCCACAGTTCTAAAACTGTATCAGTTTGATAGCCTTAGTATATCAAGCAGTGTCAGTTACATGTGAACCAGGGATGGCGATATTAATAGTTCATCTGCGCAATGACTGCATCATAATTAGGAGGCTCAGAGGCACCAAGTTCAGGGGCAAAATGTACAAAGGACAAAATGTGTTGCCAGCGTGAATGATTATGGATCAGGGACAGTTTTAAAGACAGCAGTTATGAGCTCCTTATTTGGGCATGTTGCTGACTATGATGCATGACCTCACAGGTCTGTTATTTCTTGCCTCTTATTCTTCATCAGTTTTCCCTGAAGAGGTTGGTTTTGTTCATATAGCACGTTCTGCTCATGATGGACATCAAGTCTGCATGTATTTTTTTATGTTTTCTTTGAGTTCAGTCTGTATCACTCTGATGGAGTCTGATATTCCAGCAAAATACTAGTAAGTTCACCATAGTGAGCAACGTCAGATGAGACAATAGTGTATCTGTGTGAATGTTATAAATAACAATACAGGCTGATATCGAGCAATCAATATACCAGCCAAGCATCATGGCCTCATCTTAAATGGAGCACATAACCGTGCACTTGTATTTCAGAGGCTCTTTTGACTTTACCTAGCATAAATGAAAGTCGTGGTGACTGCAGTGCAGCATTCTGCACACTATGCTGATGTTGTGGTAAACCTGTAATGTGACAGTGGTATCTGTTGTTGCGCTTTCCAGGAAAGGAAACTGGCTACTCTTTACTGGAGCCAAGCAAATGACCTGTTCCCTACTAGTATGATATTCAAATAACTTCAAACGAATAGAAACTGCGGACCTCTTAGTGTTTGTTTTGTTTAAAGTTAATGGTCAGATCCTTTAAGCCAAGTCTCTATAAACATTTTAGAGAATGTTTATTATTCAGAGCTTTTTGTCATGATCTCATCTAATCTTTGCGTAAGTCGTTCCGACATTGTCTGGCTGTCAGACTTATTATGCGTAAAGTAGGTTCAAATTATGCACCAAAATGCAAATCCTTGGCCAAACCTGAAAGGGAAAATCAGGATACAGTGGGACAGAAATGGAAACCAGAAATTTAGAAAAGCTGAGGAGGAGTTGTTTACATAAAGGAAAGTTTTCTGAAAAGTTTACAGTATTTAGGCTACACTATGTGTCCAGAAATGCAACATCAGTAAGAGTTATGGAAGACAATGACCTCCATTGTTGCTCAATATTCTTTGCACATCAAAAATTAAGGCCACAATTTGTGTTTTGCATGCTTGCTGGGACTTTCCTTCCTGCTTCCTTTGCTGCGTGTTGGGTGAAAGTAAACCTGTGCTGGAGGAGTTATTGGTTGTTTTCCCATTTTTTGATATTGAACAGGAACAATGATTACAAACTGTCAACATTCTTTACTGTTGATCAGCTGCTACTCTGATCTTAGTGCATATACACTCCCCGGCATGCGAGAGTCGAGGGGATGGTGTTGTTAATGGTAATTTCTTGGTTTCTTTCCCATTGTAATTACAGTGGGGTGCGAAAGTTTAGGCAGCCTTGTTAATTTTCCTGATTTACCTTTATAAAGCATTGATTGTTTAGAAAAAAAAATTGCATTAAATATATCATATAGGGGACAAACACAGTGATATTTGAGAAGTGAAATGAAGTTTATATGATTTACAGAAAGTGTGCAATAATTGTCTAAACAAAATTAGGCAGGTGCGTAAATTTGGGCACCAAAAAAAAAACCTTTAGTAGATCCTCCTTTCGCAGAAATAACAGCCTCTAAACGCTTCCTGTAGCTTCTAATGAGAGTCTGGATTGTGGCTGAGGGTATTTTAGACCATTCTTCTTTACAAAACATCTCTAGTTCATTCAGGTTTGATGGTTTCCGAGCATGGACAGCTCTCTTTAGGTGACACCACAGATTTTCAATAATATTCAGGTCTGGGGACTGAGATGGCCATTCCAGTACGTTGTACTTGTTCCTCTGCATGAATGTATTAGTAGATTTTGAGCAGTGTTTAGGGTCGTTGTCTTGTTGGAAGATCCAGCCCCGGCGCAGCTTCAGCTTTGTCACTGATTCCTGGACATTGGTCTCCAGAATCTGCTGATATTGATTGGAATCCATGCGTCCCTCAACTTTAACAAGATTCCCAGTCCCTGTACTGGCCACACAGCCCCACAGCATGATGGAACCACCACCAAATTTTACTGTAGGTAGCAGGTGTTTTTCTTGGAGTGCTGTGTTATTTTTCCTCCATGCATAACGGCCCTTGTTATGCCCAAATAACTCTATTTTAGTTTCATCAGTCCTCAGCACCTTATTCCAAAATGAAGCTGGCTTGTCCAAATGTGCTTTAGCATACCTCAAGCGGCTCTGTTTGTTCAATCTTTGTTTTCAGGTCATTTGAAAGTTGTTTTGAGACTCCCATGCTGCGACTGTTCATAGAAGATGCAAAGAGGAGAAAAACTTACAATTGCCCACCTTAAATACCCTTTCTCATAATTGGAGTCACCTGTGTATGGAGGTCAAGGGTCACTGAACTTACCAAACCAAATTTGAGTACCAATAATTAGTTCTAAAGGTTTTGAAATCAATAAAATGACAACAGTGCCCAAATTTATGCACCTGCCTACTTTTGTTTAACCAATTATTGCACACATTCTGTAAGTCATATAAACTTCATTTCACTTCTCAAATATCACTGTGTTTGTCCCCTATATGATATATTTTATGCAATTTTTTTATCCAAACAATCAATGCCTTATAAAGGTAAATCAGGAAAATTAACAAGGCTGCCCAAACTTTCGCACCCCACTGTATTTTAAAGTCTTTTTGTTGGGGGTCTTATATATTTTTTTATTTGATGAAATCCAAAAGTGCAATTTATGTCCGTTCTGTGTACCTTTTTTTTCTTTTCTAACACATTAGCAAGTACTTAACAAAATCCACAGAATCACAGAACTCTACACAATCATTTTCTTAACTTACAATACATTCAAAATGTCACACCCTCTGTCTCATGTTGTATTGCTGGGTTTTATTTTGCCGAACTAGCTTTTGAACCAACTGCTACTTTTGTTTTTACTTTTTTTTATTTTTTTTTAGATAAGATACTTTAACTTGCACTTACTATTAGTCATTGTTTTAAAGCTAAAACAATATTGATATAGTAGCTTTTGAGTATATTAAAAAGTGTCTCATACACTACAGTATTCTAGTGGGTCGTTACTGCTTACATTTCCAAGCACTCAAGTAAACTTCTGATGCATTTGTACTTTCCTGAGTACTTTCACATGATAATACTTGCAGTATTTATAAGAACAAGAGTTAATTTTGCAGCCCATTTGGTCAGATTCTAAAAGAGTGTTGCAACAGGGCTACGTCACATTCTGAATTAACATAATGAAACGCAGATCACTGACGCTTTAGTCGCAAAGGGAGCATCTTAAAGTGCATAAAACAGATGTCTTTTAAGTTTCCTGTGCTTTTAGCTAGTAGAAGGCAGATCACATCAGATCGCTTGGCCTGTCATGACCATAAGAGTTTATTGTTGTATTAAGTACCATCAAGTTGTTTCCAACTCTTGACGGCCATATGGACAGTGTTCCTTCATGTTATCCTGTCTTCTGTTTGGGCCTTCAGGTTTCTGAATTGCTTGTTCATGATTCCTCTAATTGTATCCATCCATCTTGCTGCTGGTTGTTCTTTTTACTTTCATCAGTTCCATGCATAATGGCCTAACAATTCATTGTTGTGTAAATAACAGTGATAAACTCTCCTTTCTGGTCTTTTTTAGAGGCCAGATTGGCTGATTAGCTGTCTCGCTTCCCGGCAGCGTTTACATAATAGCTAACACTGGTTGTACTGGAGAGTAGAAATGATACCTACACTAGATTGTCTGGAGTTATGTAGAAATAAGTGTGGAGTCCAGCAAAGGACTCTCATTATACTAGCATGCATGCTAAGAACATTAAATCTTTCTGTAAGTCTAACAGTTGTGGAAAATATCAAATAATAATTGAAAGTTTTAAATAAATGTGATTGGAAGATTGATGTATTTTTTCTTATTTAACTAAGAAGTCTAGGGGAAATGTTATGCACTGTTCAAGCTGTCCCGTATTTAAAGGACTGGTAATCTACATTACTGAAACATCATGTTTAGCACTGAATTCTTTCAAATATGTTTGGTTGTTATTTGTTTCTTCAGTTCTTAAGAAAATGTAGAGTTAGTTATTTTTGGGTGTTTTAATAAATGATCAAAAAGAGACCAATATCCAGCCTAATACCCAAGTCTTTTACTTTACAGCACATTTAATGAGGGTTCTTTACTTTTTTAGTAATTTTGCTGTTGTATAAAAGTAATAACATATGTCACATGTCTGAGAGGGGTCACATATATCACAGCCATGATGACGATAATATCTTCCTCATTGTCATTACCATTATCATCATGACTGTGATGTTATTCTTAACTACACCCTCCCACTTATGTTGTTGCATTGCTCGGTTACATTTTTTTATTTTGGCCAGCTAGCTTCTGGACCACCTGCTACTTTTGTACTTCTACCAAAAGTTGTCTAAAGTTGTTTTTCAGTAAGATGCTTTAAATTCCAGTAATAAACTGAAACATTATCATTATAATTCTTAAGCATGTTCTGAGTTTCTTGGTTACTCTACCCACAGTTGTCTGTAAACAGGGCACAGACACATGACGGAACATCAGCATATAACTTGTAATGTACTATATTATCATAAAACCAATTTAGCTTGGTATCATGTCCTGTTAGAGCATAACATGAATTATGCAGTAATATTATTTCTGACTGTAGCCAGCTGACATGGACCATAACATTTATAAAAATCACAGTCCTTGGCTGTTGCATGCTCTCTAAAAGATGGTGTAAAGCCGGCCTTGGCAAAAGGGCTCGCCCACATAACAGATGCCATTGTTTTCTAGATGTCTGCGTGTTGGTGGCTGTGGGACAGATTTAAAATTTCAGTCTGCTCTTGCTCCTCGGCCCACCAGTGTCACCACCCCTTTTTTGTTCTGCTGGCCTTGAAGGAGAAAGGGAAGCACTTTTCTAAATGACCCATTTTGACCTATTATCTGTAGCATCAGGCACGTCATGTATTGGACTTTTGTATGATGCTATGACCGCTGAGTGAGGCAAACAGTCGCTCCTTTAGAGGGAGGAAAGGGCAGTGGGAGGCTTGCCTCGTTCTCATCTCAAACTCCTGTGATGAAAATTTAATGTGGCCTTCTGATACTTGTTGCCTTGAATGTATATTTCTTCTCTGTCCCTGCAGTGCATGATGTGATAAATATTTATAAAGACTGTAGAAAGGATTATTCTGGCTGCTTCCCACCCTCCTTAGGCCTGCTGTAGACGACACTAGTACTGCTATCGTTAAGAGCCAATAGGGGCTTATTTGGGTGTTTGCATTGTGTTTACTTGTGTATTATTCAGAGATGCAGCTCTGACTCCATCCTAGTCTTGTGCTGCTGGAGAGTGTGATAACCTTTGATGCTCAACCTGGTCAAAAAAGGAAAGGGAATTTGACGGACATGCAAAACGACCAATCAAAAGCTTGCTGACAGGCCTGACCTATAGAAAGAGGCAGTCTTGAATATGGAGCCACATCGTAAACAGTCCCTCGAGAAACAGACATATACAGAAATTTAAATCCTGACCGGGATTGGTCACTCCAGTCCACAATGTCAGACTCTATGTCTGGGCAAATAAATAGTGATTGTACCTTTTTAAAATGTGCACAGAAGAAATATTTTCACCTGGAAAATCAGCAAATTCATTTATAAATCATTTGACCACACCTAGGCTGGCAATACATTTATTCATGGCCACGGATTTATTTTGGCCCATGGCTCATAGACCTGTTGCCATTGTTTTCCTCCTCTGGAGTGAAATCACCTTTCATTATACTGTATGTGCAGCACTATACGTTATTGCTGTGTGATCAGTGAAATAAATAAAATCAACATTTATTTAAATAGTAATAATGTATTTACATTACTGTTATTATCATTTATGTATGTATGTATGTATGTATGTATGTATGTATGTATGTATGTATGTATGTATGTATGTATGTATGTATGTATGTATGTATGTATGTATGTATTTATTTATTTATTTACAGCTAATGTTGCAGCTTTAAAGAAATGCAGATAATAGAAAATTAAAAGAAAAGAAACAGACTGTTGTCAGTTCTCAGACACTTGTTAGTTAAATTTCCATCTGGTTGGTTTGTGAGAAAAATCTTCCATGTTGTACATGCTTTTGGTGCCATGTTGTGCATGGTAAGTATGTCAGGAAGTGGACTCAAAGCGCAAAACCCACTTGCTCACATTTTACTTGTCAGTGTTTAGATAAAATGTGAATGGTTCAAGAAGTCAAAACACTGGTGCAGCAGACAAATACAAGATGTCATGTTCCACTGTAGATTGTGCCATGCTGCAGACACTTTAACTGCTTTGTGAAGTTCTAAATGTGTGCTGTACTGTTGCGGGTTTTGAAGAACATCTTTTTATGTAGTCTTCACAACAGCTGTACTTAGAACAAAAAAGCATAAGGTCCAAATAAGTGTACCTGTGTCGAGCCGTGTCATGAATATTCCTGGACCAGATCATGATCTGATCGGAGGAGATCATTGTACATGTTAATACACTAATCATCAAAAGAATAGTTGCACAATAGTTGCACCAGTGGTGTCTGATTGCAGTGCTATTTAGAAGGAAGATGATGGAAAAATTTAGAATGATGTAAACAATATATATAGAACTACACCTACAAAAGTAGAGTCTCTCAGTGTGATGTCAGGTCACCATGTTTGCTAATGCAGCATGCCAGATGTTTCGGCATGGAGTTATAGAGGTTCCTAATGGTTTCCTGTGATGATCAATTTCATGCAGCTTAAATTATCTCACGCAGTTCCTGCAGATGTTGCGGTATGGGGGGCGCTAGAGTGACATCAGGCCTTCTGGACATGTGACGTGACAACAAACTGTTCATCTTGGCATTGAATAAGGAGCTCGTCACTGAAGATGACCCGGTGTCATTCTGAGTTACTCCATGACAGTCTGGCACAACAAGTTAAGTTAGGTTTATTTGTCATATGCACAACATGTCAGGACATTTATGCATTGAAATGCTTGTGGTGAGGCTCAGGTTGGTACTCTACAGGAGGACACCATTGCAGTGTTTGTCGGCGTTGATGTGGTGTTAGGTGCTAGGTGCAGTTATTGTAAAGTTGTGTGCATGTAGTCCTGTGTCATGCAGCTGTCTAACAACGATGCTGGTGCTAAAAGGAAGACTCATGGCGCACATCACTGCATCTTGAATGTCCGTAATTGTGGCTGTTGGGTCAGTCAGGTACAGCGATAAGGCCCGTCCTTCCACATGCATAGCTGAGCATGAATCATTCGTTTCACAGTGTCAAACCTATCCACCCTTTATTCCAGTAGGCTGATTCTTTCAGGGTGCAGCTATTATTTTGATGAGTGTATTCTAAAATGAAAGGATTAATAGAAACGGTTCTCTCTTGCACATTTTTCTGCATCATTTACAGAGAAGGACTTCTTGCCAGAATTTGTGTCCTTCAGCCGTAGCTACTGTAAAGCCGCCCAGTTATCTAAGGTTGGTTGTCACTCTGATTCTAAATAAAAGTGACAAATGTAGCCTTGCTCACATCATTGCTTTACTCCAGAGCGTCATAACAAGGTGAGCACAAGCTGGTGCTGAGCCCTTTGTGCTTTCAGGACTTCCAGAGGAAGGGCACATGAGATTAATTCTAACTGTGCCTTGAGGACTTGACAGCTAATGCTTTCAAATATGTTCAAGCGGCCAAATATGCTGCTGTCAGTTATTCAGTCCTACTCACAGCAATGGGCGAAGACTGCTAATTAGCCGCTCGGCTGCTATGGCAGATTCGCCATGTGGCGATTTCAAGCTGTTAACAGCTTTTTCATTCAGTCCTGCCAGTGTCCTGCTGCTTATGGAAGCCGGCACGTTTTAGATTGACGCAGCTCTGTGGTGTCTGAATCCAGCGCTCCCTTGGCACAGTGCTTTCTATTTTCTGAGAAGTGATCATGAATGATCAAGAAGAGTCTGATGACTCTGTTTAAATATTTCCCACAAACTGTCCAAGTGGTGTGTAGTGTGGAATACATTTTCAGTTATGTGCAACATACTTGTTGCCTGCCTTTAGACTTGTTTGCCTCACTTTAGACTAGACTACATTTTTATGGCCAAAAATATATGGGCACCTGCCCATCTTACATGGTCAATCCGTTTGTTAGACCTCCCAATCCAAAACCATGGTCATTAATGTAAAGTTGTTGGCCCCTCTTTGTGGTTATAACATCTTCAGCTCCTCTGGGAAGATTTTGCATAAGATTTTGTAGGGTTTCATATGGGAGTCTCCGCCCATTCAGTTAAAAGAGTATTTCTGGCATTGGAGGAGAAGGCCTGGCTTGCAGTCAGTTCATCCCAAAGGTATTTATTGGAGTTGAGATAAGAGGCTCTGTGCAGGCCTCTGGAGTTCTACTCCATGTTTTATGGAATTTGCTTTGTGCACAGGGGCATTGGAACAAGAGAGGGCTTTCCCAGATGCTTGATATTGTGCATGATAAATTTCAGCTTGTGTGGAGCTGCTTGAACTCGGAAACCCATTTTGTAAAGACACAGTTTTTATGCAAATCTAGCTTTCAGAGGCAGTTTTACTTAACCATGCAACAAAGTATGGGCTATTTTCACTCTGTGATTCTGCTATGCGAGTGGTATGGTGTCCTGCTTCGTGCCTGAGCCATTGTTGCTCCTTGAGGCTTTCATTTTAGAGTAATGCGGAGCAGGGCAGAGATTTTAGAGACTGACTTGTGGAAAAGGTGGTGTCCTATGAGAGCACCACACCAACACTGCCCGTGTTTGTTTGCATAAACTGCTTGACTGTATATTTGGTTTTATATACCTGTTAGTTTTTCGGTATAGTTACTAATTTCACTTGGTTTTAACATTTCTTTTCAAAATCAATGCATAGAATTCACATCACAGTATTGCCAAAGTTAAATAAACTAAAAGATAAATCTATGTTATGCTATCTATGAAAATTATGAACATGTTTGAAACAAGTGAAATCAGTGTATTGCTTTTTTTCCCCCTTTGGGTGGATAATCCTGCTTCAGTTACTTGTTTGGAT
Source organism: Prochilodus magdalenae (assembly GCA_024036415.1). Classification (NCBI taxonomy): domain Eukaryota; kingdom Metazoa; phylum Chordata; class Actinopteri; order Characiformes; family Prochilodontidae; genus Prochilodus; species Prochilodus magdalenae. The sequence continues at coordinate 314,039 of JAMWET010000761.1, forward strand.
GCATGTTTAGAAAGATTTCTGAAGCTTTCTGGTCTTGCACCGATGAGACATGTGAATACTCCTATAAAGTGTATATAGTGTGTTCTTGACCACTGCTGGCAGTGCTTTCCCATCCTGTTTCAGTATATCATCCACACGCTGTAGAAATTGACGGAGTTAAAATTAGCTCTAAATGCTATTTAGTGAGATGTCAGTTCAGTGTGACGAGAAGTGAGTGGGAGTGCTTGACAGTGACGGGTTTGAGCAGGGTCTTGTCAATAAGCCAGAGGCTAGAAGCCAGCATGTCAGTCCATTTCCAGCTGTATGTAATGATGACCACTCTGTAGGAGGAAGAGTCTCACTGACGTTTCCTTCTCAGAATAGGCTTGTGTGTTTTCAAAGCATTATTATATATGCCTGCAGTAAAATAATAATGTTTGACAGTTTCACTGCAAATGTTTCACGCCACCCAGAATCACTTCTTATCCCTACTGGACACGTTATGGGTATATTCTAGATTCACCAAACAGTTGACCTATAATCAGTACATGCAGATTGAAGAGAATTTTTTTTTTCCCTTCTTCTCCAGCTCTGGTCTGCAAAATAAATTGTAATCAGATGAATTTATCCTCAACGTTCTTATTCACTGGTTTTAATCAAATTGGTTTAAGCTGAACTGTGTGAAAGGAACATACCAGCAGCCAGCTTGTTTTCATTGTGGTAGCTTGATGGCTCTGTCAGTTGGTATCATTTGCAATATGAGGCATGTTGTTATTGGTTGTGGAAATGATCAATTGAGAGCACAAATCACTCCCACTCATTTCCTTTGAGAGATGGAGGTTTGTGCAAATTATGGCTACAAGTGATATGGCATTCTGAATACGGTGCTGATGCAAAAAATAATAGATGGGGTTTGCAGTGATCACTTCGTACCAGATATTGCCCCCACCGAGTGACAGTCTTCCCATGGAGTTATTTGATTGAATTATGCATCTAGAATTTTTTTTTTCTTAAATAGTGCCGTTGCAGGACGTTTTTGTCCACATCGACTGAGGCGTGCAGGTACGTGTGTAACATGTATTTGAGTGTCATAGGCGTGGAGGTAGTTGCTTGCATCAAGTTATGTAAGTTATATAAAAACTGTCTGAGGTGCATAGCTAAATAAATACTTAGATCTACAGTGAGGAAAATAAGTATTTGAACACCCCGCGACTTTGCAAGTTCTCCCACTTAGAAATCATAGAGGTGTCTGAAATTTTCATCTTAGGTGCATGTCCACTGTGAGAAACATAATCTAAAAAAAAAAATCCAGAAATCACTGTGTATGATTTTTTAATAATTTGTAATAAATGTTACAGCTGCAAATAAGTATTTGAACACCTCAGCAAAACATCAGCAAAAATTCTGGCCCTCAAAGACCTGTTAGTCCGCCTCTAAAAACTCCACCTCCACTCCACTTATTATTCTAAATTAGCAGCACCTGTTTGAGGTCGTTAGCTGCATAAAGACACCTGTCCACCCCACACAATCAGTAAGACTCCAACTACTAACATGGCTAAGACCAAAGAGCTGTCCAAAGACACCAAAGACAAAATTGTTGACCTCCACAAGGCTGGAAAGGGCTACGGGGCAATTGCCAAGCAGCTTGGTGAAAAAAGATCAATGGTTGGAGCAATTATTAGAAAATGAAAGAAGCTAAACTGTTTCCCCTGCTTAAATCAGCACACGTCCAGGCCCATCTTAAGTTTGCCCATGACCATTTGGATGATCCAGAGGAGTCATGGGAGAAAGTTCTGTGGTCAGAGGGTCTTAATTCCACTCGCCGTGTTTGGAGGAGGAAGAATGATGAGTACCATCCCAAAAACACCATCCCTACTGTGAAGCATGAGGGTGGAGGCATCATGCTTTGGGGGTGTTTTTCTGCACATGGGACAGGACGACTGCACTGTATTAAGGAGAGGATGACCGGGGCCATGTATTGCGAGATTTTGGGGAACAACCTCCTTTCCTCAGTTAGAGCAGTGAAGATGAGTCGTGGCTGGGTCTTCCAACATGACAATGACCCAAAGCACAGAGCCAGGATAACCAAGGAGTGGCTCCGTAAGAAGCATATCAAGGTTCTGGAGTGGCCTAGCCAGTCTCCAGACCTAAACGCTATAGAAAATCTTTGGAGGGAGCTCAAACTCCGTGTTTCTCAGCGACAGCCCAGAAACCTGGCTGATCTGAAGAAGATCTGTGTGGAGGAATGGGCCATAATCCCTGCTACAGTGTGTGCAGACCTGGTGAAAAACTATGGGAACCGTTTGACCTCTGTAATTGCAAACAAAGGCTACTGTACCAAATATTAACATTGATTTTCCCAGGTGTTCAAATACTTATTTACAGCAGTAACACACAAATAAATTATTAAAAAATCATACATGGTGATTTCCCGCTTTTTTTATTATTTTTTTCTCAGTGGACATGCATCTAAGATGAAAATTTCAGACCCCTCCATGATTTCTAAGTGGGAGAACTTGCAGTTTAACTGACAGGATGCTGCTAGCCTTCAGGTAACAGGACCTGAATCTTTCAAATAGGTATCCTTAGGCAGTCCTTGGCAAGTCCCTCGCCCACTGCACTAGCATTTATGGAACCTGACATATGGACCCCAGAATCTTCCAAATTTGGGCACAATAAGCAGCCTTGTTGAGACCTTTGCCCTTTGGGGATAAAAAAATTTAGAGTGAAAATAAGAGTAACTTACCTCAATCTCTACAGAACTAGTATAGAGTATTATGTCTGCCTTTCTAACCATGCATTACTTTTTATTATAGTCTTCGGGAAACCATGGGGTTGGACAACAAAATCACCAGGCTCCTCACCAGATGTCTTCTCTAAGGCATCCATGTTGTTAGTGTCATAATCACATGATCTAGTCATCTAGAAAAAACATTTCATTACAGTGAGCCAGATCTCCTCCCTCATCAACTGCTGGGGGCAATGAGGTACGAGCAAGTTGGAAATCAGAGTAAAAGTGTGTGCAGAGTTGTTGATTTGTTCTGCTCAGCAAAAGCGGGTAACAACTAAAACCTAAGACTGGACACAGTACTAATATAACTCCAGTGTAATGTCCTGTTAGGAGTATTGTTTATTTTCCAACTAGTATATACATATATTACACATTATACATTGGAGTCATGAATCTTCACATGTGGGTGTGATGAATTTAGCTACTGCTCCACATGCTTGCCTATGAAAGCTGTTTGTGTGTTTGTCAAGGAAGTAATTAAATGTGCAAATAAGATTTATGTAGCCTTATGCAAAGGATTAGGAGCCCTGGTCAAATTACATGTCTTGTTGATTTTGTAAGTGGAAGCAAGTTGGCACATCCTCCACAGAGAACACACTTCTTTTAATGCACAGTAGGGCTTTGTTTGCTAAATATAATGGGACAAACATAATTAGGCCCATGCAAAAGTTATGGCGCATTTTACATCTTATAAACTTAATACTTAAGTAGAAAATGCACACTAACTGTGGGGAATGCCATATTAGCTGTGCATGTTTACTTGAAAAATCAGCAAAACGTGTCGTTTAACAGGGGCTGTTTAAACTTTCGCATGCAAATGTATAAAAACTATGAAGGTGTATGCTGGTGGTGCTTTGTTTAGTAAACACAGAATGTGATTTTGAGAATGTTGTGGGTGTTCAGCAGTAAACGACTGGGTCGTGTTAGTGGATATTTAAGTAATCTGGCAACCTTGTACAGACTCTACTTAACATTATAGCATTAATTTCGTTTGACTCTTCATTGACACTTTAGAGTGTTTCTATGTCATACAGTCAGATTTCAATGGTTTGGTCATGTTTCAGAAAAGGTCCTGCTCTCTCCCTTAAGAAGTCTCAGTAAATGAAGCTAGTGTTTCCCTCTGTGCAACCAAGAGTTTGATTCCTCGTCTCACAGTGCACAGGGCCTTTTATGATTTTGTAAGATCTCGAATGCTAGAGGTGAATGTAATTTCTATGGGCACGTATAATAATTTTCACTAATACATTCCCTTGACAAGACAGGACCTGAGCGTGGGAAATTAGAAGCCGCAAAGAACAGCGACGCTGTGGCAAGGCTAAATTTTCACCTTATTCATGATGAAATCAGCAAGTACGGCTGCAAACGAGTGACTCTGTTTTTCCATCCCTTATTTCTCAGACTCTCAAGCTTTGTCTCCAGAGGCACTGCTGCCATTTTTACCATAACCCGTGTTCAGATGCTAGTAAAAATACTGCACAATCTCAGCTTTGTTCCCATTGGGAGATTTTGGGGGTAAAGAACTATTGGTCAGTCCACTTAAGTTGTTTTTGTTTTTTCTACTTTCCAGCTGGACAAATGTGAGTGAGAGCTTAATGCAGCGTTTCAACAGTTGTATGTTTTTCACGTTATTCAAGTTGAGTTAACTTGGTTGGGCCTCATTCCGCCTGCCGAGTGTGAGTGGCATTATTAGGAGTTCCATTTGTAGCAGACGGATGTGGCCTGCAGGACCATACAAACATGTGCTCGGGGCTGTGTTTGGCCTGCTTTGCCTCCAGCGGGCCAGATGAGGAGTGTGGCTGCTCAAAAAGTGCTTCCCCATCTCTCTTCTGCACATGAGTTGAGACTCTAATCAAAAGGACATTTTAAAGTGTAGTTTTGACAGGCCCCAGATGATTAGCCAGAGGACAGTGTACTCGGTATGGCAGTAGCACTGAAATGAACTATCAGCTATATTAACTATTAATGAATAAAGTACATTATATTAGTAAACTAGTAACTAAACTACTGAAACTACTTGGACTGTTTATCTTCACTCTGGAACTACATAAAGCCTTAGACATGCTGTCTTTACATGCTGCCATCTATTTTGAATAGATGTGAGAGAAAAATTATTTGAATATTGAAATTAATTAAAGGCTAAATATAAAGGCTGCGGTTGAAGGGGAAAAAACTCTACCTGCATAGTGAAGGAATGGTTTACTGTTTGTACGAGACCTTGGCAGGTGTTTGTGTATCTTTTGCAGAGAAGAATAACAATTTGAACTCTATTAACATTGTTCTCGTCATTTTCTTACACCCCTAAAGACCATGTTCACGTTAAGGTACCTTCTAATGAGGTTCGAGCTGAGAGGGAGGAGTGAGTTGTTAATTGGTGCTGATTGCCTAAAAAGTTTGGTGTTTAAACAGCAGAGTTGCTTTGGATGGCATAATTTATGTAATGTCCATTCTCTGCCATGCAATGTCACACGCCCACTATGTACACTGTCACACATTTGCATTGCAATATCACCGTTTCAGATGTGTTGTTGCACCCCTTGCCTTATGATGTAACTTGGTCAGTGTGAGTGCTCTAACCATAAAATAGTCTTGTGTGATTAATTGTGCTTGGCATAACCATGGACATGGTGGGGGGGGGAAATGGCACTTAGTGCCAAGAAATATTTATTTCTTATGGACAAGAGGGCAAATTTAAAAGTGATTGCACCAAAAAAAGTGATACTGGTTTTAATATACTGCAGCAAATCATTTTCATTTGACTGCCCTGATAGACCTCTAATGTTGTTGGTAATTTTGTAACATGTCCAAATGAGGAAAACCAAGTCTCAGGCATTTTATAGTGTTTAAAAAGTCAGAACAGAAATACGTCCTGTGGTAAATGAATCAAGCAGTTGCAATAGATGCCATAATTAATATAACCTCCATTTTCTGCAGCATCACGATTTCAGATATATTGTTGCACCCAAGTGATTGTTTAGGCAAGTTGCCTTATGATGTCACTTGGTTAATGTGAAAACATGTATCATCAAAATAGTGTTATGTGATGAATTGTGCTTGATATTACCATGGACATGGGGGGAGGGAATGGTTTCGCGTCAACAAAATGCATGGGACCATGTATTAAATTCACATTGTGATATTCTGTGGACAGTTGTGTATGTGGGCATTTCAGCTTTGTAGCTCTATAGTTTGCTGCAGAGTGCAAGATTTCAAAATATATCAAAGCCTGAAATGTAAAAAATGAGGCTTGTCTGGATGAAATTGGCATCTGAAAAGAACGACAGAATGACAGCATGTCCCTGTGTGTTTGGAACACTGATCTCCGCAGTTTGAGAGGCCATTGAACTTAAAAGGCGTGAGTGGAAATGTAATGTCCTTTGTAAATCAGGACAGGCTCTGTTTTAATACAGTCACATTTTAAATAGAGCCAGCCTTTACATGTGCACTGCACTCATGTTGACCTTACTGCTCACAACCACTAACCATCTCCACAGTCTCCACAGTGAATCCTCCATGAAACAGAACTCAGGCCACTTTCCAGAACTCCATAAATCATTAGCCTGGGCAAAATGAAGGGACTCTCATAGATCTCTCATGTATAAGCTGCAGCTGTTGCTAGCAGCAGAACTCCGCGTTTTGTGAATATCATAAATACAGCAGCGTGTGTTTGTGCTGTGCTGGGTACATGGTGTAACCAGGCTGCCTTCATCCAGGGAAACAATATCCCAGCTGCCCAGCTCAGGCTGCTCACGGTGAGTCCATATGCTTACTAATATTACAGGATATCTGTGCTAATCATGTGGCGCCCCTGCACATTCAGGTGACATAAACAAGGCCAAGAATACTCGGCGGGGGCCTTGGCTCAGCGACGACATAAAAGAAATGCAGTTGTATCGGGGAGGGGGGCACAATTTCAGTCAGAACTCAAGATATGGGTTCAGTTTATGATGTTGTGAGACCCTCCAGTTTCTGAGAACTAATACATAATTTCTTAATCTGCTAATGTTGATCTAAAAAAGGAAATCAGACCATTTTCATTTGCATTAATTTTCATTAGCATCAGTTTTTTCTTTATGTATATCTATTTCTAATTGGCTGTCTCATCTGAGCACTCAAGTTGTCAGGCATGTCCTGTACATTGTGTGAAGTGAATAGACCATTACAAATGCTTATCATAAATACTTTTGCATTCTTTTGTCACATTTGTCATTTTGGAGATGGTAATGTTGTGTGTCTGTTTATTTATTTTTGTAAAGGCAAAATTAGTTTTAAGTCTAATTACTGCTACCATACTGCTCATTATACCTCCTTAAAATGTGCAGCATGGGGCTAGTGTTGAGGTGGTGGTGGTGGTGGTGGTGGCGGCTCACTGATCATGATAAAGGTTTTATTCACAGCCGCTGCGATAGAAAAATTTAATAATCAACATCTACTGGTTGTTTGATTGAGTTGCATTGAGATGTCTACCCAGTTTGATCATGGCCAATTCCATATCACACAGTGCTGTGATGCTGGGAGGGTGAAAGTTAGCACATGCTTTCTCAGACACATGCGAAGTCAGTCACTGCTGCCAATGCAACATTAGCTCAGTGCACGCAGAGATATATGTTAAGTTGTAATAAGGTGTCCGACATCTAGTGGACACCTATATTGGTTAGTTAGGAATGGAAGAGGAGAGTGACCATTCTATCCACCCAGAGAGAGAGAGAGAGGGAGAAGAAGCTAAGTGTGTCTCTCTATCATCTTTATTTGTTTATTATTTGAATAGTTTAGATGAAACGATAAAACTAAGCCGCTGCTTACTAGCTTTTGAAATGCTGATCGAATGACTAAAAGTAGTTCACTGGTCACATGGCAGCAGATCATTTCAAGAAAGTCTGAAGTAGTCTATCTTGGTTTGTGTTCTTGATGGAACTGTCGGACAGACCAGAGCAGCTGAGAACAGAGTTAAAAATTTGGACCTTTTTCTTGGATAACATCATAGCGGCACTGTAGTTAGATTTCCTCCAGCTGCCGCAGAAGTGTTCATGATATAAACAGTTTTCTTTGTGAGAAAGTCAAAAGGGGACACGTTTTCTCCACCGTCATCCACTGAGGCCCACAGAGAGTGGAGTTTCTTTCTCTTTTGATTGGCAGCTGTGACACTTGGGCAATTAGCTCTTGAGGGGGTGGGAGAGCAGCATCGATGCAGTATTGCGTAAGGCACTTACTCGAGGGTTCGCGCGATTACGTGGCATGGATAATGGGTTGACATTATTGAGTTGGCGAATGGAGACCATTATGGTGCCATTATGCTAATTATTGTGAAGGAATGGGATTATCTTGCTTGGCTCTCTTTATTTTCTCTCCTGGTTTGAGGTTTCTTCACCAACTAAACTTTTCAGTTTTGTTCCTAATGATTTACCTTTGTGATTAACACAATGAAATCCCTTAGGATCCATTGTGTTTAGAGGATCTCTAATGTCAAAGATAGTCCTACTGGCATGAGACACACATTGATTCACGTTTTGCATATGATATACACAACATTATACCATGTAAAGTGCTTAGAATCACATTGGGATATATTTCCACATTGCCACCCATATTCAGTACAGTAAGTTTAGACATGCAGTGTAGCATGTTAGTGTAATTACAATTCTCATTGCAATAGCAACGATTTCTAATTATACATAATACATTTAGTCACACAGACTCTCTGCCTACAGGTGCTCTGCCTATGAGCAATCGCAATTTAAGCTTTCAGTTAAACAGTTGTATTTAAAATGAGCTGTACAGATGGAGTACTGAGCAAACAGAGCTATAACCATGCACTAAAGCGTACATGGTAGGACTATACAGTCACCGCACTGTGATTATGTAGTTCAAGGACTTTGAGACAGAGACCCCAAATACGGATGGGGTAGAGGGATTTCGCTGAAGGAAGAGACAGAGTGGCTATGTTTTTAGCATCTAGCTAATAGAGGCTGTGTTTTCTGCTTGCTGCTTCCCACAGCTGTTCCTTGCTGTAAAATCTCAGTGTATTCCCAGCTGAATAGAATCTGCCATGACGGGATGTTTAAAGTGACCTCCAGCTTTGTGCACGACCTCCACAGACTCTTTACCACTTCTCTAGACTAGACTGACCTGAATATACGGGATTATCAAGCCATTGATAATGCATAGATTTACATGCCTGCGATGCGCAGATACTGCAGTGTGCGTCAGCTTGTTTGTCCCAGCCACGAAGATGAACCTGAGCCATTGCCAAGGCAACTGAATGCCACCTTAACATCCTTGGTATCAAGTGCATCAGCAGACCCTGGTGCTGCGGAGGAGCGACTGGCTGGGTGGGAACAGAAGCCAAGATAAAGGACATATTGGATGTTATGAACGACTGAGAATTTTTTTTTCCCTTTATGTTTCTTATGTGCCTCTGTTTTGATGGAGGAGGTTTGTTCGTTTGTGCATATAATGTGGGGGTGTCTGCGATTGGGCCGTTTCTCTTTTTAGACAGGAAGTGTCTTGTTACGATTTAGTGGCCATGAATTAGAGCTTGTTGCTCAGGAAAAGTAGTCATTAAATAAAGTGTAATATGCAGAGCTTATCATTACGCTGTGGTTCCAGGCAAGAACATCCTTCTCTGATCTCCCTCCAGCACTGCGTTCCACAGAAACGTGGTACTATGATTACTTTGCACTGTGATAAAAAGGGATTCTGGCTCTTCTCAGCCATGTAAGGTCCTCCAGCTGCCCATAAAGTCTGATCAAAAAGTGCTGTAACTAGCAGGCCACTTTTTGTTAGGAAGGCTGGAACACTGCATATGTTTTCAGGCTTGGTTTGGCTTTTGATCATGAGGTCAAGATTCCATTCAACTTCTTATTGTTTTATATATTAAAATGATAATTCTACAGAGCTCTAAACGAACTCATCAAAATAATAGCTGCACTCAGAAGGAAGTATTTGATTGCAATGCTGTTAGGAAGTAAGAGAGATAGGAACAATTAATGATTTATAACTTTAGACTGATATGGGCAATATGTACTGAGCTACAGATGCAGTATCTCTCAGTATGGTGTTGGGCCTCCATGTTTACTAATGCAACATGCTAGACATCTTGGCATGGAGTTGTAGAGGTTCCTAACGGTGTCCTGCAGTAATCCATCACATGCAGCTTGAATATTCTCAGGTGGACTAACACAAGGCCTTCTGGATGTGTAACACTTGACGACAAGTCTTTCATCTAGGTGCTGACTAACAGAAGGACTCATGGAGGAGCATCACTGCTCGCTAAATATCTGCCTTTGTGGCTAATGGGTCATACAGGTGCAGCGATAAGGCCTGTCCTTACTCACATCATGTCGGTTGATTCCTTTTGGGTGCAACTATTTGTGCAACTGTTCTGTTGATGATGAGTGTGTATTCACTGTTTCAGTGCAAATTCCGTATTATTTGTTGAGGCGTAGTTTAATTTGGGCCTTGTTCAGACTGACATCCCAAATCAGATTTTTGCCATATCCAGATTGAACCAAGGTTGGGAAAAAAGGGAGGGGGCGGACCAAAAAACTACCAAAAAGTAATGTATTTTTACAAATAGGTTTCAATCTTAAAAACTTAAATATTTGTGATTTACAACATTAGATTGGTACATTCCCAGTTTTTAAACTCTAATACACTGCTCTAATCTGGACTGTTATTTTATCTGACCTGCCAATTGTCACTTTATATATAATCCTTACTACCTCAATATTACTTATTCTGCAATATTACTTATGCTGCTCCGTTAATGTCTGTACATGCTTTTCTATCTATTATGTTATAGGCAATGTCTTATACATGCACATTTATGTATATAGACAAAACTCCTTAATTCAGCTCTATTTATTTATTCTGATTAATGTAATTTACATACTTCATAGAACACTTTCATATGCACATAGACTATTCTGTTATTTTAATTTGTCATTTTGTGATTGATAGCTCTTCTGTAACCTCTGCCCTTTTTATTGTAATAATGTATGTCTTACTTGTGCAATATGTACAGAACTGTGACACTACAATTTCCCTCAGGATCAATAAAAGGTTATCTTATCTAATCTTACAACAAACAACAACAAAGTTTTTAGTTAGAAATCTGGATTTGTATTTGTTAACCAACAATATCCTGATTCTGGAATGTCATAATGCTCTCCACTCATTAATTAGAAGCTCTAAAAGCCGTTTTGGAGCATGTTGTGGAACTCTTTCAGCCATACCTGAACAGGGCTTTAAAGCTGCTATTTGCTGGAAATAGTGCAATGATCAAAGCAGGTTAGAGGCAGATCGTAGTACCCAAGAAACATTGGCTCAATGGGCCCAGTCTGGCAGCTAGCCTCTTTCCGCTGCCCTGCTGCCCAGCCTGCCCCGTGCTCAGGGTTGGCTGGTTCCATTGTCTCTCTGCCAGCAGTTTGCATTTTTGCTGTGTCTTGTAATTAGTGAAAGCAATAAGTGTGAGGACATTTGGGTTACATTTAGTGTGTGCATGATTTATGTGAAGGCCACATGAGAAGTGTTAAAGCAGTAAACATGAGCAAACAGCTTTGGAGAGGCTGGGCAACCAAGCATCGTAAATGTGCTTTATTAATATGTCCAACATATGTTTATGATTTGTGAGTGCCAAATTTCCACTCTTTAAAGCAGTGGAGTCCGGCCAACAGCATCTGCTGCAAAGAAGGCCATGGCGCTACTTCAGGTGGGATTTTTATTTATTTCATTTTTTATGTGCATTTCAGCTTGTAGAAAAGTGAGTGTTCTAGAATCATAGACACAGATATTTTAGCAGAACGTTCCATGTTTATTCACAGGGATATACTCTACACGTCACTAGACTGCCATTCCAGAAACCTGTGGTTAATTCCTTAGTTCTGTAGGCTCCCAGAATGCTCGCACTCCTGGAAGAGGTTACATTCCCCATTCTGCTTATTCCAAATTATAAACTCGTGGAATGCCGCTGGTGTGGCACACCAGCGCGCTAAATGGATTGAGCTCTTGCTATATAAGGTATTTGTTTGTGGTAGAAATGCCCGTGGCAAGGATTAGTGGTGCACCTCGTTAGTGCTGGTCCACATTAGCAGCTTTGCCTGAGCTCAGTAATAGGGACTCAGAGGCCCTAAACAATGCTGCCCAGTGTCTGTATGCCTGTCCCATTGCAAGTATAATCCATTAGCGATCAAAAGGTGAAACACGTGAATTATGAAAAGACATTAAGCACTTAACAAGTCTAAAAATAGACCACTATTTATCACAGACTTTAGTGCAGTGGTTGCCATGAAAACAGCAATTCAGGCTGGTGTCCCCTGCCCCTGTGATCGCTTCATGTATCCATTAATTCTGGTGGTGACTTGTACAACATAGCAATAAGCTGAGACATGGGAATTTGTTTTAAAAACATGTGCAGGTTTGCATGGAATGCCTTCCTGCATGTTTCATCTTCACAACTTAGCAATGCTGCCAAAGCAAAACCTTGTATCTCCAAAATTACAAACTTCGTACCTCATAACGTGTCATTTAAGAAGTGCAGTTTTTATTACATAATAATATAATACAGTTTAATGATTATTAGTAAGTGCAGTGTTGACTTGCGTCTTGGTTATGAATGCCCAGCCTTGCATAATACGTCCAAAAGCTTTTAGACATTCTGAAAAGAAAGGGATGAATACAGAGTATGTCCGCCTAGAGTAATAGTCTCTACTCCTCTGAACAGGCTTTACATTAGACATAGGAACATTGTCCTCAACTTAAAGAGAATTAGTGAGTTCAGGTATTGATGTTCTGATTGATCAATGCACTCCAGCTTATCCAAGAGGTATTCAGTGGAGCTTCTTCCCTACAGAGAATGCATCTACAGTACATTGCTCCACAGTCCACTAGTGGGGGACGTAATACCCATCTAACATCTCATTCTGTTGGCAATGCCTTTTTATAGAGATTATGAGATTTGCATTTCATCAAAACAACACTGTTGTGTTTGATTCATTGGTACCATCACAACACACCTTAACACATCACCACCATGTCAGTGTCACAGCAGCATTGAAGATGATAGTCCACCCAAACAATACCTGTTCTTTGGTTGTCCTGTGGGGGTTCTAACAATTGAAGCACGGTGTGAAAGGGGGCTAACAAAGGGTGCTGAAAAACAGATGTACAACACATGTCTGTAATCATAGAACTACAAAGTGCTGGTGCTGGTGGAGCTGATAAAGTGGAGAAAGGCTGCAGATACAAGCAGATGGGCTTAATAAAGTGACACGCTGATGTGCTTTGTTATTCATCAGTGCTTGTTCATTGGTTCTCATGTTTGTATTGCCATCTTTGCATGTTTACTCATCTGCTAGAGGTTTTTGAAAGAACGTACAGTACCTACACCAGCACTTTTTGCGAAGCAGGCTTTTCAGTTAGGAGGTTCACATGCTTGTAAAACTGATCACAGTCGTATTACAGTCATATTACCAGTGCTAGGACCCCTGTGGTTTTTTTTAGAAGGAGGCAAAGGGATATGAGGAATAGGTATGCAATTATTCGAGTCTGTAGTAAACTATGAGATGGGCAGTTTAATTTTGTTCATTCCATAAAGAGTCCCTATTCAACAGGGGATATCCTCTTCTCTAAGGAGGGACAATAAAACCTTATTATGTCCCCGAGCTACTGTGGATGAAGGGCACAGTAGGCTGTAGTTTTTAAACCAGCATACTTAACTGTTGACAGATGTAATAATGCAGGTTGTAATCCTGGCATGTATCAGAGAACCATCATGTAGCAGTGATGCACTTTGACTTGTTTAGTCTGTATTCTGTTCGGAGCAGTGCTTTGATCTCCAGGAAGCGGATGGGGCTCGTTCCTGCTAACTGTCCCTCACTACTGTCTGACTCACACTGAGCCAAACATGACAGCCTGGCATGTAGAACAGAGAAGGTATGGTCCAGTGAGCTGTGCGCAGAGTTTCCTTCAACGGAACATAGCTCTGTGATTTATGGCCATTCACCTCAGAGCCCGAAGGACTATCTGTGTACAAATGAGATTCAGAGACATGTCTGAGTGTTGACCTTGACTGTGTACTGGGGAAGCTCTCTGATGGGGGAGGGGGTCAGTTAAATTAGCTCATGAATTGTCTATTTACATAAGCTAATGTTTTCCATTTTACTGAGCGCAGCAGTACGGCTAAATGGCATTTAAAGCTAACAGTATCAACTTCAAACAAGGCGGGAGAGAATCAGTGTTTCCTCCTCTGAACATTCACAGATGCATGTTTACAGATATTTCTAGGAAACCTGAAGAGTTTTGTTAGTTGGATTAATTAGCTCTTGTTTTCCATCCGCTCTATACATGGAGAGTTTGTAACCCTCATACTGAAAGGTTTGGATGCTCAGATGTACTGGTTCAGCCAGTGTGGCAGAGAGATCGCATTATTAAACCCTGTTTTAGCCATTCGCCATCCTTCTTTAACATGCTATGGTGCTTCATTGTTATAGCAGGTAAAGTAAATAAAAATGAATATCTATAATATGTGGAATTATTTGCTTTCTGGCCCACATGGTTTTGTTTCAGTAAGCTGTACTCAGGTAAAGTTGTTTACATAAATCACAGGTGCCACTAATATGTGTAACATAGTCTGACATCACTGGCCGACTGACAAAACTACAGGACATGTAAACTGAATAGATCAAGGCTCCGTTGTAACGCGTCTTATACATCTACATTCACACACTGCAGGTAGCCCAGTTGCGATCTATTTTGCCCATTCGTGACACAGATTTGATTTTACACAGATTTACTGTTGAGGTAGCATGAACAGCAAATGCTGGACTTCAGGTCAGATTTGATCCTGTTTCATGTGTGGTACTTAAATCTGATAATCTGTAATGTAACCTCAGAATTCATGTGACTTACGTTCCAGCTCAGACTTCATCATAATTTCACTAGAACCCGTAAAATGTCATAAATTCATGTTAGTGTGGTTACTCGTTTGTGCTTTCCATACTGAAGAACCAGCATGATGAGCTCAGGCAGCATAAACAAATAAGCCTGCCGTTATCTAACAGAAGAAGTCAGACAAACGGCCATTCAAAACCAGATTTTCTTCAAGGGTATTCTGGGGAAAGAAAAATAAGAGCAAAGTAGTCAATAGTGCTTCACACTGACTTACACAAGTCTTTTTTTATCTCTAGGTTTGCAGGCATTCTTCTCCAGCAGGGTCATTAAAGCAACTGAGCTCCTTTTCTCTCCATTTGATGGACTTAAAACATGAAAACTATTCACAATTTTTAAGCAGTTGTTTTCAGGGGTGGACAAAGTACACAACCCCCCGAGATAGTCATGGTGCAATGTGACCCCCAATACAAGTGGTTAGTCATATTTTACTTGAGTACTTTGCTTTAAAAATTCTTTTGTGTTCCAAAGTACATTTTCTATTAATGTAAAAACTTTGTATTTTTGACATACGGTATTTACTGATGCATCTTTAAACAATCTACTAAATGTTTGTCCTCCAACTTTGAAGTTTTACTGTCATCAAAAATGAGTCTATAATCTTTAATAAAGAGACAGATTATGTTGGATGAGCATGCAGGTTCTTCTGCGTATGTACGTTAGTTTAGGTACGTGACCTCTTAAGACTAAAGAGGTCACAGTTAAGACTAAAGTTCAATATAGGACACATGTAGAAATTTAAAAATGTGAACATACCAATGAAAAATAATACTTCATGTCTACATTTGTAAGTTTGATAAGCTCAGCAGACAAAATGAGTCACCTTGTGTGTGTTTTAGATGGTAATAACTTCAGGTTCCTGCAGGTGGCATTGCATGATGATTGGTCTATAAATACCTGCGGGGTGTGAGTGACAGGATTCATAGATTGAGAAGAGGTGGTATAGTGCAGTGAGTCTCGATCTGTGTATGGAAAATGGGTTGCAAAGCCAATATTAATGATTGACAAAAAGGAGTGATTGCATTGGGGCGTGCAAAAGGCCAAAGTGGGAAGGAATTTGCGGGTGTATGGAAGTGTGCAGTCATACAGGTCTTCCAGCAGTGGCAAAATTCCAGCCTACAGGAAATTCTCATCAGAACTGTGCAGGGAAGGCATCCACCAAATCTGGCTGAACTGTATAATTCTTTAAGGCAGGAGTGAAGTTTTGATGTGGTATTATACAACACTATTAGGTACATTTCACTCACAGGAAACTATTTTGAATTAATTTTTTGTCCAGTAAGCTTATATAATGGCACAAAGCTGTCAATGTATGCAGCAACCAAGAAGACTAAAGTAAGCACAGGCCAAGTGCTGAAGAAAAATCTTTATACTCTGTGTGACTAACGTCCTGCCCTAGCACTGACAAACGTTAAGCTAATATTCCACTACAAAGCAGGCCTTCTGAACCGAGCTCATTGCTAATGTCGGTACTGCTTGGGAGGAAAAGTATGAAAATGTCATGGTTGATGTTTTAAGGTGTTTGGGATCTACTTGCTGACCACAGTCTGTTATGTCTCCCATTGTTATACTTTCCCTCACTGTTATACTACTGTTTCATAGATTATATTAAACACTCCATTAAGTTTAGTAATTATCTGTCTCAAGTTTAGCCAGCTACAGTGCAGACTTGTGAAAATGCTGTTTCCTAACTGGATCTAGCATTGGCTAGAGACCTCAAATTCCCAATGCAGTCAATAAAAAGTAGAGAAAATGCATGAAATAATTAAATAAGAAGACACTTCTTGCTTTGTAGTGCCTTTCAAAAAGACTGTGAAGACTGCCAGACCTGAGGATTGCTGTGGTATCAATACAGTAGAGACATAATCCCCAAAAAGTGAAGGCAATGAATAAACACCACCAAAACAAAGCAATAAATAACAGATTTTCCAGTGTAGATGGTGTGGATCATACAATCGTAACCCCCACAGTCAGCATGCCTTTATATAACTGAACTTTTAAACAGCTGTGTGATCTATTGATTACTTGTTCAATGTTCCAAACAATTAGCTCTGAGGCCTCCTCCCAGGCAGCCGTAAGGCACCAGGGACGCTACGCACATGAGCCTGTACTAGTTGTTAGAGTCGTCGCTCTAACGGAGATATCAATGAGGATGGAGAGAATGATGGATAGTTGAGGAGACAGAAAACCTATTGTGATGTGGCGCGTTTGGTCCCTGTTGCACTGCGCCACTGCATGAACAAGAAGTCTGTATAGATTGCATTTTAGCTGCCCTTAGAACCACAAATCCCATGATCTACTCGTCTTCATGGCTCTCAGACATTTAAGAGTTGGGGATTTCTCAAGAAAGTGCAGTGGCATGGGGGGGACTATATCATCGTCCGTTTGTCAGTAAAAAAGACGGAGGAATGAGAGAGGAAATATATATATTGAGTAATGAGACTGACTTTATTTGAATAGGCAGATTCCATCCTAGATCAACCTGTTCTACGATTGAGTATGAGCACAGTAGTTTATTCCATGGTCGTCCCATTTCTGGTAGTAGCATCCCCCATCCATGAATGTAGAATAACCGCCTGATGCCCAAGTCCCTCTGGCACAACCCTGTGACTGTATGGCGACTACACAGTGTTCTAACAGGTTAACTACGCTTAAAACTGAAATACCAGCGAAGGACGAAAAAAGAAGTTTCATGTGACCAGCCTGCGGACATGTTGCTTGTGGAACACATTCTTTCTTTGTCTCTGATGCGCTCTGGCCTCCCTCGTTTCTGTTTTTATTGCAAAGTCTTGTCGAATTAGTCACTAAATGTCAAGATTGTCCAGATCTGCTATCCCACCCTCAGAACAAACACAAAACAAGACCGTTATTTCCAAGAGGCATGTCCTCGTACTGAAACGAGAAGTTCCCGCAGCGGGCCGCAATCTCATTCGTGCAAAATAGCAGATGGTTCAAAAAAGTGTGTGCTGCTGTGGAGAAAGCATATGCTAAAGGGCCATCTCGCATCCCCTCACTCCTGTATCTGTGGGCTAAGATGCCCTTTAGCCTGTTCTTGCATAACCGTGAGGCCAGCTGAGTCTCACAGGACTGCAGCCATGTGCTGCTAAAGTCTGCCTAACTTAATGACATCAGCTACTAACAGCACAGAGGCTTCTATTTAGAGGAGCAGAATCTTTTGAGGAGGAAGGAAGAAATAAAACATGCAACAAGGAAAAAATCACATGATTGTTTCTGTTTATGTGAAGTGGCCGGTATCAGCTGCTCATTTACATCACAGACTAAACTAGTAAATTTGAACAGAACACGCCATCCTGGCGGAAAGAGCTAAACGGTTTACCTTTATCCCATGACGCCATCGACTGTTATTTTATTTGTTTGTTTATTCATGTGTTTCCGCTTTGAATGTTCACATTCAGGCGCCTGTCCTTAAGTGATCTTCCTCATAACTAACGAGAGGTTAGAATACCTGGTCTGAGCAGTGCCTGTTCCTTATCCTCTTGTGATGGACAGATGGCAGACGTGATGCTACGGTAACTCACTGTCGCCTCTTGAGATCCAAAGTTCAGAGACAGGGCTAAAATTGGCTAGCTGGTCAGCATGCTAACTTCAGTAGACGTTTTTGACATGCCATCAAAACCGTTATTTTTCACATTTACAAGTTAAATTGGACCTTAAAAAAATAGACACTGAAATAACTACATTAAGCAAAGGTTAGAGACCAAATGTGAAAATCGTGCATTCTGTACTCCTGTATTTCTGTAGGTTTTAATCGTGGAAGCCGACAGAGAAAAAGCTCGGTTCATTTTGTCTGCCTTGAAGAAGAATGCTGACAAAAGGTCACAAACTCTTTCTTATAACATAATGGGTGAAGAGAGTAAAGAGGTCTGCGGGAGACTTTTTAGATTCCATTATTTCTTTTATTTCCAGATATCCTCACAGTGAACCTGACTTTAAACACTTCAAGCTGTTAGCTTCATCCCTTTCGCTGTAACCTGCTCATTTGTTTGCACTGACTGTTCTTTTTCCTCATCCTCCAAAGTGAAAGATGCAGAGCGTATCCACAGTAACAGGCACTTTGATGACCTCGCCATAGTGTGATTTTTATTTCTGCTCTGTGTGGACATATGAAGGAAAGTTTTATTATTGAGTTTATTGGTTTCCTAAATTTTGCATTGCCAACAAAATTGGTCAAGCTGCATGTATTAATGTGGTTGGTTGGTTAGTTAGTTCGTTGGTTAGTTAGTTGGTTAGTTAGTTGGTTAGTTAGTTGTTTATTTTCATTTGAAGTGCCTCTTGTTTAGACATAATTGGAACTGTTACAGTAAAGGACACTGTTTCGTTATATAATGCGTTATTAAGGGTAATGTTTATGTTCCTTTATGATTTTCTGTGTTATAAAGAAGCTGGGAATTATACTGGCTCCACGAAAACACAGCTTCCGGCTTGCTGCTACCTCTTATGTACAGGTAACCTCACTAAAATAACAACAGTAGACTAGAAACTGTGTGTTCATCAAGGCAAAGTCAGGCAAAGTAAGAAGTATGGCCTTCTGTGCTGGAGGTGCTGTTAAGTGGACAGAGGTAGTGATGAGCTGTACAAACATAGACAGTGTAACAGCTGCTCTGAACGGTATACAGCGACAAGGATCTGCAGATCGCTCCAAAAGGGTTAGTACAGGCCATGAGGATAAAATGGAAGAGTGGGTGCTAAAGCTTTCTTAGTGCTGCAAGAGATGATTGACAGTAATGTTGAATTAATGGATGATGGTTTAGATAGAATGGAAGACTGTTTCATTGAGTATACTGGATTCCATTCATTCTTTATTCTTCCTCCAGCTCACATCTAAGGAACAATATAGTTCTAAATTAGTCAGGGCCAAACTGGAGCATAAAGGATGGCGTCTCCATTAGCAGGAAAGCTTTGATGTTCAGATATGGATTTGTGTTGGGCCAATTAAGTTGGCGTTCTGTATATACTGTCAGGGGAAAGGTACACTGTAGAGCGAAGGAGCTTATAGCTGGAGACCTGAATTAAATTTTCTTTTTTTGTACAAGGTCACTAAAAGAACTCCTGGTGAAGACTGAGTGAGTCTGTCATGCACCACGAGATTCTACATCTGCCAGCAGATGGACAGTGTTTTTTTTTCTTTTCCTCCCTTTCTTCCTTTGAAATTCAACAGTCTGTAGCTGATGGTGCAAGACATGTTGCCCTCAGGTTTTGATGTGGTGTGCCCTCTCCATCTCCGGGTTTCATCTAGCCAGGGTAGGAAGTGGTGCCGATATGTAAGGGAGTTAGTAGGTGGTTATTCAGCCAATGCCTTTGGATTTTCCTACACAATATCTGCTACGTGTTCATGCAGGAAGGTGGAGTAGGGCTGTCTTGGTCTTGGGCTCAAGGTAAAAGCCATCATGTAGGTGCACATTGGGGTCATATCAAAACTCCACCATTGCATTGTGTGAAATTGCCATGACGAATGGACCAAAATGACTGCTACGTCCTTCTCTGAGTCCTTCTACGTTACGCACATGTGGTTTTTCTGTTTTTGTTTTCCATGAAGTTACCGTTTCGAGCTTTCCTTCCAGCAGCGCCGATATGTGAAACTGATATCATTATGCTAATGAACGGCCTCCCGCTTTAGCACAATGAGAAGCGCAGTGGCTGATTTTAATAGGCTAATTATTATCAGGGAGGTTGAGGGTGGTGACATTCATTAGCGCTTCACATCTACTAAAGTTTAGTGCTGTGATTGTGGTTAGTGTCTCCTAGCAACCGGTTGTCTTTTGTTGCCGAGAATTATGCTGCCCATTCAGAAATGGCTCAGCGGCTACAGTAGGCTCTGCACTGATGACGAAGGCAGGCCGGTGAGAGGCATCTCTCGAGTGAAACCGCAGCCATGACACAGGGGGTCGGGGTTCGGGCTGCGTCTGGCCTGGCCTGATTTATGGGAAGTTGAGTCAGGCCTGCATGAAGATCAGTGCTGATGGAATGCCTGCCGCCTACCCGAGGAGTTACGACTACACAGAGAGAGCTGGGTTTCCTTTATGCATCTGAGGTTGTAGCAGACTAAGAGACAGGATGTAGAATAGAAGTGGACCAGGCCTAGGATTATATTGAGAAGATGAGTAACATACTTTGATAAATGTTATCTTCTAACTTGACTTGTAGTGGACATCAGAGAGCCTAAGTAGTTTTGTCATTCAGAGTCACATGAAGAGGCCTGTGAATGACCACTGCTTTATAGGGGTGGGATTCACCAAAGGCCCCATGATACGATATTATTGCAATACATAAATCACGATACATTGGTATTGCGTATTTTGTGATACGCTGAGGTATGCAATAGTATATAGTGCAATATAATTTGATTTATTACCTTTTTTCACATGCGGATTACACCCCCAAGGGAAAGCTTTGCACTGTTATAATCTCAGTGGAGTCCGCTGACCTTGACATCTGTGCTTTGCATCCGTTATTGTTATTCTAGTAGCAAAAGTTTCATCTGTGTTTGCAGGTTCTATAATATAATATCATTACATTTACGCCGTATTGCAACATAGAACATCGCAATACGTGCCCCACCCCCTGTTTAGCATTATGTGTAGGGGCAGACCACCTTCCCAAAAATCTATTATATTCCGGATTACAGTAGATAACCCAAGCAAAACAAACCAGCTAACAAAATGCTATCAGTAGCTAAAGGAATAGCTAAAGAAAAGTATGAATGTTTGTTTTTCCTGCCCGCAGTGTGTTCTCAGCCCATGCTGCTCATGTTAAATGGCCAGATGCCTCTTGCATTTGATGTAGCAATTTATATAATTCCTTGCTCCAGTCGCCCTTGGGTGGCTCTTTGGGGCTTGGGTTTTTCTGTGAAGCTGCTTTGTGATGTGTATTCTGAGAAAGCATTATATAAATACACATTGACCTGACTGGATGTATTCAAATATGCAACTGATGTCATATTGGAAAAGATAAAAAAAAAAATAATAATAATCACGCAGCTGTACAAAAGTGCTGGAAATGTTCTAGTGTGCTTCATGCATCCATTTACTTCACACAGTGTGAGCTTTAGCTTTTAGAAGTCAGTAAACATCTGTAGTCATCTAGTTTGGGTAAAATTGGAGTCATTAAAAGTTATGACGGTGCATCCCAAGGGACACAATAAAACTCACAGGGCAGAGGTACTTTAGGACCAGGGTGAAGCCCCACTGGTCTAAAGAGGCTGCTAGAAAGGACAGCACAGCTGTCTTTAGTACATGTGCATGTTTGTAATAGAGTTTCTGGGAGAACCTTTTAGCTGGCATTACATCTTAACGACAGTCTTGTTGTCTGCCTGGGAACATTGATGAGCACTCACCTCATCCTTCTTTCCACCTTTGTGTTGCAAAATCCAGTTCCTATCAGGCTTCAAAAAACATCACAATTGTTGTACAATACAGTTAATTTTAGGTACAGTAGTCCAAACGTTATGGTTGGAGGATCTGAGGGTAAGAAGAAAGCTGATCATCTTATGAAAAATGTTCTACCAATTTTCATTTCATCATAAACCCACTGTTTTTCGAATCCTTCCTGTTTACGAAGACCTTGTTTAGACTACAAGCCCATATCCGATAATTGGCATATACAGACTGGACAGCAAAAAAAAAGGCTAATTTGAAGGTGGTTTAAAATGTGATTCTCAGTCTGGATGTCCTTGCCTCTCCAATCAGGTTCCAAAGTGTATTTTGCGTCAAACAACAACAATGTCCAATCCAGAGTAACATAATGCTGGCATTTCCTTAGGATGTTCCCACAGCAGTTCCCATGCAGATGGGTTAGTAATGTCTGGAGACACAAATATGATCTGATATACCTGCAGTCTGAACACAATGGCAAATTGAGACGCTGTGTGGAATTTTATTCAGTGACTTTCTTCAGACACCAGCATAGTATCTCGCACAGAAAGCACATCTTGTAGCAATTCCATATACCTCAACCATAAGACGTCTTGTTTAGTGTTTAATAGCTACTTTCATCGGCAAGAAGGAACCATGTTAAAGTACTGGAACATGATCAAGTTCTCCATTACGCTGAGCTCTCCTGACCCAGCTTTGGTCGAAACTGCCTTAGGGAAATGTTAAGTGCGTTCAGCTGTGTTCCTTTATAAAATAGGGACCTGACTTTTTAAATGGGTTTAATATGCTTTTGTTGTTGTTATTGTCAGAATTAATTGTAATGTTATTCCATGAAGAAAAACTAGCCACTTCTGCCATCTACTCCCTAATGGAAATGTGGCCTGGTAAGTTCCCCAGACGATCCTAGCCATATGTGGCACATGATGCAGCTGGGAGTCCGACTTGGGAACTTTTGTGTGTAGTGATTTTTGCCAGTGCATGACCAGGAGCTTGGCTTTTCTTCTGTTTAAGCTCAATAACTGCCAGCAGGCCTTAAAGTTACTCACCACTGTGTGTAGTCAGGAAATGGTCACCACAGCTCATGAATGGATTCACTGAAGAGATGGAGATGCATCCTCTACATATTTATCAGCTTGGCTTCTCTGCCAAGACACAAATAGTTCTTGAGCGGCCTGATACTGTTTCCCAGGACTCATCGTTAGGCCCTCTTGTGTTATCTGCTAAGTGTCTGATTTCCATGCTGACTTGGGAAGGGGACAAAAGATATAGTATGCAGTTTTTTAAAGAGGTAAGGTGGGAATTTCCATGCCAGTCTGTAGACGCTAGTCCTTGTCCTTCGGTTGACATTGTACAATATTAATAGTTAATATAAAATGGTGTTTGCTTTGTAGGGGACCATGTACACAAAAAAGATGCATTGTATTAGAATTGGCGTACTAGCTACTAGGTTTTTTTTTATTTTTATTTATTTATTTATTTTTTAACAGGAAAAATATTGTTGTTATTGTTCTGGTGTTCACAGAGTACAGCCAAGTACTCATTATTTGCTCTTAACTAATGGACATGCAGTCATTCTTTGATGCTGTGGTGTGAAAACATGATGTGAATGTTTATACACTTTCTATGAAGGAGAAGAGAAAGGCTGTTTGCTGCAAATGTCCAACCAATGTACACAAAGGAGAAAACACACTGAAGACTTTCAACAGTAATGCCACTACTTGCAGACTGTGGTTTGATTCTCCATCAGTACCAAGGGCAGTCTTTGGGCAGAGCTCCTAACATCGTCAAATCTGTAAAATTCCATAAATGTAATGTCTGAAGTGCAGGCTCCCACCACTGGTCCTGAATTCCCCCTTGTAAGGCAAAGTTCATGTTTGTCTCTGTTCTAACATGCCCCCTTCAACTCAAGAAGGGTTTGTTTATTAGCAGATTAGTCGGAAGTAGGAAAAACTAGAGATCAGAAGTTTACTGAGGGAGAAAATCGGCACTGGGCGTATTTGAATGCTGTTGCTTCACCTGTACTAAATGTAGTGGAATAGTTACACTTGATTCATTATGTTAAATGGCCAGGTGCCTCTTGCATTCCATGTAGCATTTCATTTTACTTCCTCGCTGCAGTCACTCCTGGGTTGCTCTTTGGGGCTTAAGTTCTCTGTGAAGCTACTTTGTGATGTCTGTTTTGAGAAAGCATTATAAAAGAATACATATCGACTGATTTCATATTGAAAGTGTAAAAATCACAGTGCTGGAAATGTTTCAGTGTGTTCATTTCCTCCACATAGTGTGAGCATCAGATTTTAAAAAGTCAATAAAGTCATCAAGTTTGGCTGTAAGTAAATCTGAATCTTTAAAGGTCATGACCGGGCATCCCAAGGGAAACAATAAACATGGAGGGCAGAGGTGCTGTAGGGGTAAAAAGACCCGCTGGTCTAATAAGGCAGCTAGCATGAACAGCTGTCTTTAGGGATGTTTTATAGACCAGGTCCTGGCCTACACAACAGCAGTGTGTATTGCAGGACTCCCTATGGGGTTTGTTTGTTTTAGTCCTCAGTGTCTTAAATGATGAGCTAGACAGAGGCACCAAAGGCACCCAAACTTCTATATGCTGTAACATCCCAACCACGGCTAACTGAGAAAAGGAATGGTCATTTCTTACTGACCAAATAACAGGTCTGGACTTCAGTTCCCAGAAAATACTGATCAGAGAAGTCACAATTAGATATTCTTCCCAAATTATACAGCCCCATGTTGTTTCTTTGGTAACGCAGATGTGAATGCTGCATAGGTACTGGATTGTGTAGTTGACATATCCAAAAGTATAGGGTTCACAGGTGACTGCAGTGAACATTTCTGAAAGAGTCTTGTACATCACATGATCTATTATACACTGTTACTGCTTACATAACTTTGCATTCCTTATCAGCGACTTGGGCCGCTGTTGTGTAAGGTACCAGTAATGTGCAGAGCCATATGCCAACATTGACTCTTGTTAGCTACGTGTTGAAGGACAGATGGACAGACATGACCTCTCTCTCTCTCTCTCTCTCTCTCTCTCTCTCTCTCTCTCTCTCTCTCTCTCTCTCTCTCTCTCTCTCTCTCTCTCTCTCTCTCTCTCTCTCTCTCTCTCTCTCTCTCTCATCTAGATTTGATCTCTCCCCAGAATACTTCAAAGAGTGCTTTAACGCCAAAATATGATCATGGGACATTAAAGACCTCAGGCTGAGGTCACACGGAATGCTAATGGTCTTGTTTTGCGTCATTTTGTGATACTTATTGACTCACAAGTTTTTTTTTTTTCCCCAGATGCCTAATCATTATGAAGTTAGCGGAATTAGTCACGTCTGCATCAAGTTCCTAAAAAAAAAAGAAGTTTTTACATGTTCGTCTTTAAACCGGCCTCTTTCTAATTTTCTGTTATACTTCACTTAGGCTATTTTTCCACCACAGTTAACTGCAGCATATGTATTTCAAATGTAGTGTGCCATATTTCTGTATCGACTTTGGCATGTTTACCTGCAAACCTGCGTATCAATACAGTTGTTTATTGTTGGCATGTGAATACAGAGGAAGGAAATTGGCCCCAAGAGCCCACTACCAACATCAAATACCACTAAAGCTCAGAGCCCCACGTGACTAGTGTTTGCACTGGCTATATTTGGAATATTTTTTTGAAGTCGAAGATGAAATATTGCAGTGGCTTTCTTCTTTTTGTCGGTGGGCCTGGCAAACCTCTTCAAAGCGGTGACTCAGAACGTGACATTTAGGATACCAATAGGATCGGCACCATTGTGTGTAACACAAATGTCTGTCCAGGGGTGGCATGAGTATGAGCGCGCTCCTCAAGCATGAAGCAGCTGCCTGCTGGAGAAGAGAGTTGCTCTAAAAGAGCTGCTTTATTTCAGGAGCATTAATGGATAGTAAATCTCAGAAATCCCTAATATACCTTAGAAACCACTGTGCCTTCTAGACTGCTCCAAGAGACCCTGAGAATATGGAGCGTGTTGGCTAAATGTCATTGGATGGTAGCTATTTTCTTGGTCTTGTCTGCCTCCTTCATTCATGATAAGTATATAGTCTTCACATAGAAATGGGGAATTCTCAAATGATGAATTTAATAGTTTTTCAAAACTAAAGTGGATAATAAGCAGTGCTTAAAATGTATGTAAGAGTATATCGTCACTGTCCAAAAAAAACATGCATCTCCAAAAAGGCAACTTTAAAGGAGAGGCCAAAAACCTCATTTAACTTTAATGCAAGTCAATGGAACCAGACGTCTTTCCAAACAGTTTTGGACCATTTCTGTTGGTCCATTCATCACCAGATTCTCACTCAGTGTAAACAGCAGCTGACGTGTTCAAAAGATGCATAAAAGTAAAAATGGACAAAAGTGGAGATGCATGTTTTTTATTGGACAGCGACGATATATTATTTCTCGCTCATAGCTCACTGAAGCAATGCGGAAATCCAAATGTTTCACGGTTTTAAATGTTCAATAAATACAGTCAAAAGAAAACGCATATTTTGCAGTTTTGTCATGGGTTTGTCATTTGTTGACTTTGAAAGAAACGGATATGTATGCTTGAACATGCTGTTACAGATATCAATGTAATTAATAATGTAATAACTATGTATTAATGTAATTACATTATTATAGTCTTACAAAGTGTCAGTGATAATTCATCATTCATCCGGTGGTAATAAATTAAAAGGCCTTAAATGCTTTAAAAATGATTTGTATACATTAATAATATGCTGTAGCAGAAGCAGAAAGCTTGGCCTTTAAATCGCTGACCCCCCAAAGCTGCTTCACTGTGTTCCACTTTGATCTTCACCCCATTTTAGGGGCTTCGTTTTTATTCAGTAGCGTGCACTCTTACGCTGTTTTTCTGAGACTGAAAGACATGTAGGAGTCATTTTGGAGAAAATAAGGTGGGAGGTGAAAGAGTAGAACATGGATTCTGTCCCAGGTTTCCATCCGGCTGTCTAATTAAATTCAAGTGAATAAGTGAAATGGCACAAAAATAAAAACCTTTGCAAACAAGGCTGCGTTTCTGTCAGCTCTGTTTCTGACTAGTTTCCTGAGAAATACAAGCTACAGAAACAGTTCTTGTTGCTGTTTTCTTTCTTTTAATGGTAGTGTTTTCGATGTGACTGTGCAGAGAACTTTATTATTTGCATTTGAAGGGTTGTTGGAAGAGAGTTGCTATCATGCTAGTATTGACTGGCAAGTCTTCTTTGATGGGTAAAGATGGTCCCACCGGCAGTCAGTAATGAGTGCTTGAAGTTTTGTTCCGTGGTGCTCATGCTTTTCCCTAGTTACTGTCTGTGAAGACTGGAGAGAGCTCTGAGCCACTACACTTCTATAAACACAACTCATCTGCAGTCAGCCTTTCAGTCTGTAAGTCTTGGAAGTGGAGTGACTCCTCGTTCTGTGTCTGCTCACACTACTTCATACTTCACAGTGAGATGTGTTGTTTGCAGTGGTACTGGAGGAATGGCATATAACCACTTTCTGTGTTTCTGGAAAGCACCTCTCAGGAAATGATTCTTTCAAAGGCCACTCACCAAGAAGTTGTTGAGGAAGCTAGGTTTCTTCTGCAGCGTCACTCCAAAGAACCGGGTTTGGCATCAGCATGTTGTGTTTTTTTTTTTTTGTTGTTGTTTTTTTTAAATGTCTCGCAGGAAACTTGGACTTAAAGCCCCTGACCTCGAATGCAAACCATGTGTATGCAAGTAAGCAGTGTATCTGGCATATGTTATTTTTAACTGGAGTCAAAAACCTGGGACAAAAACAATTGGCAGCTACTGCAGTCTAGTTTCATAGCGCAACCCTTGTCTAAATAACCATGCCTGCATGCAAGATAAAACATGCTCACTGTGAAATCAAGTGCACTAAAATCAGACTGGATTTAAACACCAGATTCTGATATTTGAGTGACTGTATTCAAATATCAACACTTGACAGGCAGCACTGTGGTTGTGTTTAATTATTGTGAACTCAGCTCATTAAATTAATATAAACTGTGGGATATTTAAATGACTTGCTTTAATGGGTGTTTAAAGGGACCTATTTTCATGCCTTTCTGCTTTTTCCACTTTCCTTTAGTAGGTTATGAAGCTTTTTGTGCATGTAAATAGTTCTAAAGCCCAAAATACACACCAGAGGGAGAAACACTCTTGCTCAGAAACCACCTTTCTCAGCTGCCTGAAACACCTCATTGTGTTCTGTCACAGGGTGACATCATATTCTAATACAGTGTAATACAAAATATATGAAAACAAATCATAGCTAAAATAGTAAAAACTCACCACTCTAAAGCGTCCTGCTCCAGCCTAGTTTGCGAATGTATATCTGCCCACTAGTTCTGCAAGGCTTTAAGGATGGAACTCAAATTAGATTCTGCAGAACCAATGCCACTGTAGGAATAGTGGTGCTAGTGGAACTTGTAGCAGGATGATGCTCTGGCCAATTGGAACAGAGTGGGTGAGCTGACCTGACCAATCAATGCACACTGATATGATTAGGAAGCAGGACTTAGACACAGGAGCTCTAACAGAGTGTTCCGTACATAGGGTGACTACAGATGTATCGTAAAAGAAAATTATTGTGTTTTGGGGAAACTGAAGCATGTAAATCTGTTCTAGTAAAGCCCAAAAATAAAATTAAGAATTGGTCTCCTTTACTGTGAGGCAGCTACATGACAACTACATACATATTTCATGATCATTTGATATATAAAGGTATAAAAAGTTCAGCAGCCTTTATAACCTCTGATGTTTGCTGAATAAGGCTTTCTAAATATTAATGTTGGTTTAGGTAACTTGTGTTGTACTGTAGTTTAAGAACAGCACCTTATAGTAAAAGTGTCACTAAAATACACAGAAGGTAAAAAGAAAAGTGTTCAGTTGAAAAGTGTTTAATTAGATAAAACAAATAAGTACTGAAGCCATTGTAGTGGAGCAGTGGGTTTCATGGATTGTGACTAATATAGAGGGCTTTTTCTTTTTTTCCATCTTGCTCACGTAGATCAGGGCCTCATGTCCCAAATGCGTCATGGCACCAACCATCAGCATAAAATGCTCGAGTGATTATTACTTTGGAAGCAATCTCTCACAACTAAGAAGATCATCTAAACACTAAAAGGCCTTTGGGAAACTGGATCCAGATGGGCCGAGACTTTACCCCCCTTCCCCCATTATCTGTTTTTTCACTTCCGAAAAATTAAGTGTTTCTGGAATAGATAAGGAGTCTGTCGATCACTGTTGATCTTCTTTGTACTATGCAGCTCAGAGTTGCCACAGAGCCCCATTAGGTGCATAACAGGTTCATAATAGATTCATCCATATCTTCACCCATGTGGACTTGGCTGAGTAATGCACTCAAGGATCATTCATTAAACAGACTGGGCTTGTTCTACTGCTGTCCTCATGTGTCTCACCCATGTCATGTGCATTACAGCATCCAAGTGGAAACTGGACATACAATTTATGAAAATAATCCATGAAAATGTATGTTCACAAAAACAAATGTAACATGCTGATTATTAGTAACATTTACAGTATATGATATACATATTTTGCATCACTATTTAGGGATAGTGAGAGAGTGAGAGAGACACAGAGAGACTGAGACACAGAGAGAGACACAGAGAGAGAGACGGGGAGAGAGAGAGAGAGAGACACAGAGAGAGAGAGAGAGACACAGAGAGAGAGAGAGAGACAGAGAGAGAGAGACACAGAGAGACAGAGAGAGAGAAAGAGAGACAGAGAGAGAGAGAGAGAGAGACAGAGAGAGAGAGACACACAGAGAGACAGAGAGAGAGAGACACACAGAGAGACAGAGAGAGAGAGACACACAGAGAGACAGAGAGAGAGAGACACACAGAGAGAGAGAGAGACACACAGAGAGAGAGAGAGAGACACACAGAGAGAGAGAGACAGAGAGAGAGACACACAGAGAGAGAGAGAGAGAGAGAGAGAGAGAGACACAGAGAGAGAGAGAGAGAGAGAGAGAGACAGAGAGAGAGAGAGAGAGACACAGAGAGAGAGAGAGACACAGAGACAGAGAGAGAGAGAGAGAGAGAGACACACACAGAGAGACAGAGAGAGAGAGACACACAGAGACAGAGAGAGAGACACACAGAGACAGAGAGAGAGAGAGAGACAGAGAGAGAGAGAGACAGAGAGAGAGAGAGAGAGAGAGAGAGAGAATTAGAAAATGTCCTTTCAGTCTCAAAACCGCATATGTCCGCATATATAAGTTTTGCCAAAACACAGTGTTTGTCCCCCCATACTGTCTGTCCTAAAAGTCAGGCAGAACAAGTTGGTAGATCCGCTTTCGCCAGCTACACTGGAGCAAGATGCAAGACGTTTTCACCTTGTTAGCTCTTTGTGTGTTGTGTGAGACAGTCCCCAGCTTGAACTGTCGTGATATGACGTCATCTTGTGACAGAGAAAACGTTTGGACACCCAGTGAACCGTTTCAGGCAGAGGAGAAAGTGGTTTCTGTCAAAGAGGCTTTTTCTCTGGGGTGTGTATTTTGGGCTTTACGACTTTACAGACCATTTACATGCACACATTACACAATAAAGGAAAAGGGGTAAAAACAGAAAAGCATGAGGCCCCTTTAATGGAGCTTAATGTGACAAGATTTTGGATTTATTATGAGATCTGAGATCATTGCAGTGCTGACATCAGCCCTGGTCCTGGAAGCCCACAGCCTTGAACATTTTATTGTATTCCCTACTTTTACCCAGTCAATTCATATCAATAATGGGCTGTTAATGAGCTGATTAGTTGTTCCAGGCGTGTTGGGGAGCAGGGAAAATACAACACAGGACACAGTAATGAACCTCTATGGCCAATTACAACGAGAGACAATAATTATTTTGTCCTTTAATTATCAGTAATATATTGGCTCTTGATGCATCATGCATCTCTAATGCATGTTCCTGGCACATCTCAACATATAAAGATGAACTTGAGGTGCTTTTACCTCCTTTTTCTCCATCTTCATTGAGAGCACAGGGTTTGAGCTGTCAACCTAGCTCAAGTGTAGAGACAGGAGGCCTCTCTGTCATTTCCTCAAAGGCTAGGCAAGCTCCTTCTCACTCTCAAGTCTGTAGTATCAGCGCTTTTGCTGTAATTGACTGCCCTTGACGAAGACTAAGCATCCAGTACAGCAGAACCCAATGATTTCCCTTCCCTTTCCACTCATTAGAAATATGTCCAGCAGTGTGGTGAAAATCAGGAGTAGCTGGAACTGCATAGCCTTATCTTAGCGAGTGAGCATTATCCCTTCACGTTGGATAACAGTAAAAGTGTATTAAATTACTGCTGTTTATTTTCTTCCTTTTCAGTGCTGCAGTGCTGAATGGTAGTTTGGGTGTTTTTATTGGTCCTCCTCCCACTCATTGACAAGGGCTTTCTGTAAGCTGCCTAATAAGGGCAGCGAGGGAGGTGGAGATTTAAAAATAGAACAGTATTGTTTCTTGGGAATATATGCATTGACGTGCTGGAGCTTTATCTGATGTGCGTGCGTGCGTGTGTGTGCGCGTGCATGTTTCCATGCCAGGGGTGAAGATGGAGCACAGCTGCAGCAGACATGTAGACACACACTACATACAGCACATGCTGCAGGGCTGCAATAGCTCTAGAGCGAACATAATACACTAGAGAGGCGGGTAATCCAGTTTGCATGAAGATATCAAATGCCCAATTGCAAGTTAATTTGGTCTAAATGAAATGGCTTTCTGAGCCAGGACAAGTTTGTGGAGTTTGTGAAGTAAAGCAGTGGGAGATGTATTTACAGGCGTGAATGTGGCTATTCTGCTGCAAAACGTATTGAATTTCAAAGTTAAATGTCTCATTTAATAAAACAATAATGTTTTAGAATGTGATCGGATCAGGTCACCGTAGCATGTATTAGCGTAGCCTGTTTCTGATACACCGATCTCACCGCAGACCCCCCAAGCACAAATTCATTGTTGTTTTGAGCCACACTCATCTGTTTGCCTTTGTTTCCATTCCTTCCCCCACCATTATTATTCCTTATTCATTTTTGGCCCCACCAAACCCTACAGGCCCTTTAACCTCACTCAGGGCAGATCCATAAACTCTAATCCACAGACATACTGACCTGCACTCCTCTATGTGGTGGTTGTTGAGGTTGTTGCTGCTGATGCTGATGTTGTTGTTCTTGTTCTTGTTCTTGTTCTTGTTCATCTCTTGTTTCTCTCATAGTAATCATAGCCTACTCTTTAATTGCAGACTGTAGTTCATCTGTTTTCCTTCATACTTTATCCCACCTTTACACTGGACACACCTTAACACACCACCTCCACGTATGTGTCACTGCAGTGTTGAGAATGATCCACCATCCACATAGTACCTGTTCTGGCCCTGTGGGTGGTCCTGACCATTCAATAACAAGATAAAAGAGGTCTAAGAAAGTATACAGAGAATCAGATGGACTACAGTCTGTAACTGTAGAACTATAAAGTGCACCTATACGTGAGGTGAGCTGATAAAGTAGACAATTCGTGTATATACAAGGATGTGTTTTTAATGTTATGACTGGTCTATTTCTGTGCATTACATGGATAATTTTGTATTTTTTTTGTTTTCCTCCATTAACTACACCCATTTCAACCTGCATTTCACCTTTAATAGTGGTTCATATTTGTTCTTGTCCAATAGGATTGATTGGTATAGAGCTGATAATGACATTTGTTTGTTTGGCTTGATGTAGTTTATTTTGCATTGTAATGAATAGAGCCACTGCAACATAGTCTTAAGCCTGACAGCTCCTTTCTCCAGGCGCCGCCTGTATACACAAAGGGACCATAATGAAAATCGACTGCTCCTCTCCTGCTCAAGCACTAAATGCTTTTTCCCTGAATCTTTCGCCCTGAAATACTTCCCAAATAATTTTCTTTATTCTTTTTCATGATGGTAAAGTTCCACTTTGATTTCCCACTCAAATTTGAGTAAGCTGCAGCTTAGCAGGTACACTCTTGCAAAAACTTAAGAATGTAACCACCGCTACATGTGCTGTCCCTAGATTGGGAATTTCTATGCATGCATGTATTCGTCCTCTTCCTAGTAATTGCAGAAGGAAGCTAGATAGAGTTACTAAGAAGCTGAATGTCTTTACATTAACTGTCTTTAAATCATCAAGCTCAAAATAGCTGGGCAATGTCCTAACCCGGTTTCAGGATGTAGTTTTTATACCAGTGAGTGTGCATTGGCCATAAATAGGATACAGGACCACTTAATAACGACAATGTCTGCATTTATTGATGAATAATATTAAAGCTGGCACCCCAGTTAGCATGCAGTCTTTTGGTTGAAAAGTTTTATTGTTGATTATTTTTTTGTTGTTTGTCTTTTGGTTTTACTGTTCTACATATCAGTGAATGCACATACGCAAATACACATGTGCACATGGTCTATATTAAGCCGAAGGGCCTGCTGTTGCTGACTGGATGAGGCTGAGGTCATGACCAAGACCTGTCTGTGAAAGAGCAACTCGGACTCAGATGTTATGGAAAGCTGTACCGATACCAGTGTTTGGAGGAAGTCAAGATGCCTTGGCCACAGAGAGAGGCAGAGAAAGAGAGAAGGAGAGAGAGAGACTTATTAGCTTGTGCTATAATAAACTAAAACGTGCAGACACTAAACAGCCGCTACTGTCTACTGTCTCAGCTTATCAGGCTCTCTCTACGGAACAGGAGATTTTAAAGTGCTGCTTTCTTCTTATCATAGAAAGCAGAGTTATGTACACTGTGCACAAGCCAAATCTCAATAAGAGCAACATGACTGGCCTGTGCTCGGTTTGGCGCGTCTATTTTAGACCTTCTCATAGAAGAAATGTGGGGTTTTTTGTGTGTGTGTGTGTGTGTGTGTGTGTGTGTGTGTGTGTCTCTGCCTCATAGTTTTCCATGCATTCTTGAGCAAATAAGAAGAAGAAGAAATGTGGCAACGGAACGGTATCGATCTGTCTACCTCTTCCCTCGGTTCTGTTTCTAAATTCTGTGCTTTTTGTTTCTTGTTCTTTCACAGCTTGTGTCCAATGTGCTGATCTTCTCCTGCACCAACATAGTCGGAGTGTGTACACACTACCCAGCAGAAGGCTCTCAGAGACAGGCCTTCCAGGAGACCCGAGAATGCATTCAAGCCCGCCTTCACTCGCAGAGAGAAAACCAACAGCAGGTGAGGCAGAAGAGCACTCCAGGCAGCACAGCTGGGAGCTCTGCGCTGTGCTGCAGGAGCAGCAAGTTTTATTTTTATAAACATGTCTCAGCATCGATTTGGACACCTTCCCCTGGATAAGATATACTGGAGGGGAAAAAAAAGAAAGAAGAAAAACATGTTTTCTTAATTTCTTCAACATAAATCTCGCCATGAAACTTGCAACTATTTCTGGAGGGACCTTTTATTTCCCCCACTGATTTTCTGTTTGTCATTCCAGAGAAATGACAAAAGGCAGCACAGATGGGGGAAGCAGTTGTGGGAATATTACTATATAGGGACCGGTTTTCCAGAGCGAGATTAAGCCTAAGCTTAGATTAAAAATAATCATGATGATGCATTGCAGTTTTGCCTAGCGCTGGTTCTAACAGTCAAACAGTTCAGATGATTGTGATTAAACACATTAGCTTGTATTACATTTGTCTTTGTTTAAAACTGGACCCTAAAAGAACATCTGTTCCATCTAACAGCTATGTAAGCCGACAGTATGAGCTTCATCAGAATATGTTTATTACCATCAATAATTCTGTAACATCGTTTTCATAATTAGAAGGCAGGGTTCACATTATTTCGACAGAGTGAATGCAGTTTCCAATATTCAGCATCAGAGTCCTATTAGAGCAACAAAAGCTGCCCTTTCCAACTAGTTAATGTTTATCACATAGATCATATATGCAGTGTCTGTATTTACGCTAAGATTTTTACCAAGCCAAATTTAAATGCATACGTAAGTACCATTTAGTGTAAATTAGAGATTTTAGTTGGCGCTTGTGTTTGTATTACTTATTAAAATTGTAACTTAGGAGAATGCACTTCATACGTACTTACTAAAGAAGTGGGCTAGAAATGCATATACATTTACATTTACGGCATTTAGCTGACGCTCTTATCCAGAGCGACTTACAAGGGTAATCATACTACAGGGAGGCCAGTGTGGTGTTAGGAGTCTTGCCCAAGGACTCTTATTGGTGTAGCACAGTATAGTCACCCAGACTGGGATTCGAACCCCAGTCTCCCACGTGGTGGTGGTTCCCTGGTGGGTAGCGGTGTTATTCGCTGACCTACACCAACTACGACATGGACATCATGTCCTGCGACATTCTGAGACGCACAAGCTGGATGCCAGGGACTTCAGCATTCAGTGGGCAGTGAGCAGGAAATACCCTGGACAGCCCGCCAATCCATGGCAGAGCGGACAGACGTTTACCATCTCCAGTTCACCTGACCCCATGTCTTTTGGACTGTAACCGGAGCACCTGGAGGAAACAGATTTTAGAAAATAGATTTGAAAGAGATTGTAAATATTTAACAAGCCTGTTTTCTAAAGGAACCAATCTCTAAAAGGTTCTGTAGGGAACCAAAACTGGTTCTTTTCAGGCTTTGCTGCAAAACCCCGTTTTGGGGTCTTTATTTTAAGAATGTTTCCCCAGTATATCTATACATATTGGCATTGCGTCAGCAGTGACTACTCTGATGCGTAGGGGTGCTGAACTGAGAGAGGAAAAGATGTTCATCCCTGAGGAGCCCTCAGTCAGAAATGTCCCTCACTGGGATAGTTACAATCAAGCCGAACTGATTTTTCCTTTTTTCCCTTTCATTTGCAGGAACGCCTCCTACTCTCTGTGCTTCCCCGACATGTTGCCATGGAGATGAAAGCAGACATAAATGCCAAGCAGGAGGATATGATGTTTCACAAGATCTACATCCAGAAGCATGACAATGTGAGGTAGGAAAGTGCCAGAGCCCACCGTGCACTGTCAAGGTCAACGTGCACCTTTGCTTT
The DNA here is from genome assembly GCA_024036415.1 of Prochilodus magdalenae. Lineage (NCBI taxonomy): Eukaryota > Metazoa > Chordata > Actinopteri > Characiformes > Prochilodontidae > Prochilodus > Prochilodus magdalenae. Next base: position 350,178 of record JAMWET010000761.1, read on the forward strand.
CACACCTGAAAAAATAGACACAGTGAACTTTACTCTGCCTGCTGCTGAGGTTGTTCTGAATGCTTCGGTCGCAGAACGTCTTGAGAGCTTTCTTGCCTTTAAAGTGTTAGAAAGCCCAGAGTTACCATGGCCATAATGGTGTAGATAGTCCAGAGGTACATTTTTTTTTAAAACAAGTTGTCCCCCAGAAGATCTGTTTAAAAAATCCTGTCCCAGCAGTGGTCACCAGTAGCAGCAGCAGGACTTTGGCCACAGTAATGGTGGGAAACTATCTAAAGCTACAACGATATGAGGGTGTGTCCATCTTGAATATATATGGTCAGTTCCAGTGTCCATACAGTCAAATTGGTTCAGGCCCAATTCTTAGTCTGATTTTGATTAGCCTTTGTGTATTAAATGAATGTACAAGTAACACTCTGGGTTTTTCCGTGTCCTAATACAGTGGTTCAATTATTCTGAACCCATAGAGTTTACGGCTATGAAGAGAAATTAAGACTTGCATCATCTGACTCTCACAGTGTGTAATAACTAGATTCATATATCTGTCTGCATTTTATCTGAAACTAACCAATGAACTCTCAGGAACTCACTAAGGACTTCATGTGACACATGTGAAATGACATGCAGAACGTTTACAGCTGCTGTAGTGGCTGGACAGTTGCTGGAGCGGTTTCTCATTATGGAGAGAGTAGAGACTGTAATGAACATTTTGGTGCAATATATAAGGGTATTGAACATGTTGAATTAAAAAATAATTCATAATTAATAAATGCCCTCAATGTTATAGCTCTCTAATAGCTTTAAAATCCTAGGATTAAATAAAGTGCTACACTAAAGGTACAGAGAGGATCACTGTTAATGTAGCAGTCCTTATGAACAAACATGTTGCATTATGTGATGAGATCTACGTGTAGCTTGTGCTGGAGCTAATTCACACTCTGCGTATTAAAGATAGAGAGGGTGTAGTGTACTAAGCATTGTCTACCAGTCTCAGTCACAAATCAGGCACAGGCAGGAGTGTTGTGTATGAACCTGCCGGTAGGAGCTGAGTAGGATATAGGATGTTGTGCTGATTAAATGTTCCTCTGAGAATACTGAACTTTGAGCAAGTCCATTTTGCCCAGAATCTTCTACACCATTTAAAAGCTGGCATAATTAGTGGCAGTGTTGCTGGGAGATGTCCGTTAACATCGGCAGCAGACATGCTTGAACACGTTCTGAATGTACATTTACCGAGAGAATAACGCTATTTCTCTCAGGATCAGATGTAAGTGTTTTTTTGCTGCAGAATAGTGTTATCCTCCTGAGGTCAAATGCTGTCACATGGTTTGCATGATACCCATAGGCGTGTATGTTTATGTGTGTGTGTGTGCGCTGCCAGACATTTGAAGGCATCTTTTTTCAGACGAGGTTCCATAAATGCAACTTAATCTTACCTAGAAATGTTTTTATGTAAGTAGCACATTCATTCATCAAGGTACTCACTGACCCTGAGCATCTCTGGGTTTACTGTAACCTGAGCATTATGCCATGTAGCAGGCACTATGTGCTGTGCAGTATGGAATGTCATGCTTCTGTTACTTTCACCTCTCCCACAACCCCAGCTCACATGAGCCTGGGTTTCTGCTTGTTCTCTAATGACCTGGGCTATATCCTCCGCCTATTGTCTGCCTTCACACAGTGTGCAGTGGTATGGCAATTAATACAGAGCATGCATCTTTGCTGGCGTAGTAAAGAGTATGATGCCAAGTGATGTTTTGTGTCAGTGTCCTGTCTAAGGTTTAATGGGGAACGTTATTCAAACCTTTTAAGGCAGGATGGTGCAAGCACAAATTTGACTTACTAATTGTAAGTTCAAGTTTTCAATTCCAAGCAATTTGGAGCATAACTATTGCTTCATTCATCATCTTTGTTTCATATTACAAAAAGGACAGTTCTAGTGTTCAAAAGATGTAGAACTAAAAAAAAACCCAAAAAGTCATATTTAATGAAGTAATATCTGTGCATATGTAAGTATGATTTTTGGAAACACTTGTTAAAAAAAACAACAACATTACACTGACTGCTAAACCACTGCCGACTAAACCAGCTTTAGCACCATCTAGTGGTGAGGGACCACAGCACTCATAAGCTTAAGCAGAGTCGTGCGCCGTGTTCTTCTCTGTTGTGTGTTTTGGTGGAGGGTTTCTCAGTCTGATCTGAACCGACCAACCGTGTGGAGAGCTGCACTTCTCTGCGTTTGCAGACACATTCCCTCACATCACGCGCTGGCTTCCTCACAACCACACTCTGTACCCTTAATTTCAGTCGGACACACACAGACAGTCTCTTTCACATTCTCTCTCTCTCTCTCTCTCTCTCTCTCTCTCTCTCTCTCTCTCTCTCTCTCTCTCTCTCTCTCTCTCTCTTTCTTTCTCTCTCTGTGTCTGTCTCTCTCTGTGTCTGTCTCTCTCTCTCTCTCTCTCTCTCTCTCTCTGTGTCTGTCTCTCTCTCTCTCTCTCTCTCTCTCTGTGTCTGTCTCTCTCTCTCTCTCTCTCTCTCTCTGTCTGTCTCTCTCTCTCTCTCTCTCTCTCTCTCTCTCTCTCTGTCTCTCTCTCTCTCTCTCTCTCTCTCTCTCTCTCTCTGTGTCTCTCTCTCTCTCTCTCTCTCTCTCTCTGTGTCTCTCTCTCTCTCTCTCTCTCTCTCTCTCTCTCTCTCTGTCCCTCCCTTCCCCCTTCATTTCCCTTTCTTTCTCTCTCTCTCTCTCTCTCTCTGTCCCTCCCTTCCCCCTTCATTTCCCTTTCTTTCTCTCTCTCTCTCTCTCTCTGTCCCTCCCTTCCCCCTTCATTTCCCTTTCTTTCCCTCTCTCTTTCTTTCTCTCTTCCTCCCCCCCCCCCTTTCTGTCCTTCTCAAAAATGATCAAAAACCCAATTGCACTCACTCCATTAGCCCTCCTCACTGTATTCTATATGTATCCTTTGTTTCTCTGTGTGACCCCCAGGTTAGACCGTATGTGAGTTTGACTCTGGTTTGTTTTAAATCCTGGTATTGGTTTTGGTTTTATTTATAATAAATACTGGATTAATATTAATTGGCCTTAATTAGGCATATAAGGGCTGCACTTCATGGAGCACGAAAACCACCATACCGCCGTACCACCATACCGTCTGTGTGAACACATATGCAAGAAGTTGAATACTCAAAAATATATTAAATACACAATGCACCATGTCTTTTACCCAGGCCCACACTTTTGTGTACTACTATACATGCTGTATGTGTGTCAATTTAGCTCTGCCTTTCACATAGCACACATCATGAGAGCGCCTTATGGACATTTCAGCAATCAGCTGCAAGGCTGTAGCAAGCAATGTATGCGTCTGGTGTTTTAGAGTCTGGCACGAAGCGCATTCAGTCAAATTCTAGGAGCTGCCGTGATTTGTCCCAATCAGCTAAGTGAAAAAGAGGTATGTGCTCTAATCCTCTATGTTTGCTTCAGTAATCATAGACTAATCAAATCAGTCAACTCCACCTGTTCTGGAGACAAACACACACACACAGGAGCAGATCAGTAATTGGCTCAGGTATGCCGTCAGACAGAAATGGACACTGTTCTGGCAGAATAATACTACATATTAGAAATACCAGGCAATTTAGATGAGTCCCTTAGGCTCTTTAGTGCTTCATTTCCTTCAATTTGCCAGGCTTTTGGGTCTTGGGAGCGTAGGGGTACTTCCTATGAGTGGCATTTGATGAAATGCTTATGTTTGCTTTTTCACACACACTTTGTTTCAGCTGGTCTGTTGCTTTTGGAGAGAACTGTTTTCTATACTCCTGCTCTCCATGCCTTATCTCTGATTCGAGCTGGTACATTGTGAGACCAATATAGAATGGAACCTAACAGAGCTTACAGTATTTGCATTACACAAATATTCACATGGACTCTTTATTTGTATTAGCTGGATGGAATAGCCAGTTGGTCTAAACTATGACTCAAAGGGCTACAGTTGTGGTATGACCTGCAGTTGGCATTTAGTCAGGCACTATATCACAGTCCTTGGCTGTATTTCCTACTACATTCCCTAAGCTTAAGCTTATTCCCAGAGGGCTCTGGGATGGCTTCTCGCTATGTGGACCTTTATTTAGGCTGTTATTCATTCTCAACACACATTCCCTTTGGATACATTCTTAACAATCATGATTAATTTGAGGAAGAACACTCTAGAACATTGTAAACAGTGACTGGCAGGCACCGTACTTAGACTCAAAAGTAAGCAGCGTTCTGAATATGTGGCTTTAGTGGTGCTGTGTTAATTTACTACGCTGTCTCAATGGCCTCCAGTAAGGGCTGTGTGTATGGCTAGATGTGGACACCAATTGCTAATATGTGTGTTATGCATTATAATAAAATCCCAAGCATTACCTCTGTGGTGCTGTTTTAGATGTTTAGTTATTTGAATTTAGATGTTTTTACAATAGGTTAGGACTATAGGTTATTTGAATTAGTAAAAAACTGTACGTTTAACCCCGCTAAACCTGACCTAGCGACGCCCAGCTAGTAATATACACTCATCGAAAAATAGGAATCAACCGACAGGACTGAAACTTGGTGGGTGTGTTTGACATTGCGAGACATGCAAAAGGTTAAAGGTTAAAGTAGCTTGATGTGATGTAAGCAAGGATAGGCCTTATTTCTGTACCTGACTGACTAGATGTCTGTGACTGAGGGATGTTTAAATCTAAAAATAAACAGCAGAAGATGGTAGAATCTGAAAATAAATAAATAGTGAAGAAGAAACACTCTCTACTCTCTACTCAACTCTACATTGAAGTGTTAGTGGATGACTCTCAGGTGGATTTGATCTACTCATCTGGGGCTTTTGCACAACTCCTAAAGAAACCCGAGTTTGCCAGTTTCCCTACAATGCACCATTTCACATCAATACATTTTGTATAATTCAGTTTCATCTTTTCAATTATGCAGATTTTGCGATCCAAACAATGAAACATTGATGCTATTTTGAAACAGAAGGTCAAGATCAGAAATACTGAGAAGATTTGATGTTCATTAAAATATCTGAAAGATTCTATTGACTCAAATTATTGCTGATGAAAAAAGCGTTTTCTGTAGGGGCCTCTGACTTTTAGACCCCACTGTGAATGCAGCCAACGTTCATTTAAATCACTGACTTTGTGTTTTCCATTTTAACCAAAAGAAAAGAATCAAAATAAGTAGGGGATACAGTCAGTATCCCCAGTAAGTTGTAGTGAGCGTTGGTGCACACTGTTTGTAGATGGGGGGATTATTGGCCTCTAGGCTTGGGTGATTTGATAGCTAACACACCCCACTACCCCTATTTGTAATTGGGGCTCAGCTGAGCAGCAGACAGAGAAGAGGAAAAGGGGGAAAAGCTCCTGCCAAGGCCTTTGCTTACACAAATGTAAGGTTTGTGATGGTGTGTTTTGGCAGTTTAGCCTGTGAGCTGGCACGTGATGTTTGTCTTGCAAATGGGCCAGACGGTCTGCCCGCCTCTCATCCCTGTCGGCTGTTTGTTAGCAGACTTCAGCTACAGTTCAGGAACAGTTTCTGTCCCGCCCTTAAAAAAAGCCTTCCAGTGAGCCTCTGACACCACCCCCCGCCCCAGCACCCTCCCCAAAGGCCTTATGTAAGTGTACCGCCAGCCGATGTGCTGTTGCCTCTCATCTCCCTAAGTGGAATATTGACGGGTCTGTTCCTAGAGGACAAAGATTGCTTAATTATTGAGGATGGTCACGTAACCGCTCTGTGCTACGCCACTTGTGCTTGACTAAAGCCCACACAGAGACATGTGAAGAGATGGAGAGAAGCCCATGCAGATGGGTGGGAATGCTGGTGCAAGAACAAGCAGACAGGCAACCTTATGCAGTGCCACCTGTTCTTAAACATCAATGAACATGAAAACAAACACGCAAGGTTTTGTGTGTGTGTGTGTGTGTGTGTGTGTGTGTGTGTGTGTGTGTGTGTGTGTGGTTGTGTGTGTGCGTGCTTCTAGTTAATGACTGCAGATTTGTTTAGACAAAGCATCGCTTATGATTCTTTTCTCCATAATGGGGTCTTGACAGCTACACATCCTTTCAGACCCCTAGTGTTATCGTCTTCTCACCTGTGGAGGTTTTCAGATGTGAAGCAAGTGCGGAAATTTTTTTTTTCTCCTCTCTTTGAAAGATGAAAGCTTACGTAGTATTTTTATTTTTTACGTATTCTCCCCGTATTTATGATTATTTTTTAATCTTGTAAATATCCCTTTTAAAAATATACATTTAATGACAGTTCAAAATTAAAGGGTGACTCTTGCACAGTACTGTAATTCCCTGTCCCTGCCCAGGTTATAAGGAGGTGCCACCAATCTGGCAGTGTAATATTAATGTAAACTTCCTTTGATGTATAAGAAGGTTGCATCCACATATTATGTTTATCAGCTGACACACACTTCAGGGTGCTTTGTAGTGGGTAGTGTATAATAATATTTTTGGCCACACCACTCACTACAAAGCATCCGGAAATTCAATATAAGAAATCCTTCTTATTCAAATGTCTGACAGTTTTGACTTGTTTTGACAGTTTTGACTTATAATTTGCTATATATGCATATACACTATTAGTCACAAGGATAGTTGGTCCCAGGAGGAAGTGTTATATTGAAGTGCTAATAGGAAGGAAGATTAAGGTTACCAGAAACAATAAATAATGATGAATTTAGACTGATATGGGCAATATTTACTACACATATAGAAGTAGTGTCTCTCTAAGACGTCGGACCGCAGTGTTCTAATGTAATGCACATGCAGTTGTAGAGGTTCCTAATGTGTGATGATGCATTCCATGCAGCTTGAATATTCTCACACTTCCTTCCATTCTCACATTTCCTGCAGATTTTGCTGTAAGGGTTGAGGTGGAGTGGTACCAGGCATTCTGAACGTAACGCATGACAACAAACCATGCATTGACCAGCAGTGACAGTCTGTGTGCATGTGTTGCCGTCTGCGAATGGTGCCAATAAGGCCCAATTTAAGTCACCTGAATCATTTGCATGTCCCAGTGTGACACTGCTGTCCATGTTAGGCCGAAGGATCGGCCTCAAAGACCTGACTTCCATTGATGCTATGAACACAAAGTGGACTGTCTCTGATTCAGGTATTTCAGGACTAGACAGTAGGAGGTGATGGAGAGACTGTGATTTCGGATTCGGAGAATCTTTACTGATGCTCCGACTCTGTCATTCAGCTGAATGACATGTTGGCTTAATTTTCATTGTACGTTTCTTTATCTGAGCTTATTTTGCTGTACTTGTATACTTCAACACTCGCCCCTAAGGAACAGTTTTAACCGTTATACAGGATGGACCGGTCTACCACCCTCTACAGCATGCTGCTCACAGGACAGAAGCATTCTGTTTAGACTTCCAGCTTGAACAGAATGTCACTTTACTTACTCCCGAGTTGGAAGCCTTCACTGGAAGGTTGGAGGGAAAATGCAGAAGAAGGAAGCAGCCTGTTCAGGATCCTGTCAGTAGGGGGTTAAAAGGCTTGCAGATGAAATCCTCTAGGACTGGTAGTGCCAGCTCCAGGGGTACAGGGGTCATAAGGAACGACCTCTCGAGCCCCACAGCTACTTTGATACGGGCCGAGCAGTGACCCTTGAAGGACTTACAGGGTCGTGTTATGTAAGCAGGAAGTGTGATTCTGCACAGCATTCTTTCCTGGGGTTTTTGGCTAGAGCTCATGTCGGAGCTGTTTCCAGACTGACCCGCTGAAGCATCCCTCAACAGCTTCCTCAGTAACAGGCTATTGGTGACCCTGATTTTATTCTGCTTACTGGAATTTTCCCTGGGAACTCATTTCCTGCCCTTTTTTCCCAGTTCATTTTGCTTTCAGCAAATGGAGAAGCGGTTCTGACTCCCTTTGTTTTGTGGTACAGCGTGTTCACTAGTGACTTTCAGAATGCTGTCACCACACAGTCATTAACATTGTCATTATTGAGAAGGAAAGAACTGAATGATACTCTGGTGCTTGACTTTGTTAAATTGAATCTTTTTCTATTATTCATTTTGTTTACATAGTGGGGATATGCATATTTAATAACACCCTTTGTGGCTGTGCGTTGTAGTTGTTTATTTAACCTTTTGGTTTTTGTCGTCCATTTATATAAGCACCTATTGCTCCAAGACCAGTGATCCTGGTTTTAGGTCACATATAGCTTAAAGATGGTTTCACCCTCCAAAGGTCCTGAAATGTTTGATTGGTGTTGGGGCTCTTTAGAAAGCAGGGCTGTCTGCTCGCAGCTCTTCACGTTAAGGTCTTAGCCACAGGGAGTGGATGACTCACCTCCATGCTAGCCATTAAGTGAGGCTTAAGGACTTGATGTGGGTGCTTTAGAGCTGCCCTCCCACCTGTCCTCAGCACAGGGGTCTTCAGGCAGGCCTGTCAGAGTGCACCTCAATGGCCTCACTGTTGCTTTTTTTCCCCACAGACCCCAGAAAAGCACTGGATTTATGTCTCGTGTTTATATATAGCAGGGATAATGGGTCCTGTCCACTAATACTTAGAATACATATAATACTTATATACCTAAGGCTGCCAAAATTTTGGGCTGCTGTCTTTCTGATGTGGCTTTCTTTGTGGCATCTAGTGGTGCAAGTGGGGAGTAATTATTGTGCAGTGCTTGGGCAGTTGCGGGTTGGGCAATTTAATGGCACATTGTTGTTGTTATAATGGTCAATTCCATCCATCTGCTGCAAATGCAATGTTATTGTACAGCCAGCACGCTTGAAGGAGAAAGCCAAGTGCCAATTCTTATAACAGCATCCTGTTGAAATGAATGAATTGGACTGAAGGGAGGAATATTATTTCAACAGTTGTGCTAAAGTGTACACACAGTGAGAGTGTTCAACAGTTTCTTCTTTTTAGTTGGGAGAACTGGTTACATTTGATTTTGTAGAGTTTAGTAGAGGCATGTCTGCAGTAAAAATAGACTGTCCATCATACTGTAGATTTATCGACAGTTTTTTTAGTTATCATCAGATGAAGTAAAATCTTTGTCATAATGTTATCTTCATGAGATTTAAATGCATTCCACAAGTACTTATCATATCAGCATAAAGGTACCATGTTAGAGTGCTTTATAAATGGTTTAAAGTTTATTAATGCTTATTAGGAAGGCCAATTTAAAAATATTAATTTGAAAATAAGGGAAAGGAAATTTAAATTCGGATACTATGAAGATGTCATGAAGGTAATACATTTAATTCTGAGTGATAGAGGAGACAAACTAAGATTTAACAGTGGAAAAGAATGTGTGTTGATGTGACGTTGGACAAACAGATGGTGACGTGCACTGAACTAAAAGCAAGGCACAGTTTATTAAAGGGGTTGTAATGTGACACAACAACACCAAGAACAGGAAATACAATCAAGGGCAAAACTGAATCGTAATCAGTAAACAGGCAAGAGTCAAACCAAACAGACAATCAGACCAAGCAGAGGTATCAAAGGGAATAAACAAGGAGTGTAAACCAGAGAATCCAGAAGCCAGAGTATCAAAGTCAGATAAAGAGAGAACGCTCAGTATGCAAAAGAATAGCAATACTTCGCAATGAGCCAGTGCGAGAGGGAAGTATTTAAGCAAACGGATTAATTAACAACAGGTGGTCTAATCAGTACTCTGGAGATCTAGTGCGAGGCAACGGGGTGTGATTGGTGGATCATGGTAAAAGGAGTCCAGGAGATCGGAGGTGGGAGGAGAACCAGCAGGCATGACAGTTGACAACAGGTGATTCCTGCTCTTTGTATGTATGTGTATGTACTGCTTATTGACGACCTAATTAATAACAATTTAAAAATGTATTTTAAAGAGTAGCCTTATTCTAAAGCTAAAATAGTTATAAGTAAATGACAGTAAATTCTGATTAGAAGGCATGCATACACATAAGCAAAGGCATCTTGTGAAATGAGGGCCGGTCCTCCCTGCCAGTGGGAGCATGGCCCGTTTTGCCCTTTTGAACTCCTGGTCATGAGTGGCGGTGGGATCACCAGGGTTTAACCAAATAGCCTTCCAGTGATCAGGACAATCTAATGGTTGCACCTGTATGACTGGTACACTGTTATAACTTGTTTGTAAACCTCAGAAAACCAGAATATTATAATGCATATCGTGTGCCCAAAAATGCCCTTTAAGCATGTTTTGTTTTTGTCCATATAGCCACCATAGAGGTCATCGTCATCATATTTCATCTGTATGATACAATAGCAGTAGGAACAGCTAGTTTTCATTTTCACAGCGTTATCATATCTGAAATGAACCAATGAACTAAAACTTGATGATTATTATTATTATTATTATTATTATTATTATTATTATTATATTTTTCTTTGAAAGAGTGCTCTAGTGCAGTTCACCACAGGTTAAGCAGTCAGGTGAGAATCTGAATCTTTACTTAGAGATCAGCAGCAGGCTTCTTTCGGCTGAAAACGGATGTCACATGCTCTGAGTACAGCGGGGGCATTGTGTTTCACAAGAACATCTTCTCATCCGGAGAAGCCTTTAAGCATTTGTAGAAATTGTCTTTCACACTGAGATTCGCAGAGGCTAAACAGAGAGGTCACTTAGGTCATGCACAGAAGCTTCAATCACCGAGCCCTGCTGTCTCCCTTGTCACCCATCGCCGAGCCCGAGGGTTAGTGCCAAGACATTTCTATTAGAGCAGGATCTGTTACAGTGTCTCCCCCATATCCCTCCCTGCAGAAAATCTGCAGGCGAATATTGAATAGTCACCACTATTATAAACCCTGAGGTCATCTGAACCCTTGCAGCTTTTTGTCTCGCCTGTCTCACACCCAGGAGCGTCGTACAATGGAGAGCCATATCTGTTACCTTGTTCTCATGGAAGAATGTCAGGCTGCTCTCTCAGGTTCTCCTTTATAGACGGAACTTTTTATCTCCTCAAATTCATTAGATTATGAATGTCTTTTATTACTTCAGAGACCCAGCGCACCACCCCGCACTGGTACTCGGTGCCTTCGGCATGGTAATGGAGCTGAGTCATTGGGGTTATCGCTGTGGGATGGCTCATAGCTGTTACTGAGTCTATGTAAACGTCTGACTCCTGAATGGTCAGCTGAAATCGCCCACAGGCAGGCGTCTCAGAAAGTGCACAGGTAACCGTGGTAACAGGGCAGTGCAATTCTACGTGTGCACTGCGCAGACCTTCGAGTGGAAGATCATGGTGATAAGCTGAGCTGGATTCACACGTCTTTCGCAGCTACAGTGCCCTGCGCATGTTTAACCTTCTGTTTTCTCACTCTGTCTCTGCAGTATCCTCTTTGCTGACATAGAGGGCTTCACCAGTCTGGCGTCCCAGTGCACTGCGCAGGAGCTGGTTATGACCCTGAACGAGCTGTTTGCACGATTCGACAAACTGGCTGCAGTGAGTATCTGCCTAACCAAGAAACTCTCAGGTTCAGACTTCTCCTGGGTTTCACTGATTTGTCCTGCCTGTATTACTCTCACACTGAATGCTGGTGTGCTTAGCACATGAGCTGAGCTCGGAGCATATTTCCACCAAGCTTTACTCACCCATCCACCCCCTGCTGAGCCAGAACTACAGTCCCATTATCTCCAGTCAATTTCCAGGGTCACAGCAGATACAGAGCCCCCTGGAACTCACAGGAACCCCTTTCCGTGGAGCCTGATTTATACACATGTGGAAAGTGTGGCATCTACCATTACTGTCTAGCCAATATTAGTCAGACTCCCTCTTTCATATCCATCAACATTTTGGGCTTTATTGATCCTGAATGAGAAGGTTGTTGCCTAACTAGCCTGGGAGGAGCACAGCATTGCCAGCAAAGCAGCTCTGCCTGGTCAAGTGAGGGGTAAGTGTCTTGCCCAAAGACACAGCCAGAGATATACATTTAGTCCTCATAGTAGAACCTACAACCATCTGGTTGCTGGTTTACCTGTACCACCACTTAAAGGATCAGTTCCCACCCTTTAGCTAGGTCTCCCTCTACAGCACAAAGCTACCAAGCTATGGAAGAGTCAAGGCTAGCTCATGCTTTCTCAGAGGCATGTGAAGGCAACCAAACTGCTGCTAACCCAACATTATCTTCCCCACCCAGAGAGAAGGAGCTGAGGATGGTGGTGGTTCTGGGGTGGTTACTGTCTACTGATGGATAGGCTGATAAAGCGTAACTGCATACTTGTATGTGAAGTGCATCAGATGTACAGTCATGTGCAAAGCTCGTTGCCTCTGGTGTAATTACAGGTTTTGTTGATTTACTAAATGAAAACAAGTTAACTAATGTGGTACAGAGTTCATAGATCTGCGCTGCAGCCCATTCGCTCAGTTTAGTGGTTTATTATTATTTCAGTTCAGAAACTGCATGGGCATTTAGCACTGAAATGCACAGTATATACACAGGTTGTGTTAATTTAGCTCTCTTAGAAAATGAACAAAACGTGTTTCTTCATCACGCAGGATGTCCAACGCCGCTTATAAGAACTGACTTTAATTTTGCAGTAGAACATCAAACTGCACGTAAAGCAAGCACACACTGCACACTGAACAGAACTACCAGGCACACAGGCGCTTGTTCACGCTGATGCTCAACAACAGCTCCTATTGTGTGGGTTGTGGGATAAGTTAAGGCATGTGCTGGGGTGACATTCAGGTGGCTGTCATAAGACTCAGTCCTGCTGCACAATGTGTCCTGCACCATGCCTGGGGCTCCGCTCCTCTCTTCTACTCTAGACTCCTCTCATTTCCTATGTTCTGTGCACTCTACTCCTCTCCTCCTGTCTCTCCTCTTCCCCTCCAATCCTTACCTTCTCTTCTATCCTCATCTCCTTTCTCTACTCTCCTCTTGTCCTATCTGTACTCCCCTCTACTTTGTACTCTCTTCTGCTCATCTCCTTTTGTCTCTTCTCCTCCTTTCCTATTCTTACCTTCTGTCCTATCCTCTTCTCTTATCTGCACTCTCCTCTTTACTCCACTCTCCTCTTTACTCCACGGTCTTATATTATGCTTTAGAGACACGTGTTATAAAAAAGATAAATTGGACACTTTAAAACAACATAAAACCCTTCAGTCTAAATTTGGATACCAAGGTTATAAGAACACACATGCCAGCTGAACTGTGACCTTGGTAAACCCGTAGGGAACAATTACAGCTTAGTTTATCTTTTTTCATTCTCTAAATCTTCCTTTTCAAAACAGCAGTCCAGTCCCTTAAAAGGGGAAACTATGCATGCTATGTAGTTTGTATTCCGAAAGTTCAAAGTAAATCTATATGTTTTTAAGATCTACCTCAAGTAATATGAAACTCTTATTAGGCAAATTCATCCAAATGCAGGTCATGTAATGAGTGAAATATTCATAGTGCTAAAACGAGTCGAGCCATGGTGATTCAGCGATAGTCCTCGACACTAATGCCTTTTGTCAGTTTGCCACTTATGTGTCTATATCTGTCTGTGTGTAGGAGAATCACTGTTTACGGATTAAGATCTTGGGGGACTGCTACTACTGTGTGTCTGGCCTTCCAGAGGCACGAGCTGATCATGCCCACTGCTGTGTGGAGATGGGAGTGGACATGATCGAGGCCATCTCGTGAGTATTGTGGAAGAGAACCTTAAGCATTGACTTGCAGCTTTTTGCAAGAATACAAACCAAAGATTCATGTCTGTAATGCACAAGATTTTAATATCACAACATTTTTGGGGGGATTTTTGAGCCATTCCTACTGGACGGTGCATCATGAAAAATAAGTGGACAAGTCAAAACCTTGTTTTCATGGAATAGCCCTTATATCAAAAGCAATTGTTTACTGTAAAAGCTTCTGAGTTGTCCACCTGGCTAGCACCCAAGTTCAACCACAAATCCTAGTGATACCACCATGTCCAATGAGCATAGCAAACGATTTTGGTTTATGCTCAAAAGAACCTAGCCTGTCCAAGTTTTTAATCTGAAGCCAACTGTAGCCTGCCTGAGCCTGTTTTATTCCATGATAACAACCAACCAGTAAATACTATAGCAGTAGGTGCCTAGTTTCAGTATTCCAGTCAATCAGTACCTTTGCAAAAGTGGTAACACTGTACATTAGGTATCGACTAACTAACATAAAGTCATGCATTAGTTAACATGAAGTAATGTATTAATAATGCTTACCTAATCTTAAGTAAACATGCAACAACTAAATCTTTAATGTTAAATAAACTTGGAACACTTTTACATTTATTACTTAACATTAGTTAACCTTTGTTCATGTTAACTAATGCACTACTTCATGTTAGTTAGTCAGTATTTATTTTAAAGTGTTTCCAACAAAGTTTTGTGTTAGTTTGGATAAACTTTAGGCTGGTGTGTTGAGGAAATAACAAAGTATGGAGGAAAACCTAAGTAATTACAGGCCAATTCCCTTCAAGGTGGGATGCAGACTATGAGAAACCAGAATAGGAAACTTGAACTTGCCCCAAGCTCAAAACTATTTGAGAAATGTCCTAATGAATGAATGACACGAACAGTCAGGTTCAGACAGATATTTTAAGCCGTAATCTGCAGCCCACAGTTCAAGAGTACAAGTTGACCATGCTGCTCTCTGGGTGGGAATGATGGCTCGCTTTCTCTTTTTCAGTTCAGAGCAGTGCTTGTCAGATCCATGGTTCTGTGATGTAACATAATAGATAATTGGGGCAACTAGCGTTCTCCTCGGCTGACCTGCAGCTTGGGATGGACATTGTCTCAAAGTTTTAATGAATGGTTCATTCGTCTTAAAGGAGAGACGTGTTAGTCTTTAGACTGAAAAAGTAACAAGTTACGATTTACCACAGAAGAGTGAAAAGTTTTGAGTTAGGTGTTGCCTTGTGAAGAGGTGTTTAAAAAAAAAAAGTTTAAGAAAGATGTTAAGTCTTTTTCTGAAAGACTTTATTCGCTGTATGGATATAAATATAAACATACTGAGTAAAGGCCCTTTATTGCCTGTTTGCCTTACTGCTATTTGGTTAATATGGAAAGAGATAACCCCACCACCCCACCCTAAAGCCCTAAACTACTGAACGATGAGACTGGCGCTGGTTGTCTGGTATATGTGTGCACACAAAATGAGAGCGAGTGAGTGCATGGAGTCAATACGTGCATTTTCACCTCAGACTTACAGACCCTCAGGGGAGGGTAAGAGTGGGCAGCCGCATGTTCAATGGCAGATCTATTAGCCTGTGCATGTGTCTGTCTTATTAGAAGTGTCTTGTCTGGGCAATAGTTTGTGAAGGCAGACACAGCCACTGGCTTTCTGCTCCACTGAGCATGAGCGTGTTCCCTCTGAGCAATGGCCAACAGGCCCCCGCTGCAGCAACAGTTGCCTCTCACAAAGCAAGAGACTTGTTTTTTTCCGCAGACTAGTCCGTCACCCTCGATGTTCAGGGGGGTTTGATGGCCCTGGCTGTTTACAGTGCCATTTTTAGGAAGGCTGAGGGCAGTTCAATGGACATGAGGGAAAATCTCTAACTTGAAAGCTTTGTTTTAGGTGCTCAGTTGCTTTTTGTTGCTGTTGTTCCAACAAACACCCTCCATATCCTGAAGGAGATAACGTATACAGATATATACAGATATTTAATATTTATTCTAATATTACATAAATTCACCCATTCAGCCTACAGCAGTATGCCCTTTATATGGAAATTCTTAAATGAGTGTTTCAGCTCATTTATGTCAGATTTGTAATAATAGGATAAAGAGATGGGATTAATTGGATAAAGAAATTTAAAGATTCCAGTCATCATTTAATTATGAACTCTTATTTTTGGTACACCCAAATTATAGAAGCGGACCTCCAGGGGGAAAAAATAAAATTCAATCCAGGATACAGGGCCTTTAAACTAATTCCTACTAGTCCAGCAACAAAATGTCCAGGTGACAGCATCTCTTTGTTATTAAATGGCTAGAGGACAGGAAGGACTATGTCGTGTATCTTGTTGTGCTGTGGACATAGTGGTATTTGTGGGTGTCTTAAAGAGGCATAGAGGATATTTTTATAATTCTTATGGGTTTACACAGAGTCGCCCGTTTTATTAGGTCCACCCAAAAGTCAGAGGCCACCCTTCATTTCATTTCTACTCAAAATGGAAAAAAATCTGAAAAGCTGGTTCTTGGTACTGAAGCTCACAGAAAGCCGCGTTTTGAGAAGCTTGGTTCTTTAGCCTTCTATACCAAAGCTGGAGCAGGAAGCCCGAGTGTTATCTCTTAAGATTCTGAGCTTTGTCTTATTCTCCATGAAAACACATTTACTACAGTAGCTTTTAATCACTTGAGGAATATCAGTGAAGCTCAGCCTTCTCAGAGCGATGGAAACTGATCACTCCTGTTTTGAAAGACCTGCACCGACTGCCTCTGCCATTTAGGATAGATTTTTATAGAAAGTTCTTTCATTAAAGCTCTAAATGATCTTAAAGCACCAACGTAACTCACAGAATACCTATCTGTTTATCCGTCTGTACTTAATCTTAGATCTGCAGTTAGTGGCCTTCTGCAAACATCTCCCATACAGTAGAGAAAACATGGAGACCTCTGTCAGTTATAGTGCTTCTAAACCATAAAACTCCGTTACAGCCTTTATTAGACACAGTATTCAGGTTCAGTGTTGACTTTTAGCAACTAAAACAGTTTAAATGAAAAGATAAGATAAAATGAGATTCCTAACATCCACGCAGGACCTGGATGCCTACCAAAACTGTCGCCCCCAGATAAACAGAACCTAAATCAGTCTCACTTACACTCTTGCTTACACTCAAAACATAGCAGCTTACTGCCCAGCAGTCCAGACATCAACATCGTTAAATGTTTTGGGGATAATTTGAATCATAAGAAGCAAAAAAATAATAAAAAAAAAAAAACCTGCCAATGTCTGCATTTGGAGAATTGGGAATATATCTCCACAGGTTTCTCTTGAACATGGTGGAAGATGAAACATTTATTGTTTTTGTTTAGGTTTATAATTTCCTGTTATATCTGCTCCTGAAGTGTGAACTGTCCTCTACAAGGAAGGTGCTACTCAGTTTTTGTTTGCATGGTTTTGATTGCAAAATGAAAACTGCGAGTAAAAGCTGCACTACTTGCATGTCCAACTGGCACCCATCAGATGTAGACATCCGTTTTCATTTCATTCCTTCTAATATTTATTAAGCTAAGCAGCGTTAGCCTGTATCACCCATTCAACTGTTGAAAGGTACTGGACTCCTTCAGCACTTAATCCAGGGAATAACATTACGAGCTCAGTGTATGTCGTAGCTTAGAACATGATCTTAAATAGTAATGATATTAGTGTGATTACCGCATTGTCTGAACATGCCAGCCGGTCCAATAGGGACCACACAAGTAAAGCAACCTTCTCTGGCTTGCTGCCAAGTAAGATGGACCACTGAGGCCAGAGTAGATGTTGTTGTTGCTGCTCTACTGTTCTGCTTTGGAACCGCATGTAACAAGGATGAGGATGATGTGTGTTATGTTCCAGGCTGGTGAGGGAAGTCACTGGGGTTAATGTGAACATGCGTGTGGGGATCCACAGCGGACGAGTCCACTGTGGGGTCTTGGGATTGAGAAAGTGGCAGTTTGACGTGTGGTCCAATGATGTCACCCTGGCCAATCATATGGAGGCAGGGGGCAAAGCAGGGTGAGTTGGCTTCTACATGTTGTTTTAAATTTCAAATATTCGAGCCAAAATGGCTCCCGCTGGCATAATGTTAATAAATGAATAATGGCTTACACTTATATAGTGCCTTTCACATACTCAGGAATGCTTTACAGATTCTGGAAAACAAACAAACAACCGGGCACGGCCTAACACAGATTTAGAAATATTTTAGTTTAATGCAAACTACATTTTTCTGCTGCAATTAAAAACCCTAACCGTATAGCACATCTAAATCCACATTGATGCTTTTTGGTCCATTCATCATAAAATGCAAGTTTTATGTAAATTCTGCCCATAACATAAGCGGATGAAAATCATGCAAACTGGTGCAAACAAAATGAACTTAATACAGGACTATATTGTTTGAACTTCATGTAGCAGTGATAAGAAGCTTCATGACACTTCATGCTGCTAAACATAATTTTGACCACAAAGCAAATATAGTATGAAAACACTGAAGTATATCTTATTTACATTACATATAGTACATCTTATGACCTACCTGTTTTGAATTGATATGGGCTGCCTTTTATTGTTTACTTTACTTTATCAGAGTTTAAACTAACCCCCATTGTAAAGAGGTTATACTACAGCCTGGCTAGCTATTGCTGGGAGTTGTTCATTTCAAAATAGTGATGTGTCAGCCACCTAGAGGTGTACAAAATAATGTGGTGTGTGTAAATATTAGAATAAAAATTCTGTATGTGTGTGTGTGTGTGTGTGTGTGTGTGTGTGTGTGTGTGTGTGTGTGTGTGTGTGTGTGTATATCTCACAACTTCTATGTCCATGAGCCTGCACTCCCCAGCTTATTTTTTTATTATGCCTTATATATTAACTTTTAAAATTCTGTTTTTTTTTTTTTTTCATCTAGCCGCATCCACATAACTAAAGCTACTCTTAACTATCTGAACGGGGATTATGACGTGGAACCCGGCTTTGGTGGCGAGAGGAATGTGTATCTGAAGAAGCACAACATTGAAACCTACCTCATAGTGGGCTGCAGCCAAAAGAGGGTCAGAGTCTGTTCATCCTGTATTTTCTGTATTGCAGAAATAACTGATGTGCGGAATATGCTTTGGTTATTGGAAGTCTGCAATGATTGTTTTGCTTAGTATTGTGCATTTCTGTTTTTTTACAATTAGAGGAATAACGATGTAGTTCATTATCAAGAAATCACAGAAATTAATTTTCAAAAAAAACGTACTGAGAGTTTAAACTGTGTGGATGACTGGACCTCCCAATGTCTTCTTTGTGGTCTCATATGACACACTCTCACTTTTTCCTCCCAAACTAGTTTTGGGGGGTAGAAATAAAAACATGCTATAATAAGACTTTCTTCATATTTAGATACAAAGCCAAACTGCTCTGTGTGGCACTGGCCTGTTGAAGCAACGTCATATATTAATTATGAAACAGCAGAGGTTTTTAAACTATAAAGTGTTCAGATATTTGTATTGTGTTTAAAGAATATCACACTAGCATGGCACTAATGTGGTGGCCATTTCTTTTCAATATTTCACATGATATTCTGTTTAACAGAAAGAAGAGAAGGCCATGATTGCCAAGATGAATCGGCAGCGCACCAACTCGGTCACCCACAACAGCTCTCACTGGACCGACCGGCCATTTTATAACCACCTGGGTAGCAACCAGGTCTCCAAGGAAATGAAGAGGATGGTGAGAGAAACAGATGCATATACACACACTCACAGACACACATCGCTCTCATCACACTCACTGTCCACTCATTATTGAGCGCGCACGTTACATAATAATTGTCCATGTACCATATAACGTGTTCACACGGGTGATGGAGTTCACTTTTATCAAGCATGGATCAAACATGGATCTGTCCACGTTCAGCACATGCTGCACACCAGCTTGTTTGCACTGGCCTTAATTACTATGACACGCACCAATTACCACTTCTGTCTGAAGATAATTTAGTATTTCTTTTCAAAGCAGAGGCTTTTATTTTACACAGCTTGTTAACTAAGCCTGAGCAGCTCAAGGGGCGTCCTTCAGCAGCCCCGTTCAAAGTGCCTTCTCCTCTTTGTATCTGTGGCTGTGTCACTAAGCTCCTCTCTCCTACTTGCCTGTGGGGTCCAAAGGGAACGGCACACTGATTAAATAAAGAAGGCTCGGCTCACAGCACGCCCTCTGGGATTTAATCAGGCAAAGTGGAACCTGCAATTAGGCCCCGTGCAAGACCCCTAGAGAAATCCTTTATCTCGCTTTCTTTCTGTCGTTTAGTCCTCCACCTCCTTGCTAATATGATAGCGAAGGCCACAGTTCTGGGTTAATTGATTGTGCCATGTCTGTCAAAGAAAACAAAAACGAAGTGTTGTAGAGGTATAATGTGTACTTGTTTACATGTCCCACTCGTTTATCTCTCAGAGTAAGGGACTTCGGAAAGGCTAATGCCAGAGTCCTTATAGCTAAGTCTGTCCACTTGGTGACATGCCTGCCAGGAGTTGTTTTGCAGCCACAGAAGACCAAACTCCCATCCGCTGATGTTTCAAATGCACATTTGGAATCACTGAAAATGTCTAACAAGAATGTCAGAAGTAATTTGTAGTCCCTGGATCTATAAGTGATATACTGGGGTAGGTGGTAGCCTAATGATAGTAACAACCAGACAGCTGTGGGTTAAAATCCCAAGACTGACTGTGTGTTGCACCCTTGCCCTAGGTGGTGCTACATAGGGCCTAGTTAGGCAGCAAATGAAAGATCCCCCTCTAGGATTAATTAAGTATAATGTAAACAAACAAACAAACAAATGACTTTTTAAAGGTTTTTTTTTTCCCTATTCATACTTTTACCAACATGTCGATTGACTGTTTTTGTTGAATGATGATGCCCTGCTTCATTCAGCGACCGCGCTGCGCAATATCATTCATATTTTAAGCAGTGACCCTTATGACCTTATTTTGATATACTCATAAATTGGATTATTTAATTCCTTATTGTCCTCAGTGCTTGATCTGCATCAGCATTCAAACTTTAAAACCACTTGTGTCTATTGAATTACGGAAATCTAAACTGCAGAAAGGTTATAAGAGGTTTAATTCATTGTTACGTTTTTTGAGGGAACATCATAAAATTATTAAATTATGACTAACCTACTGTTCTCATATATTTACAGTAATACCTTGATAACGTATCTGCTTTGGCATTCGATTACCACATATGAGATACACGGCATTCTGGATGTTAATTTTGTTCTTCATTCCCAGTGGTAAATTTTGTCATTGTTTCATACTAGTTTATACTAATTTGTCAGTTTTCAGAGGAATAGATTCATCTGTCTTAAAGCTAGTCTACCCCAGCAATATCCCGTAAGTTCTCATATTTAAAGAAATAAAAGATAAAAACAACAGAGCCTGTTTTTGTCCCCTGTATTGTCTGGGGGAACATGGTGGTCCCAGTGGGCCCAAAATGCTCCTTGCTGGTGTTGCTCAGCCTGGCAAGGAAACAAGTGATTTAGCACCTCTGAGTGCTCCCTGGACTGCAGTGATTATGTGAATGGAAATGGAGGGGGACGTATGTGTGGGTGTGTGCTTATAACTCCTATGAGAGTCCACGAAATGTGTGCCTAATATTGCAACTTCGTTTCGTTTCCAATAAGTATCTTGAATATATCGTCATATTCTGAATGGAGACACAGATATAGATGGTTAGACCTCATCATATACATACATACACACACACACACACATGCATATAACTACACATACCTGCATGCATACATACATACCTACATCCATACATATATATATATGCTGTCTCTCAATATCCAATGAATGAGTCAGTTCTCTGTTCTAAAAACACCAGAAGTCTCTTAATTTAGTTAGTACATCTTGATTTTCTCCCTTGATCTTGTGCTTGAGGTCGTTATCTTGCTGTTGTATGACTTTCTTCCTAAATAAATATTTTTCTAAGTGTATCGCATGCTTTAAAGTCCATCAGCATCTATGATACTTTAAATCTAAAACAGATCACCAGCTATAGATGTTATGCACCCCCCCAACCTTGAACTGATCTTCAACTGTGATGCAATGCCTGGCCCACAAAGGTCACATACTCTAATATTTTGTTGGACTGCCTTTAGCTTTGATCATGGCATGCATTAGATGGCATCGCTTCAACGCTTCTGCAATGTCACAACATTTATTTCTGTCCAGAGTTGCATAAATTTTTCCCCAAGATCATGTATTGATGATGGGAGAATTGGATCACTGCGCAAAAGAATACAAAGTGCGATTCTGTACCGAAACCCAACCCGCAGCGCAGCATCAGTCAGCACCCATTACTGCAGCAAGACAGCTCGACAGAATCAGCCCTGGCGCACTTCCTGATTCGTTTGATACAAAGATAAACAAGTGCCAGAGCAGATCAGTGAGCATGACACATTGTTTGTGTGAAGTAGTCACATGAGTGCTCCAGGGAACCCCTGCTGTAAAAACAGAGCGATATGACCGTGCCGAGTTTTCTCTCTGCAATTTCCGAAGGCCCTCCTACTATGCTAAATGAGTGTTGAGGTTGTGCTGAGGTGACTCACTCTTATTTACACCGAGCAGCAACACTTCACTCTCACGTGGGCCCCTAATGTGACCTCCCACAAACAGTGGTGCCACTAACCCCGCCCCCCCCCTCCCCTGCTTCTGTTTGCTCCCCCTCACATGCTGCCGCACACTGGAAAGCAAGGCCAATTTTAACTGTACAGTGAGTAGAGGCATACAAGCTGGTCGTTGATGAAACTGGAGAATGAAAACTAGCAGCTTAGTGCACGACGTGTCACTGAGTTGGGATATCAGTGGCGTTCAGTTTGTATCCTGTCTTCATCACTGTTGTGTATAGGGGTGGGTAATATGAAGATATGTTAGAATTGCTGAGAAATTGAGTCACCATGTGTCTTTCTGTGTACGTCATAGGTTACCCTTAGTATTTCTAGAATACCAAACAGCTTCCAAAAACTATCACCTCCTGCAACTGACTTGCTCAGAGTTTTTCACAGCGGTGGTGGTTTGCCTTACAACACCCTGTATGTACCCCTCAACTACAAGTGGATTACAATGCATCTTAAACCAAAACTTTGTCACAAAGCTTTTATAAAACATCAGGCAGTGTAATTATAACCATTGCATATACGAAGTGTCTGTGATGGAGCTTCAAGAGTCTTTAAATTCTTTAGAGATCTGGTTCCTATCACCACCACTGTGCACAATTCTGAATTGACAGGTTGCTCTAGAACCTAGAACAGAGTCTTTCCCTCCGAACCACTCTGAATGACTTTGTTTACATCTCAACCATTTCATTAAATGGAATAGTGCATTGCTCTTTAATGTCTTTAAAAGCTATATTATAAAAAACATCATCATATTACATGAAATAGTAATGAAAGATTAGACTGATGTATGTGTCTGTTATGATGGTTTAAAATAAAGTTTTGGTCTAAATGAAATGAAATGAAATGTCCACATCTGTATTAAAGACATTGTAACCCCTGGTTCCTCTGAGCCACCACTAACTTTATCACTTGCTGAAGTTGCTTGCCTTGTCCCACACAGGTTATTCAAGTGAGGGGGATTTTGATACTGACAAAAGACTGATGTGGCATGCTTTATAGAGAATGTCTTCTACAGTGTCTCTGTAAAGTCCCAGAGAACGTCCATAGATTGCACTGATACAGCCTTTTTCTTAAACTTCCATTATTCTTCTCCACCTTCCGTGCTTTCTTCTCTCTGTTCATACTGTCTCCTTTCATCTGTGGGGCAGTATATCTGTAGTGGTGTTCAGATGATCGATGAGGTGTTCAGGCCAACTTTGGCGTATGCTCTTGCTGTGCCATTTATCACTGGTGCCTCATCTGCAGCAGTGTAGGTTGTACCAAGGTTCAGATTAAGTGATACTCTCCCAGAGACGTTCTTGGAACATGCTCCAAGGAACTTTTCAGAGATACCTGACCGCTGCCTTATAAAGAGAACAGCATGTGTGTTATTCTAGTGATACTCTAAAAGTCTTTTCTCTGTCGTCTAAAGCCTGGTCCAATATTTCAGTTATTCATTCAATCATTAACACCTCTCTTACTTACTCAACTGTTCATCATTCAGTAGCTAGTATTAGTTATTTGGGAACTAGTGAAGTGATAAATGCAGTACTGGGCCAAGGTCAGACTCTGCCCTTCATTTCCTTCATTTCCAGTCAAAATGGTGTTTAGGCACAAGTTATTTGTTATTACAAATAAGTTATTACTTCAGGAAAGGCTGGAAACATAAATATAAAAGACAATCACACAGAAGCTTTGACTTCGCAATATCAAATGAATCAGTATTTGAATCAGTATTTAGTGTGTGGGCGGGGGGTTCCTTTTTTTTATCTGCAGGGGTATTTTCCCTCACCTAAAAAGGTTAGTATTAGAATTTAGTTGCATTTTCTGCTTCTCACAATCCACATTATCCCAAACACCATTGGAGATGTACTCAGGATGTGGATAGATGTGTTCCGTCCATTGTTCTGAGAGCACCAGTATTTTTTTTTTTTTGACTCATAGTGTTGAGTTGCCTTTTCACGGCAGAAGGTTGGACAAAAAAACACTTGTGGATTTATGTGAAGCAAGTTTGGAGCTTGAATTTCTCAAATGTTATCTAAGATCTCAGATATATCGACTGGAAAAAGGGCAATCTGTACTTCAATGTCATTTTGACTAGAAACTAAATAAACAAAGGCGTCTGGGGTTAAAATTATTATTCATTTTATTGTTCATTCATTTTATCATATCGCACATAAAATGTGTTTTTATTTTTTTTTATGCCGTCACTTTTTCATTGAGGTTTCTTCAAATTTAAAGTGGGTAATAAATTTACACAGCTCTAGATATCAGTGCATGTCAATAAAGATCTACATATGTCACTGATGAGACCGTGCTTTTTCAGCAAAGCTGTAACTCTAAGCTTCTGAACTTACTTTCTGTCTTTATATTTATGTGGTCCATCTCTGGCACCTCCAGAGGGGGTCACTGTTGTGCTAGAAACACGATCAACTGCACTGAATGTTTCTGTACTATCCAGAGACGCTTTAGTCCCGTCGTTACTGCAGTTCTCACTGTTTGTTCATTCTCTTTTCATCTGCAGGGATTTGAAGACCCTAAGGACAAGTGAGTATTAACCCTCATTTCCTCCCGTCCAATTCCGTCTCATCATCAGTCGTTGTGAAAAAATTACCGGCCACCTTGGAAAGTTGCTGGGGAGCCTCATTAGTCGTTATTAGCAGAGTGATGGTGTTGCTAAAGCTAGTGGTCTTCCTAAGGCAGAGAGTGTGGTGTGAATTGACCCAGTATTTTTTCCAAGTTGGCACTGGAAGATGCTTTCTGTCTCCCGCTGACTAGGTGGAAAAGGAGCAGAGATTTGTGGTGCATGAAAAGTTGTTAATCCTGAATCAGTGGAGTCAGTGTGCTGCTCGTGGCTCATGCATGAATCATCACAGTGGCTCACTGCATCATCAGCCATCAAACTGCGAAAGTGTCTAAAAGCACAGCTCAGGCCAGTGCTTTTGACAGGACGACTCACTTGCTTCTCAGACTGCTGAAACAAATGTAGTATTTGATGATTCAGCACATTTCTAAATTTACTGATGCCATTTGTTGGCAGATTTGATATACTGTATTTCAGTGCTATAGTGCACAGTAGCCAGACTAGTGTGATCTGCATGTTTATCCGTCCACTGTTATGACTGGAATCCAGCATTCAGTATCAGGCATTAATCACTGTTGAAAGCTTGTCAACAATAGGCTGCACAATACAGTGACCATCTTGCATAATAATGATTGTGTGGTCTGTGATCGAGTGATCACCCCATGAACAAGAGAGCTGATTGACTGAATGGCTCGAAAGCATTCTGCTTGCTGTGGTTCGTGAGTGGGTGTGTCGTGGGCTCTGGTGGTGGGGCATGGCTGTTGGATGCTCGTGGAGATGAAGGCCGACAGTCAGGAGAGGCGCAAAGAGGAACAACTGTGTCTCGTCTTGTGTTATCTAGACATTTCATTTTCAGAAACACTCAGGAAAACCTGAACCCCGAGGACGAGGTGGACGAGTTTTTGGGCCGCGCCATTGATGCCCGCAGCATCGACCGCCTGCGCTCCGAACACGTCAAGAAATTCCTGCTGACCTTTCGCGAGCCTGACCTAGAGAAGAAGGTACGGCTCTAAACGCTCTGAGCATGCTGTGAGACCATATGCTCCGTTTAGTTTATGAGCAAAAAGCAAAGCTCCATAACACAGTGATATTATCGATCCATAAGAGTGTTTTGCAGTTATGATTTTTGAGTCCTTTTAATTATAATTACTTTTCTTCGCGATTGTTTGGCTCACTTTGAACAAAACAGTCTTTCTTCACTCTTTGTTAAATGCATATATGAATATTAAGCACTATAAACATGGGTTAAAATTTTAAAGGTGGGTCACTGATTCATTTTATGTAGCCATGAAACAGCTACAGTTGGGTCCAGAAGTCAGAGAGCACACTGAATATGTGGGATTTTTAACATTCAAGTTATGACACGTAAAATAAAGCAGAAGAAATCAGTCCATTAGAGACTGTTTGAGAAACCGATCATGTTAATGTCTTTGTACAAACAGGTCAGATTATTTATACCAAATGTAATCCTGTAATTCCAGAAATAACTTTATTTTTTGACTGTTTTTATGCAAATAAAATATCCACATATGTGCACATGTATTTTTTTTAAAAGCTAAATATAAAATGTGTTATGTTTGAAAAGGGCCTGAGAATTTAAGTTCTAGCCAAAAAAGTAAAAATGCACAATATTGAGCAAAAGTCAGAAACCACCCCTCATTTGTCTAATTCTGAATCGAGACAGACATCAAGTACAAGGTATTAGATTTTTAGAAGATTAGATTTATGATAAAACTGTCACCATCAGATAAACAAGCTTCAGCTTTGCTTCAGATTTGAAATCCACAGATGTTTCTGCCCATCCTTCCCTGTAAGTAGACAAAATCAGTGCTTGGGATCTGAAAAAGAAAATGTGCAAATTAACATCATCACTGAATTGGATTTGGATTGGGAGATGGAATGGAAAGTAAATACTGACCAGCTGGACATTAGATTTAGTTATGGAATATTGGAATATTATCCAATGGAACACTAAGCACAGTTTTAAGTCGCTCTGGATAAGAGTGTCTGCTAAATGCCGTAAATGTAACTGTAAATGTTATGGGGCCTTTTAATAATTGGTTTCCTGACATTGAAACAAGAATGTCTTGTACTTTATGGCCATGGTGATTGGAAATGAAATAAATAAAGGGTGGTCTCTTTAGTGTTACACAGTACTGTATGTTATTGAATATTATTCTGTTCCATTATAGTTGATTATAGCACTTCATTTTAAATGTATGCAGTAGAATTGCATTACAGCACATTCATCTGCATCACATGCTTATCTGAAGTGCCATATCCAAGCTAAACTAAATATGCCATCACTGAAAGGTGCAGGGTATGCAGGTGCGGTGAACGTGAAAAGAGGGCTTGAGAGCCCAGAGCAATCCACGGGAGGACATCTTAACACAAAAGAGTGACTTGAGATATTTAAGTGTCGCTGTCAACCATGGTCACGACTGAATAGCCTCGACCCTCCTGATCAGCCGCACCCCTCCTGATCAGTCACGACTGACCTAGTGACGATCAGGCTGGCTGCATTATCACTGTAAGGTGTATACAGACAGTGAGGAGAAGAAAAGGACTTTGATGGAGGTAAAATTGAATATAAAATGTCACAATAGAGGAAGAAAATAGCGCTTTTCCTCCTCTGCCTGCAATTAGTGACCCTTTTAACAGTTAACAGGTCCTCCCACCTCTGGCTCAGATCAGAGGCCCAGCTGTTATGTTTAAGGAGACATAATTGCTGCTTTTGTTTTCTTTTCCCGCTCACATACAAAACAACCTATTTGAGTCCCGGTATCTGGGTTTACCCCTATCGTCTGCATCACAGAATATTCTCCTCTCTTCACCCTTTGTAAACCCCATTACTAGAACTCGTAAGCCACATTTCTGACGGCTGTTTTTTTCCAGTCATTATTGTGCATTTTAAGATGTCTAGTATTTTTCATTTATCACCTGCTCCAAGCTTCTATTTCCTGTAGTGCAGAATCTGTATACGTTTGTATAGATGATATGTATAGTTAATATGGCTTATTGTATGTAATTCTGCCAGGTTAAAATAAAATGTACGCATCTCTATTTTTTCCTTTCCTCTTTTTCAGTACTCCAAGCAGGTCGACTCCAGGTTTGGAGCATACGTAGCATGTGCCTCACTTGTCTTCTTGTTCATCTGCTTCATCCAAGTTGTCATCGTACCGCAGTGAGTATATTGCATTAGGGCTATAGAGATGAGTCAATTAGGTTCAGTTACTTAACTTATCAGATGAATGACTCTGCAGTAAGTAGTTTTCATAATAATGCACGTCTTCTATTGATGCACATAACCTTTAATATGCAGTATTATATCACAGTATAGCAAAGTATATCCTCGCTGTCCAATGAAAAACATATATCTCCATTTTTGTTGAATTTTACTTTTATGCATCGCTTGAACAAAGAAACATAACAGGTTCCCCATCATAGTGAAGAGGCAATTAGCCATGTCAAGAACATTCGATATGACAGTTACCTTTACTAAAGAATTTGTAAGTACCCATTTTTAAAGGGTATTTACTGTGTCCTTTATGCAGTCAGTACTAGCCCAGTAGGAACGCAGTAGAAAGAGCAGACACTGGGGATGTTTGATATTCAGTGTTGTACTTTTTGCAAGGAAACATAAAATAATTAAAAGAGAAAGCGGAAAAGGTGTTTCTGTGCAGGACTGTGAGCGCTCAAGAACTTGTAGAGAAAGCTACTCCACTGTCCTTTTCTCCAGATCCAATAACAGCCACTTTTAATTAATGACCCATCAGCAGCCTGGCACCACGGTACTTCAGCTGTGTTTACCGATGGCTAGAGCCGGGGTGGCCAATTTCTCACCAGCTCAAGAGAGCCCTGCAACAATGTTTCATTGTTTTAGCTCCCTTGTGTTTCATGCTTCCTTGTTTCATTCTATTTTCTCTGTTTCACTGACTCTCTCCGGATCCTCCTTTCAGTGTCTGCTTACATTTTTACAATGTCAGTGTCGTTTTATTCTTTCTGTCTTTCCTGGCTCACAGTTCTGGCTCTTACTTGTCACTTTTCTCTATTCCTCAGCTCCAGTCTGATGATTGGCTTCTATGTGTCCTGTTTCATCATTCTGATGGCTGTCATGTTCGTCTCAGCCATTTACTCGTGTTACGTGGTAAGTGATCTTTTATCATTCACACTTCCCATGGTTACAGCACAACCACATCTTCAAAACCTTCAGCAGCTTATAAATACACGTCTAGTCTAACAGTTCATCCTTTGACACTCTATTTGGCCATTCTAAGAACTTGCCTGTCAAAGCATATTCTCCAGATTCAATACTGTAGGGTTTATGCTTTGAGGCCTATACTTATGATACACTCATCATCCAAAACAAAGTTGCGCCCAGAAGTGTCAAATAGTAATGCTATTAGGAAGGAAGGTAAAGGTTACCAAGAACAGTAAATGATGAAGTAGTGCCTCTTAGTATGGCGTCGGGCCGCCATGTTTGCTAACACATAGTTGTAAATTTTCCTAATGATGACCTTGGATAATCCATCCCAAGCAGCTTGAATATTCTCACATAGTTCCTGCTGATTTTGTAATAGGGGTGGGGGTAAAGTAACACCAGGCCCTTCTATGTGATGCACGACAATAAAAGAGAGAGACAGATTCGTTGGCCGTTTCCACCAAGACAAAAGCGGGACTTGAGGGTAGTCATCTTAATGGTCTGTGTGCATGCAGTCCTGCATCCTGCTTCCTGGAGCCCTATGATGCGAACCCTGTTGAATTCTTCTACCTGCTCTTCTCTGAGGCATACTTGTCTTGCAAAGGATGCTACAATCACAACAGAACAAGTCTGAATGGAAGCATGCACAACAGGACGACCTGATATAGTCAGTTAGATACAGCGATAATCCTATCCTTGCTTACATTACATGCGTGGCCAAGCATTAACTTAAACATTTGCATGTTAAGTTATTTGCTAATTGTTGAGCACAGTAGCTGTCAGTATATTTTTGAACACCGTATAGCCTTATGGTAAGCATACTGTGTAATACCATCCCCAGAGGCATTATTTAAACCTGTGAGTTTCTACTCTTTATTTAATTTCAAGAATTAAGTAACTGACTAACCAGTTATCTGAAATCTCAGATCTGCTCAACAAATGTTCATTATAGCTTTAATATTTACAATATAAATGTCTTTAAATATAATCAAAACATCTAAAAGCAAATATGCTGAAGTTCAAGTGAAGGGGTTAAACAAATCTGCTCAAAACAAAACAACATGACACCACAATCCGCTATCCCACATAACAACACCATTCTCTCACCCAGCTGTCAGAAAGATTGTGCTAACAGAGGCTTGAGCCACCATCACGGTCTGACAGTGATTACTGAGCATTTTCAAGAGCCCAGCCCGCAACACGACAGGGTAAACAAACTTTTGGTAAATGACCCATGTGGATTGCTGTTTTTTTATTTATTTATTGTCACCTCTTAGCTGGTCCTGAGAGACTGCAAGTCAGACAGATGCACAATGAGGATCTGGCAGCTTCTGTGAATGCTGCTGGGGAACAGTCGCACACTTCTGGCAGCTAAGGACAAAAGGGGTCCACTCCTTAATTCAGCTGGAGAATTAGATTGACCTGGGGAATTAGATTGACCCCTGACCGTGAAATGTCTTTCAGAAAAGTCCCCCATGCTGTTCAATCAAACTCTCCCATGTAGTTCAATGTCCCTCACCCCAAACCAAGGTCACTGCCCATGAAAGTTGTTCTGCTCGCCCAATGCTAGATTGAATGCAGAATGTGAAGGAATCCTGTAGCCTGTTTAATAGTAACAACTAATAACTGTGTACTTATCTACAGAATATACTTACACCACCCATTATAGCACTATAGAGATGTGAAGGGAACCTGTTATGCTTTACCAGTTTTTCATTTAGTGTGTTCTGTAGCTTTTTGTGTGCATGTAAACAGTCTGCAAAGTTATAAAGCCAGAGTACACACCAGAGGGAGAAACTCTGACCCACGGAAATCACTTTTCTCATCTGCCTGAAACGCCTCATTTTCTTTCCAAAACATCTTTCTCCAGTCTAGCTTAAAGGTGGATCTACAAACTTGTTCTGTCAGACTTTCTAGATGGAGATTGACTGATGAAAGAGTTGAAAGATACAGGAGCTCTAATGAAATGTTTTAGACAGGATGAATACACATGTAGAGTATGAGATAAATATTTGTGAAAATTGAAACATGTCAATTTATACCAGTAGAGCCCAAAACAACTAATGATTTAAGCATAAGCATAAGAACTAAGCATAATAAATTAAGCATAATAGGTCCCATTTAATACAGCACAGTACATTTTAATTTGAGCACATTTGGTACGTTATTAAAGCACCCATATCACAGACACCAAACCTTGTTTTTTTTATTTAAGTATATAAGCTAAACTTTTTTTTTTTTTTATGTAATAAAACAATAGCATTTACTTACATCTATCTACTTTACTCAGCTCACAGCCCTTTAGTTCAGTTCCATATGCTGAAGTTAAAAGTAGTATTTCAAACCAAACCGCTTTGTAAATGAGGCCGTTCAATACAAAACGTCATCTCTTTAAACGGTTAACTCTACAGGAGAAGGAAAAAACATCTTTACCTTTCTATGGACAGTAATGAAAAAATTATTGACTTAAATAATTTTGGATTTTTTATTCAATCTGAAGGTAAACTTCTGCCAACAAGTTACAAATGGCACTCTTAAAGGCACAGAAACTGCCTGTTCAATTCTAGGGGATAAAGCGAGGTTGGAAAACAGTCATGTAAAATGAATGAATTCTGTTTTTGCTATGAGGGGTCCACAGGGGAGTTATGGCTTGTTTAAGCAATGTTTTAAGTTGCTGAATTTGAGGCTGTGATGCTCCTCTCACATTTCTTTTCTTTGGACAGCTGTTCCCAGTGCCCCTACAGAACCTGTCTAAAAGGATTGTTCAGTCCAGACTTAACAGCACTCTGGTGGGAATCTTCACCATAGTCCTGGTCTTTCTCTCAGCCTTCATCAACATTGTGAGTTTTCCATCTTCCAGTTAAATGTGGGTCTGAGTAATGAATATATTTCTCACATTAGAGATCAATACATGTAACCAAGGTGGTGGTGTAAACGTCTATAATAAGACGGTGCATTATAATAATGGATGTTACGCATATAACTGTCTGTAGTAATGTTCTCTCTTAAAACACATCCAGAGTGAAAACAGAACGTCCTGATTGTATTTATTTGTTTATATATTTATTTATTTATTGGTTTGTTTGTTTCCTCTAGTTTACTTGCAGCACTGATGATCTGAAGACGTGTTTGGGGCGAGAGTTTAACATCAGCCCCAGCAACATCAACGCCTGCCATGTGCGCAACTCCTCCTTCAATTATTCACTCTGGTCCCAGGACAGCCTCTGCTACAGCTCCTCACCCGCCTGCAACTTCCCTGAGGTGAATAAAGCCCACTCTGTATCAGCCTGTTCACTTTATTTTTCATCATCTGTAAATGTATCCTTTTGGAGTGCTGGTAGTTTAAATAAGGACCTGTGAAGCTATAATGGACGAGCTGATGTTTGCCCTAGGTTCACAATCCGCCTTGTAGTAATCTTCTCTAACCACTCCTTTATCCTCAGTACTTCTCATCATGTGTGCTGCTCAGCCTGCTGGCCTGCTCTGTGTTCCTGCAAATGAGCAGCATCGGCAAACTCTTCCTCATGCTCTTCATCGAGATCCTGTATGTGCTCATAGTGGAGGTGCCGGAGGTCAGCCTGTTTGACAATGGGGACCTGCTGGTTATAGCCAACGCCATGTGAGTGACTCATAAATCTGTGCGGTGTTTGTGTGCTCCAGCTGGGCAGTATGACTATATTTATTGTTGTTTTGATAAACTACATCACAAGCTTTTCTGAGCAAATCGTCTGCACCTGAAGAACACTGAATAACTACACTTCACACAAGACGGCCCAGTGAGTCATGTTTAATTTGGGTTTAGTGCTGTGCATAAAAAAAGTCATGTGTTTTTAATGGTCTTTTTAAATGTGCCACTACAGGTCCTTTTGGATTGTGTTCCGATTATAAAAGCTGTGAAAAATAAGGGGCCACCAATTGATGTAGTCAAATATGTAAATAAGTTAATGCAAATTTGTTTCAAAATTAACTAAAATTATGAACAGATGGTAAAGAAATGACAGTTTTGATGGTATGCTATAGAGGTCTGTGTATCATGCTGCAGAGATATCTAAAGTGCAATACCATTTTGTAGTATACTATCTAAAGAGGCGATAATGAGCCACTAGAGTGTAGCACTGCTGCTCCGACAGCATATTGTAGGCTCGTGTCAATCATGTTAAAGGTCCTGCGCCCACATAGATCCTTTAAGGACAGATGCTAGTGAAAGGAAGAGTAAATGCAAGGATGGCTGAGGCTCTTGAAAAGTGACCATTATAATGTCCTCCTCATGTCAAGAAACCATGTTTACCACTAAACAAAAGAAGTGATATAAATAGAAGCAGGAGTTAACATTGCTACTGCTTTCCACTGCTGGAGACACTCTGGTCAAGTAAAGGGATGAATTTTAACGCAACGTCCAGTCTAAATGGGTAAGAATTAAAGAGGGAGGAGCAGAGAGTGTGCATATTCTTGAGATGCGTTTCAATCTGTTGTTTGGGTGTGAATTCAACAGATTACATCATCTTACATATTGCTTATTTAAGTGCTGTTATTATCAGTAGTATTATCAGTAGCATCGTCAACAATGTATTCAACAGAAAGGACTTTTTTTTTTTTAAAGCTTTATTGGTTTTTGTGAAGTATGCTGGGGGATAAGCAAATTCATATATTATCCTGCAGAGAATAAAGTAAACAAGCTTGACCAGACAAAGGGCTTCCCATTTGTGGAGTTTGGCTGTCGTTTGATTTGACACACCCTCTCCTCCACTATGGAGTAGTCCCAGTTTAGCGTCCTGAGACGTGTTTGTCATTTGGCATTCTTACCAGCCTTGCTAATAATGTTTTCTCTCCCGACGGCATGCAACTGTGTTAACAGCCCGTACCACAGTTTGATACTACACTTGTATATTGACAAACACCTTAGATGTTGTCCATTGTCTGCAGATGTATTGTGTATTGAGAAAATGTCATGAAGTACTAGAATTTAGTATTATCTCCCTCACCTTCTTTACATCTGAGGGACACAACAAGGCTGCACAGTTAACCACATATTGATTGAAATTTTATTTCTGGCCTCAGCAATCAAAAGGACTACAATTAATTACTGTATTACATAAAATTATTTCTGGGTATAAACAGTATTCTTCAACCATGGATTTGTTCTTGTTTATGTGCTCAGATCAATCTGTTAGGTTCCATTTATGTGTGTATGCGCATTCAGGCAAATTACAGTTGTGCAAGCTGGAAAATCCTAGGCTTTTTCCACACATGTACAGAGAATAAAATTAACACATGTTAATCACTGTTAATCAGAATTACAGTCATAATCAGTTATCCTTTTTGTCATAATTATGAAGCTTTATGATGTGGGCTGAGTAGCAGATAACGATACGATGGATTAAATAAACAAATCTGTTTAAAAGGAGGAAAGTATGGCTGATATAGTTGGGCTTCAAGGGCATTCAGTTCAGCTATAGCCTGTTAATGTACAGCTGAATAAACTACTGAAAGCCCTCTTGAGCGGATGTTTGCTGATTTGGCTCAGGTTGCTTTTGCAGCATCCATCTTGAAGATTAAGTAGCATCTGTTGCGCTCTTCCCCTCCTGATACATTTCCCTTCTTTGTTTTTGTATTCACAGCGAGTACGTGAACGGAACGAGGTAAGATATTATCAGCTAAATGGAATCAGCGAGGTGAAGTAAATCCCTTTGAACCACACCATGTTGTTTTGATTGCTTTGCCATAATGATTGCTATCACTACATAAGTACACAGTATCCCGCTAATGTTTGTAGATGCATAACTGAGATGTTATCGTGCTATCTCCGTGTAATTGTATTCTGGTGAAAGGAAGAGGGTTTCTCCTTCCTTCAGCGGTTCTGTGTACTTTCTCCGTAGACTTCTAGGGGAACTTTGTGTTAAAATGCTTTAGTGTATCAATTCTGCTGGTTTTTGGCAAAGCTGGTCTAAAATTAAATGCTCACTCCTTGCAGAGTAATAATAATGAATTGCAACATGCATGCTCTGAATTCTGGTGCATACTGTGGTAATGCTGAATTTTGACATTTTAATATTATCTGTGTTTAGCAGTTGCATGACAGACTCCAGGGTTCCCCTGAAGATCATGACTCCAGTGGTCATCACTGTCTTTGTGTTGGCTCTCTATTTACACGCCCAGCAAGTGGAATCCACTGCCAGGCTAGACTTCTTATGGAAGTTACAGGTAAGGATTGCATATTCCTTGTTGTTGTATCCTTTAACATTGAGGATTGTTTGAGTCCTGATCCGGTATTTGCATTTCCAAGGACAAACACTAAAATAATGCACATTTAAATTAGACTGAGGTCTAGGCAAGGTACAATAGACTGCCAGTTAGTAAATTCATAATGCGGCATGCCACGTTGCTGTTTTGATGCTACTGTAAAGTAGCAATATGCAATTTTAAATTTTTTTACAACATTCCAATAACAACTAAAATTATCAAATTATTGATAGCATGTTTTTGAACTAATTTTCAACCCAACACTGAAGTACATAACCTTGGCGCCATAGCTGTGGCTGACACAGTCATCTAGGCTACCCCCCAGACAATTTCTCATTAGTGGTGGTCCTGTAATGCTCCCTATAAACAGCTAGGATACATTCAATAATGAAACCCTAACCCTAGAGTGCACCTATATGGTAGGCCAATGAGCACAAATGCAAGTAAGGCTAATAAACTAAGTAGTATTGTACATGCTAAGTTGTTACATGATTAATAACTGAGTAGCAAACCTGCAGTTAACCTGTTAAAATGCTGTAGTAAAGTTGATAACTTTTTAGTATCTGCAAACTGTGGTAGACTTTGAACTGATCTTGTGATCTTCTAGTGACTTTCCCATAACCCATAAGAGCCCAGACCCATTTCACCTTAGGGGAAAATAATAAGGGGTCTGTTATAAGATCATAAAAGATCAGTCTTATTGTGACAAAGAGGTCACATGACGTCTTCTGTAAGTATTATAGGGTCATAATACTGGTAGCATATGTCACAACAACCACAATTTCATAACTGGCATTGAATTATGGTGTTCTCGAAATGGGCTCAGAATGGGTATATGTAATATAGAATATGGGTATATGTAATATAGAATATGGGTATATATATTATAGAACATGTTATTTCATTGGAGCTCCTAAATGGGTTGGAACCTTAGAGGTACAAAAAACAAATGAGCTGGTTTTGTCTCCAATGGTACTAATCAAGAACATTGCCATTTTGTAAATGAGGTCATGTGACTCCAGGATGTTTGGTATAGGTCAGTCAGGGACTCCATGTGTTTAAGTAAAGAATAAAGCTGTATAAGGAACTCTCCAGCCTTTTAAAACTAAAATCTGTTGAGACCTTTTTGTGAGACATAGTTGTGTTCTAATAAAGGCTTTATAATTCAATGAGGACTGACATTCATATTCATTGTTTGTAGATAGTTTTGTTGTTTCTTTTTGGACTACTTATGAAAATATACCAATATGCAATATATTGAAAACTACAGCTATGCTTACAACCAGTTATTTATATTTTATGTTGCTGTTATTCAAACTTCTCTCTTGACTCTGAACTACTTACAATAACATTTTGAATGAAGTCAAAACAGCTGCATTAGCTACAGGTAGTGGTTGAGTTGTTTTTTATTTTTTCCCTCCTAAAAATACTGTAGCTCCACTCTGCAAACATTAAAACCACATGGATCATTTCTGCTAATGACAGAGGTGGAAGTGGAGCATAGTGGGGTAATGTAGTCCTAATAAAAGACTGGAATTAGATCAGGCTTTATACAGCCGATCAAGTATTTTGCTTGGCTCAGATTGGAATAAAGCATCATTAGTAACAGGTGTGCCCGTGTGAGAGATTATGAGTATGATGTATAGTCCTTATCCAGAATTGGCTTATGTATATTGTCGGCTTAAACAGTTAAAGTATTCAGACATGGTTATTTGACTTGTGAGAACCACCTTCATCAACATTGCTACATAGTTGGTAGTGCTTTTTCTGTTACTCCCTTTACAGGCCACAGAGGAAAAAGAGGAAATGGAGGAGCTGCAAGCCTACAATCGACGTCTCCTTCACAACATCCTCCCTAAAGATGTTGCTGCTCACTTCCTGGCGCGGGAACGGAGGAATGATGAGCTGTACTACCAGTCCTGCGAGTGTGTGGCCGTCATGTTCGCCTCTATAAGCAATTTCTCAGAGTTTTATGTAGAGCTGGAGGCCAACAATGAGGGAGTGGAGTGTCTAAGACTTCTCAACGAAATCATTGCTGACTTTGACGAGGTAAAGCATTTAGGTTTGTGATGAGAGAGGGCTTTATAGTTTTCCCTTGCTTATCCCTCAGTCTAGAGGAATTATTGCCAGTGCTAAACCATTTAAATGTGCTCAGTAAATCACTTTCTGAATTACATGTAATTAATTTGTATTAATTAATTTAATTAGCGTAATGGATTGACTTCTTTCTACAAATTTTTACAAAAAAAAAAAATCTTCTCCCTGTCTATCTCAGATAATCAGTGAAGATCAATTTCGTCAGCTGGAAAAAATCAAGACTATTGGCAGTACCTACATGGCTGCCTCTGGCTTGAATGACTCCACCTACGATAAGGCTGGCCGTTCACACATCCGTGCTCTGGCGGACTACGCCATGCGTCTTATGGACCAGATGAAGTACATCAATGAGCACTCCTTCAACAACTTCAAAATGAAGATTGGTAAGGATGTTGTTCTTGTGGAATACACCCAGAGGATCCCTGCATGTAGTCTGGTAGCTCAAGCATCTTAAATACCTTTTATAATTTAGCAAAAATTCAATTTTACATTTTAAAACCTTTTAATTTTGCCTTGAAGTCATGAAGCTAATGTAGCAAACAGATAATGAAAGCTTGCAATTCCCTGCCCGCCAATTAACAGTATGCAAACTGTATATCAAAAAACACTTGCCTTAAACCGAGGCTCAAACAGATTTGCACATCTATTGTGGGTTTTTTCCATCCTACTCTTTTTAGAGAGTTCCAAAACTTTGGTCAAAAAAGCAAAAACAAATTTTCTTCGTAAGCTGCATCACAAAAGCTGCATGTTGGGCACTGTGTCATATTAGAACTGTTTGCTCTATTGATGTTTACTGGAGTAAAGATAGCTAAGAGGGACAGTACCTTCAGGCCTCGTTAAATGTTCCATTAGCCACCCTGTTCCTGTTAATGTCCTTGATTCCAGAAGATTGATATAGATGAACGAGTGTTTACAAACCTTTGGGCATATAGTGCACACTGTCTAGCTAAAATAGAACTGCTAGCAAACTACCCATCGTTAGGGAAAACTGTAAATGTGATGCGTTGCTGAACTTCCTCTTGCATAAACTTTTATCTGTTTTATAAAATTGAAATGAAGGTGAGCTTAATTGATGTTGCACCTGTAGGTCTTAACATGGGTCCAGTTGTGGCTGGAGTCATCGGGGCTCGTAAACCCCAGTATGACATCTGGGGCAACACAGTAAATGTGGCCAGTCGCATGGACAGCACTGGAGTCCCTGAAAGAATACAGGTGAGATGTGGCCAGGTTTTTATCTTTGTAAATATCCTGCTTTGAAAAGTTTTATTACAAGGGTTTGAACATTGTGCTGTGGCTTGTTTTACCTGCTACAGAGATGTCCATCTGATTCTAGTAATTTTACTAATAACAATCCTATTTTTACCAGGTTACAACTGACCTCTACCAGGTCCTCAAGTCCTACAACTACTCGCTGGAATGCCGAGGTGTTGTCAAAGTCAAGGGCAAAGGGGAAATGATGACCTATTTCCTGAATGGTGGACCCAGCAGTAGCTAACGTCCACCGTCTCTTGCAAGTGTAGCACTAATGACAGTGCGCGGGGCTTGACAAGTGGAGGAGAAAAAAGGGACTAGGCATTGTGGTCTCTGTGTCCTAAAAAAAACTGTGGACGAATTGTTCACAGATGGCACGTGCCCAGTCTCGGAGCATTTTGCCCTTTCCACATACTGAGGCCTCACTGGTGGAATAAATGAAGGAATCCTTTTTAGCGCCTTGTGTTAGTGGAGGAACTCGTTCAGGAGCGCTCTACAAAAACAAGGTCGTCTGAAGAGACCAAAGAAACTCACATGCAAGGCGGTTCTGCCATTCGTACATTTTCCAGTGTGAGAGAGGACGGATGCACTGCTCTGAGGCTCTTCCTCCAAACGAGAAGGGCAATACTCGTGTATGCCTCAGCCTGACTGGCAAGCCCAGGCGGCTCCAGAACAGAACACGTGAAGTCACTGAGGTATATAACCGAAACAGATGTTTTATGTGTATCTAATACATCTGTGTATGTGAAGCAATGTATGTTCATAGAGTTCCGTTGTCTTCAAACACTGTTGAGCTAAATATGGGTAGACCTACTAAAACGTGGCCATATATGGTGCAGCGAAGCTATACAAACCTAATTCTCATGAACGTTTGTGGTGAACACTGGTGAGAAGTTGAGGGATGATGGCTTTCCATGTCTGGAAATGTCTGCGTGTGTGTATGTGTACGTATGCATACCCAGAAAAGTGTTTTTCACCCACTCACACACAAAAAAAAAGTAAAGCCCACTCACTACACTGAAGACACTTTGAAGGATAGAGAGAGCATCCAAGCCTGGCTTTATTTTGTATTTTTGACATTTTGTATTTTGTCTCAAAAAAAAGAAAAAACCTTATCAAAACTATTTTAGATTCTATATTTTGTACATTAATATATTAGAGCGATGTCTATAAACACCAACGCGTATTGGGATGTGTATATCAGAGAGAAATCTGCAACCGGTCATGCATATTTGAATGGGTAGTGGTCATTTTTAAATCGCTGTAAATTCTATCGCCCTTGCGTTCCCTTTGGGACTGCCCACATTTAGAGACCACGAAAAACAATCTTGGCCTAATTGACCTAAGAGAGTAATTGTATCCTGTGGCGAGAAGTGTTTCGTAGTGGAAAAATGGATTGCAGGACTTTTTTTAATTGTTATTATTATTAATATTACACAGCTACAGCTTTTTAAAGCTCGTTAAAGACCAGAAACGAAAGAAACTCCCTTTAGCCTTGCGTCAAAGCTACGCTCTAGAAGAGGAGTTTGTATCCTGGAGGGGGTTCCTTTTAGATACGCCACACCCCTTGGCCATTTTTGCACTGCACCTCTGCCTTCCTTAGCCTATCACCCCACCTCCCCTCTTTCAGCTCAATCAGATGGTACGACCCAATGAATGTTCATTTTCTCCAACTGAGGCCTTCATAAGTAACGAGTGCTGAGTGACATGAAATGTCCGTGCCATGCTCATCAGTGGAATCTGTGAGGTGACATGTTTGGGTTTATCTTCACCTGTTTCAGTGGGACAGTTCTCCGGTGTAAATATCCCCAGTACGGGCAGATAAGGATCATGTTTCTCATCTTTAATGCTCCATCTGCATTACAGAACGTTAACGGAGTCTGTTACAGTATGTGTGGTTAGGAATCTTTCACTTGGAAGAACTGCTTATTAATATAGTCATTTTTTTCACCCTTTTATTTCTTCTTTCCATTATTATTCCTAAATTGGACTGTGTTGGGTTTTTCGACGCATCCAGTCTCTTTGAGGGGGGAAAAAAAACACAAAACGGTGCCATATGTTTTTACTTTGACTTTGTCCACCAATAGGAGCTACAGTGATGTCACTCTGTTACATTTTGGTATTTTATGTTCTTGTATATGTAGTCTGGGGCCTTTTTTGATTCTCTTTAACACAGGTGCCATGGTTTTCTCCATTCAGTTGGATTTTAATGATCATTGTGACAACCACAAGGTATCCAACAGTGCTGGGGTAAAGGTCAATCTATATGTAATCCACACCCCCTTTCTTTCGTTGTCCAGGTTCCGCAGCTGTTTCTGTGTCCAACATCAAGAGATTGCTTGTTTTTATCCATGGCACCTTCAGTACAAGATGTTACAGAACTGCAAACTTCACAGAGCTAATACATGGGTACTTTTCCTTATCTGCCATGTCAAAAACATTATACCATGTTTGTTTTTTTGTTTTGTTTTTTTACATTCAAATAAATCACTTCAATGCTTGCACGTTCCTGCAGTTAATTAAGCGATCAGTGCTCACAGCCATATGGAAAATGACTTACTTTGGTTCTCTACAGGGAACATGGGCATATTAAAGCACAGTTAATATTTATTTGCTCTATTTAAATTACATGAAACCTACTATAGATAAATAGGATTTTATTTTAATGTCTGAATCATTTGGTGCCTGAGATGCTTCATTTAGAATGGTTTGATGTGAAGTGATTCACTCTAGAGAAACTTGAACACTCCTAAAAATTTCTTTACTGTGGTGGTGATGGGAAGCAGGGGCCACCAGTGAACCTACATGCCTTCTGGGTGTTTTATGAATAATTTTGATGATGGGAAAATAGAATAAAATAAATGCATTAAATTGCATTTTAAGCCCAAACCTTGTCTATAGATACTGTAGGACATCAGGCACCATGTCTCCAGCCGACATCTAAACTTTGAGGGAGCGTTCAGAGGCATTAAACTCTCCAGATTTCCCTCACTGAAAACACCCCCTTAAACGTGGTCGGTGTGGAGAATCTCTTAACTTAGAAATTCAAAACTTCTCATTTGACATTCATGTTCAAGGGTGTCTAAGCTTTTGCATACAACTGTAATTTGAGAATGGGACGCTTTTGGTCAGCATTTGTTTTGCTTTGCATGAAAACTGTGGATGTTCAGCTGTAGAACGGCCAGAGGGTGGCAGCAGTGAACTTTCTCAGTTTCAGTTTAGTCCATTCAGTTGTTTATATGGTAAAATACAAGCAGTACACTCACAAAAGGTATATACAACAAATATGATAAAAATAAAATATAAAACACGTCTAATATGATGCTTAAAGCAATAGAAAATGTATGATGAAGGTTTAACCATGACTCAAGGTTCACTGTGATCACTCTGGGCTTCAGGACGGTGATTCGGAAGGGATTACAGACCTCATCACGTACATTTGCAGTGTTTTTAAGGGGGGAGAAAATGAAATCGTCTTCAAGACATTCAGTAGCACCTTGAATAAAACATAATGATATGGCCGAATATCCACGAAATATCCCTACTAGTTATTACAAGGAGAGAATGGTTTGATTGCGCTTGAAATTGACCGCTGCATGCATTCAGTCCAGTCAGCTGAGGCTGAATGATGCTATTATAGGAACCTTTAAGGCTCTTTCTTCACTGAAGAAAAGCTCTTTGTGCTGAGCATGAAAAGAGCATCTCATTGACATTAAAATTGGCCCAGGCCTGATATTAGAGGGCAAATTAGGTCTTTTGTCCAAGAGAGCTTGGCTGTTACACGGTAGTAAGATTTCAGTATGTTCTAATGTCAGCTTGTTCAGGCAATCATCAAAAGGTCAGAGACAGGGATTCAATCAAACTCATATTCATAGTCTGACAAATGTTATTGTATGCACAGGGAGGTGCTGACCTTAGATCAGTACTTTGAGTGTTTCAGAAGCTCAGGAGGTTAGCAGGACAGAGGTTACGTATGCCAGGCAAGAATACATTTCTAAGCTTTATTTGGAGGACAGTGCAGAAGTCTACTGCAGTTGCCAAGAAGCAGTGAAATGATTCCACCTGTGAACCTAGTCACACAGGAGAGGAAAAATAATAACCTCAATAATTATGTAGGAGTCATCGAGACTGCGCACATACTGACGTTCCTTCTGCATTTACGTACACAAGTTCAAATGGGCCATAATCTGCACAACAGCAAGCTATGTTGGTGCAGTGAGCATGACGAGAGCCAACCTGGAACATTAGCCTCATTAGTCATGCTGCTCAGAAGGAAATTACTGGTTCTAGTGCTTACCTAACCACCCCAATCATCATCTCTCTCCTTTAGGGTTTTTTGTCTTG
The DNA here is from genome assembly GCA_024036415.1 of Prochilodus magdalenae. Taxonomy (NCBI): domain Eukaryota; kingdom Metazoa; phylum Chordata; class Actinopteri; order Characiformes; family Prochilodontidae; genus Prochilodus; species Prochilodus magdalenae. Next base: position 393,201 of record JAMWET010000761.1, read on the forward strand.
TTTTGTTTATATGATGGAAAAGTGGAGTCACTCATGACATAACCAACTAAAATAATGAAGAACTGCAAATATTTAACGTATTCTTTTTAGTCTGAAGATCTACTGTACAGCCCTAAAGTCAGAAACCACCATTCATTTATTCAGTTTCCTAACAAAACTGCCATGTTTCTGAGAAGAACTGGAAGATAATTAACTCCACAAATGAAGGACAAAACTTAGGAAAACAAGAACGACTGTAGTTAAAAACAAAACACAAAAACTATTAAGATTCAAAGCAATCGGGACTCTCACCAGTCACGCAAGATCTGTTACACAGGCTCCTGTCTTTCTTCAGAAAGAGTCCATTCTTCCAATATGAGTTTGAAATAATGCATAGCTGTCAGGAAGCTGTTCGTGAGACAGGAAAGAGACAAAAATGAAGAAAATTTGCAAATAAAACGTGTAAAAGAAGCTGCTGGTGTTCTCAGAATAATGGTCTGTGTTGAATGTCTTTGGATATTTTGGATGGTTAGAAGCACAAAATGGAACCAACTTTAGGACTGAACTTGTAACAATGACCCTGCAGGTTTGTCTCTCAAACAGAATGGAAGCAGTAATAAAGATGATGTGCTAAATGCTAAAGAACTGTTGTATATTTAGTGTAATTCTCTATGTAGTGAACTACATACCTGATGCTCAAAAAGAAGAGCTCGACCTTATCGCCTGTTCCAATTAGAAAATGGGTGGTCTCTGACTTCTGCACAGTACTGTATATGCTTCACAGGTTATCTATTCATTATGTTGATAGTTTGTTAGAAAACTTTAGTATCTGGGACAAAAAGCACAAGGACAGAAAACTTAGCGAGTTCCTATTATTAAATACAGTTATGTTTTTCACTCATTTTATTTTCCTGTATAACTGCTTAAATGACAAGCCCCCAAGCATGGTCCTGGAGTAACCCTTATCCAGCACAGTTCAGTGTTTTCTCTATTACACACCCACTTTAAACACATGAGATGTATCAGAGCAGGGAAAACTCTAAATATGCAGGGCAGAGAGGAGTCCAGGAGTAGCAGCTTAAATGGAAGGATCTGATCACTCACATGCAAAATCCTCCTTGAAGCAGTGCAGCTCAACTTTTCATACAATTCCTGTGGAATGCAATTGAATCCAATCGCCACTTAGGGTTTGACCAAAAATCTCATTTAAAGCTTCCCACAGATCCCAAATGGAACCAAGTGCTACAAGGCTAATAACAGCAGCTCACGATCACCACTGGGCTTTCTGGAAAGTGCAAGCATAAAGCCTAAAAGTCTTTGCATCAATTTGTTAAATCTCAATCTCAAACAGACTTGCTTGTGGTCTAACACAATATGACCTAGCATTATCTATAAAAACTGACAGACAAAATTTGTTCCAGGATAGCTATGGCCGGTGTTTATAGCTTTGTAGTGTTTAGGTTATTTTTTTTTTTTTTTTCGATAACAGGATACCATAGGTGAACAATTTACCATGAATGAAGTTTTGCATTATGCTAACCTGCTGGTAACACTGTACATTTGTTGGAAACATTAGCCTTGTAGATCCAATTCAAAACTAAAACTAGCAATCATTGGGACACTCGAACACGTCTTAACTGTCTACATTTGGAATGAAGAGATTACCATGGCTGAACCATCACTTGAAGACCTTAAGCTAGATTCTATTTCATCACTTCATTTTAGGGTAAGGGAAGCAGTCAGAACATCAAACGATTTCTTCCAGTTACTGAACATCTGTCAGTGCATTTAGTGGGAGAGCTCTGCTCATAATCTTCACAGAGGCAACACAGCTGGAAGCCCTTCTTTGTGATTAAGCGCTAATCAAGTGGAGAGGTCACTATTTTCGTTTTAAAATGAGTTTTCTTCAAATGCAGTGGCCAAACTCACAGATTTGCTCGGAAGTGTCAAATAAAGGGCACCTTAGTTTTACACGGCAATACCTCTTGCTTTTTAAATGTCGATTCATTGTTTGCATGCTTTCCCAGTAATCGAATTACACAGGAACACTTGTTCATTTCATTCAGCTGTTATCAGTACGACGTGCTTGGGTTAAGGATGTGAACAGTTATTGAAAGGCACGTAAGACTTAAAAAAAAAAAAGAATCACCTTGAGGCAGACATAAAACAGGCACAGTACAGTCTTAGAAAGTCAAACTTCTCTTTACTGAAGGTTTCGCAGATTCAAAAACACTCTCGTCTGTCGGACATCGTTTCTTCTGAGCAATCCATATGCAGACACAAATATAACGGTATTCATTCATTCATTCCACTGTCAGAGTTCGGCTTGCCGGCACTGGTGCACACCAGTGGAGGCTCAGTGAGGTGAGGCAGCCAAAAGCCTCAGGTGGCAAACAGTGTATATATCAGTCTATATATCAGCAGGCCACTCCTCTGCTGTGAAGAGAGCTGGAGGAGAGTGGAATTTATCAGCGTCCAGCAAAGCTGCAGGCAGCTACCGAGACAGCTGTAGCAGGACATATCATGCTCATGTCAGAATGTGCTTTAAGGGTATGAATGACTGATGATGGCAGCTTGGAAATATATAAAATGTATGACACAGGAGTCTGTGATGCGCGTGCGTGCATGAATGAGTACCATTTAAAAAGGAAATGGTCTCTGGGACTTGCTTGTATGGGTGGTACTGGTACACTTTAGCTGTATCAAGAACCAGAAATGCTTTGCTGAACTGTTTACTTTAACGATCACCTCAAATCACAAAATATGTCATTAAAAATGCATTGATACCTCAATTAATAAAAATAGAAAATAAATACTCATTATTCAAATAACTGTAACATAATATGCAAACGTGTGCACTTGTACATTTTTGTAACAAAATGCTAAATAATGAAGAAATGCACATAATTTAGGATAATCAGAGCAGTGAGCTAATTAAGTATGATGCTTCCTACGATCAGACTCTACAACAGCCTTCATAAGCCGGAGTCTAATTGAAAGAGGACACCTTTTGTCCTAAGACAAGCTCGCATCATTCAGCGTCCTGGGGGTGTGCTTATAGTCCGAAGCTGTGTAGGAAACTGCAGCTGCAGATGATGGTGTTGAGGGAGGTTGTGTGTGTTTCTCTGGTACGTTTTCAGACGTTGTAGTCTGGAGCTTTTCCCTGTGGCTGCCTCAGGCGGATCTGCAGAGTGATGAAGGCCCCCACCGTCACATGGAAAAGAATCTGCCACACGTTACGCAGTTCATATAGGTACATGTTGCACAGGCAGATCAGAGCAAAGGCCAGGAATGACTTGATGTTCCTCCAGACTGAGAAGTATGCAAATAAGTAACACTGTAGAAAAAGGGAAGAGACATACATGTGATGACATTACTGTTTGGAGAAAAAAGGCTGACAAATTAGTAAAACTCTTACTATTCTAATAGTCATTCTGTGAAAATGTTCATACTGGAGAAAGACCAATAAGTGCTTTTCAAGCAAAGGAAAAGAGCGATGGTCAAAAGCTGGTAAATTTAACAAACAGAACATCTACCCTATCACACCAACGTTTTCCATGATTGACAGAAAAATCATGAAATTAATGAACAAGGGTAAGAAGGTCTGAACATGATAGCAGGCGGAGTAAAAGGCAGCGTAACATCCAGCCTGAAACATTTTACCCTGTCATAAGTGAACTCTTCATCAATAAAATAGTTCCCAAAAGGAATCAACCATAGGGAATGAAACTTGGTGGGTAGGTTTGACATTGCGAGATATGTGAATGGATTTTCATGCTCAGCTCCGCATGTGACAAACAAGGAAAGGCCTTATTGCTGTACATGACTGACCCAACAGCCACGATTACGGACATTTAGCAAGCAGTGATCCCCTCCATGAGTCATCCTGTTAGTGGCAGCACCACTTGCAGATGGCTGCACAACTACATAACAATATTCAAGATCCATGTGATGGATTATCGCAGGCCCCTTCCAACTCCATCCCAAGACATCCAGCGTATTGCACTTGCAAACACTGTCCCCTGACGCCAAAGAAAAGAGACACTACTTCTGTATGTGTAACTCAATAAAAGTGTAACTCTAAATTCATCATTTACTGTTCCTTCTAAATAGCATTACAACCCAACACTTCCTTCTGGATGTGATGAGTGTGCTCTACGTGTCATTTTGGGAAAGTTTGTTTTAAACAGCAGCATAATTATTAACTTACGGAGGACAATTTTCTTGATTTCCTAATTACTAGGTAAAATTGGTGCTGATGTTGTGAAATGATTCAGTATGGAAAAACTAGTTTGCACGAATAAAAAACTCTTGATGCATTTCAGCATTAGTGAACAGATTCTAAAACAGCAGCTTAAACTTATAAAAACATTAATTTAAAGAAATACAGTTTGAGGTACAACTCACTAATAAAACACATATAATATTATATACATTCTAAAATAAACCAGCTACTTGAATAACAGAAGCTTAGCTGATTAAGAATGAAGACCAATTACTTAAACGATCATCTTGAAATGGACAGCTCACTGAAGTGGACGTCAGTTTTTTCACATCTCAATGTACAACACAGCATAGCCCATCTTCACCACTCAACAGCACCACCCTTTAAGGGTGAAGGCCAGCACACCCTTTTGATGTAAGTGTAGCCTGTCACCATCTCTTTTCCGAGTATCGACCGTGCAGCATTGATGAGTACCTCAGCGTCCTCCTAGAACAATGCTATACAATCAATCCTGTCACAAATATGCAGTCAGCTGTGCCGCATCGTGCTGGAGGGCAGAGAGACCATAACAATTCTTATCAGCCACTGAGAACGAGGCCAATCGCATTTTAAGGAGCCCTCAGGCTGCGAACACAAATGTGAATACTGCCTGTAGGTCATATTCCAGCGAACAAAGAGTAAACTATTAAAGAGCTATTAAAGAATCTTTTAGTCTGCCCTCCGTTCTCTGTGCTCTGTTCTGGTGTTTTGTCCTGCTGCTCTTCATGACGTAATCATAGGGAGGTCATTTTTTGGAAAGATGCAACCCAAACACCGCAATTTTAGCCAGGTTTGCTGGCGCTGATCTTGTTCTTGTACAATGATTCTTATTGTAATATTGCAATGTACCACAGCACTCAAACACTGAGCTACAACAACCATATATTTTGTCAACTGTAGCTACAAATAAGAGGTTTGAGCAGTCCTGATTACCCTTAAACAGAGTTAAAATGCTGTATGTGCTCCATTTACTGCTGCTGCAGCTGCTCACATCAAGCACTCCCAGTGTCTTTGTACAGCCTGCCAGAGATTTCTGTAATATTTATGTCATACAATAAAGCGGAACTAGTACATGTAGTATACTGTATTTCGACAGACTTTGTTTCTATTTATTTATCTAGCTAGTTAGATAGACTAAGCCTAATGCCATTATAGTGAATACCATCCCAAACTGTTATCTACCTAACTAGATGCATGTGCTCCTATCTTTAAAAAAAAGCGGATTATACAGTCAATAAACCATCAACCACATAATTTCTCCAAATCAGCTTAGTATGAACAGCTAACGTTAGCTGGTACATAATGTCAGACACGACACATGGCTCTGCAACACCACAAACATTTAAAAAATGTGGATGTTGTCTGAAGAGCTGCTTGACAATTTATGATGCAAAAATGAGGCAAATCACTTATACAAATAAGCATCTAGCTAAAATTTGCTGGCTGGCTTAATAAGGTCGGCACCCCGCTGACTGTTTGCCACGGCTAGGCCACCCTCGGACCATCCAGATTACAGAGTTCAAACAATAACAGGGTTTATATCTCTTCAAACTGATTTAAATATGTACAGTAAATAATATATAACAAATATTACAAACAACTGAGAGTAAAAAAATAAGGACTAGGTCAGAGATAAAATAATGTAGTTGAAAAGTTGTTGCTGACGTTAAAAATATATTTACTAAAGTAATTTACAAAGGATAACAAAAGTAAGAAATGACATGAGTAAGTAAAATGGGCTGCAAGTCCAAAACGACCAATGAAAAACAAAAACCATTTGTTTAAATCGAGCACCCAGAAAACAGCTTTGCTATCAGTGGGCCAAAAGTGGCCCCCTATCCTCGTGTTTTTAGGGGTGTTTCTTAAACTACTAATGGTAGTCTAGCTAACAATCACCTGCAGCCTTCTACCTCACAAGTAGCTACAAGAGAGCTTAACTCAGTCTATCAAGTAGACTGCATATATACATGTTTTGATTTCCTTTTATGTTACAGAAATTGTGTCACAGCAGCTGTTCCATATTGCCAGACGGTGCCAGTGGTTAATGAAATACTTGTATACATATTTCAAAAGTATGTTTTATTTGTTACACAGAACACAATATTTACCATAATAACATATTTTAAAAGTGGCATTGATGCATGCTTAATCTGACCTGTTCGCCCAAAAGTGCAAGACTAACCTGCCTACAAAGAAAATATTTAGGTTCCATGGGGTTTTAACAGCTTGAAGCAAGGATTTTATGGTAGAACCCTTAAGTAAGGAGTAAGTCTAGATTGTGCAATCCCAGTGCAATCCCATGCTTATCACATGGTGTGAATGAGGCAAGAACTGATGTATCACTGATGTTCGTAACCATTTTCCCTAAGAGTGGGTAAAAGGAGCTCTACACAGATGGAAAATGGAGGCTGACAAGCAGGCAGTAAGTCACTTGACTGCCTGATGGACGGCGCTCTCTTACCTGATAAAGACAGGCTGCCGTACCCAGGAAAAAGGCAATTACATAATTAAAGTCTTCGTCCTCATTCTGCGGATAGAGCAGAAAAACACGAGTCAGGGTGCCGCATTAAGGAATTATGCTGCATGGACAAATTGCACCAGGAAATCCTGTGCTAAATGGTTAGATGCATTAAGCTGCAGGAGATGTCTGGAAGTACAAAAGAGCTGGATCATCAGCTGCAATGCGCCACTGTTTTCCATAGTAAGAATGAAGCCCTACTTGTGTCCTACATTCCTAAGTTGTAATTACACTGTAGATATGCATAAATTACAAAGGAGTAAAGATTTCAATACAGTATTAAATGTTCAAAACCATATATTGCCAACATGTTGCTCGGCATCTTCTAAAGGTTTCTCATTTTCCATCGTTTATGTAAACTACTATTAATGATCTAAATGCATCCTGTAAGAGTAAAATACAAGGAAGGGCTTAAACATTGGCACATTCACACTCAAATAACAGCTTTTATGCTAGGGGTGCTTAGAAATTCAAGGCGGAGCAATATTTCTGGTTTTTTTTTGTTAGAGTGTTGGTGTGGCAGGCATAGAAAAAGTTCTACTCGAGACTTCTAGAATTACAGCTCCATAGAAAAACACTTAAATCATATAAACCAGATAAATCCAAACACAATCTTGACCTTGGTATAAAAAATGTGTATTAAACCTGGAAATGTGTGTATCATGACAATTCTAATTAGTTACACTGTGTATTCTTAAACAGATTTTACCTGTAATATGCTCTCAATAGCATGGACTCCCCGCAGCAAATTGAGCGCACCACACAAAACACTTAGGACACATGCCACAATGCCTGACAAGGTGACAGGCTCTAGCATTTGATTAGGAGCTGTAGGGTCAAAACAAATGTACCAAATCAATAAAAAACAATGCACTAAAATGACATCATGACACACATTCAGACAATAACCAGACAGCATAAACCTTTTCTCAGAGATGCTATTTTGACAGCATCATGAGCACATTACATGTTAGAAATTCAGCAGAGAAATATTTTTGATTTTCAGGTTTACAGGTAAGTTTAGATGTTAATTGTTAATGAACTATATATTTTGGATGTTAACATTCAGGCAAAATAAGACACAATGAAGTACAATTGACTGTAGTACAATGAGACACTAACTCATTATGAATTCTGTTTGAATACTATTGAATACTATATTTGAATACTTTCAATCTTGCAGCTAATCAATCCATGGATTATTACAAAATTCCAAAGTCCAGTGGGTACTAGTAGTAGTACCATATGGGTACCAGACCACCATGCAGTCTAATCTACATTCCTAAACATGCCAGCATCATCAATAAGATTGAGGAGAAGAAGAGTCAGTACCTATGCCTTTATATTTGGAAGTGGTGGTGTGGGAGAAGCCATTGACTGAGCCCAGATCCTCGGGAGACAACTGGTACGGAGGCCGCAGCTTGATCTCTGTTTGCATATCAGCCAGATTGATCTTAGTGGAGAGAGAGCGAGGGCTGTTGTAGCGCTGCTTGGTCTTCTGTATAAAGTTGTCTATTAGGAAAAAACAGTAAAATAAATCAAAACCTAAACAAATGAGTGGAATTAAAAGGAATTCAATAATGTCCAACAATGACATAACATATTGCACGTTGTCTCTATAAATAACTGGGACCATATATTAAAGGTTGATGGTTAAATTTAATGCGTTTTGTTCTTGAATGCCACAGTCTGGTTAGAGGTGTCAATCTTAGCAGTGGCGGATATAGAGCTGCTGCAGTAGCAAATGTTCTACATCGCAATGTTTATGCACCACTGCAAAACACAATACCAGCATAACAGTAAAGCACTGAGGCTCTAATAAATAAGATGCACATTTTGGCAGGTGGTGGCCAATTATATTGTTCAAATGTGACATGTTTCCTCATTATGTGCAACTTCCTGACAGCATGCTGAAATCACTAATTCTAAGCCTTAAACTATAACAGCTAAACATGCTTGCATTTCAGCACTGCGCCCACAACTGATTCAAAATACGGAAAGCTAAATATGTCATTGATTTGTTTAGCAGTACAGCAGTGCTTTGACTCTAATGATACTGTGCTGTTAAGTTTAATTATACTACATTTAAAACGCCTGTTTTTGGCATGTATGGCACAAACCAATAAAGATGTATTACTGTATGGAGGGCTGTCCTCTATCAGTTTTGGTGTGATGCTATCCAGCTTGGGTCGCATGTTGAATTACATATACCCTAACTGAGCATGAAAGTGATGGCCACAGCTAAACAACGTGTGGGCACAGGCAACAACCAACACTTGGCGTGAGGGAAAAATGTTTTTACAGGCCTCTGTACAATCCCAGATGCATTCAGTCACAATGCATCTACATGAATTTATGCAACGAAAGTCTAAAAGCACTTATGTGATACATCTCTTAAGCAGGACTCTGCAGGGCACTCACCAAACTCGATGAAGGAGTACGGCCTGACAGCGCTGTTAATGCGCTTGGTGTCATATGTGACAATGAACTCCCTTTGCAACTCATCCAGGAAACAGAATGCCAGGACACTGGGATAGTTCTCTGTGCACACCATCAAGTAGCCCACTCCCAGAGAACTTGTGAAGCTGAGGAATAAACACAAGAGGTATTAATTTCCCACCAATAGCACTACACCCATCCCTAACAGGAAGCATCTTCTCTTTCTCAAACAAAATCTAAATTTGATGCCATTTCCCCCTCATTATTCTTGGTTCGTAAAGCTGCCTCTCCTAGTTGACCATGCTCATGTAGAAACCAGGAGACACTGGCACCTGCCTCGTGATCAGAGAGGGTGAGAGACCCTGAACAGGGTCGCAAACCATTTTAACAAAGTTTCCCAGCAACTCTAAATAAGCAGTTCATATCCACACTTTTTAGAAACACACCTCTCCATACCAATCTATTCATCAATTACTCACGCTGCTACAATTACATTTCTTTTAAGCGTAGGCAGCTTGACAGCCTCACAGGAAATGGGGCAGAATTTGTCACTGCATCTCTCTATATTAAGGTCTCCTCTGAGAGATGAAACAATTCCATGACTCACACTCCTGAAGGAGGGAAAGGGGGGAGTCGACTCGTTTGCGCCTGCTTATGAAGTTTGAGGTGATGAATAGCAGCCGCCTGGAGTGCCAGTCTTCAAAACGGCTGCCCTCGAGGCCCTCAGAGGAGCCATACATCTGTGTTAGCTTGCGCCCTAAGAGGACTTTAAATCTCACATTGGATTAGCTGCCGATTTAAATGATGCGCAGCCACTCCACCTTGCTCCCTTTCAAGAGCTTCCGTTCATTGTGACTGAGTGACTTTGTACCCAGACACAGAAGAGATGTGACAAGAGAGCTTCTTATTGCTTTCCATTAAAGTCACTTGCAAACAAAGACATTTAACTTCGTCTTTGTTATATTTCAAGACTGAGGCAAAGATACTTTCAGACAATAATAAAGCAACTGCAAACATCTAAAAGTAGAGATGTGCACATAAGAAGACAGCTTTAATTGACCGTAACTCATAATGGCTCCGGTGACATTCCAAAACACAGTCAGACATTTAGAATTTATATTTAATTATGACTCAGAGACACCGACTCCTACAGTGTAAACAAAGGGTTGAAAGAACAACACTGACTTACCCACAGGACCTGTGCCTGTCTTTTCAACCAAACACTTTTTTTAAAATAAAGACTCTTTAAAGTTCTCTGTCAAGTTTATTTTGCTTAGCAGGGAAATAAATAAAAGCACGACTGCATGGCGGATTAAAGCCGCATTATTGAAATTACACCATCATTGCAACATATACAATTTGAGGTTTATGGAGCCTTTTACTTCTGCTGTCACTTGCATGAATAAAACTGCTGTCACTTGCATGAATAAAACTTTGGGAGGTTTTCTAAAGCCATTCTCTTTACCTCTCACAGTTTTATATGGGCTAAAGACATATAGAAAAGAGCGCAGAAACAGCTGTAGCACTTACTTGACATTGTACTGGCCTGCTTTCAGAGAGCAGCGGTCAGGGAACTGGCTGAGTTTTTTGGACAGGCCTTTAAGGTGCTTCTTGGTCTCTTGCAGCCCTCTGTCCTGCTCATAGTCAGTGGAAGCAGACAGAGGCAGGCCGTCCCTCACCCGCACCACAGAGGCAAACAGTACCATAGACATCTTCCTGCTAAAACCTGTAGACGCAGGAAAGCATGCCATGAGAACAAAATATTTCACTTAAAGTCCAGACACAGAATAATCAGTATTTTATGTTATGGTTATAATTACGGCTGGCATTATCTATTATAGTAGTGGTAATTGAGAGGTATGGTTGAATAATCATAATAATTAGGTCTTTTAAATAGGCCAAATAATTATAATGGACCACTGATCAATAACAAAAAACAGTGAAGGAAAAGTGTCTCTCAGTTTGGCTAATAATTATGAGACAAATTAACTATTGCTGGTTTATCAAGACGTTGTAAGAAGAAGAAAATTAAGGGCAACATATTGTGTATACAGATATACAATGATTTTAACAAACTGCTGTATTTTCCTGTTTTAGTGGCATTTTTAGTAAAATATATTTATAGGATGATTATAGAGGCCACAAAACAGTGTTGACTAGGTTTGATCAGCAGTGTGTTTTTCCTGAGTGCTACAGTCTAAGAGACCTGTCTACATTTAATATATAATAAAATAAATATTTGCTCCCTTTAGTATCATTTGAGTTGTAATTTTGAGAAAAGACAAAAAGTTGTGTACCTGTCATATTTTTCAAACTTTTAACAGAGAACAGCAGCAGTCACTACTGGGTTTAATAACTTCTGATAACATTTTGTTAATACTTCTCATCACTATATGAATCTCATTTTTGTGTTGTAGTGTCTGGTTTGTCTGTTCCTCCCGGCTCACCCTCTCCAAAACACGTTCCAGTCGCACTTAATAAAGTTTATTCACAGTGTTTCTGTTAACTTGTGGAATGTTTTCTGTAACTTGTGGAATGTGACAAAACTTTTTTTAATATTCATTTTAATATACAACTCCTTATATCTACACTCACTGCCCATTGTTTCAGCACTGCTTACCACATAGGTGTACATAATGGTTCTACAGACTGTAGTCCAGCTGATTCTCTGCATACTTTGTTAATCCCCTGTCACAGTTCTTCAAAGGTCAGGACCCCCACGTGACCACAACAGAGCCAATATTATTTGTGTGGTGAATCAGTCTCAGCACTGCTGCAAGTGACACTCATGTGGTGATTAACAGGGGATTAACTAAGTGTGCAGATAGATAGACGGCATTGAGTGTTGATTGGTGTGTGTTTCTAGGGAGGTGTTTCTATTAAAGTGGCCGGTGAGTGTATTCATAGTGTCATATATACTAAGGGAGGGAAAATTATCTATTATATGTCTATTATCATAATATTTTTCAATTCAGAAATGCCAGCAGAGAGCAGCAAGGACTATTAACTCGCAATGAATGGATATCAAGCAGAGTGGATGTCCTAGCAACCATTAAAGTGACTGGATATATTTTATTTCTAAACGGTTGTTGTAAAATTGTTACTATAGCTATAAGACAAGATACCACTGCACGACACGCTGCAATTTACGTACATTTATAAATGTTAACATTTTAAACAGTGCCTGCGGTCAGGACCGCGGACAGCACCTTCTGCTCGTCTCGCGATAACTCAGGTGAAGTTGTGCACGTTAGCTTCTCGGCTAACTGGCTGTTTATTTACATTTAACACTTCATCGTTTCTTGCTTCAGGATTGCACGACAACTTTTTTTTTAGGAAGCCTAAGTCACACCGTAACAGACAACGCACGCATGCTCCAGACTAGGTCTGCCCCGACTGCGGAGAACAATGAGCGGACATATTTGACCTGGAAGCGCCTATGACAGTAACCTACTCGCTATGCTAGTTAGCTAACCATGCTAACTAGCTGGACGTGCTTTTCGTCTGACAGCTGTTAAACCTTCAAAAAGTCGGTTACCTAACCGGGGCATATTTTCATACTTTAAACTAAACAGCAAAAACTTTAAACATAACAGCGCTGTACTACTTATCTAACAGAGCTATGCAACAGACTGGCTAATTAGCTTTCTAGCACCTGGCAACATCTGGCCACAGCAGTCCGCAAAACCGGGCTCTTCCGTCGGCAACGCTCCCTTATACGCTTACTAAACATTTAAATATCTAAAGCTTTTCTTATCACGTGGCCATGGCCTTTGTCTGGCTTGGGTCGCTTTCTCGACCATGACAGTCCATCTTACACAAATCTGAGATGTGTTATTAGAAGGCCCCTTTGACAAGCCAGCGCAAGGGCTGAGAGGCGGAAAAGGCGGCTGACCTGTCGAGAGGCATGTCCTGTATGAACGGGACCCAGATTTACAATCACAGCTGCCGGAGTCCAAAAATAAGCATCATTCTGTCCGCTTGTTTGTGTGTGTTCGCTCCGCTGAGGGAGGATGGAGCCATAGAGGAGCGCTGACGTGGCTGAGCGATATGCATTGTGGGTAAGAAGGAAAACGAAAACACTCTCTCTCTCTCTCTCTCTCTCTCTCTCTCTCTCTCTCTCTCTCTCTCTCTCTCTCTCTCTCTCTCTCTCTCTCTCTCTCTCTCTCTCTCTCACATTGAATCAGCAACAGGACACTGTTTAAAAAAAGACCTGATTCATATAACGTTTTTTCCTTTTTATAAAAATAATATAAATACTATTTTTATTAAACCTGACTCTTTTTGTAGTACGTTTTTTAGTTTAACATAGAATTAAAAACATTTCTTTATTAAAATGCCCGTTACTAGAAGCTGTAAACATGAATAAATACATCCACCCTAATCATTTTCATACAGTTAATATATAAAACTTCGGTAATTAATTAATACACTTGTAAATTCTGCAAGATATTTTGTGATGCAGCTGCCACTGACATCAATGAATACATGCACTGAGGACATTATTTAAAAATTCCACCCAGAGCATTTTGTGATCAGAAACTCTGGATCAGTGTTGAGTTTTGAGCCAGACTTACAGCTCCGGTCACTACCTAGAGCTCTGGTGACCAGGCAAGCTACAAGAAAGCCAGATATGACAATCAGAGAACCATTAGACTGGCTAGAAAGCGCTACAAGGCAGAGTGGATTCTGACTACCTTCTCAGACGTATGTGGAATGGACTATGTGCTGTCACTGATTTCAAAGGTGATGAGTTCTGTGACAGGGGTGGTCCTCCTCATTTGCAAATGAGCTTGTTTTAAGGCAAATAATCTATTCCCTGCTGCTAAACTCCCAGCACATCAGTAGAGTCTAAGGTGGTCAGATCCTTCAAGGCAGTTATCCACCTTGTCCTGATGGCATCCACAGTTGTGTATTTAGAGCATGTGCCAACCAACTGACAGATTTTTTTACTGGCATCTTTAATCTCTCCCTAAGACTGTCAGTGACTTTCCACATGCTTTGCTGGTCAAAGCTTAAATCTGTTCCACACTTTCACCTCATCAGTTTGCATAACTCTCTACCAGATCTACAGACAACACACACTGCCCTCACACACCTGGACAGAAAAAAACGCATATGTGATAATAGATTACAGCTCAGCATTAACAAACCTCCCTGCCAAGCTCAATCCTAAGATCACAGACTTGCATCTGAACACTTATCTCTGCAATTGGATACTGGACTTCCATGTGTACAAGACTGTATAGCCAAAGACGTATCAAACATCATCTTCAGGTAATGATATGACCATCCCAAGCTTTATCAAAGATGGAGACACGGTCAGTATTATGTCAGAATGGTGCTATGATAACCATCTCTGTCTCAACAGCAGCAAAACAGGAGATAATAGACTACAGGAAGCTGCAGAGGGGTGGTCACTCTCCTCTACACATCAATGGAGCCAAGGTGGAGACAGTCAGCAGTGTTGAGGTCCTCTGTGTACACCTCAATTATGAAGGCTTAGAAAGTTCGATCTAACTTCTGACATTCACACCAACTTCTAAATATGGACCATAGAGAGCATCCTCACAGGCTTCCTCACTGTCTGCTTTGGTAGCTGCACCTTCTATGGGACAAGGCTCTAAAAGAGTGGAGAGGACAGCAGAATCTATCACAGGTAACAATCTTTGAACCTTATAGAACATATACCAGTTCCTTAGCCTGAGGAAAACCCAGAAGCAGTGAGCCTCACACAAATACCATTTCACTCTGACACTTTGTTATTATTATTATTTAGTATAGTGTTATTTAAAAGTACATGTTTATTATTATATATTATCTTTTGCTTAATATGTTTGTACATATTAGAGAGTTTCTACATAGGACACTCTTGTCTCTGTGCATATTTGATATATTTCTGTATATTTGGGATTTTAATGTGTATTAAGTACCCTGCTGTAGAGTGATTGCCTGTGCCTCATCAAAAACATTTATGTTGATAAGACCATCCAGCTTCCTAGAGGCCTAAAACGCAACCTCTCTCAAACTCTTCCATTTGCTCAAATTGCTCTGAAGTCTTCTCCGAGGCATACTTCACCCGCAAAGAATGCTACCAACACAACAGCATGATTCGTAATTAAAAAGTATGCAAACAGGACTCCTTATATAGTTAGTGAGGTACAGCGGTACCTGTCTCATTTGCATGTCTTATGACATCAAACCTACCTACCAAGATTCAATCCTGTCAGTTGATTCCTTCTGGGTCTACCATTTTTTTTGAAGATGAGTTTATTAAAAAAACCCATCTTCCAATAAAACATCTCTGTCCTGATCTAGACTCTGTCTGCCCCATGGGTTTTATTACACTTACAAACATATCATCTATAACAGTCTGGGGTGAGGAAATGAGGGCCTGTGTCCAGTACAGTTTAGCAGGAAAATCACAAAACTGTGCAGAACTTTAGCCCTTCAGGAATTTCTCACCACTGATAACTTCACAGAGAAATCACTTTAAGGATATGGTGCTGTCCAAAGGTCGGGGACCGCCTGCAATTTAATTTCCTCACAAAACAGCTGGCAAGTTTTTTAAATGACATTTCTGAGGAGAATAGATATTAAAAACAGCATGAGAAAAAGAGAAATCAAACGAAAAGGACTGAAAACTAACATTTATACATTATAAAACAGCAGTTCAGGTAATTGTTAAATGATCCAAAGAAAATGGGACACCCAACAACTGTCCAGGAGCTGTCACCATTATAAAACAGCGAGTACAAGCATTAGTCTTTGAAAGAGAGGAGGAAATCAAGCTCAATTAAGCTTTATTTGCCAAGTATGTTTACACACACATGGAATTTGTCTTTGGTTACATGAGCTCACAGTGCACAGAGTATGTACTGTGTTCACACAGTACAAACACACACATTGAAGTCAGTGCCATGTTACACATTCAAATGAACTCACTTTGGTGAAGAGTTTGGTCTTTTAGTCTTAAAATAGCATTATACATATATTTGACATTTCACACAGTATGTGCCAAAACTCAAAAAAGTAAACATCTCATATGTAAGTACAGTGAGAAACACTACAAGGAAACTTAATGCGCAGATAAAGGAAGGTCCCAAAAGATTTTTTTATTGGAAAATGCAATATGCTAACTGATACTACAGCCCAGCTTCAGTCATGGTCCACCAAAGTTACATGAGTCTCATTGGAATTATTGGCTCACCTTTGCCTTCCTGTTCCTCCTCTTTGGCCTCGGCGACTTGCTAGGCCTTTTGCTAGGCTCTTACTCTCACTCTTCCTCTTCCTCTGCGCTTATGCTGCTCCAGCTTCTTGCCTAACACCTATCTAAGTCTCTTAGGGCCTCTTTTATAGTCTGACAAATGATTCAAGTGTTTTTACATCTGAGTTTGCTTAGATAGCAACATGAGTGAAACTAATCGGGGTGTTGCATTTTGAAGGTCTCTGTTTCTATGTGACCAAAGTGCTAAATGATGCAATTTGTGTTTAGAGAATTGCAAAACTGTGATGTAGTATGCTATTTGAGTAAGAACAAAAATAATTGTGCTTAGAGTTTATCAGTTTGGAGACATGTTGTTGATAGATGAACTTTTTTTACTGGTTTACAGAAATGTATGTATAGTTCCATTTGTCAAAATAGTTGCTCTGAAACACATCACTGTAAGATGGTTTGAACTACTGTATTAGTATTTAACAGAAATTGTAAAGTAAATAAACAGATAAACAATAATAACCACTATATTTATATTCAACACTGAGGATATTACTTATGATCTGTGGTCTATTCAGTTCTTCGGTTGATTATAGATAACAAAGACACAGAGGCAACATAGACATGCTTAACCTTTAAAATAAGAACAGGGAAGAGAAGAAACACATTTGGGAAGTTTCTTTACAGATCTCAGTTAAATTTACAAAATGATTTGTTAATTTCCCAATTGTGGGTTACAATTCAGCATGTTTTGATATATTACAGTTGCAGGGGCCTTACGTTTCATAACATGGTTCTTATCGCCTACCTACTTGCAAGCTTGGCCCACCTTCACACAACACACACAGGGCTAAAAAAGTAAAAACCTATCACTCTGAAAGGTCCTGCTATAAGCTAGTTTGCACGGGTGGATTAAGTCAACCTGACTTTCAGGGTCAGACATTGTCTCTGATACAACTCTATTATCATTATAGCCATATTGGTGTAAGTGTGGAACTTGTAGCAGGATCACAGTTACCCAGTAAGAGCACACCGGGCTGAAAGACACAGGAGCATTAGCAGAGCCTTTCAGACAAATGGTAAATACAGATGTACACTATGAGACATATAGTGCATTTTGGGAAGACCATGAAAGCATGCAAATCTGTCCTATTAGATATACAATTATAAACACTAATAATTTCACATTATAGGTCCTCTTTAAATGTAATTTTAGGAAAACTCTCATAGTATAAAAAACACCACCATACACTAGTTATTTATACTGAAGTATAAGAGCTTAATGGCTAAACACAGATTACAACACCTCTGTCTAGCAACACGTGGTTTAAACACAACACAAAATGAACCACTGTCTGCCAGCGATCTTTGCATGAAAACTATTGATTATTAACTATTAAAACTATTTGAATGTGTTTTTGAGAATTAATACAATATCACTAACTATAATATTGCAATATTGTGAAAAGTGCGTCAATATTCTTTTACACCCCAATTCCGTACTAATTAAACTCTTAGAAACCTTTATTTAGGATTATATTGCAAAGACTGCATCATAAGCATCAAACTTATCCAATTAGCTGCAAGTATTTCACATTTTGCCGTCTATATATTAACAATCACAACAATCATTCAGTCTGCTGGACTGTCCTGTATCCATTCCTGTGGCCTGCCAGACAGCCCTGTCTAGTCACGCAGTCATTCAGTCTGCAGGATTACAACACCTCCTCCATTTTGGACTTTAAGGTCATAGAGATGGGATCGGTTTTTCCACCAGCAGCACTCAAGGACACCCCCCAATCACTGGAAGTGAAAGTAGTCTCTTAACCAGATTCTAATTCTGCTCCACACACACAATGCAGAGTGATGCTTTGTGTTTCCAATTCCCTTTCACTTTGACTTTCTCTCTCTGGCTGGCTCCTTTGCGCCCACAGTTTCAGCACAGTGGGGTGCACCCAGCTGAGAGGGAATAGCTGCCTCCTTTAGTGTCCTCCTCCAAGTAATTTTGATGGAGTAGGTACCTATACTCACTCTCCAAGGCATTAATCAGCCACTCTCAGCACTCAGACATTACATGCATTTACCAGCAGGAGTTTCTCCATGGGCAGCAGTACAATCAGCCAGAAGTGATTCTTGCTTTAAGTTTTAAATGTGGTACTCTTCCAGTCTTTTCCAACTGACCAAGAATGGAGTTTGCTAGTTCGAGTAAATGACATCATGGGCAACAGCAACTTTTAGTGTATGAGTTAGAAGAAAGTGCCATCACCTTTGACAACAAGTGCAAATGCAGGTTTGGCCTTCTAGTTCATGTGAGGATATGAACTTGTTGTGTTTACATGGACCAATCAGTGGCTAGTGGTTACTGACCACTGTTGTAAATGTACCATAAGGTTTTTTAAGGTATACCATAAAAGAACCGCTTTTGTTTCTCAGCAGTGAATGTTTTTTAAGAGAACCAAATGTGGTTGTATTAGACCATCATGCAAAAATCCCTTTTTGGCACTTTTTAAAGAGCTTATGACTTCACGATTACACTTAATGACTAACTAAAACATCTAATTAATGACTGACTAAAACATCTCATTTAAGCATTACTGTCCATTAACTTAATGAAGCCAAAAAAACCACAAGGTCATCATGTTCTTATTTGTGACGAGATCACCATTATCTAAAATGCTTTAGAGTAGGATGCATAATTGCCTTTTCCATGGGTGATTTGTGTTTGTGTGTGAGAGAAAAGATTTTGAGATGATTTAGCATCATCTAATATCATGACTTTATCTAATTTTATATATCTGATGCAGGTAAAAGTGATTATTTGTAGGTCTGACAAAAATAAAAAACCTATCAAAGACATATCAGATACTGTATGAGTGGCCAGGTCTACAGCTTGGTACCTTTTTGGCAAGAAAGAATGCACTGGTGAGGTGAATGGTCTAGAAGACCACGGAAGATACTAAAATTGATCTAAGACTTTATTTTACATGAAGAAGACAAACTCTACCAGGCCAGATTAGATTTACTAGAAAACACCTAAAAACAAGATTCCTTGGAGAGAGTATGGAGAAGGGCTCATGATCTAAAGCCTACCACATAATCTGTCAAACATGGTGGAAGAGGTGTTATGGCATGCACAAGTATGCCTGTCCCTGGAACTGGGCCACTGGCACTGACTGACAATGTGACTGCTGATAGATGTATTCTGAAGTGTATAGAGCATTCCTTTCTGCTGATGGCATTTCATAGTATTGATGGAAAATGACCCAAAAAGACCACAAAAGCAACACAAAGAGATTCATGCGAAGACATAGAACGATTCGGCTGAACATGCTACTCATGCTCATTCAAGTCTACAGCTCAATCACAGCTTGACTGCTTGATTTCAAACCCATTGTGGTGGTGTACATAACCCACACAACCCTGCAAGTGGATGGAGACCAAGCAAAACAGACCCGAGTGATAATGAAAAAGATAAGTTTTGAGAAAACAATATGGTTTGAAGATTAGCTCCACTGGTGGACTTGATCTGTATAACCTGCACACACAGCTGTGCATGAGATTTCACAAAAAGTAATAAACACCACTAATCATAATGCCAATATTCCACGGTCATCTGTGGCTAAAAAATGGCTAAATGATGGAACCTACACAGGCAGTTGTTTGTACATGAGATTTGGACATGAATGGATGCCTTCTTCCATCCAGGACTCTTAAAAAACCTTTGAAAGGCTTTAGGGAGCATAGCAAGCTTGAGGAGCTCAGCTGGCTAGCAGGAAAACAGTAGAGCTGTTTTTCTAAACTGTTAAACCTAACTTCTGCTAAGCTGTGTCCTGCATGTTTTGTCCTTTGCTGCATGCTGTTTCGAATGATTTCCATTAGAGCCGAACGTCTTTGTGGGTTTGGTAATTGGCCATTGAGCTTAATGGTTAAGTTTCTCGTCTCCCACATGGGAGAGTAGAGAGCAGTCCCAGCACAAGGAAAGCACTCGTTTGGCTTTAACAGTTTGTGCCAGTACTGTAATGGTGCTGCACGGATGAAGTACTACGATCATTTCTGTCATTGTTGCTCGGATGATGTGTTCACTAGGTTTCAGATATACAGTGGTGCTTGAAAGTATGTTAACCTTTTAGAATGTTCTATATTTAATTTAAAGCTGAAATGTAATAAATGACCAAGTCTAATATTTTGTCTCATTTGATTTTTCTCTTTGCTTACTTTTAGGACTTCTGACTTACTTTTAGGAAATCTGATACAGTTTTAGGTCTAGTTTATGCAGAAATACAGAAAATTCTAATGGGTTAATAAACCTTCAAGCAACACTGTACATCATGAAAAATGACATCCTGTTCAACTCATTTCAATAAATGCATCCAATAAATCCATCAGGAATGCTCTTAAACTTTCAAAAGAAATGTTTGATGAGCAGCTAACAAGCAGCACTGCTATATTCAGCCACTGGAGCTGATGGGCTGTTGTAACGGCTTCTTGACTGTCTTCTAACATACTACGCTACATTGTCCATACTTAGTATTTAGTGAGCTAGCATGTCAGTTGTGACACAGGAGAAGTAAACAGCAGACAGTAGGAAAGATCAATAAGAATCAAGAACTAGGTTTTCATTTATCATCAATACTGCAGTAAATCAAATGAAATCAAAATTGATTAAGTAGTTTTAAACTGAGTGTTCCCACAAAACGTGTCCTACTGCTTTTGCTGGATCAGTAATGGCTTGTTGTTTAATGAGAAACTTTTCATAAGTTGCCATTCATCTTATTAAATGAAAACTACTTGCAAAAAACCTCAGTCTGTTATAGTTCGCTTGCAATATTAGCATCAAGTGACAGCAGCGAATTTTTTTTTTTAAAGAAATAAATAAATTAATTAATTAAAATAAATAAAACTGTAGTAAAAGAACAAGTCAATTGAAAATAAAATGATGAATATGCATTTTTGATGCATTCCATTGCTGTTTTCAATAAAAAAACCTGGAAACAGAATAAGCACAAAAACACAGACATCCAACCTGATGTAGAGAACAGCAGCCATAATTGTTGGAAATGTATGCCTTTTTATTTTGCCATGTGTTCATTCATGGGGCAAAACTATACATATGGCTGGGTACATAAATCAAGAGTTCTTGGCATCGATGTGTCAGTTCCCAAAAAAATGGAGACCTTTGGGATAAGACAAAGCAGGATTTCCTTCAACAAACAATGCTTTGGTACATAGACCCCCTGGACCACTTACTATGGAAAAAAAAAAACAATACACCACACGACGGTTTTGTAGCAATTCATGTAGAGCTGAGTGTTCTCTTTCAGCCACACTGAGGCATAACTGACAAGTTGTCATTGATGTCATTTCGAGCTTCTCAGGAGTTTAAAGTTGTCTTTCACCTTCACCTCTGCAGTTGCAATACACCTGTCTGACTGATATTAAGTTTTGCACTTGTACACTTCTTCACCCTAATGTTCTAAAACATCTCCCAATCCCAAAAACATTGCCTTACGCAAAGCAGGCAACCTCAGCTTTCCTTGGCTCACTGGTTTGAATACTTTCTACCATAATTTGATGAGGTAATGTAAATTGGATCCTGTTATCATTTGTTTAACAACCATCTCCCAAAGACAAATGTAAACGATTCAGTATTCGGCAACGCAAACTCTAAATATCCAGCTGAAATGCAGATTACGACACATGCTAGCTCCCTTTAATTGTGTTTCGCTATCCCTGAGAACTTTATTCATAACGAAAAGAATCAAACTCTTGAATAATAGAAGTCCAGCTACAGATAAGCCTATTAAATATGTATACTGCCTTGAGCAGGGGAGATTCCAACACAGTAGCAAAGTTGCCACAGATATTATGCTAAAGGTTGTTGTATCATTAAGAATGCTGGGATTTGTTAGATTGCCTCTCACATTCTGATGCCTTATTTGTTTGATGCATGAGTGTTCTTGTACATTCCTCATGTCACAACGTTATTTATAAGCTATTTTGGGGGGAAAACTTATCTTAATGTACAAGGGATGCAAAAGAGAAGCTGAATGAAGGTTTTTAAAATTGCAAACAAGCAGAATTTCACTTCCAAAACTTACTGTGTGGAACAAATACTACATAATAGCAAGTCATGGCTCACAATGGCATTTGAGCTGGGTAACTACTTTTCTTAACATTAGGTCAAGTCAAAAGATGTAGCCAGCAGTGATATATGAAAACAAACAAACAAACAAAAAAAACTTTGTGTACTATTAGATAAAAGCCCTGAGGATGTAGGCAATGAACAATAACCAACTTAGGTTTTTATGTTAAAGGAACTGTTTATGAAAAACCCAAATTTACGATTTTCCCCTTTTACTCAAACATAGTAGGCCATGTTGTATTTGGTGTCCAAATCTACTTCTTTAGTTTTGCACTGAAGCTAAGAGGCTAACTACTTTGAGTGACATTGCTCCATTAACCTTGTAGCACCAATACAAAACTAAACAAGCCAACTTCATACTCTAAACTTGATGATGCTGACTGTGTATATCCTTTGATTTAAATTAGATTAGTTCTAATCTGACTAAACCATGTCTGTTTAATATAGTGGCGTGTATAAAACACAGCTGGTTTGACCAAAAAAAAAAAAAATGAAATGAAAGAAAAAAAAAAACAAAAAAACAACAGATATAGATTTTTCACGTATTCTCCTTAAATGGTTGCTACATTATTCATTAAATAATGTATAGAATGGAATTAATATAGAATATGGAAAAAAATGGAAACTTGGTAGGTACAAGTGAGAGGCTAGACTACAGGCTAGGCTACAGGCTAGGCTTATGATTTGACAGTAGTGTTTATTTCTTTATGAATTTTTAATAGAGCTCTTTAGCCACTTGATATTTACGTGAAGGTATGGAGATGGGGCCAAACAAGACCAACAACTATTTTTGAAGTTATTTCAGGAACTCAGATCATCATTAACAGCTAAGCTATGGTTTTTGGCATTTTTCCACTTTTGTTTAGTATTTTATTCTCCCACAGCTGACAAAGAAACACAACAAAACAAGGAATAATGAAGCTAGCCGCTTCCACACGCAACTTTTTTATGCGCTCTGTCGTATTTTGGCCACAGTACATCTCTGATATGGTCCCAGGTGTACCGCTCCAGTTGAATAAAATTTATTCAAACATTTAAGGCCACAAATATGAGCTACATGTTATTCTCCTGTCGAGATCACGTTACATTTATTTATTTTGTACAAAAATATTTGAAGGTGTGACTGTACACGTATGGTTCCTCTTCACAGAGATGGGAGTGGCAATGATAGAGACTGGCGATAACAAGGATAGATGGATCTGAGTGGCTTATGCAGAGTAGTTGAAGTGTCTTCTTCACAGAAAAGCCACCCATTACAAAGGTCCTGGGTGTGAGTGTTCAGTATTGCATAGATTCAAGATGTAGTTTCATTAACTGCGGTCACAGTATTTTGGAGCAATTATCCACAAAATGTCTATGAAAAAACAAAGCAAAGTCTCAAGTGGTCTCATGGTTGTACATTGGTATTACAAACGTAAGGGCACGGCTGTATAAAAAAAAAAAAAAATCCTCTTTTCAGCTGAGGTTTTCAAGTGTGTGGCATCAGTGCTGGGAGGTCCCTGCCCAGGTCACAGTGCAATGACAGACTCCTCCACTGTTTATGGCCACACCCATAAACTTAGAGCTCCTCCTTTCGCTTTCCCACCTTCTCTTGGTCCCGCCCTCTTAGGTTTCGCATGAATCCAGTGAAGCCAGCTTCCTGCATACAGTGTGCATAGGGTTTATGTAGACAATAAGACTGAACAGTACAGCTGTTACCATAAACATATTAATCCACACAGAATTGTAGTTCTGGATGTCCAACAAGCTGACACAGGTGTGACGGCCAGGTGCCCATATAGCTTAGCCTTATCAGTGGTTTATCAACAGGATTATGCCTAAATTGCATGACCTCAATATCAGCCGATGTAATTAAGCAATCGATTTATCAGTGAGGCCCTAAAAGAAATATCAGAGTAATATATACATTGTCAAAACAATAACTGAATCCAGAAGGAAGCGTCAGAATGCAACGCTATTCAGAAGGAAGTTAAAGGTCGCCAGAAACAATAAACACTGAATGAAAATAGACTGATATGGGCAATATTTATTGAGCTACACATATAGAAGTAGTGTCTCTCAGTATGGTGTCCGGTCGCCATGTCTGCTAACCCAACATGCATATGGCATGGAGCTGTAGACGTTCCTAATGGTGTCCTAATGTAATCCATCCCATGCAGCTTGAATATTCTCATGTAGTTGATACCAGGCCTTCTGGACACGTGACACATGACAATTCATCTTGGCTCTGACTACAGTGCCTCCACCCACGGCTTGCTTGCTTGAATCGTTTGCATGTCTCACAATGTCAAACCTACCCACCAAGTTTTATTCCTGTTGGTTGATTCTCTGGGTTAAACTAACAACCTAATAATTAGATATTCAGTTTTAACTTACCCCTCTCTCTCCATTGTATTTCTCACTGAACTTGCCATAATTGTAGTAGTTAAAGGTTGGGTAGCCTTCTACACCCTCCTGCTTACAGAGTTCATGGTTCTGTCCTTTGGTGCAGTCCACTGCAGCATATGCAATCTGAAAAGTGAAACGAACACACACTTGGCTGTCATAATGTGCTAAATATCAGGCAACTTCCATTCCATGCATCTGTCCACTACCACCTGTCCACCAAGCACTGCCAGAACAGTTTATGAATGAACTGTTGAAAGCTAATCTGTATTTTCAAAAGCAGCACTGCACCTGTGTGTAAAATGATAGCATGTAGAATGTAGGCAGAATTGTGCTGTCTGCTCACGGATCAGCTGTTTACTCTCCTAAGCCCCCTTAAGGCCTGATAAGACGGTTGGGCTCGGGGGATGATTTACTCTCTACAGACAGAGCCGACAGATTCACCAATCACACACAGGCATGTGGCAATGATGTTGATATCGGAAGTTGGCTAGGACTATGTTGTAAATCCACTCTGAGCTAATTCCGTGTGTGTGTATGGGGGGATCTTACAGCTCTATAATGCTGCTGGCCAATCACCCTCAAAAACATTAGTAACAGTCATACATGACATAATAAATAGTAAATATATTTTTAGTGGGAACTGTGAAAGCTTTGGCTGTTTAGTCTACATCAAAATGTAGCTTGCTCATCTTTCTGGCTTAGAAAAATGCATTGATATGAGATGGTGGTGATACAATAATAATAACATAAAAGCAAAATAGATTTATGTAGGCATGCATGTACAAATTAGCCATAAGTGCCATTTGATAACATCAATTTTGTTTTCTGCTTTGGGAAGAAAAAAAAAAAAAAAAAATCAATTTCACAATACAGCAGTGAATACTGTTCTGGTCAGCATGTGATAATGGAAGCACGTCAATCAAAAAAGAAAAGGCTAGGGCCAAGCTATTAGACATCTGTTGTCATGGCAAATATCTTTGACAGAATACAATCACTGCAGTACAGCTGCATATTAAATAAAAAGTGATTTGGAGGAATTATGATGTGTCTATTCTCATTCAAAGAATAAATGCATGAATGGGATATTGATAGGTCTAGAATGTCTGAGAAAAATATTTTTGAAAGATGCAATACAATTTTTCATTCTTTAAATGTGAAGTGGATGGATACAAATGTCCAGACCTATTGTGTTTCAGAATTGTTGTGTAATGGAGGTCATCTGAGGCCCTAGCCATTGAGAGAAATCTATAAACAGAGATAGGATTGCTTCTGCTGGAGGATACATATTCAGTGAAATCCTATATAACTATGAGTCATACACATGAGCAAGGCGTAAAAAGCTGAACGGGGGTCAAGCTCAGTCGGGCAAATCAAAGCAGTTCCACACAAGATGTAAAACAAGGATCTTGCCAATTTGTTGTTTTTGAGGCCAACCACATGGGAGATTAGAGAAAGTGGCAATTGCTGAAACTTCAGCTAGAAGATCTGATATCAGATTAACCTCCGAAATCCATGATCAGAGCTCCAAACGGCAAGAGAAAATAAAATGGAAAGGGATTTTGTTTTTCAAAAGGTCTCTGGCCAACTCTACTATTGATCCCAATGCAAACCTTCTTTGACATGGGTTGGTTTGGCAGTAGCTTTAGGATTGAGCGGAGGAGAACAGTAGAAAGGTCATGAAATGAGGGGTAACTCCATTGTGTGCTGGCAGAGGGCAGATAGCTCTGGTTCGAAAATCATTAATTAGGATCTTGGGATCCACATCAGGTACTAATTATCGGCTTTAAGGAAAACAACAAGGCTCACGGCACACAGGTAATTAAATAGACCGATATACACAGCATAATATGCAGAAGGCTCATTACTATTGCAACAAAGACCCTTTGAAATAAGTAAGCCAACGACTTCTTTGTGTTTTGCTCACATTCAGTTCAAGCAGAAAAGAATATCAGGGGGTCTGACAAAACTTTGCTCCTTGAAATGCATTGTTTTTCTTCAATCCAGGATTGAGCTTTAATTGGGCTGCTTGTGCTTGTTTGCTTTCTATAAACAAAAAGTTGTTAATCAATGGACCATCAGGGTACACTGAGGTTCTGCATTATAAATGGGAAGAATGGAAAGTTGAGCCCTTAGCAGCTGGGTATACTAATACACAAGCTAAGAGAAAAATGGGCAGCATTAAGAGAGGAAGGATGAACCCAGGGAGAAATGAGAAACAGTTATATGACGGGGACCAAAACTTGAATGAACATCATTCAATTCAAGCACAGTTCAGACTTTAATTTGACTTAATTAAGCAAAATTAATTACATCCTGTTCCTCTGTGATCAAGGGTTCTCTTGGAGCTACATCCTAGAATCTAGCTTGAGATTCCCTCTATTGATCCAGATCTGAAAAGACCTTGGCTCTTCTCCACACCAAGTGAGTCTCACCAGACATATGCGTTACTCCTTTCAACCACAGAAGCAATGAAGCACATAATAGCTTAATGAAATGAAAGCACTGTGTTAAAGACAACTGTTTAGAGACACGTTTTATCAGTGAACCAGTAGATGGAGCTTTCTGTATATATTTTCTGACCTTCAGACAAATAATGTGTATAATCTCTTTCCTCACAATAGGCTCACAATACCAGTGAGGGCTGTCAGGGCGTTAGCGGGAAATCAAGGTTAAATCGGCCAGCTCCGCTGCACCCTTGGTAAGGCGGATTCCCAAATTCCATTCATTTGAATAACGATCATGCACAAGACTAAACTTAAGAGCTGTTGGAAGATGAAGGCTGGCTGAGGTTATGCATGATGTATTCCAGCAATTTGCAAACAACAATTTAACGTCTCCAATGACGAATGGCTGCAGATAGGAAAGACAAATGAAATATTCTCTGCAGGGTGATCAGAGGTGAGTCGGCTGTTTGAAGTCATTTTTGGAAAGGAGTTAGACAGAGGTGAAGAGAAGGCAGACTAAGAATCAGGATCATACAGTGATTAAATTAAACTCAATGAAGCCTACCTTTTATGTGAGGTGAATCCATCAGTCTTATAACTTATATAATAGTTTCAAAGGAGTTCATGAATAACATCTACTGTAATAATTAATATGTCTTAGGTTGATAAGAATATAGTTATGACTAAATAAAGCTGAGTACAAGTGATTGAACCACTAGTCTAAACAGCTGAAAGAAAAGGAAAACAAACAATAAATAAATAAATAAATAAATAAATGCAACAGTGAAAAGTAATGCTGGTGCAATTTTAAAAAAATACACTATATGCTTATTTTTTTCCTCTTTCTTACTTTATAAGTTAAAGTTGTCATTTATAACTGTTTCTTATTTCTCCCTGGCTTCATCCTTCCTTAATGCTGCCCATTTTTCGTAGTGGACACTATTTATATCCATAAGAAAATTAACCAGCTATTAAATCCAGGTTTAGTAATGTAATGCAACGAATAAGTTTATATTTATATATAAGTTTAATAAGTATAATAATGTTTTTCAGGGCTTAGAAAAAAGTTTTCCAATTGTTTACTGTTCAGCTGTTTTTTTATTTTTTTATTATTCATTAAAGTGTTGTATACAGTTAAAATAATGTATTTCACTTATTACCATATTTGCCATACATGAACTATTTGAATTATTTTAGAAATAAGTGATTACGTAGGTGGCCCAAGACTACTTCTGAACATTCTATGTGTTGCTGTGCAGCTGTGTAATTATACTGGCCCCACACGATGAGGCAGTGAAAGGTACAGCTCTGTGTCAGACCTGTCATGGCAGAGAAAAGAGAGATGAAAAGGTGTGGAGACCTTGTGGAAGTGATTAGAAGTGATTAAAGACTGAGTTTCTGAAGCCGGTGCCTATTAAAGAGGACGATTTTGCCTAAGAGGGACAGAGAGTCAGGCGCTCACAAGTTATGTGTTTCTTATTTCGAGTCGGGATACCTCCACAAAAGGGTGGAGTCTTACCTTACGGTCATCTTTGAAAAGCTCTGCAGCTGTAATGAAGTGGGGTACGGCATTCTTGCAGTGCGGGCACCCTGGGGACAAAGGCATGTCATCATTCATTCCAGCTCATTGTACTGGGTACAAAGCAAAGATGTTATAGGTTCTAGCGCACTGTGGTCATAAATATCAAAGAATAATTCCACAGAGAAAGAACAGGTAGTGATGGAGTGCAAAAAGGGAGGATACTCCTCAGGCATGCGCAACCGGTCATGGGCTGACTATTACACAATTCCATCACATTAGGCACGGCCACCTTCAGGTTAAGCAAGGTTCAGAAAATCCCTCATTTACCCACTGATGCAACAACCTTTCCAGGGCGCTTCTGGAAACCTCTGGATCTTCCATAACAGGTGCTCAACTATGTCCCGGGAAGAATCCAAGCACAGCGAACAGACATGATTAAGTTTTTGTCATGTATGTTTTGTCAGGAAGACATCTTCCAAAACTGAAGAGGTCCAAGGATCTGGGCTTACTAAACCAGAGCAATGCTGAGTTCTTACATGGCTTTATATTTAAGCTAATTTTCAAAGAAACTTTTATAGTCAGCTAAAACTGCTCATGGCCCAGCAACTAGACTAAGGGCCAGCTCTAATGTGCCCATATACTGTTGTCCTGCTATGCCTTATTTAACATTAGCTACCAGCATAAAAACATTTCTCAAATGAAAGTAATTTGCGTAAGAGAACGCAGATTCAGAAACTGGTAACTTTTAATGGCACCTGAGGGGAAACTAATGACGCTTGCGCTTCCTGACAAAGGCCTGCTTGTGTGACCAACACAGCTCCTAATTTCAGAAGCTCAAGAGTCATTAGAAATAATGGTGCTTAACGCTTCTAACCTTCCTACTGGCCCCAACAGCTATTACACTGGAACTCTCAGTGATGAGATAAAACATAAAATGCATTCTCAAAGTCTGGAAGGAAATTTGCCACTGTATCTAATGGGTATTCTGATAAAGCTAGATCTTACAGAAAGCTGCTTTTGTCATCCCTCTTGTGGAGACATCCATGTAGGGAGGAAGCAATGTGTGTTCTTTATGTGTGTTATTTATTTATTTATTTTTTTACCCTGTTATTACCTGCTTCGCTCTCACACTGCTGAAAGCAGCACCACCAGCTGCACATTAATCAGGGCAATTGATTAGAACATGCAACACTGCAGTGGTGATGAGATGTTTCAGTAATCTTAATAGGGCACTAATCATCTAAAATGGTGGTAATTACCGCCACACAAATCTCTGAAAATAATATTTTTAAACAGACAAAGAAGCTGAAGTGCAAAGTGGAAGATTCTGTTCGGGTTAAACGTATGGCTTCAATAACAACAACAACAATGTGCAACTGTTTCTGTTCTAGATAAATAAACTAAAGTAGGAACAGTCTTCAAATGTGCCCTTATAAAGCTACTGTTAAGTGGGCACTAGGATAAGTAGCATGGACAAAAGACAAATGCAATTAGCTTAGATATTGCCCATTATGAAAGACAACATGAGGTTTCGGGGCGGGGAAACATTTTATCATAAAGGACTCAATTCCGCTGGTTAATTTAGTAGAGGCCCCTTTTGTAGCAATTACCATATTGTTCGAGGGCATTACAGTCTTCCCATCTAAAGGAATGGCTTGATCACACAATTCCCTTAATAGGCGGATGTTACACCAAGGATTAGACAAGTCAGGGACGAGAGAACAATAAGATTCGAGCCTTTTCGCATCTGGAGGCCTGCTTCGTACAGGAAATTAAAGCACTCTTGTGATTATTTAACACAGTTAAGTCTTTGAAGGCGTTATTAAAAAAAAGCTGCAGATTTCTTTTAATGTGGAAGCACCCTGTGAACCCGCTGCAACTGCATGTTTAATCATTTACTTCAGTTTACTTCCTCAGATTTAACATAATTCACCAACTGATTAAACTGGGGTTCAGAAAAGGAATAAGAAACAACACCCACGATAATAATAGAAGCATATTACCGTAATGCTGGAAATGCACAGCTCATGAACATTATTATTATTATATGGAGAAACCAAATGTTTCAGTATTATGTCCAAGAATGAAATTTGTAATATACCGATTTTCAGTAGGAAGAATTCAAACATAAAATCATTTTTAATAATTGCAATAGTGTGTCCCCAACTTAAACACAGCCATGTGTCCTTAGTAGAGCAAAGGATAAATGGCTGGTGTGGCTGCAGGTTTTCATTCCAACGAAGCAGGAGGTCACATGATCAGTTGTTTGGCTGAGCTGTTGATTGATCCAATAGAATCAGGTGAGCTCCTGGTGATTTGGAATGAAACCCTGCAGCAACACTGGACAGTGTCCTGTGTTACAACGCAATTTCTAAAACTGGTCCAAGGCATCACAACTTTACAGGATCCTCTAGTTATAAGGAAGTCAGAGCTCTTACATGGGGCGTAGAACATGACCAAAGCATGTTTCTTCTTCTTCAATGCCTCCCTGAAGTCCTCAGCTCCAAGGTGGCTCACGCTAGATGGTTTTTCCTCCCATGACTGCTCTGGAGGAGGAGGGGCCTGGGGACTAAGAGAAAGCAAGAGAGGAACTAATAAGAGTCTTTAAATGAGTTTAGATACATAACAAGGTGGTAATTGACCAGTCGGGACTCGATTTGCACGTGGACAGACTATAATTATAGAAAAATAATGATGGACAGAACAAAGAACTACACACAGCGCATGTGGAGTTTATAGGAAAAGCGTAAACAACCTAAAACTGGGGATCACACAGGGATCACATGGAGGGAAGATCTATAGGAACTTTGTTTTGTTTTACTTTAACTTTCCTCAGGACACCTACAGTTAGAGGTAATTAGCTTTTTTTCAGCATTGTGGTTTTGACCCATTCTTCTTGGGGAAAGGAACAACATCCATCTTCTCCCCAGATTATTGGTTGATAAGACTGAAATATCTGAGATTAGCTATCAAATTAACAAAGATTCCTTATAAGTGTGTTACATCACACCATTAAGATGTCTAAGACTAATATATATATATATATATATATATATATATATATATATATATATATATATATATATATATATATATACACATGCATACATACACACTGCTCAAAAAATTAAGGGAACACATTTTAATCAGAGTATTGCATCAACTCAGTTCAACTTTAGGGATATTGATCTGGTCCGTTAAGTAGTAGGGAGGGCCTATAATAAGTTTCAGCTGCTTTGGTGTTAATGACATTAACAACAGGTGCAGTAGAGGAGCATCAATAAGCCCCCCCCCCCCCCCCCCCCCAAAACAGGAATGGTTTAAAAGGACGAGGTCATTGACATTTTGTCCCCCCTCATCTTTTCCCACTGATTTTTCACTAGTTCTGCAGTTGACTTGGGTCAGGGTCACTACTAGTACCATGGTGCGGTACCTGGACCCTACAGAGGTTGCACAGGTAGTCCAACTACTGAAGGATGGCACACCAATATGTGCCATTGCCACAAGGTTTGCTGTGTCTCCCAGCACAGTCTTGAGAGTACGGTGGAGATTCCAGGAGACAGGCAGTTACTCTAGGAGAGCTAGACAAGGCTGTAGAAAGTCCTTAACCCCTCCTTTGTGCAAGGAGGAACAAGATAAGCACTGCCAGAGCTCTACTGCTGTGAATGTGTCTGACCAAACAATCAGAAACAGGCCTCATGAGGGTGGCCTGAGGGCCCGACGTCCTGTAGTGGGCCCTGTGCTCACTGGCCAGCACCGTAGAGCTCGATTAGCCTCCGCCACAGACGTGACAGGCTCTGGAGACGCCGTGGAGAATGTTATGCCGCCTGCAACATCATTCAGCATGACTGGTTTGGTGGTGGGTCAGTGATGGTCTGGGTAGGCATATTCCTGGAAGGAGGCACAGACCTCTACAGGCTAGACAATGGCACCCTGGTGACATTATGTTTCAGTCCATCCAACGCCACCAGGTTGCACTTCAGACTGTCCAGGAGATCAGTGATGCCCTGGTCCAGATCTGGGAGGAGATCCCCCAGGACAACATCCGTCGTCTCATTAGGAGCATGTGGAGGCCATACAAACTACTGAGTACCATTTTGAGTTGCAATGGAATTTGGGTTAAATGGACGAGCCTGCTGCATCATTTTATTGCTTTGATTGTCTTTGAATTCAACCCTCTGTAGGGTGATCATTTTCATTTCCATCAAACGATGTGGCATCCTTTCGTTCCTAACACATTACCCAATCTATATGAGGAAAAATATTCTGCATGATTTTTTCCCATTGAGATCTGATGTGTTTTCAAAGTGTTCCCTTTATTTTTTTTTGAGCATTTTTATTTATTTTTTAAATTCAGAAAATGGCCCATTTGACATATGTTAACAAAATATGATAAAAACTAAAAATAAACATTGCAAAATAAAAGTGCTTAAGCGCAAATACAGATTTTCCTGTGTAGCCTATTGCCCAATCATTAAGATGAAAGCAATGAAAAATCTTTTCATTTTCCACCTTTCATTTTTTTTTTTAAGTTATAAGGTCCCAAAGGCACAGTATAGCTGATAATGACTCACAGAATATGACCGAGAAGTCTAATGACCATGGAAAATGACTACGGTCAAATTAACTAACCGCGATGATCTCAAATAACTGTGATCAGATCAGGCAATTATGTAATAACAGTGACAGGCCTATTTATATCATTATTTAGCACTAGAGTCATACTTATAGGTAGGTTGATGTAATGTCATGAATCCTGCCCATGGATACAAATACCAGTCTATATGTAGAAGATGGATGCAGGGCACTAAATTATCTTTTTTATTTGCTGTAATTTCAAAATCAGCCAATTAACAATTGTTTTTTCTATTTAAATGAATTATAAAGTCATAGACATCTGTGAAATGGGACTGTCACCAATAAGCATTGTGAAGGATATGATCAACTTTTCCTTTGAAATATGAGCCTGATGATTCACACAGCACAATAATACAACAACAATAATAAAAGGATAAGATGCCAAGGTCTAAAACTGGGAACGCAAAAACTTCATTCGATTTGACCTAAAGCCGAGTTCTCCAAGCAATCCTTAGGGCAGACCCTTGGCCCTTCAGCTGGTGGTCCATGTCCATGCCCTAAGCTAAGGCTCACAGCAGGTCTTTTGCAGTCATGGCCCTGTCAGTTTGCTCCAGGGCCTACGAATGGATGGATCCTTGCACAGCACAGTGGCTTCTGCTAGCACAACGGTCCCCTCTGGGGAACCGAGCAAGGGCAATCCTTTTGGCTCAGAGGTCGGCAGAGTCACGGTAGTGATTGATTGAAGTCAAGCACCGCTGAACACACCCCAAAGTGAAAGTGTGAGCAGACTGCTGCAGCAATGGGGAAATGTGACAGCGTCTGTGAGCCCGAGGCAGAAAACTGGGTTTCTCGTTAAACCGCTGAGAGTCTATAACAGCACGGCTACTGAGACTGATCTAGAGTCAGCTGAAGTGTACAGCCTCTGCTTTATTATCGTCCTATATAAACGCCCTCAGATCAGTTCTATTTTTTGCAGGCTGCTGTTTTCCTGCCTCTGGGCCTGACAATGTCTAACAAATCATTCAGCTGGCATTTCAGCACTCAACACAGATTCAAGGGGAAGGCACTTTGACATCTCTCCAGTATTTATGATCAACTGGCCTGAATATTTCTAGACAGGTACGGCAGCAGTGATGCTGTTTCCGTGTGCGGTCTAGCAGGAGGCCTGGAGGAGAGAGTTTATGCTTCACCTGTGCGTGACCTTACTTGAACGCTCCCAAAGCCACAGGCACAAACACGGACCACCAGGGAGAAGCGGGGAGGAGGGGCAAAAGCATTTACGTGCATCTTTCATACACAGTTGTTTCCGAAAAATCTTATTACCACAGAAAAAGGGCACATGCAGCACTAAATTACTCTTTCCTGCATCAATCTCTCTGTATTACAGCAAAAAGTACAAACATACACAAATTCCTGGCTAAGCAGGAGCTTTCAGTAGTACTTACACTGCAGTGCTGCATGATGAATACAGCTCTGTTATGTGAAGTGTAAACAGAAATTCTGAGAA
Organism: Prochilodus magdalenae; assembly: GCA_024036415.1. Classification (NCBI taxonomy): domain Eukaryota; kingdom Metazoa; phylum Chordata; class Actinopteri; order Characiformes; family Prochilodontidae; genus Prochilodus; species Prochilodus magdalenae. The sequence goes on from JAMWET010000761.1 coordinate 428,198, forward strand.
GACTGTATAAATATGCCAAGTGGTGACTCATGATGTTGCTGTACTATGTGTCGAGAGCTACAGCTCTTATTCTATCCCACTCTGCTCGTTAACAATCCAAACCAGGAATGGACAATGAAGAGGAACTCACTTCTGCAGCCACTCGATGATCTTGTCTTTGGTCCGAAGATGAGGCAGGGTGAATTTCTCTTCTCCCTTTTCAAAGTACTTCACAGTAGGGAACCCAGAGATTTTAAATCGCTCTCCCACTGTCTTATGGATGGTGGCGTCCACTGCTGCTAACACGCCTGGACTCTAAGAATGGACAGAGACATACAGGGTATAAAGGGTAAAATGGATTTTGGGTGTATTAAAGACCTGCTGTTTAATGTGAAAGTCAAAGGACTCCTTCGTTTATTCTATTTCCAGTCTAAATCACCATAAAGTTAATCATTTCTTGTATTATACGTGGAGCCTCGAGCTAATATCAAATCTATCAGTGTTTAATTTAATCCTTAAATTGATTGACTTTTGTACACACTAAAGTCAAATTAATTCTTCCATCCCTCCAACATTATTACCAGTTACAGCTGTGTCCTCCCAACAAAAGCTGTTCCCACAGGCGTCACTGACATGATGATGATCTTCAAAAAGACACTTACATTCACATAAGCTATTACCCTTGGACCGAATTTACCTTGGATACCTCACATGCAAATTGCTCTCTTAGGTGTCTCTAAAATGGCTGAAGGAAACATTTTAGAGGAGACAAATGGAACGCATAAGCCACAAGTAGATACATATTCAAAATCAGGAGTTTTGAAATGGTTCTCCAAATAATGGCGCAACCTTCAAAACAGTCACCATCAGACCAACAGCACTTCAAACTTTCATCTCTGAGAGCTCGAGTCTTGCATGAGATCAGAAAAATCCACAAGTGTTTCTGACCATGCTTCCACTGTGAGAGGACAACTCAACATCTTGGGTCTAAAAGGGTGGGTAGCTATTGAGAAGCCCTTACGGAGAAAAGAAAATAGATTAAACTAGAACACAGAAGCGGGACGTTTGAGATGTGAGTGTAAAACTAGGATTACTTGGTACTTCTGCAAAGTGGGAAATGAGCCAGCTTCAAAGACTGAGCTTTGGACATGTGTAGAATCACTGTTGCAGATTTCATTGAAAAACTGCAAGTAGATTTCCTGAAAACACTGAAAGCAAAGTGTGGACACACAAAGTGCTAAAATGTTCGGCACGGAAAATCTCCAAGTCGACGGGTCACAACCCCACAACATTAAAGGACATTATTATAAAACAAATGAGGAAAAAAAGGATAGTAGCATTTAGCGTAATGTCGCATATACGGCTATGTACTAATGAATTCTCACCAGAATAAAATGCCATCCCTGCACAGCAACAGGAAGGAAAGCACTGTTCAATCTGCTTACATCAACCTATTATTATTCCTAAAAATGCCTCTCCACTTAACCTTTCCATAACCCCAAAGCTACTTACTCCTTTCCTACAAAAATATGTTTAGACAGAACAGCCATCCCAAAGGAGGAAAACACTTTCGTTTCTCTGATCACTTTAGGACACAAACAACTTTCTACAGCTTTCCAGCAGTCATGCTTCTTATTAATAGTTTACAATGCCTTAGCAGATCTGCGTGACTTCATTTGAATTATGAGCTTGCACTAATTTGAGAACAAAATGACTTGCCATTTTAATATTGATCACATTCCCTGGTTGAGAGGACCTCCCGCTGATGGAGGAGAGTTGTGGAATAATTAAAGACTGAGAGAGACTCAGAGTTCAGCTGGGGTCTGAGATGATGAGCAGCTGACGCTCAGAGGATGGGAGGGGGGGCTCACAGCATCGCCCATTTCGGTAAAGCTTTCCTGAATGATCATTTGCTTTTTAGTATGATAACTGGCACATTAAAGAGGAGCCGATTTGCATGTTAACTGTGGATGTTAATGAAGGTATAATGCATCACAAACAGATGTCACATCATTACAGATACGGGCATACAATGACAAAAGAGTGAAAGCAGGTGAGCTGCATCTAGATCTATTTAATTCACTCTTTTGACGCGCCACAAGGGACCTTGAACACTACCATGAGTTTTGTGGTCATTATCACAAACAGAGGATGCATGCGTGTGATTAGACCGACCCTCAGGGGCAACCAATCTAAACTTTAGGAGGAATTCTCTGTGGAATAGAAGTCTGCGACTGATTGCAGGGCTGCAGGCTATTTAAGCGTCTACAACAAATGTGCAGTCCACAGAAGGTTCAATCGAATCCTCACAGACACATGATATGGGCACATCACTCTACTTTCAAGACCTTAGAACAAAATGTGCATGCTCTTTTGCAAGCAACATACAAGCCATTTTTCATTTACACTGCGTGGTGAGACCTGGTTTGGTCCACACCTTGGGACTTTTCAGCTTGGTCCAAACCAAAATAATGCATGTGAAAGATGCTTCGGGCCATAGTCTGGGATAAACGACATTTGGGCCGACCAAAACAGTGTACAGATCAAATTAAATCATGGATCGTTTGGAAGGTTCTGATTTTTGGACCAATTACAAGATGCTGAGGTTGGTTATCATCACTTGTCAAACAACAGATGAAAACGAAAAGAATGAATCTGAAGGGAGACTAGCTTAGCAGGTTTGCCTCTACAGGTACGTGGGAGCATATCAGTTCCCAGAGAAGCGCTAATTATAAATGCTAATAAGCTTGCGCCCGTCTCACAAAGCAATCAATGTCAAGTATACATACGCAGTCAATACAAGGGATGACGACAGGATGTGGGTCATCAGGCAAGGCAGGGAGGCAACTAGTTTATTGTTTTAAAATGTTGTTTATATTTATTTGATATCGATGTGATTTATAACATAATACTGATGTGAAATGACTTATGAAAATTTTTTGTAGGCATGAGATTATTTATGATAATTAATATGTAATTATGTGATTAACATAATAGTGATGAACGCTGGTTCTAGAGGCCCCATGTGAATTTTTGCCTAGGGCCTAAACAGACTCTAGAATCATCACTGTAGGTCATGCACGTTCTGTGGTGCACTCACTAACCTGCAATGTGAAACCAAAACTAACTGAATCAAACGCATCTAATGCAACAAAGCTATAAACCTTGGTTCGGTTCTTGGTCCCAACTTTTAGATGTGAAAGCACCCTTGGGGGCATTTTCTGCTTCTCATAGTCCAAGTAATCTCAAACACATTCTGCTGTGGTGGTCAACCAGCAGCTTCTTTGCTTCTCAGTAATAGCTTCTCGACAGCGTCACCATCTTTTGGACCTTAAGTTGTCTTCTCTTATTGGAGAGATGTAGAGAAACACCTGTGGATGTTTTCAGAGCTGAAGCAAACATGGAGCTGAAAGCTTTATGTACTGTTTATCCGAAAGGGGACACTTTTGGTGGTCTACCAGGTTTTGCATGGTTATTAAGACTCATTTTCTCAGTACAAAATATTTTTTTGGATTGCGATATTTTAGAAGCTCCTTATGTCCCCCACTTATTGTCTTTGACTTTCCCCTTTCTTATGCAATTGGATTATATCCAATTTCCTCAAATTAAATGTCCTGAAAAATAAAAACCAAGAAATTAAATAAATGACGGGTTTCTCTGACTTGTACTCAGTACTGTATATATGCACATTTAAATGGCCTCAAATCAAATGCTCAGTGGATGGCAAATTGAATACAGGCTACATTTAAAAGGTCGCTTTAATTCAGATGCGAGCCGGGCCAAGAGAGAAGGGAATGAGGAAAAATAAGTGAGCTCAGCTGTCTCTGAGGAGAGGGGCGTAAGGACTGGAGCATGTCTGCTACATTAAATAATGCACAAGACCTTCTCATTGAACTCTACCATTGGAAAGAAAGCCATGTGTCAAGCTGAAGGCCTTACGGACATCGTGGATAAAATGACTGATCCGATCACGAGGCTCTGGTGACTTTACTGGCTTAAAACTCTGGTCTGTATTAGCTCAGAGGACACACCCCACTAATCAGAACCACATAATTCCCTATGCTCATACACCAATCTAAAAAACAAGACCAAATCAGGACGTTTGTGAGGAGGATTGTTGCAGTCGTGTGTCGTAATACTGATTTTCAAAACACTTGATGTAATCCAAGTTTTTTTTTGTTTTGTTCTTTTTTCTTTTTTTTTTAAGACTGACTAAATAGCTTCGCCAGACGGACTTATTTTAATTAATCAAACTGCTTATTTTTGAAGGGATCATACCTCAAAGCGGCAATTTTACACCTGGAACCGTTTCAGAAAGTGCACAGACGTGCTCTCGGGCGAAGAGAGACTCTATTTCCCTTCCCCTACATCAAACACATTAGCACAGCAGTGAAGCAGGGCCGTTCCAGCTGCTCACTTCATGCTCCCTTGCTTTAGGAGTTAAAGAAACCGTGAACTTACATCTGCATCTTTGTTGAGAATTTCAGCAGCTTCATCATATTCAGGCTTCATCTTCTTACAATGGCCGCACCCTGAGAGAGAACACATGCAACACTGTCACGCACAGGGATATGGGTGAAGAGGGCAGAACACTGAACAATTTTCAGCATGACTTAAAACTGATTGTTTATATTTGCTAAAGCAATAATTTGGCAGACAAATGATATTTGCACAATGTTCCCCTAACGCCAGACCAAGCCAAGACATGTTTTGGTGTTTGAGGTGTGGGTCTTTGCACTGGCTAGCGTAGCCAATAAGTAACAGAATCCTAAACCTCACCAGTTACAATGATGCTGCTGTCAAGTCCTGGAGCATACTGAATAAACAGCCTGCATTCCTCCATATTTTTGTCCATGTTAATTAAAAACAGTATCTCAGAAACCAGATAACCAACTTTAAGATCATCTTAAAGTATTATTGAATGTGATATTAATTTGATAAACTCATCCAAAAAAAAAAAAAAGCAGCCTAGTGGGACATGCGAATAATTCAAGATTCACTCATGACTCCGCAAGGATGGGCCTAATTGCTAAACCTGACAGACTGTATAAGGTCGTCCTGTTGTGCATACTTCCCATTCTGATGGTCATATCAACGTATTAAGCACCATACTGGCGTTGCAGATACTACAACATTGCTGTGGATATTTCGATATTATGACAGCGAATAGACATGCACCAGCAACATGACAAACCTGGGAGACCTGCACACCACATAGAGAACCAACCAGAGAAGAGAACCGACGAATTGTCCAACATGCACAGAGTGGACCAACAGTCACGAGTGCTGGCATTTAGCGAGCAGTGATGCCCTCCATGAGTCACCCTTTCAGTGCCAGCACCATTGGCAGATGGCTGCATGACACAGAACTTTACAACGACTGCCCTTAACACCATGTCAACGTCGCCAAAGACTGCAATGGAGTCATGCCAGACTGGAGTGGCAGGATGGCAACGGGTCATCTTCAGTGACGAGTGCCACTTTTGTCTTGGCGGAGACGACTAACGAATCTGTGTGTGGCGTGACGTGGTCAGCACCAAAATGAATGGTTTGTTGTAATGCTTCTATAATATACAGAAGGCCTGGTGTCACTCCACCTCCAGCCCTACTGCAAAATCTGCAGCAACTTTGTGAGAATACTCAAGCTGCATTCGATGGATTATCACAGGACACCTCTACAACTCAAACAAGCAAGTTGCGTTAGCAAACATAGCGCCCCGACGCCTTCCTGAGAGACACAACTTCTGTATAAGTATCTCAATAAATATTGCTCATATCAGTCTACATTTATCATCATTTATCGTTCCCTTTATCTTCCTTCCGAACAGCATTTCACTTCTGGGTGCAACTGTTTTTGATGATGAGTGTATTTTTCCTTTATCACTCAACCCTGCTGGGTACATTTAACTTTTTGGGCCAAACTACTGCTTCAGATGTGCTTAAAAAACTGTGAGATGAAAAAAGAACAAAAAGGGGAACAGCTGAATTCTGAAATCTTGTACACAACAAAAGGGACAAGAGTTTCTCCCAAAAAATAATTGGGCTCCAGTGATCAAACACTAATTGCCGGCCGAAATGGACTCCTGGTGTGCCTGTTCTGACAAAACGCTAAAAGAATGAAATCTTTACATGCCTGATATACTTTAGCAAAAGCAAGATTGAAATCATTATATATATATTCTTATTAATAAGCTCCACAAGGTTTCAGAGCAGGTGTATTTAACATGGTCCACTCTAAAGTGCACTCTCCAGCAGTAAATATGGTACGCTCAGAGTGATAAATAACCAGGCAATTGGATTAAACTTTACGAAAGCTGTTTACTGTCTGAACCGTATAGACAAAATCTCCATAGACCTAATAATGAGTCAGTCATTGAAACATTGTGTCAGACGCTGAGCTAATGGGAAATGGCTTTCAGCTAGGAAAGCATTAGCCTGCCCTTCAAAAACACTAAAACTCTAACTGCTGGGAGTTCCCTTCCTTGCCTACACCTGTTCTACACAGAGACTGGCCGTTAAAGCGAACATAAAACAGCATTCGCCGGGCCAGAGCTTGCATTCGTGGAGTCGAGGGGAGCAGGAGAGAGCAAATGAGTAAATTTACACACTTCATAAATACTGTAATACTGCTGAGTGGGTTGTGTAATAATCCGAGATGGGAAACAGCAATTGGGTTTTTATGTTTATGGATTTATTACTCATATCCCTAAAAGGGCCAGAAACACTAAACATAAGAGTGTGTGGGAAAACACTTACAGGATGGTGGGCCAGGGTGCCACTCACCACGAGGAAATTGTGCAAGTGTGTTCGTGTCTGTCTGTCTCAGAGAATTAAACAGAAGGAGCGCGAGAACGGAGCCCGATCCGCCATCTGTCAGTCTGTCAGCGACGAGTGCGCATTCATGTTTGTGTCAGTGTTTTGGCAACACAGCTGAAGCAAAAGTGATTCTCTGTGGTGAGATGGCATGCAAGCATTGTGTGTATTTTTAGGAAAAGCGAGAAAAAGGGGAAGAGATGTATGTGTGCAGAGAGGGTGGGGGTACAGCCGACATGAAAAACGTCCTGTCTTAGGTGTTTGATTTAAAATGCATGAGAGCCGAGAGACATCACATTTTGGCAGTTTAAAAAAAAAAAAAAAAAGGCGTCAGTGAAACGCTCTAAAACACAACTGTCAAACTCTCATTATCAAATCCATCTCTTTTCCCGATAGGTCCATTTAGATTCTGATGCAAACAGATGGAAATAACCACACATCAAGTACGTCTTCTCTTCAGCGTGTCAAACGTGATACATGTACAGGAAGCATTTCTGAACAACACCGATCCAGTAGTGACATGTAATAGGACCCTAAGGAAAATACCATGACGGCTTAAGTTGGGGTCTCTATGCCCCCTGCCGCCCACTCAGACAAACATTAGCACGCAAACATGAGAATGGAACTGGAAATGGGCTGTCTGTGTCGAGGACTCACAGGGGGCGTAGAACATGACCAGAGCTGAGGGGTGCTCCTCCAGGAACGTGTCAAAGGACTCGTCCGTCAGGTGATAAACTGCAGAGTCCGACTCAGACCATGGCACCTCCGGGGTCTTCGGCTGTGGCGGCTGGGGGCTGCAGGGAGACAGCAGGAGAAACATAATATACATAAAGATTAATATTGTTATTATTGTTATAACAAAGATATTGTTATTATTGTTTAGTTTGTTTGGTCAGCAATACATAAAGCACACATACACGCGCGCGCACGCACACACACGCAAGCGCACGCACACACGGCGAGCGCACACACACACACACACGCGAGCGCGCACACACACACACACGCGAGCGCGCACACACACACACACGCGAGCGCGCACACACACACGCGAGCACACACACACCCACATACACACACATATACACACATATACACACATATACACACATATACACACATATACACACATATACACACATACACACCTACCCTTACAGAAAAGCATTAAATAGAACTACAGCTCAGTATAAATATGCTGGGCTGCTACACACTAACAATTTTTTTTTTTGTGAAGATTTTAAAAAGATTTCTGTCATTACAGATGTGTGCGCAACACCAGCACTCTTCACAGAACAAAGAGAAAAAGACAGAGTTGTGCAGTAAACCGTACCAAACTGCCGAGAAGATGGCTGGACAACGTTTAAGATCCTGCGGGGACCAAATTCTTTACATGATTCACTGTTTTGTTCTCGCTCTCTTCATTCACTCTCTAGCTCGCTCCACCACCGCTTGCTGTTTCTCTCTCTTGCTTGTTGAGCCAGAAGGGTGGCTTTGAATGGCGCAGCCATCAAATCCTGCTCATTCTGCCTTTAAGGAATCTAACGCAACAATGTCTATCTCTTGTGACTGCCTAGTTCTCACTGCTCACTTGAAGAGAGAGGTGGATTTAAGGATAGCTTGGGCACAACGATAAAAAGAATGACGCTTGAGTATGAATCAGCTCCCTTTGTTCCTACCAAAGAACCCTTCAATAGAACATTATATTAATAACCTACTGCTGATATTGTCACAAATAATGCAAAACCTATGTTGAGTACAACAGCGGACTAACATTAAAATATTGCGACGGGCTAAGTAACCGAAGCGGCATTGGCTGCATGTGCACCGAGTGATATTTGCAAACAGGGAAAGTCTTTTCAGGGTTTCAAGTGTTTGTGAAAATCAGTAAAGTGGGCAGTAGAGGGGGGAGAAGTTTAAGCCTGACACACACTAATGCTTACATACCTAGGCTTGGATAAATTGGAAGAGAGTGGTTTGTTTATTTGAGCCAAACCATACTTTTATACACTCAAAAACAATAGTTGCACCCAGAAGAAAATGGAATGCTATTCAGAAGGAAGTTGAAAATGACCAAGAACAATAAATGATGATAAACCTAGACTGATATGGGGCATAATTCTTGAGTTACATTCAAGAAGGTTGTGTCTCTCAGTAAGGTTAATGCAACATGCCAGACGTCTCGGCATGGAGTTGTAGAGGTTCCTACTGGTGTCCTGTGATAATCCATCCCATGCATCTTGACGGTTCTCACACAGTTCCTGCTGATTTTGCGGTAGGTGTGGAGGTGTAGTGACACCAGGGCCTCCGGAGATGTGAAGCGTGACAATAAACTGCTCATCTTGGTGCTGACCACGGTAGATTCGTTGGTAGTCTCCACCGAGGCAAAAGCGAGACTTATCACTGAAGATGACCTGCTGTCATTCTGAGTCACACCATAACAGTCTGGCATGACACCATTGCAGTCTTTGGCGACATTGAGGTGGTGTTAGGGGAAGTCGTCGTAGCGGTCTGCGTGCATATAGTCCTGTGTTAAGCAGCAACACGCCAATGGTGCTGCCGCTAACAGGGTTTCATCACTGCTTGCTGAATGTCTGCAGTCATGCCTGTTGGGGCAGTCAGGTACAGCAATAAAACCCATCCGTGCTTATGTCACATGTGTGGCCACATTTGTATGTCTCAAAATGTCAAACCTACCCAGCAAGTTCCATTCCTGTGGGTTGATTCATCCTGGTTGCAACTATTTTTTGACTATTCTTTTGATGATGAGTGTATAAAATAACAGTTAGGAGGAATCAGTACATTTTCTAAACCAAAACACTGAAATCTGCTGATATTAAACTGTGTTATTCTGGTTATTTCTTTTCCAGCAGCTGTTTTTCTTGGTGAAATCTACAAAAACTTCTATAGCAAAGGTGAAAAATGCCTTTTGTTGAAAGATCTGTGGATGCTTGGGAGGAGGAGTGGGGGTGTGGGAAGGTCGGGGGTGTTTTTAATATGTGAGTCAAGTTGTGTCCAAATAAACCCTTACAGTTTATGGGGAAAATGCTGTAGTGTTTAAATCTACAACATCAAATCCAAACCGATTTTGACCTCAGAAAAGAATATCATAACTCTCTCTCTCTCTCTCTCTCTCTCTGACACACATGCACACACACCTGTGCAGTTGAAGAAGTTCAAACCTACAATATCTGTAACAACCTCCTGTACGTATATATTTAATACATCAATATAATTCATGCCAATAAAATCATCTGTATCTGTGTCTGAATCAGAGATAGAGCAACGGGGGAGAGAGAGAGAAAGAGATAAAATTAAAAAAATCGGCGTCTACATAAATTATGAGCTTAGACTGGATGGTGGGGAACAATCTCAGAGCCAAGATTCCGTACTCGCTGATGACTAGTTCAAAAACCCTCAAAGACAATTAGGCAGAAATACTATGCTATGTTGGACACAGCTGGTACACATCTCAACCACCCTCACAGTTCTGGACATCTGCTCAGCTCGTAAGCAGTCACACCCTATGACTGAGAGCAGACAGCGTGCGCCAAGGACACTCACTCACTTCTCAGTGCTGGTTGCTCTCACTCTCTCCAGTGATCATAGACCAGCCCAAATGATCCTCTGAGGAGTGCAAAGAGCCAAGAGCCTGTCTCCTTAAAGCCTGCCAACCCCATGTTCTTAAAATTCTTAAACTTCACAATAAATGTCTCGTTAAAGTCAGCGTGCCTTTAAAGAGCCCTGGCGCTGTTTCTACCAGGACGATGCCAGCTTGGGGGCGGGCAGATAACAGATCAACAAAAAAAAGAAAAAGTCTATTTTACACAGCTGTCCACTTATCCGAAACCTAGAGTCAATCAACAGAGGCATGTTTGATGTCCATCATTTATATTTGTGCCGGAGCTATGAAGCTAATGCAAATGAGCAATAATAATTGTTTATACCCATTTCAAATAGGAACAGCCATTTCTGGCTACTTTTATTCATGTTTTATTGTTTATGTTGGAAACAGTGTCAAAGGCAGCAGTGGTACGAGAGGGAAATGCAAAACAAATGTACCTAAATATGTTCAAGGTAACTTTGCCAAGGTGATATTGTCAAGCAGGTACTCTCTTTACCAGCAACAGCAGAGTTAGCTCACTTATAATAGACAGCCAAATGATGTGTTTTATTGCAGTTCAGATTATTTATAGCAGCAGTACAGTAGCATCTTTTAGCAACTCCTGTAACACTCTTTCAGTGGTGGGAAAAAAGACCAGCTTTGCTACTCTGTATTAATTAGTCAAACATAGATCCACTGAGAAGTCACAACGGTCAATGACTTGCAGTAAATACAGGCTATGACCATGTCAGTGACCATGCCAGTTCCGTGCAGACATAACCATGCCCCCACCTAATGAAATGGTGTGGGGAGCTTTGGGAGATATAGGATATTTCTAGACTTACCAGGGCTCTAGACTAACTTTAGGCACTGGTTGCACTGGTGGGCCTAACGTTTTTTCTTAGGTGCACCAGCACCAAATTTAGGTGCACCCAAATTTTCAACTGCATCACATTCAGAACAGCAGTTTTACAAGTTCACTTTTTCTTTTCTCTTTTTTAATGGCTGTCCATATAGGCCATATTGACTTGTAAATGATTAACTAACAATGTGGTCAACATAAAGTTCTTTATTTGAAGCATAAAGAAAGGTAGCAGTGCATTTGTCGGGCAGGTAATGTGTTTGATAGACGCGTTGTGCTTTTTCAGCGTTTTAATTCTAAATGTATTAAAACCAGTCACAAACGCACTACTGCCGGCAATGCTCTCGGAGTCGATCGTATGTGGCTAGTTATCTGATGCCGTCTCTGGACCGGGGCTTGACATAACCAGCGATCTGACACGGAGCCATCAGCCTCCCAGGTTATCATTTTCGAACGGATCAGGCCTGAACTTAACATTCTTAACCAAAATGTTGTAAATCATTCTTTTCACCGCCTCTCGCCATCCGCGGTGACACCCGCTCTCTTTACCTGACGGGCCTAGGCTGCTCACCGCTCTGTCTGACTGCAGCACACGCATTTTCAAACGTACACATATACAGGAATATCTGGACCACGGCCAATCAGCCCCGCCCTTCACTATCTTTGATTGGTTTAGACCACGAAATGGGCCTTCAGAGTCACGAAGACTTTTTATTTTTTGCCCCATCGAACTGCTGGTCGCGCTGGTGCGACCTCAGATTTTTTTTAGTCGCACCATTGAGAAATTAGGTCGCATGTGCGAACAAATTGGTCGCACTCTAGAGCCCTGCTTACCTCACAAAATGGCATGCTGTTTGTCAATGTGTGTCAGAAATCGAACAAAACTATTTCACACTGACAGCAAGTTACACTCACTCAACCACTCTGGCTGTCTGAAATGTGTTTTACCTGTGATCGGAGCACACTACACTAGACTAGTACCATTCTGCTGACCATAAGCTTCAAAGTTACAACAAAGAGGTTAGGCTGTCACAGATACTTAAGTTCATTATACAGTCCAAGCTCAGGGGTAGGGGGAATTTTGTGTAACTTTTATTAATTTGAAGGAAAGAAAAAAAGAAGATCTCGAAAGATCTATTCCTTTAAGGATGAATAAATCAGCTGCAGCTGCAATGTTGCGTAAAGGGACACAGCGGAATTCAGTTGTTTCCTGATTGTCGCTCTTGCCAGAACACACTGGTCCAGTCAGACTACATCAGTGTGCATATCTTGCAATGAGACAACCCTACCATACTGAGGAATCAGTTGCCTACTTGTGTTTATGTAATGTTGCTCTAATCCTCATGCCTAATGAAATTTTCAGGCCAATAATCCATGCAAAATCACAAACAGTTCCAGAAGTCTAATAACTGCCAGGGCAATGTCAATAAATTTAAAACAAATGCCTTGTTTTAAAATCAATATTAATATTTCAAGCTCACTGCTGATGAAATGCTTGGACACAAGGCTTACAGCATCAGGAAATAAAGCAGCCGCCTTCTTTATTATTGTAGAAAAACATTTTTCTAGTTTTAGGACCTAGTTTTAACACCCCACACATTGCTGTTAAAGTTTCTCCTTCTTTTTCAACTTTTAATACATCTAGTCCAGAAGTGTTACTGTGATGCATAAAACTTTTATTTTCTTACACACCTGGATACAGTCCAGTAAATTAAGAGATGTGTCTGTGTAACCTCCATTACCATGAGGCTCTGAGAGTGAGTCTAACCCATAAGCTTGAGAAGTGTCTGAACGAGCAGAGGGGAATAGAAATGCCTCATTAAATCTCCACTAAGAAGCACACAGGAGTATATTTGGGCTTTGTGTTTTACAGTGCACATCATCTCCTCCGCTCCTCCGAAGTGTCAAACACTCCCCTGACAACGCACTTACTCAATGAAGCAGCGACTAAGCACCGAGTCCTTACACCTCTCCAACTACTATAAATCGGCTTGTACACCAGCCTGAGAGCCTGCAGAGACTGCGTGTTCGTGCATATCTGTGTGTGGTGGGGGTCTTTACCTTGAGTTGGTTTATAGGAACAGGTTCTCTCAAAGGACTGCTCACAGACATACACTGTTCTACTCACTTTTTAAGCCAGTCCGCGATGTCCTTGGCCGTGGCTCCATAGTTCTCATAGTGATGCAGGAACTTCCCCTTCCTGGCAGACAAGGAAACAGAAAAGGGCCTTTAACTTTAGCTGTCATGAGTTTGCTTAGGAACTGTGATCCACACAAGGCTACTGTATTATATAGCAAGGACTTACACATCGTATCATAAGTTTGGCACATGACTTTTCAATGCAAGTTTCTAATACAAAATACTTATATCGTTCCAGGCAGAGGGGCAATGAGAGCGTATCCTTCCCAAGTAACTGAACTGTAGCCACGGTTGATGCTCATCTGTAAAGGAGGCTGAAGCTGGCTTTCTTTTGTCAGCTTCTTAATTGAAGGTTTTGTTCCACCTTAAATGCTGCAGCTTGATCAGGTGCCACAATGCTACTGGGGCAGCACTAAAGGTTGATAGGACATTGGACTAAACTGGAGAATATGAATAAGAAGCAGAAGCTAAATTCAGCTCCCAACTATAATGTCAAGTTGTTTGTTTGCTCTGCACTCTACTCTAGACAGTTTCTCAAACCTTGGACACTACCAAGCTTCACTCAGCATTTGAGACTGGAGAGAGTGAAGGGAGGAGCAGTTCCACCTGTATTAGCATCACATGCTGGGTATTTTTAACAACCAGCTAAAGCAGATCATCTTAAACTGAAAGTTTCATAGAGGGTAACAACTCTAATTTACTTTGTGTTGTTGTTTAGCTCAGAAGCAAGTAGCTAGTACAGGTATTGTTGCCTACCTGCTACAAGTAACTAACATGGCTAATTTAATAGCATGATATCTGGAGCTTAATTTTATTTTCCTGTCTGTGTTTGTGTCATATGTTGCTGAGGTGTTATCGTTATGGTGCCTCACTGTAATCCAGTAAATCAGAGCAGAACTCACCAAACAAATGGGAAAACAGCTCAGTTTTATTCTAGAGCCAAATCATATGGGTGTAAATGAGCAAGTGAAACCACATCTATGTAGACATTAAAGAACACTGAAAAAAACAAAATACATTCTACGGCACCTTCAAATAATAGTTCACAAAAAAAAACACTACCAAAAGAGTCAGCTTTTAATACCAATGAGGACACAATACTAAACATAAAACTAAAATGTTGCAAGACATGCCATAAGAATTACATCAGTATTAGCAGAGATTTGCTTAAAATTGCTCAGGCGGCACTGGGCTTCTGCACTACAGTACTATCTGATTTTATTCATTTTTATTTATCATTTATGATGTAACATCTATGTAATGCCAATTCATCTGACAGTAGTCCCAGTTTGTACGTCATACATAATAAATGTTTATGTATCAGTACTGGACTGGTATTGACAAGAGCACTGGGAGATGCGTTCCCTTAATAACGGTCAGATATCCATATTGCCCCAAAATTCCCATTTCAGTGCACCCCTACAGAAAGTGCTAACAGCAAACAACTCAGTAAATAAAATAATTATTCAACATTAACAAAATCTTTACAGCTAGTGAAAATATCAAATTAATATCAGTAGAATACAAAGCAGACCACAAACTGTTCCCGAATTTTTGACATGCAGTGTTTACTTGAACATCAGCCAGAAAACAGAGAGAGGGGAGGAGAAAAAAAAAAAAAAAAAAAATCACACATTTTGTTTCACGCTTCTGCTGTAATGTAATTACTAAAGCGTTGGGCCCTTCCTATTTAAAGGAACAAGCTAAATCAGGGGAGGTGATAGGGTTTATTTTCTCATCTCTAAACTGCATTACTGGTTAACTGAGGATATTTGTAGTGACACTCCAAAGGATTGCATTACAAGCAACATCCAAGAGTGTGGGTCCCTTTGCAGCAGCCAAGATAAACATTTTAAATGAGGGCTCGGCCCAAAGCTAATTAAGCCATTCTGCTCAAGGCGTCTAGCTTAATCAAAGACCCCAGCTAGCAGTCTTCATGTTCTGTACTAATCCATACCAACGGAACAGACTGACAGTTCAAGTTCAAACATAAAAGTTCAACTTTGTTTGTCACTTGTTTAGAAAACTTTGTTTAGAAAAATGTGCAATCTGTCAGAGCCAGAGGTCAGTGCTATTAGCCAGCGCTATAGACGTGAGCTATTAGCCACAGCTATAGGCCAGGGCTACAAGTCAAGAGTTAGATACTAGAGCTGGAGCTAGAACCACAAGCCAGAGCTAAAAACCAGAGTTAGAGGCTAGAACAACAAGCTAAAGCCACTAGTAGAACTATAAGCCAGAGTTAGATGCTAGGGCTACAAGACAGAGCTATAAACCAGAGTTAGAGGCTAGAACCACAAGCTAGAACTGCAAGCCAGAGGTATTAACCAGAGTTAGAGGCCAGAACAACAAGCCAGAGCCAAAGCCTGAGCTATAAGCCAGAGTTAGAAGCTAGAACAACAAGCCAGAGCTATAAGTCAGAGTTAGAGTCTAGAACCACAAGCCAGAGCCACAGGTCAGAGCTACAAGCCAGAGTTAGAAGCTAGAACTATAAGCCAGAGCTATACACCTAGAGTTAGACGCCAGAACAACAAGCCAGAGCTATAAGCCGGAGTTAGAAGCTAGAACCACAAGCCAGAGCTACAGCCCAGAGATATACCAGAGAGCTATAAGCCACAGCTATAGGTCTGTGCTCAGCTTTGAGCATGAGAAGACCACCATGCACAGGTAATGCTTCCTTTATCTACCCCGATCTCTTCGTTTTCTGCTACTGAAATTAATCTGCAGCAGCTAAGAGATATGCTAGTGCCAGCAGCGCTCGGTCATTTGTAACTGTCAGTGATCAGTGGGGATCTGTACGCATCATGGTAATGTATCAAAAAAACCTGGAACAGCTATCAAACTGCATTAGTTCTCCCGTGTCAGGTTTAATATTGAGACAGCTGCAAGCAGATCACTCGCAATCTGCCTTTGTTTGGCCAAGGTTGAACTTGAAGGACATCAAGCCGTATGAAACTTGCATGGCTTTCCCCTACTTTTTAATCCTTCACTAAAATCCTCCATTGACTTTCACTCTTTGACGCTTCTTCTCTAGAGCAACTGATCTGAAAGGTTTGGGAAGGAAAAGGCAACATGGCACCACTCCAAGACACTGCATCCTCACTTGACAGTTCACCCAGTTCTGCTGTTTTTCAGATGAGCAGGAGCGAAGGGCAAGAGAGCTGGACTTGGCTGTTTAGCTCCCTCATATTTAGCCCTTTCATGTCACAGACCACAAAAGAAAAGTAGTCCTTCCAAGGTATAGACGACACTGACGATATAGTATAAACAATATATGATGATTAATAGCCCAAAGGCTGCCATATGGAGACACCAGAGCAATATTGCGAGGCTTTATCAATTTGCCGGTCAAGGATGTCAACACTGCAGCCAATGGAGCCATCTTGACTTCAGTTACTAGCACTTAAAGGCAAAAATGATCAAAACGGCTCTCGACATCAAACTGGATCTCTCCAGTGACTCATATTACAAACTAGCATAAAACATACCTAACGTCAAATCATCGATCAAGGTGACCGTAGAATGATACACAAAGGTGTTCAAAGCTTTGACGACTGCATGGGGAACTAAACCAGAGTAACAGCTGGAATCGAAAGAGCTGAAGCAAAGTGCTGGTGTTTAGTTCAGAGCCTCATTACTGTAAGCAATGGTGCTGCATAGTCGTTAGCCTGCGACTCCCCTCAGGGCTGCAGCTAATGGCTCATTGAAAACGGATTGGGCGGAGAACAGCATTTAATTAACCCTCCCATAATTAAAACGCTAGTGAAATGAGCGAGCGTTTAGTATCGAATGGAAGCAGATAAAGCAGGGCTGCAGTCTCAGGCCGGAATGCGGACAGTGGCTCACTAGATAACGCAGAATGAAATGCAACTATTTTGAAAGTTAACACAGTGGTGAAAAAAAAAAAAAAGATACCATTCTCAGCATTCATTTCTTTGCTACCAGCTAAAGCTGTTCAATACTGGGCCTGATTTGTTAAGGGGTAGCTATGCACGGTCATTAACAAGCTAACGAATTAACATCAGTATAAAAAAAGTTCTGAAGAGGTTTTGGAGGGTCAACACAGGCTGCAGAGTGATCATTAGTGCGCCTGTGTTTGGTGCTTGTTGCGTTTGGCCATGCTAGACCTCATCAAGGCATTTGCTGCCTCTGGCTGGAAAGGAGGACATGAGGGATGTTCTCAAGAGAGGAAAAAAAAGATTACTTAACCAACCTCTCGCTGTTCGCCATTGATTTACTGGGAGTAAAGGAGAGAAAGAGAAAAGGAAAAGTCGCAAATTGGATCCTAGATCAGGCTTATTCCACGTCGCGGATTCTGACTTAAGGCAGAGCGGCTGGTCCCTAACGCATTCTGCCTCATCAGAACTGCCGTCATCTGTTCATGAATGAGAGAGCAGTTGCCATTCTGCTCTGGACTCAGCTCCCCATTGTGCGAGTTTCCTTCAAACCGAATTCTTTATGGCCGCATAGCCCCTCAAAACTTTTGCGTCTTATAAATGCTGAATATTTTTGAGCGACTCCTCACCCTAGTCGTGTCGTCTGGTCTGAACCTATTAAAGGAACCGAGCCTTCCCAAAAGGCTACTGCCTGAAAGGTGAGGCTATTTGGACGCTGTGTGGTAACACTTCTCCAGCACACCATTCCCTCTGCCTCTTAAATAAAGAATGAGGAAGAGAGAAGCTCATCCACTCCATGTTAATTGCTTGGTTTAGGATGAATTCTTCATAGGTTCATGTGAGTGTGCAAAATTAAAACACAAAGCCAAACTTACTCAAAGTAGCAGAAGGTTGGGTAGCCCTTGACACCGAACTCTTGCTTTAGGCCATCAAACTCAGCTGGGTGCACGTTCATCCCCGCCAGCACCTGTGGCAAGACAGCAGATCACACTCGGAATGAACAATCTCTGCTTACGACACAGAACTCAGTGAAATGAAGACGAATGGCTGCAGCGTACTAGAAGCAGACGGCTTGTCGGCAGAGAGCAACATGAAAGTATGGCACGCAGCAAAGTGGGACATGGTAAATATCAAGCGCTTTGATGACATTATAAGGCAGGACCTAAAACGCTTCTTTCATGCCAAAACCAATTTAGAATCCATTTGGTTGTAGAAAACATGCCACTTCAGGGAATTTTAATTCCCTTTGTTCTGAAGGTTGAACACATGCCTCTTTACGCTTGAGATTTTGAATTACTTCTGTCTGGCTTAAATTCTTGAGGCACAGACTGATTCTTCTCAAGCTACATTTTAATCCCTCATCTTGAACAATCTCTGCGTTTCTTCCTGTGTTGGAGCACGCTAGCCTAGTACTAGATGCTCCTTTTAATGTACTGTACAGAAAAAAATCCATGTCAGTATCAACATTGGCCAGTACACAGGGTACCAATATCAGTATCAGAAAAGAAAAAGTGGTGTTAAGGCATCTCTAGTTGACAGGAGTATCACAAATCTTCATGCAACAGTACCCATTCATTCATCTTATTACAATGAGCATATTATCCATCATGTTTCTACAAGAGCATCTTTATATTTTAAGAGCCTTGGCCTACTTTTTTCTTTACCAAAACAAAAACATGTTTCAGTCTTTCAATTTTTATACATCATTTCATCACAGCAGCTATTCCTTATGATGCGTACATGTTATTATAAATGAACCGTTAAAATATTAAAATCTCATTATATTAACTTTCTTTAAAAGTTAAGAATATTTTTGGCTTTGGATGTGAAATTGCCGGTTTGGATAAAAATTATTTATAACTGTAGTTTAAAGACATGAGCATGATAACAGTAGTAGTATTAACAATAATAATAATAATAATATTTAACAACAGTAATAATAATAATAATAAATTATGTTACATTTATTATATTACTTGCCACTACTGGATATCCCAGCTTCTTTACCCTAAACAGACAATAAAATCAATCAGCAGATGTTCATAATTTGTAAAGTACAGGGCTCATTTGAAAAAAATCCACAACATGGAAAAAATCATGCAGGACAAAAAAAAAAAAAAAAATCTAAAGAAATTCCGACTAAGGGATATGTTTTTTGCATGAAGTGTGAATATTATAAAAAACTGCTACATTATGGGATATTAGGTGCCTTACTCGCTAAGTGTCTCTGCTGGACAAAAGGCAGCAGAAAAGACGGCTTGAGATATTGAGATGTACCCGGAGTTATTCAGAACAGTTTGATGTGAAATGGTTGACTGCAGAAAAATAAATAGACTCCGAGGTGGTGATAGGAACCAGGGTTCACAATGTCTATAACTCAAATAGGGACATATTTAAAACCTCTAGTGAACCTACATGTGTCTTCTGAAGAACACTGACCTGGTGAGTTTCTCTAGAACTGGGTACGTCACATTAAACCGTTCAGAATGAGTACATCTTACAAACTGCATTATTCAGGAATAGTGAAATATTGGTGGAATATTTTTTATTTGGAGTTCAAATAAAAATAGTATTCCTGAGTGGGAAGGAGCGTTACAGCTAAATTACGCAGGTATTACTGCTCATCTACAATCATAAATCGCACGCAATCAAAAAGCAGGTTACAAATCATCTCCGGCCGCTCGCACACGCCTGACAGTGCAGTGAAAAATGTGGAGGCAGACTGTGCTGACCGCTGATTTCCTCCCGAATCCATCACGCTTCTCCAGCACTATCAGCGTCCTGCACGCATACGTGAAAATGTGAAACTGCAGGATACAGCAAATCTCTTCCTGCCCAGGCCGCACCTGCAAATCTCTAAACAAACGGCTTATTTACAGGCTCTCTGTGGAGCCCACTCATCACTCAGCATTTAAGAGAAACAAACGGGGAGCCAATTCGTCATTCCAGCACAATTAACAGCTCCATACAAATAAAGGGGAAATGCAAACGGTTCCTGTGATGTCATGGTAGTGGGGTGAACTCAGCCAACTTCAGCCAGTTTGTTCAGAGATGCTTTCGTCTTAAGGGAGGCCCAGGGCTCATGAAGCCAGGACAGCAGAGGGGGGCCATATGGGGGGCTGTCAGCTATGAGCTATTGATCTATCTACTGTTATGTACTTGTATGTGCAGCTTGAGCCATTTTACTTGACAATACCCTTTTTCTTGAAATGTGGGGCGAAGCCTGGCTAAGCTTTCATTCCTCAATTAGATGTGTGTGTGTGTGTGTGTGTGTGTGTGTGTGTGTGTGTGTGTGTGTGTGTGTGTGCGCGTGTGTGTGTGTGCATGTGTGTTTGTGTGAGCGCATTCAGAGAGAAAGAGAGAAATGTGTAGCGATAGCTCACAGCAGTGTACATAGGGATATTGAGTTGTGAGCTGGCATTTAATCCATACGCAGACTGTAGACCAGCAGGGAATTCAGCCAATAAGTGTAGTATTAAACAAAAAGGGAAGATCACAGAGACAAAGCGATCTGCTGAAAAGCTGATGAGAAGAACTCGATGCTTTGTCAAATAAAGCAAACAGGCCAAAGAGGTTAACCGATATTGACAGCTAAATAAAATATTGTGGCACAACTTTATTGGAACTTGCCTCACCTAAGATTAATAATAGTAGAGCTGTACAATGTAGACCTAACTGCCCAAAAACAATAACGTTTGGCTGGAGTCAGATTATGTAATTGTGAAGGATGCACTAAAATGCATACTAAAATGCATATATATGTAAGCTTATATACCTGTAGCACTAGTAAACGCTTAACCAGCTCAACAATCGCTATTTAATAATAATCTCCTTCATGTTAGGTACAATACCATATATAGGATATCACAACTAAAAAAGTATGATCATATGTGCACAAATACACTCACTGTCAAAATAACCGTTGCACCCAGAAGGAAGTGACAGATTGCAATTCTATTGGGAAGAAAGATAAAGGTCACCAGGAACAATAAATGATGATGAATTCAGACTGATATGGGCAATATGTACTAAGCTACACATACAGGAGTAGTGCATCTCAGTATGGCGTCAGGCCACCATGTCTGGCCACCATGTCAAAAGTAACACCCTAGACAACTCAACATGGAATTGAAGAGGTTCCTAATGGTTCCTAATCCTGCAAATCGGGTTCATCTGCAGAGACAAAAGTCACACTTGTCACTGAAGAAGGCCTGCCGCCATTCAGAGTCACTCCATGACAGTCTGGCAGGACACCATTGCAGTCTTTGACAACGTTGACATATTGGTAAGGGGAGTCATCATAACTGAGTGCACGCAATCCTGCATTTCACTTGTGTAGGATGAGGCCAACACAGCAGCATAAGTCAGAATGGTAAGCAAGCTCAACAGGATGACTTCATATAGTCAGTTATATAGTCAGGTACAGCAATACGGCTCAGCAATACGGCTCAGCCTTACTTATGTCACAGTCAAGGGTAAAACTTTAATTATTCATGTCCCATGATGGCAAAACTACCCACCAAGTTTCATTCCTGTAGGCTGATTCTTTCTGGGTGCAACTCATTTTTTGATATCTCTATATAAGCTGAGCTTTTAGTAACATTAGGGCTGTGGTAGTAACTTAGTTTAAGCCTGCGCTTAGTGATTGTTAACCATCTTGTTGAACGGCACAACAACAGATAACAGCAAGAAAAAGACTTTGCATATCCAATTAGCTTTTTCCTGCTGACCTGCAACCCTGTAACCACAAAACTAATTAAAACCTGCAAATTAAAATAATGCCATACATACAGCTGCTTACACATCACGACTGCAAACATTGTGCACTGTAAGGCTGTTAAGAAAATAAAATTCTTAAGAAAAATAAAAACATGCAGTCACTTATATCCGATGTTTCACACTTACATATTTCCCTTTCGTCTCTGTAGCCGTCTGCTGGAAGATGGGCTGCATCCTCTTACAAACACCACACCCTAGAAAAGAGGAGGAGAGAGTCAGGAGAAAAGAGAGGAACACAAACACAAAAACGAGAGAAAATTTGAGATAATAAAGCTGCCGAGGTGTCCTGATTCCGAGGCATATTACTGTATACATGCTTTTTCTTTAGTCACAAAAGAGAATAGTTGGCTATACTGTACATATACACTGTATATTCCATGGTAATAAACGTCTCTGAATAAAACACTGGTAACTAGTAATAAAATCCCCAAAAATTTATTTGCACTTACAAAATCCTGACGAGTGCCGCATGTAGCGACCGCTGGATAAATTCTTGTTTCTTGGAACAAAACTGAATATTAATGTCTCCAAATTAAAGTCAGCCAATGCCTTGCGTAGCCTGTGCTGGGCCTGAGGTGCCTAATCGCAGATTCCATGAAAATACTTTCTAAGGATGTTACTGAGGAATTAAAAAAAAGGAAGAAGAAGGGAAAAAGGAAACGAAAAGTGGAGTCTAAATGAAGAGCCTGAGGGCTGCCCTCTGTGTGCAGCTTTTAACAAACTGTTCTTCATCTCACAAAAACACTATTAGTGTACCACTCCGTCTGCATCCCTACCAGACACCGCGCTCAGCCTTTTTAATGAACAAAATGCAGGAATACACCTAGAGAGGAACTGACTTTCTGGTTTCACTCAGCACCAGTTTCCAAGTAAGGTTATTGGAGTACTGATAACAGCACTCGGGTTTATAAACATAAATGTAAAGCAGAAGCTATTTCTAAAATATGTTATATATTCTTTTAAAAGTCTATAGAAAAAAATTAATAACAACCATGACCAAAAAAACGCTATCTAATATGGATAATCCCTGTCTCAGCGACATCACATCTGTTCAATAGTATCCATGGTGATACCAGTCCAACATTTTAGGACTGCAGGGTCCATGCAAACAGTTGTACTAACAAATGTACTTTGCCTGTGAGCCAAAGGGCTTATTTATGATCCAGAGACAGAAGATATCTTTTTAAAAAGACACTGTAGCTACAACAACTGAATCGGTAAATCGCTCAGCAGGGAAATACAGAATAACAAAAAAATCCTAGAAGCTGTAATGCACGCACGTGCTTGTTAAGTATGAGGAGTAAATGCTTTCGGGGGATGCAAGACCAACTATGGCATGTCTATATCAGTGGTCTCTACCTCTCCTCCTGGAGAGCTACAGCCTGCATTTAGCATTTAACATACCCAAATCTAACACTGATCCAGCTAATACTGAACATATGGCTATAATTAGATGGAGCAGGTGTAGCAGATTGTGGCTGGAACAAGAATCTGCAGGACAGTAGTTCTCCAGGAGGAGGGTGGGTGACCACGGTTCTGTATAAACCAACGGGGCAGGGGGTGCAGGTCTGTGCAACTTTGTGGGTTTTACTTAATTAGAAGGAAGCAAAGAAGCTTAAAAAAAAAATCTATAAATAAATAAAGCTAATGAATGAATAATGAACAAAGTGAGAAGACTGTACAAGCAAGTCGTTTGGAATTAAGATTAATTCAAAATTAATAAATTAATAACTAAATAATTTATGTCAAATAAGAACAGCATATGTGTAGCTATGTTGTATACTTTGGTGATCTTACAACTGAAATGTCATTTTGTTGCCTAACTATGCTCAGTCTGGGAGCAGCTCAGTGTCACCACAGGGGTTAAGAGTGTTGTACCAGGGCAGAACCAAGAAGACTCAGTCAGTCCTAAGATCAGAACCAGTGACCTTCCAGGTACTACCCCCAAATACATAAAACACTGACTAATCATCTGAAGAACATGTTGTACACCGTGTATAATAACTTTGACAGTGAATAAGCCACTACTGGCTGATTCCAAAGTGATCACCAACTTTTTCCAGTAGGGCAAATGTCAGCTCGGCGCCCCACACACTTTCCAAATTGCTAGAAGTTAATTATTAAGCTGCTCCTCCCTTAAACTACAACCCTTTATTTTCCTGGATTTCACACCCTTTGCATCATGCGCTCTATGAATTCACCAGTGACGGAGGACAGAATGAGGGCAGATCATTAGGTGACTCACAGGGGGCATAGAGCATCAGGAGGATGGGCCGTTCCTCCCTCTTCAGCAGCTTCCTGAAGTCCTGCAGGGAAAGAGCACACCTCACTTAGGGAAACGATTGTGTCATGGTTTCTTACAATATGTATGGGAGGCATGAGGTCTTTATTAGCCGTGACTCTTCTATACAGCTCTCCTGTTGCAGTACATTTCAGCTTCGTGGTAACTTAGCTTTGGGCAACAGCTCGGAACAACACTAAGATTAAGAGTTCACATTAAGAGTTCACATTAAGCTTTGGAATTTAATTAAAGCTTTAAAAGGTCTATTAAGTCCCACTAAAAGGTCCCACACTTGTTGCTAAAGAGCAACAACCAATAAGCCCTGTAGGGGGCCCTGTGCCTAGCCAAGGGGAAAGAAAAGGGGGAGGGGGGGAGGACTCATGTACTCATGTACAACACTTGCTCTAATGTCTGTAATTGCATGCAAGGATTAAGCAGCTCACAGAGGGAGATTTTTTTCCCCATCAGCTTTGTTTATATTCATGCTTCGTTACCAGATCACTTCCTGTAGCTGAAATTTGCTTGTGGCAGTCGACACCCCAAAAGATGTAACACGCCACCAAGCACATGCCCCCCCAGAGCAATCAATACTCTCTTCAAAGGACTTTCAAAGCCATCTCATCTCAGCTAGTGGGGTCGCTTTCTGATTGAGCACGGACCCCTCAGCAGGAGAATTATCCAGATACGTCTCTGGTCTGTGAAGTCTCTAAAAGGGGCTGTGTTACTAGTTAAGGAAGTTTTTTCTTTTTCTTCCGTTATTACACGTTTGCCTTCATGAGCACTCTGTCCTTAGTTCCCTCAGATCAGACGGTCTGAGGCGCACAAGATTTGAAGCAGTGGAGCTGCATGCAATGCCGAACGTCCTGTACGGCGGCCAAGGCTGGTCTCCGGAGAGAACAGAACAGCCTGGTTCTTGCAGATTGCTTAACTCATTGCCTTTGTTCAGCATGCAGTTCCCACACCAGGAAAACACTATGAACGGAAAGGTGATCTTCGCCGAAGTCGTCGCCTAAAAGAGATACTCACTTTCTCTGTCTCAATGTGAACGACGTCTTTAGCCTCAGGGTTCTCCTCCCATAGGGGGGCACCAGTGGGGTCTTTGAGGAATGCCACCATAGACTGAGAAAGAAAAGGAAGGGATCAAAAGGAGGACAATTATTAGCGAATGACTCATCTTTCACCCGTCAAAGCACATTCCTTTTCTCCTGAGAGGTTCTGCCAATAGAGCATACAGTGTCTTTCAAACCCGAGACTGTAAAAAAAAAAAAACATGTCCTTCCCCAGGAAGATTCCACAATGTGAGACTTTGAGGTCACCAGTAAAAATGGTCAGACTGAACTTGCAGTGATGCAAAGTTTCTTTGATGGCATTACAGGTTGACATTATTTCCTGTAACAGACTACAGCTAATTTAAAAGATCTACCCATGCAGAACGTGGGAAGACTCGTAAGCACCTTTTTGACATCAAGTGCTCATAATAAGCCTAATTACTGTTACGGAGAGAAATGAGGAGCAATATCAAACTCCACAGCAGATGCTTTTAAATGAGAAACCTCCATTCTCCACGGAAGCCGCTCACACACCTCATCACTGACTCAGAAACCAGAGTTGAGCCGAGCCGCGCTCATTCATTTTTAACTTCTTCACATTACGGCTCGGCTCATTGCGGCACCGTTCATCAACGCTACGTCACCCGTGCATACCCGTGCCAGCAGCTTCGCGCAGACAGAGGTGGGTGAGAGAAAGAAACTAACGGGAGGCGAAGGATTGATTCTGAACCAGTTGTGTAATCCGGCCACACTGTGGAACCAGCACCTACAGTGTGAAATCACAGCCGGACCTGCCTGTGCTACTGTGAAATGACACGCATGGGGAAAATCAGCTTGGTGAAAATGACAGCACAGGGCATGCTAGGAAAGATCAAAAGACCTACAGATTACAGAGCCC
Source organism: Prochilodus magdalenae (assembly GCA_024036415.1). Lineage (NCBI taxonomy): Eukaryota > Metazoa > Chordata > Actinopteri > Characiformes > Prochilodontidae > Prochilodus > Prochilodus magdalenae. The sequence continues at coordinate 454,495 of JAMWET010000761.1, forward strand.
CATGACTGCAAAGCCACACTTAAAAAGAAACGCGCGTCTGAGACCATTAGAAACCACAAAGTGTAACGTACAGTACCATGGCAAAGTCAGAGACACATTCTCTTTGATTTCATCTTCAGTTAAAGTGACCATCAACTGGGAGATCGGATATAAGATATAAAACAATAGGGAAGTTAAATATGTTTCTCTAAAACAGGAGCTCAAAAAACTAACTAAGAGATATAGAGAAAATGGCACCACTAATGATTGTGCAAGACCGGGCAGACCACCAAATGTGTCATCATATAAACATTATGTAGCCTTTCATCTCAAATCCCACTCCTGCAACAGATCTGAAACTTCTGTCCATCCTTTAATTCTCTGAGTACTCTCAATTCTATGCATCTAAGGATGTCTATAAGCCCTCAAACAAGGAAGCTGCTGGAATCCTCCCAAAAAAAAAAAAAACCCACACACAACACTGTCCACCCCAGTTTACAGACTTCAATGAATGTGTATGGGATTAGATGGGCTGTGAAAGAACATAATGAACTTCTAAGACTAAAGTTTGGTGGTGAGGAAAAATATCCCAACAGATTTTACTGAAAAACTGAAAGCAGTTTTTCCCCACAGAAATTGAAGCAGCAAGTAAGGCTAAGGTGGATAAGCTGAAAAATGCCTTATATGTAGCTACTGAGGCTATTAGAAGAGATTTTCTGTGAAAAACACTCATCAGCAAAAGAATAGTTGCACCCAGAAGGAAGCGTCAGACTGCAGTACTATTGGAAAGGAAAATAAAGGTTGCCAGGAACAACAAATGATGATTAATTTAGACTGATATGGGGAATATTTCTGAGGTTCTGCCATGTTTTAATGCTTTGCATAGCAGATGTCTTGGCATGGAGCTGTAGAGGTTCCTAATGAGATAGTCCATCCCACGCAGCTTGTATATTCTCACTTAGTTCCTGCAGATTTTGCGTTGGGGGTGGAGGTTGAGTGACACCAGGCCTTCTGGACATGTGATGTGTGACAACAAATCGTTCATCTTGGCCCTGACCATAGAGCCTTCACACACAGGTTCGTTGATCATCTCCACCAAGACGAAAGCAAGACTCCATAACAGTCTGGCACGACACAGTGAAGTCATTGGCAACACTAACGTGGTGTTAAGGGCAGTTGTCAAAATGGTCAGTTTGAATGTACCCCCGGGGTCGTGCAGCCATCTACCAATAATGCTGGCACTAACAGGATGACTCATAGAGGGCATTACTGATCCTCAGTTGTTTCACTCAATTTGTCAGACAATTTGTTGGTTCTCTCTCTTTGTGGTTTGTTTAAGTCTCCTAGCTCCTTACTGCTGCTGGGGCTTACATCCTTCTATCCACCGCTGGCAACAGCATGCTATGGTAATATCTGCACAACTGCTGTAGCATGCAATTGGATCATTGCATCGTATCCCTAAAGCCTACGATGCGACCCCACTGCAACTCCTCAAACTTCGCAAATGGCTTTCAACTGTTCTCCGATGCATACTTCACTGGCAACAGATGCTACATACACAACAGCATGAGTTAAAATAGAAAGCATGTGCTATAGTCTGTCAGGTACAGTGATGAGGCCCATCCTTGCTTTCGTCACATTCGTGAAACTTGAATTATTTGAATGTCTCGCAATGTCAAGCCTATCCACCAGGTTTCATTTCTGTCAGGTGATTCCTTCTGGGTGCTACTCTTTTTCTCGAGTGTCTATGATATGATGTTTTCTGTCTCCATGTTGCTGTACAGTGGAACACTAAATGTCTGTTTTGACTGGGAGTGGAAAAAACCCTCAAAAAACTAAGGGTGGTCTCTGACTCTGACTCTGACTATGCATGCTAGTATCAAATTAGCACAACTGAAAAAATAAAGTCAAAACACATGACTGAAGATCTAGTATTCCGAGATCTGGACAAGCGTTTATTTTTAATAGCAAATAAGTATCATTTGGAGGAACACAACTGTGGAGTAAATCATTTATATAACCCCACTGTTTATATTTTTGGCAAACTGAGGCATAAAGCTCCCAGACAGTTGCCAGTCTGACAGGGCCAAATCTAAACTTACATACAGGACTTATGAGGCATTGGAGCTATTCACTGCAAACTTGGTGGCAAGAAGTGCATGCTGTATGGACAAGGCTACATTGATTTAGCAGAAGTTTCAGATTTTTTCCAAAATGTAACATCAGAAGACAATTTTCAAGATGATTACCTTAAGCGTGGCTGGTCTGTTGTACTCTGTATGGAAGGTTCCATCCCTGTAAGAAAAAGCATGCACAAAGCAGATGGGGTAATGTGAGGGCCTGCTGCTGGCTTATTATCTGCCATTTTCAGCAATAATTCCATCAAACTCAGGAGTGCTTAAATTGCTTGACAAACGCAAAGAGCACACTTACTTATAATGCAGGATCTCAAATCCAGCAGTCTTTGAACTGGGGTCCACCTTCACTTTCTTACAGAGTTTGCGACCCTCTGAATCCCTGGAGTCAGAAAAAGATAGATGAAGAGGCCAGCAAATGCATTTCTCATTACGGCAAGTGTGAAGTCCTTGGTGAATTAATGAACCTGGAATAATGCCGTTCCTGAACTTGTGCAAGCAGGTGAGCTCAAGTAACTCGATATTCTTCTTTAACACAAGCCTATTTTTCTATTTATTCATTCTTTCATTCATTAATCTTCTAAGCTGCTTATCCTTCTGGGTTGGGGTGAGGGTGCTGGAACCACAATGCTGAGAGCTTACTGGCCACAAGGCAGCCAGGACACCCTGGACAGACCAATCATCATCAGATCATACTGATCCTAATTGAAATTCTCTGGGTCAGTCCAAAACTCACTTCTAAATACTACAACAACAGCAATAAAAGACTGATGGGTTGTGAGAGGTGATCGAAGTAATAAGGTAATACAACAATGCCTCCTAGCAAACTCTTTCCATCTCCATGTACCAGAGTACTGTCCAAATCGCGGCTCTTGCAGTCTAGTATGAGCGCTCCAATAGTGTTGGAAAAGCGCTTTTCAGCAGTCTCAGCATCAGATGGCAACAATGGTTCCAATAATACAATCATTTTAGAGCATTTCCTGCTATTACATTATTACCTCTTTGTTTGCAACTACTAAAATACAGGCTTAAAGGGGCCATATGCTCATCATCCACCTTATTTTGCTAGCTATATGCAAACAGTAAGAAACATTGGTTACTCTAAACACCTCACAAATTGTCAGGAAGTCCCAACAACGCCTCCACTTTCTACAAAGACTGAAGAGAGTCAACCTGCCACAGCAGCTCCTCTGCAACTTCTATAGATCCACTGTGGAGCGCATCCAAGAAGGCTGCATCACTGTGTGGTATGGCAGAAGTGCTGCTGAGCGCATGGCCCTGCATAGGGTGGTAAAGACTGCATAGCACATTACCATAACTGCCCTCCCCACCCATAAAGGACATTTATGACAAGAGATGTCTAAAAAAATGCAGTCAACATATCATCGGACCCCACACACCCGGCCACCCTGTCATCCAGAAAGAGTTACCAGAACATCCAGGGCAGAATGACTAGAGTTAGGAACAGATTTTACCCCAGAGCTGTCAAACTGGTCACACCGGCAGCACCAACGTGAACATGACTACAACACTGAAGACTGGTACTGATCTAGCCCTGGTCACCCCAGCCCATACACTGGGATCCACTAGCTCACAGGACTGTTTGCACTGCACTTTAACTTTACCCTGTATACTCGAACATTCAGCTGTGTATTAATTTATCTATATTTATTCATCTATATACTGTACATCAATCCTGTAAACTGTTCACCTTAACATTAAGCAGATATTCTCCTACCTGCACTGTATACTTTATATATCTTATACTGTTTACAACCACATAATTAACAACGCACTTGCTACCTTAAAATATTGTACACACATACATACACACACACACAAATACACACACACACATACATACATACATACATACATACATACATACATACATACATACATACATACATACATACATACATACATACATACATAGGGGTTGGACAATGAAACTGAAACACCTGTCATTTTAGTGTGGGAGGTCTCATGGCTAAATTGGACCAGCCTGGTGGCCAATCTTCATTAATTGCACATTGCACCAGTAAGAGCAGAGTGTGAAGGTTCAGTTAGCAGGTAAGAGCACAGTTCTGCTCAAAATATTGCAATGCACACAACATTATGGGTGACATACCAGAGTTCAAAAGAGGACAAATTGTTGGTGCACGTCTTGCTGGCGCATCTGTGACCAAGACAGCAAGTCATTGTGATGTATCAAGAGCCACGGTATCCAGGGTAATGTCAGCATACCACCAAGAAGGACGAACCTCCACCAGCATCACGTAGTGACCTGGCCACTATCCTGCAAGAAGAATGGCTTAAAGTCCCTCTGACCACTGTGCAGGACGCAGTATATGTCAATTCCAAGACGAACTGACGCTGTATTGGCCGCAAAAGGAGGCCCTACACCATACTAATAAATGATTGTGGTCTAAAACCAGGTGTTTCAGTTTCATTGTCCAACCCCTGTATATATACACACACACACACATATATTATATATATATATACATACACACATATATACACACATATATTATACACATACACATATACACACACACATATACACCAACATATATATATATATATATAGTGTACAGTGCAAAAGACAATATTTGCTGGTAAGTGTACATGTACAATGTTTTATATATATCACGCCTTTTAAAATCCATTCTATAAAGCATGATGTAATTAAGATGTGCTAGAAAGTAATCTGCTTGTTTGTTGATATGCAGCATCTTACAGCCTCTGTTGTAACACAAAACTACTTGTTGCTAGTCATTTTGCCAGTCAGTCAAACAGCTCTTCGTGTCGAAATAGACAGACCTTGGCCACATTCAGCATTGCAATCCACCAAGTTCACTAATGACAAGCAGAAATCTGGCTTGTGGGGCTAGACTTGTCATGCAAGAATGAATTCCACCATTTTCTCTTCAAAACTTGTGCGTGATGCAGCCACTGAGACGCAAACAAAGTCTTTCAGAGTGGTTTATTGTCGGTACACTGTAAAGAAACCTACTAACTAAGGCAGTGGTAGCAACTTCCTGTCACAATGTCTATAAAAAAAGCTCATTTATTTACTATGAACAATTCTTGCTCAGTTTTTCTAGGAAACTGAATTCATGTCAAACCACTCGCATCTTAATCATCTTAATGACATCTTAATAATTTTGAGTAGAAATTTAGATCATCAGTAGAATTCCCGTTTTGTATGTAATCTTGTATAAACAAATGGAAACCATGGGAAATGTAATCCATCAGCTCTGGACATCTTCATTGAGCGCCTTCTATATTGTCAGTGTTGTATAATGGCTGAATGCTCTCTATGCTGAGATGCTGTAGTTCAATCATTCGACCAACGGACAGGAAATGGTCAACTCCTCAGTCCTCGCACACACTTATGGTTACCTAGCACCTGCAATGAATCAGTAATTACCTCTCTTGTGCTCACCACACATACAGTGCCGTCACTATCACTACCCCTTCACGTTGGTGATAATGAGCATGGAAATGTATTACAAATAAGAGCAGAAAGGACTCGGAGGACAGCTAAAGCCCTCATGCTAATGGAAATTCAAAGAGACGGAATTCAATTAAGCTGCCGACAGCCACCATTCTCCCTGGACACCCACCCCCGTCAACCTCCCCCTCCTCAAACTGGGGAATCAGATAGTGCCATAGATTTACGTTTGTTCCACATCCTGCCTTTGTCTGTGGGAGGAGGAGACAGAAGTGCTGGAGCGGGAATAGGAGCAGAAGCACGGGCTGTCAGGTGGGAAACACAATTAGACGTGCCGTGTGGTGAACGTGCTGACTCATGACCACAGATGGCGTCTCTCTGGGCATTTACCGGCAGACTTGCCCCGGCGCTGCACCTCGGGACGAGAGGTGCAGCCATTCATTTCAAGAGAGCTAAGCTGTGATGGAGTTCTGCTAGGGGTCAGGAGTTGAGTCAACTGCTTCTGGACATTGGGGGGGGGGGTCTGACTCATTTTGGACTGTAAATCTGGACTTTGGACAAAACCGTTCTGGATGACTTGATTGAATCAATAGGACTGACAATTTCAACATTCTTACTAGGATTTCCCAGCGGTTACTGGCTTGTGGGTACAGTTCCAGGAGAAGCTTTGAACTGATACAGACCCTTTGCATTATGTGGATTTTTTTTTTTCTAATTGAAAACCACCTATTATGAAAATTAGGCGCATATGCTCATTTATGTAAGAAAATAAATATGTCTGTTTCCAACAGCGTTACCGCCACTGCGCAATACTTCCATGGGTCCTATGTTGACTTGGATGTTAAGCTATACATTCACTAGAGCTGTCTAAAACATGGAAAGGGTGTTATGTGCCTAGTACAAAGGAGATGAAAGAGGCACGGTTGTGAAGAGCAGTGGTCTGAAAGGTCATCAAATGTTGTATGACTTAGAGAATTATTTTCCATTTTATAACCATTCAGAGAAACTGACATCTGCCGTTTCTCAAAACAGGTTCTTGTGTGTTCTTACATTATGTCATCTGTTCAAGTTGCATTCTAATACACAATAATGCATATACCAAAAACATTTAAGGTACTCAAATGTGTTCTTTAACCCCCACCTTAAAAAAAAGGTGAATGCATCATTTGGTGATGAGCACTAACTGTATGCAGACCCACAACTGTACTGTAGATAATTGCTATAATTGATAAACTCTCCTTTTGAGATAAATAATAATGCTCTACTATTCGAGACTGGACTAGAGAACATGAAGTAACAGTCTCGGCTTCGACTTCATTTGCACTTGATCTTGGCTCAGTCTCAGGATAAGGTGAACTTTGAAATTGTTAAGACCAGTCGAGTTCAAAGCCTTTGTCTGAGGTGACTGGAAAGTGTATTAACATTGAATATTAACAACACTAGAAAAAAGTCCTTTCTTGGAGTATGAAACCCCCGCCACTCCTCACGCTGCATCACAGATACACACGTACAGATGTGTTGCTAGCATATAGGCAGAGCAGCCGGCGCTGGAAGCCAAATCAAACTAAAAGATTTCAATCTCCATTTCAGAATAAAAACAAATATATCATTCTTTATTCTGTAATGTGATCTGGACAAGAAACATGGAGTGACATGTGACAACTGTGCTTGAAGGACGTTTTAGACCATGACGTGGCTGGCGAGTGGACTTCTTAGTCATATGCACCAGAACAAAACTGCAGGGAAATCTGAACAAGAAGCTGCTGAATAAGAACCGGACTTCAGCTTCGTACTCCACTCTCAAAGGGAGTAGTTAGTTCATTTCAACAGGACCATCCAACAAACGTTTCCCCCAGGGAACAGAGAGATACTGCTTAGGAGATCCAGTGCTAGATCAGGATGGCTACAGATCTTCTGAGTCACCGTAGGACAAAGATTAGTTTTTATCTGAGTGCTTGGCTGTCATAAAGCCGTAGCAATGACAGAAAAACACTACAGAGAAGGAGTGATGTATAAAAGTATAAAAGCCAAGCAGTCATATCGGATACTACTGGGATTCCACACTTAAATTTCAGAATTAATTAGTTAAATTTATTACTAAATGGTCTCAATGCTGGTGAAATCAGCTGGACACATAGTAAGCTCTTGCACAATGTATAGCACATCTAAAACCAATGTACAAGCGTCCTCCAAGCTTGCATACCCTTGCAGAAGTTTGTTCTTTCGCATTCATGGTATTGCCAAACACCAAATAAAACAGCCCACATAGTTTCCAGTGGTTTCCGTGTTCTTAATATACATAAGCTTTCGCGCATTAGAACTATGGGTGAAATGAAGACAGTACAGAGAGAAGGCCCTGTATGCATCAGAATTAAATGTAGAGCATGAATGAGCTTAAAAACAGGAGACAGGGGCTTATGATATGCACATACTCTAAAGAAATGCTTTTGCTATCACTGTTTAAGAAAACTTTTATAAAGCCAGGTATCCAAAGATTAACAAGACTGAAGAATAACCATGTCGAAAGTCAGTCTGTTGTAATTAGGCTGCAGTTTATTTTCTGCATCACTACATATACCCTTTGGGAATTATTGCTCACCTGCAGTGAATGTACTAGGATTAGAAAATGTACATAGAGGAGTAGTGGTGTGGTCTAGCCTATATCAACAATGGCTCATGAAAATACTGCAGCAGAGAGGAACAGGATATGACTAAGCATGCTATGCCCCGTTGGTTTACTGTCCTCTTGACTTTGTGACAATAAAGCTATATGGCGTTCGTTTAAAGTAGCAGTCAGCAGAGTACCAGGGACTGACTCAAACCAATCACAAAGCTATTGATAGAGCAGAACTAAACTACATTCATCTGATCCATTAGACTAGAGTTAGACTATGCCATAAAAAAGATCATATTTACCAACTCACGACCCAAATCATTTTGTAACTGTAAATAGTCAGTTTCACTGATATTATCCTATTATACTCTTCATCCTTTGAAATCTTGTTTCACTCTTTTTGCAGTTGCTTCATCCCTGAACCAATTTCTGCCAAATCAGTTGGCCGTCTCTCAGATCTCCGTCATCTGGTGGAAATCTGTGGACTCTCCTGACAAAGCCCTCCACAGCTGAAATAGACCATTTCTAACGCAGCGGGCCAAAAGGTGCTATTTTTCCCAGAGCTCAGCTTTATCTTGGAGTTTGTCCATAGGAGAGGCTGAGCGGTGTACCTGACTTGTGTCCAAAACTCTGGGCCAGCACCTGGATGGTAGTTAGGATAAAGCTCGCTATTTCTTCTCCTCTTCAATGAATTTATGGTGGGGGGGTGGGGAGTGAGACTTTAGCAAATCTCACATATCCTCCTCCAGACCCAGATCAGGGATCTCCACAAGTGGTAGGCAATTTGCAGAGTTGGTCTTCAGATTACACGGCTCATAATAAAGGGTTAGCCTGGACTAGCCATTCGCATATCACCAAGATAAGTCTCTCTTAAACACTGTAACCTCTCGGTTACCCCGTTTCTCAGCATCTTGCATGTGCTGATACAAAGTTTACTTGTTGCTGGGATTTGCTCCTTGTTCCTTATCTGACTCTGCTCTTTTTATCACTAGAACATCAACCTATTCAATCAAGTTCAAACCGCCATCTGCAAACAACATGCACTTCAGTTTACTTTGCTGCCACAATGTACTTTTTCCCTATATAGGCTCTTGCTCTACCTGGAAAGTTATTGGATTCCCTATGGACTGTGGTGACAACAACAATGATGAGGACAACACAATACAATATAAGCTCAGCGTTCCTATTTCTACTTACATTTCCATCTCTTTACATGATTTGTGAAACAACAGGGTCTTTCTGGAATGAAGTTAGAACTGATGCACTGATAAGACCATCCTGAGCAAGACAACATACATTTTTAAGAATGGTTATTTCTACATGTATACCAATGTATTTGGATATACATACAAATGCAGTTAACCTATTAAAATACAAAATACTACATATACTGTACATTTTTAAACTAATACAGTAGCCAGAACAAGTAATTCACATATCAGCAGGATACGTCTCTCTTAAATACTGTAAAAATATACTAAGACCATCCTTTTGACAAACATGACACAAAAAGCTATTATTAGATAATGAATTTAGTTTAATCATTTTGTAGATCAGCTGGAGCTTTAACTGGTACACACAGGTAACATACAAGGTAATTAAAAAACATGATTGTGAAGAGAAAAACTGCAGAACAATGTATAAATACCTTTATTTACTGAAACTTAAATAGCAATAAATATAATGTGGCTATTTCAATTGGAAAAGTTTACTAAAATACATTTTTAATAATTTAAATGTGAGATATTAAACTAGCCATCACTGTTTGTATATCCAAAATTATCATCTGACCTTTTACATTTACGGCATTTAGCTGATGCTCTTATCCAGAGTGACTTACAAGGGTATTCATATTACAGGTAAGCCAGTGTAGTGTTAGGAGTCTTGCCCAGGGACTCTTATTGGCTCAGAGTCAACTCAGTCCGGGATTCGAACCCCAGTCTCCCACGTGTGGTGGTGACTCCCTGGTGGGTAGTGGTGTTATCCACCGAGCTACACCAACCCAAAATTTTGTGTCATGTTGGGGAGAACAACCCTTTAGTGCAGTAGCCCAGTGTTGCATAAACAATCTGCTGTTCCAGAGAACAATAAATACATCTTGCTCCAGATATCAGTCAAATCTATATAAATATCCGTCTCATGCCCATCGTTTGTGTTAGCGATATGATTCCAACAGCATCTCTGCATCGCTAGGATTTAGTGTTAGAGTCTTTCGTCAATTCATTCCATCCAAAATGCTCTAAATCAGTGTCTAGCTGATAGTCATCAGAGGGAGAAGTGGACTTTTACAGTGTCTTCTCCAAGTTCTCCAGCTGAAGCAAACAGAGGGAGCTGGAGGTTGACAGATTCACAAGTTGAGAGGGGAAGTGGGATAAAAAAAAAAAAACACTCAAATAGGAAGAGAGATAAAGAATGAAACGGATGTGTATGTTTTCCAGGGTTGGCAGATGCCTTGAGAGTGCTGCAGAAGGGCCATGTCACTGGCATTAAAAAGTTTCGGTGAATTCCTTTCAAAGGATTCATCTCGCCTGATCTGACAGATCTGCTGCAAGGAATTGTGGGAACTAGGGACGCAAAGAAGTGTGTATTCCTGAGAGAGAAGACACATTTCTTGCTGTGAATCATCTCACACACACACACACACAGATACACACACAGATACACACACAGATACACACACAGATACACACACACACACACACACACACACACACACACACCCCAGAGGCACAAGATGAAGGCTTCATTTCTCTCCCATTTGGAGACCTCAGCTACAAGAGGCACATGCATTAAGGCGTAATACATGCTACGTTAGAGAAAAGTGAAAAAGTAAGGGGGAAATGAGTCTCCATTACAGACTCCAGCATCTGCACATGGCTAAACACCTGGATCATTTTAAGAGTTTTGTGATTACCCTTCGAACCACTAAATACTTTCAGTGAATCTGGTTTGGTTCAGCCCGTCACCTGCTGTGCATCAGTTTGAGAGTTTCTAAAGCTTTTTGCCAAACCACTTTTCATTCCACTAAGTGACTCTTATTTGGCATTTGTAAGAAGCACCACGTCCAACACAAAGGAAAAGGACAAACGTCAAAAAACAAAAGACTGATGGACCAAGATCGGTGCTACTGCGTCCTGTGCCGACCTTCCTGGAGTTTACAGATTTGCCAGGCTTGTGCTCTGAGAGACATTCCAATTAGGGACACCTTTCAGCCTCTTTCTCATTATGCGGCTCTCCTGCTTCAAGTGTGATATCTAGCACATTAGCACTCATCCATTCAAACAGGAGGTGTTAGATGATCACTCAGACTTACCCACAGTTCACCCAGGCAATGGTCCCTTGGCCTTTTACTGCCTGGGCTACATCAGACAGCAGCTTTAGCTGAGAGTCTCCAGACGTAGCTACGGTATAAGGAACATATTGAAAACATATTAGGACCCACAGAAGTTCACAAAGACCTAAACCCTATCCAAGCTTGATTGGTTGTACCTGGGGATGTGCTGTAATTTGAATGATTACCGACAGGCCAGTACAAATCTGCAATGTCAGCTTGTGAGTAATAATTTCTGAGTGAATTACCTTCTAAAATCCACAAAATCTGGATCTTCCTCTGTAATAGTCTTTTCAAGATCGATCTAACAAAACCTGCTAATGGCCAATTCTTCTTTTTTTTTTTTTTTTTTTTTAGCTAACTGCAAAATTGAGACTTTCAAAACATGACTACTGTTATTTTGATGATGACCTAATTAGATGGAGGAAGGAAAAATGAATTTCTTAGAAGAGCCTCTTGCAGGTCAGTGGAAAGTTTTTTTTGGTGAGTGTAACTTTGAACAGTAACATTGAAAGGAGCTTGCTGTTGGAGGTAAACACTGTTTTTATTTTTAAGACGCAGCATTCAGTCTCTATACTCTGCAGCCCCACTGGGGTTTAGTAATCCATACCCACCGATTTGGATACCACTGTAAAGTGTATCTGCGGTTTTATAAACCATACCCACAAGTTTATAAACTCTACTGTAAACCGTACACGCGAGTTTGCAAACCATACTATAAACATACCTGCAGATTTATAAAGCGTACTGTAAACTTTCCCTGTGAGTTTAGAAACTGTACTGTAAATTGTAGCCGCAATTTGTAAACTGTACTGTAAACCATACCTGCAGGTTTATAAACCATACTCATGAGTTTGTAAACTGTACTGTAAACCGAACCGTATCTGCAGGTTTTTAAACCGTGCTGTAAACCGTACCCGCGAGTTTGTAAACTGTACTGTAAACCATACCTGTGGTTTATAAGCCATACTGTAAATCATACCTGCAGGTATATAATCCGTACCTGCGAGTTTGAAAACTACTGTAAACCATACCTGTGGATTTATAAACCCTACCCGCAGGTTTATAAACCATACTGTAAACCGTATCCAAGAGTTTGTAAACTGTAGTGTAAACCATCCCTGCAGGTGTACCCGCGAGTTTGTAAAGTAGCTGCAGAAGGTATAAGGAGTGTATCATCTGTTCTTATTTTTTTTTTATTAAATAGCCACAATTTAATGCAGTTAAACAAAATAGAACATTTAACATACATCAGTCTTAAAAGCAAAGGTACAAAATTGGAAATGCCAGTGTAATAACTAATTATGACTGGTTTTGGGTTCATAAAGTCACACAAACGTAAATTGAGCTAAGAAGAAAATCATCAAATGCTAATAATGACATTAAATCCGGACTATATGGGGTAATTTGGGGAAATTATACAGTCACCTTACCCTGTGCAGAACAACCAGTCAAATCCTTGACAAATGATATTACCAGACCTTATCCATTAAACCTTTTCAGCTTGAAAAGAGCGTTAAATTAAACTAATGTAGAAAGGATGGGGCTGTGGTTTTAGTTTGTTACCTCGGATTTCAGTTTCAGTCTATTTAAGATTATTCGCATTACAATGCTATCCTCATACTAAAGGTTTGGGTACATTTTACAGTTTTGAGGGCACCTTCACATTCAGCTTGGTCATAAACCTGTGGAGAGCTGTAAGTGAGACTAACCTTAAGTATTTATTTTATTCTTAATTTTAAAAAGGAACCTGGCACAATGCTATTTTCAGCATCCGCAAGGGATGACATGCACTCTACATTCTTACAAGTAAACACATATTTCCCTCAACATCGCAGAAAACTACTAAATCAAGTTAAAGCCATTAAATGCGCTTGTGTCATGTTTAGCAGCATCCACGTTATATATGGGCTGGAAGCTTTTTTATGGACTCTAAAATATTGCCAGGTTTGGAAAGGACATCAATTCTACAATCAATCAAAAATCATCTAACTAAAGTGTAGCCCTTCACAAGGTCCCACATGCACACACTCCTGATAGCTCATGCGCTTCCTCCCTCCAAGTCTTAAATCAACAGGAATGGAAAAGTATTTTTGCAGAAGGTGCTTGCATTGTGTATATGATTATGTTTAAACTGAGAGGAACTTCATGTACTAGCCAAGCCTTCTACTAGAAGACATCCATTCAAAGTGATAGTGTTTGTGTCTTCGACTATTCAAGAACAGCGATGCACAAGCTCTCCGCATTGTTGTCTTCTAGAGGTTAGCTCAGCTATGTTGCCATGTCAAAGCTGAGAGCAAACATCCGATGGGAGGAAATGAAACCTGGCGGTGGGGGTGCATTCAGAGAGCGATCCTGGGCTTTTGGAGGATGCACATCCGAGCAAGCCATCAATCAAATGCTCCGTTCGATACTCCAGAGTCTTACCCAACGACCTCACGTGGCCAAAATGGGCCGTGAATTATGAAAGCGATAAATCTGGAGCAGCCAGGCCTTGAGAGGCCCTTCCCCTGCATAAGGGAGGGAGGGTGTTTGTGGGGCGTGCAACCACACACACACACACACAGAGCACATTGCACATGCCTGCTGCCCCTAAATGCAGCTGGAAGCTATGCAAATGATTAGACACTCCAGCGCAAAGCGGGTGATTTGACTAACCGTGGAGCATGAGTGGCACTAATGGTTTTATTTGAATGTGCTGTGGTTTCCTTACTGAAGGATTTGCATGATCACTTAGATCTACTACTACTTAGGATGCTACTGTATACTCTGCAACCTTTTGACCTCACCTCCACACAGTTCAGATGTGACTCAACAAGTAACAAAACATACATCCAGATATGGAATGTTTGGCAGTGAAGCAGCAGAACCGACTGCACAGCACTGGAGAAGAATGTAGATGCCAATACAACCTTCTGGCCTGTTGTGCTCTTGGATCTTGGAAGGTCATAAGGTTCACAGAACAACACTAGATGAGATGAATTTTAAAGTACTACAGCGAAAAGTAAAAGGAGCTCAGTTTCCCACTTGCCAAAGCATTGTTTGCCAACATATGTGAAAATGAAATTATCACTGTTGGCTGTATAATGGAAATATAGAGGAAATAATTATGGCCCTCTTTTCAGTTTGGATTCCTTTCATTTCAGTAGACAAATGGGTAACATAGTGGAAAAACACCACCTCACACAGAGACACCAGGAACACAACTGCTATACCAAGTCCCTGATGAAGACTCTTAAAGCTTCTTTCTGTACTGGCAGGCAAAGGCTGCTCAATAACGTAAAACATTCTGATGTTGTAACAAAACCTCATGTCTCCAAACTGGCACTTTTCCAACGGAAAGAATCAATTATTCATTTGTAAGGTTAACATAATGTTTTTATTCACCCAAAACTAGAATTATTTGACACATTAACTATTTCTGTATCACATTCATCCTTCTTGGTATCCAATATAACAACATAGTAACAAACAAAACAACACAAAATATTTCTCAAAAGGCATTTATAGGCATTTTATGCAATATTTTAATAAACAAATCAATCATTTTTAATATACCTTAATTCTCAGTGCTATAATATTTTCTCAGTCATTTACAATCTAATACATGCTCCCTTTATCACACGGAACGTTTTAAATGGCACATTCTTTATTTACAGCTGTCGTTTGCTACTAATGTGACACCTGCAATCATTATTACAGTAGTATCATCATTTAACCCAGCTATAGTTTTGAAACTGAACCTTTTAAAAGTAGTACGAGATATTATGTCATTTATCTGTCTTATGCCAAAAGCACCTCATATATGGATATTATTATTATAATCATCATCATCATCATCATCATCATTATTATTATTATTATTATTATTATTATTATTATAGCTTAGTTGTATATTTTTGGTTGTGTGTTTGTATTTGTGTATAATTAACAAGATTTTAATGATCAATTATAATAAAAACAAAAAACACCATTCCATGGCTTCCCTAACGACAACACCATGACAACAAGGGTAACACAAGCTTTAACACTCACCAGACTTGGTGTAAAGGAAAAGGACATTGGTTCTGGTCCTGAGAAGCTTCTTGAAATCCTTGTGGTCACTCACTCTCTCTATGAGTGGGGAGACCTTCACTGCCTGCAGTGTGGACACAAACACAACCTAAAAAAGTGAGAGAGAGAGAGAGAGAGAGAGAGAGAGAGAGAGAGAGAGAGAGAGAGAGAGAGAGAGAGAGAGAGAGAGAGAGAGACAGTGAGAGAGACAGTGAGAGAGACAGTGAGAGAGACAGTGAGAGAGACAGAGAGAGAGAAAGAGAGAGAGACAGAGAAAGAACGAGAGAGAGACAGAGAAAGAACGAGAGAGAGACAGAGAAAGAACAAGAGAGAGAGAGGAAGAACGAGAGAGAGAGAGAGAGAAAGAGAGTGAGAGAGAGAGAGACAGAGAAAGGAAGAACGAGAGAGAGAGAGAGAGAGAGAGAGAGAGAGAGAGAGAGAGAGAGAGAGAGAGAGAGAGAGAGAGAGAGAGAGAGAGAGAGAGAGAGAGAGAAGAGTAGGACAGACAAGGCGAGGGAGAGACAGACAGAAAGAAAATCACTGTCATTTTTCACTGTCAGGGCCAAATCTCACAGGCACTTCAGAACAACATCTCCAACTGTGTGGCAATGTAATTGTCGTACTTGTTTGGAATCACAACAGTATGTCAAACTGTGCTGAAACATAGGCCTGAAAAGACAACAGCAATTACAGACAAGACACAGCACATTTACGCAAACAGTTTACAGAGCCATATCAATATTCCTCTCTTGTGCTGATCGCTATCATGAGACTGAACATTCATCTCCACACAATATTGTTCTGACATGAAATGAGAAACAAACAGCAAGAGCCTCCTCAAAAGCCCTTCTAACTAGCTGCTCAGATGTCGAGTGAAGTTTGGTCCAGTTTTTCAAGGCACCAGATGCTAGAGAGTGTTATTAATGATATCTTCATTAGAAGCCCTTTAGGATATTACAACACCCACTGGATCCCTGAGAAAGATCTAAAAAGACTGATCGTGAAGTGGTCGTGATTTTAGAAAGACAGCCAGTGAGGATTAAGATGATGTTCAGAAACAACAGCTGAAGTAAAGAAGTGCAATAACAGTTGCTGTAATTAAAGCTGTTTGATTATTTCTGTTAAAATTAAACCAACTTTATTTCGTTTCTGAAATAAAGTTAAAATATGGTTAAATAAAGCCTTAATTAGGTAATATTCCGCTGAGGTTACCTTTCTATTAACCAGTGGAGTATTGCCAAATTACCACGACATTCATAATGTTTATGACCGGATCTCAGGGAATAAAAATTCCCAGCATAAATGAGAGATGGTAGTAGCTCTTTACAGTTTTACTCCATAAATGAGTAGAAATCATATCCAAATGATTTAATATAGGGGCTGTTTTGTTTACCTAATTATCTACATCGGTGTCTTTTTAAGTGTCACCAGCATGGTCATTAGCTTGGGAACTTGCCCCACCCCATAACAGTCAACACCACCGGATTCAACCAAATTATATTCTGTCATTTCTACAGGCTTTAAAGTTCTGAGTTGCACAATTCAGGTAGAATACTGCATATAGGCTTGATTTGAGCCATAGAAAACTTCTTCTCGAGTGCTTGCATACTTAAGAAACTTCTATTCCACAGGATATGGTGTCACTTTTACCGACATGGAGATTCATACAGGGTAAATATAACTCAGGGTTATTTCTATGGCTCATGTTATAGAAGGTAAAAGGCATAGAAGTCTTTACCGACATGGGAATTCATAGAAACGACTGACATGCTGCATATGGATGGGATTATAATCACTAAGAATTGCCTATAAAAAGACATTACCCCACCTACTCGAGTAAAACTAATCCGGTCCGAACGGTGCATTAGTAATTTAGGAGGCAGCGGTGTCAGGTAGGCTTTAACAGGAGTTCTTCAGACCATGTCTTTATATTAATATTACAAACACACAAAGAAAGAGAAGGTCTGTCTCAATGTTTAGCTCTCAAACCCAAAAATCAGCACTATACTGACGAAGACATGACAACAACAGTAGATCATTCACTCAAACCCTCAGAAGACACACACCAGGAGAATACTTTCAATGTGTTCGCACATTCAGCCGCAGGGAAGGATTGTGAAGCACAACTGACGTTGCAGAATACTACTCTGCACGTTGCATGCAAACACACATTTCCACCAAGGTGTAATTCAAATCCCTAAAATCTATATAGTAAAGCGTCAGCTGGTTATTCCACCAACTTTCCAAAATTCCTATGCAAATAAATTGTAACATTCAGAGCGTTTTAATGCAAAGTCTACACTAGAGAAAGTTACAGGGTTCGAATTGTTCACAGTGGTGGTGACAGGAACCAAATATCTGAAACATTGAATGCCTCCAAAAGTGAACTCACAGGAAGATGATGCATAAAATGGACCTGGAAATGGAATGTGTTTCCCTGAAGCATCGTTTTATGGCAGGTTTGGCCTAAAGCATACATTCATGGTTGACAGGTAGAAACAGGTAAATGTAATGTAAAGTAGCAACAGAGATTCACCACTCTTCTACTATTAGCAGCATCCCAAATGAGAACTCCTCCACAGGACCTGCAGAGGTTCACTGGTGGGTTTGGATAAAGGAACAGAAAGGCTACATTTGTGCTGCAGACATTGGAACCCCCTGGCTCCCATCACCACCACTGTTAACAGTCAGTAGGCAGCCTACAATACACCATTTTACACCAGACCACACTGAAAGATTGTGTTGACTCTCAATGGCCAACTGTGCATACATTTTGAACAATAGGTGGAATATTAAATTTAAAATGTATTCTATTCACTTGACTTTTCCTTTCAGACTTTTGTATGCTACCCACTACACTTCTAAAGAGAAACCTCTACGTTCTACTTATTATATTTCAAAACAGATGATTCTATAATCTAGATATTTTTGGGAATGATAAGACACCCCCCAGCGGATGATTAAGCACCAAATGCCTTTGTGACAAGAACAAAGAGGCGAATAATCTTTTCTTATATTTATTAGCATATTTCTCCATCCGTGATGTGAAAAGGACAATAGAGGAGAGAGAGTAAAGCAGATACAGAAGTGATTAGGGACCTTCTCTCTATTCAGTGATGAGGGCCTCCAAGTGCATGAATATGATTGATAACTCAACCAACAGAAAGCCAGACAATTTTGCTGAAGGACCAATTGTGTCTCAGGACATTCCCGTACTTATTTCTCATGTGTGATTCTTTCCTGATCAGCATGATGTTCAACAGACAATAACTCATTTTAGAAATGCCATTTTAGGGAACTACTTTATTTAGCATCTTAATCAACATTCAAACGCACGAGTTCATGTTTTGACTTGAGTAAAGAATTTGTAACTAAACTTTAAGCACAGTAGTTACATGAGTATGGGTATGGACAGTGTGCACTTCTACCATGTTCACTGAGGTGCAGACCACACCAAGCTTGAGCTCAGCAGCAGTCAGTGTGGAGGCCAAACAACAGCCAGGCTGTTAAGACATGAGTAGAGAGATCTTCTGTCATCTATGATGGAGCAAGTGGAATGACAGGAGCAGGCAAAGCCCCACACCGAGTCAGCCAATCCAACGTGCTCATCAACTGTGCTTAACCCATACCGAATGAAGGAGTATGGTTTCCCAGTGAGGCCACAAATTACTGTAGAGAACAAGCCTTGACCTTTGCCTCAGCGAGTGCCCGAATATGATATTCTTCTACTTTCTGCCTTCAATGTAGGAAAAAAAAAATCCCCAACATAGACACATGTTTTCCGACTCCCTCAGCAACTCCTCTACATAAGACACATAATAGGCATTATGCAGGGATTTGCAAATGAAGGTAAAGCTGGTTATGCAAAAGTAATGTGCTCGATTTCCATTAATAGCACCACTCATTATGGCTGGGAATACAGATCCCCATGTGTGAAATCGTTATACTATGTTCCACTAATGGCAACAGAGCTTTAATCACGGCAGCTGGGGACATGCAGCGATTTAAGGCAAGAAAAAGCAGCAGCAGTCTTTCAGAATGTGCTTTTGGAAGCAAGTTATTATCGGGAACGGCCGGATCTCTCACCTGTGTGATACAGGGGAGCGATGAAACATGGAGGTGGTCAACACCAGAAATGCCTCAGACAGTGATTCACTCTCAGGACGCAATCTTACTTGGTGACAGATTGAGCTCCATCTCCTTACTCATTAAAAAACGCCCACTTACACCCACAGCCTGACACAGTGAAGGGGGGGTAAGCAGTCTCTAACCTGGCCGCATCTTCCCAACAGTATTATGTTGAACAAGTTCATTATTAGGGGTGTGAATCCCACCTCACGATGATCAGGTTAAGTTAAGGAGTCTGTCCTTAGGTACATTTAATTACACTGTAAAAAGTGTTTAGCTGGTCCAACCTAAATTACTTAGATTACTTCATTTTCTCATAAAGAAATTGATGAGGTTTAACTGACCTATGAAACCTTGAAATGAACGATCAAAGTAACTGAGTTGAAAAAAAAACTTTCAATTGCATGTAACAATTTTTTTTTCACACTGCACTTTTTACAGAGTAGTTTAGTCAGATCTACCATATGTTTAAAAACGTACTGAATGAATTCCAGAGCTAAAACATCAGTTCAGATCACAAATGCAGATTAAATTTTTTTTTTATTTAAAAAAAACAAAAACAACACACCAAATTCTGCTAGTGCTTTTCAAAGTATGTTGGCACTAGACTAACACTGGCGGGCATTAACATTTTTGGGTGTTCTAGATTTGACAATGATATTTAAAGCCCACATTTATTTGACATTAGTAACAGACATTAATGTATACTATACCATATACAGTATATTCTGAACAGATAATTCACTGTGGGGTGATTCTATATTAATGATGACTCTATTAAATATGAATGTGTCCCCAAAAATCATGAGGCTTTCTTTGAAGCCCTGGAGGTTTTCCACTGTAGTTATACATAAAGTGTTAAAAATTAACAGCAGTTTTCATTTTTTTCCCCTCCTGGTGTCAGCATTTGAAAACATGCTCACTTATAATAATCACTTATGGTTGGTTATAACATTCTAATGCATTCATGAATTTTTATTGTATCTATTATATTTATTTAACCATATAAGGACATGCCAGAGGGAGAAACTCTCTACCACAGAAACTACTTTTCTCAGCTGCCTGAAATGCCTCTGTGGAATTCTAGCCCCTTTCACTGCTACATACAAGGTGACATCATCTAGCAACATCAACCTTAGTGCCCGCCTACAGACTACTGTGCCAATCACACAGAGAGCTAAAAAAAATCAAACCTTCCCACTTTACAACATCCTGTTCCAGTTAAGCTTGTAAAGGTGAATGTGAACTTTTTCTTTCTGACAAGAAACTCTTTTTTCTGTTTTCAGTTAAAACAACCGAGTTACTGCAAAAATAAAGTTGCCACATGAAGTTATAATTTTGGAGACGATTGTTTTTGTAGGAAAATCTCCAGCTAATTTATTGCAGCACAGTGTGCAGGCTTAATTTTACACTTTTTATACACTGTCAGAATTTCATCTTTATATTATATGGTTGAAGACCATGGAGCGACTGCTGCTGAACCACCTCAGACCTCAGGTCCACCATGCTGAGGACCCACTGCAGTTTGCGTACCGGGAGAAGGTGGGAGTGGAAGATGCCATCCTCTATCTTCTACACAGAACTCACTCTCATCTGGACAAGGGGGGTGGTGCTGTGAGGGTCATGTTCTTTGACTTCTCTAGTGCCTTCAACACCATTCAACCCCTACTACTGAGAGACAAGCTGATGAAGATGGAGGTGGACATGCACCTGGTCACCTGGATCACTGACTACCTCACTGGGAGACCACAACATGTCAGGATCAGGGACTGCTCCTCTGATAACGGTGATCAGCACACAGGAGCACCACAGTGGGACTGTTCTCTCTCCAGTCCTGTTTCACCCTGTACACATCGGACTTCAAATACAACTCGGAGTTATGCCACATGCAGAAGTTCTCCTCTGCTACACTGCAATCGTTGGGGTGTGTGCGTAATGGCCAGGAGAGGGAGTACAGAAGCCTGGTTGAGGACTTTGTGGAGTGGTGCACTACCAACCATCTGAAGCTGAACATCACCAAAACCAAGGAGATGTGTATAGACTTCAGGAGGTCCAGGCCCTCTCAGCAGCCAATCTCCATCAAGGGGGTTTTGAATGTTTAGGTACTTTCAGGTCCTAACAGATACCTTGGTGTGCACCTGGACGAGAAGGCTGGACTGGTCAGTAAACACTGACAAAACAGTCCAAGGAAAGCACAGAGCAGACTGTACTCAATGAGGCTGGGGTCCTTCAGGATCTGCCAGAAACTCCTCCTGATGTTTCTACCTCTGTGGTAGCCAGCGTCCTCTTTTATGCTGTGGGTGTGTTGGGGGGGCAGTTCAGCAAGAAGGATGCTGGACGACTCGACAGGCTGGTGAGGAAAGCTGGTTCTGTGCTGGGACTAGAGCTGGAGTCCTTAACACCACTGGCAGAGAGGAGAGCCCTCAGACAAGCTGCTGAACTCATGGACAATGTTCACCATCCTCTGCACATACCCGACGATCATTCAGGCAGAGGAGCTTCATTTCAGGTGGCAGACTGCTGTCCAGTCCTGCTCCACAGACAGAGCTCAGAAGTCTTTTGTCCCTCAGGCCATAAGACTGTTCAACTCCTGCCCCGTACAGCAGATGAAAAAGTCTGTGACACTCTTTCATTCCGGTCCCTTCCAATGGACACGCCCACCCCATCTCTACGCACACACTGTCCCTCCTAAATGCCCTCCTCCTAAATGTGCCCTACATCTATTTATATTGTATCTATTCTACTCCATTTCTGTAACTGTTTACCCACTTTTTTGCACTGATAATTATTTATATTACTGCGTATTTGCACTGTCTGTATGGCTGAAAACAGCCATCTTTCTTAATTTGCTTAGCAAACGGTATACCATTACCATCCATCTATACTTTACAATTTACAACAGACAACTAAGGACTCTTTTTTAGGATATATCTTCATTACTTTATATAGTATTGTCTCTATTTGTACAAATCTATCTTGCTTCTGTTGTTACTTCTGTATAGTTTGTTTGTATACCTGCTACTGGATGCCTTGAATTTCCCTCTGGGATCAATAAAGTATCTATCTATCTATCTATCTATCTATCTATCTATCTATAAGGCGAGGAGGAGAGAAATGATGGAGAGGAGAACTTTCTGGCCCACGATTGATGGACTGTAGCTGGCAAGTCTCATTTGGTGGTAGTCCGAGAGCGTGAGGCAGAGCCGCAGGCTGAAATGAGTGGACAGATAGTGTTGATTAAATGATGGGGTGACATCCTGCCTGGCAGCAGGCTGAGGCCAAGCATGCAGAGATGACAGCAAGGGGTAATTAAAGCACTGCAAGGCTCTGCAGCCGAGGGGTCACTTCAGCTCTTCCCATGGCCTCAGTGATGTTTAAAGGAACAGATAAGAGCAGTCAGTTCCATAAAGCTGGACAGAAAGATACTCTGTGCTATCAGCTATCTTAAGTCCACAGAGAAGATCAACTTCAACAACCATGTTTTCTTTCTAACATTTGTTACATGTGAGACCTACACAGCCCAGTAAACACCTTGTCTCTTTTTGAAAACTGATACATTTCAATTAAGTAAAATAAAAAAGGGGGAAGAAACAAGGGGGAACAAAAAACAACTATCGATTACATTTTTCAACAAGTGTTTCATAGACACGTTTCTGCATGACAAGTTTAAACTGCATTCAAAATCTTTGACCCCAGGCTGTTGTGTGAAACCAATAGCTTCCAAATAGCAAAATCCTGGTTGCAAGAGGTGTGGTACATGCGCACCAGATAAGGACCACACATCAGCCAAAAGCAGGCAACTCTGCCGTATCTCTGCCAGAAGTGGACCAAATCCGTTATGGGACAAGCGGACCAAATGCATGTTGTAAATATGTGGGCTACCCTTGGCTCACAGCTGATTACCAGTGCCAACAGTGGGCCAGTGCCATATCCAGTGTGGCCCACATCTGTATGGTATCTAGGCTATAACCCTAATAATAGCTATGGCTGCTTCACAACAAATGAATTCTGTATTTAAGCAACACTAAAGTCCCTGTGCTGTATAGGGCTCAGAATATGGTTCAGCTGTACATGGTTCAGAATATTCGGGGCACTCTGATATTCATTCATAGGGGAAGTTTTTGTTTACCATTTTTTCCCTTCAATAAAAGCATTAAAATACACCATGTCAACACATTTCTTGCTCTGTAACTTTCGTTCTTTTTCATAGCTCTGTTAAAACGTGGAAATATGCACCATCTCAGCTCGGCCATGCTCAGTCACAAAGTCACGCTATAGTTATGGTCGGGTGCTATACATATACCTATACCTATACATCTTTTCACAGTCGCTTCTATGTTCCTTCAGGCACCACTGTGGATTACAGAGGGTTCAGTTCTTTCAACTCCAATCCACTTGTTGACATGTCCATGTCCAAGCCTCTTCTGAGTCACTGTCTGTTCCCACAATCCCTTTACATGCAGTGGACATTTCCAGTAACAGCGCTATCTCCCACCATCCACCCCAACACCCACTTTGGAATTTTTTAAGGCTAACTGCTATGCTGCAATAAGTTCATTATTTTATGCCCACGGTTAATTAAAAGTTAACTGTGATTCTCCTATGGTGGCTTGGCCACCACTGCATTCTCTATACTAAGCATGTTTCTTGATCTTTATAGTGATGACTATTAATAATAAACTTTAATTAGAAGTTAAAAATAAAAAAACAGTGTATCATATATTATGTTGTCACCTGTTTATAAAAGTAGGTAATTTGAGGCAGGGTCTAAGAAACCCCTTTACCCACCTATCTTGGCTTATTGTTTTATTAAAAGCCTAAAGTTTTGAGCACTGATGTGTACAGACATCAGAGGAGTAACAAATCAGCATTCTTTGTCAGTTGTTCCTTTAGTTCATCGACATAAAATCTGAACAATTTGAATAAAATTACTGCTTCCCCACAAGGAAACATTCTAACTTATTTAAACAGCTAAATTCCTCCAACCATTTAACAGGAAGTGTTATTGTTCCCAAACTGAATCACCCAAGTTATTAAAACACAATTTGACAAGTCAAACATCAAAGAATTCCCCAGCCTACAGGTTTGCTAAACTTCATTTAAAAGAGTTCCGCAAGTGTGGCAGTCATCTGTTTTAATGATGCGCATCCCAGGCCTATAAAAGACACAAGTGAACACACGGGGCAATTCAAATCCATTCAGAAAAGAAAAGGCACTCAGACGCAGTGTAGGATGTCAAGTCACATCAGGTTTCGGACTGTCTTTCCGAACAGCGCCTCTTCTTCAAGAGACCTGACAGGGAACAAATACTGCAGGCCCATTACTGTCTGGCAATCATCATGTCCCATACCTGTTACAAAAGCTTCCATTTGGCTTTCACCAAGCAGCCTTGTTCAATGTGGGCATTATCCTAATGATGCTGCTGCTTTCACAAAGCAGTCATTGTGATTACTATCCACAGCACAGGCCTGGCTTGATGGCAGCCTGTCAATCGATGCAAAGCGAGGGGAACAGACTGAATATGCTGCATGCCGTGCTGGACTATTTCAGCTGATGATTATCTGTACTGCTTGGGATAAGCAAGGTTTCCGCATAGGGTAAGGTGCCCCCCCCCAAGCCCCTCCACACCCGCTCATGTCAGGTTTGGGTTGAGTATCCGACATTCCGCCAGGGTTTTAAACAATCCCTGGTGGACCCTGCTAGGTCTATATTGCTTATGAAGGTTTCTCCTCCCTCACTTCCCAGTGAAGAGCGTCAGAGATTATTAACTAAGGATTAAACAAACTCTTTGCAGACAAATAGCACACAGGCAAAATCATGCCAGGAGGTGCATTGTTGCCCCAGTCTCTCTTGACCCGTAAACTGCTTTCCTTAGAAAAACTCATCAAAGCAGACGAGGCGCCACATCAGGCGAAGAAACGGAAAGGTGAGATAAAGTAGGGCACAGTGAGAAATCCCAGTACCACTAAAGGCCCTATTGGAGAAAATGGTGCCTGGAGTTCTTAGGTGTCAAAACAGGCTGGTAAGCAACATTTGGGATGCAGACCACATAAGTGTCACTGCCAATCAACACTTCGCAATCAGAAAGGGTTTCTTCACTGGACACTGCTAATTCATTTTATACAGTCTAGTATACAACACATATCTCAGTCAGGCCAGCTGCTCATACCATTTCCTGGCCTGACAGATTAGCTAGACTACTTCTGATAGCAGGAAATCGTCTAACCATGCAATTTAATACATATGAGGGCATCTATACCAGAGCCAACGAATATGCAGAGGATGCCCAGCTAGACACGCACTTCTACCACCACCCCAAAAAATATCTGTCATGTCACTTCCGTTTAATCAGCGGGAGAAGCTGTGATCCTCTGCGCCTCCTATTCCATGACAAATCTGCTTACTAAGTGGCATCCCATTTTCATTTTTAAAGGCTGCACTGATTCAGCACAACCTGGCCCGGTCCCCCTGTCCCCTAACCAACAACCTTCATTTCTTTCTGATTAATGAGCCGAACAACTCACTCAGGACAGGGGTCTGGCTGTGCCTCCATTAAAGCGACCTACAGATAATTCCGAGCCACCATTAGAGGATGAGCCCTTCTGCAGGAGCGTAATGGAAAAAGCGAATGTGCGCATACCTCTCAGTCCTCTACGCTGGACTAGGAGAGAGTATGGCAGAAGGCTTTGCTGCTCTGCCTCAGCCTCCCATCAGAAAAGGGGCACGTGGGTGCCACAGCAGTCGCATGGCATCCCCACTGTGCTCAAATGGGAAGTGGGGGTGGGTCTCACAATCCAGATTAAGAGATTTTAAAAATTGCTTTGACAAGCAGGAGAGCTGCAGGCAAATGCAGGCGCACTCCCAAGCACAGAAGAGTTTCTGTTAATCTCTCCTCCCGCCCAACCACGTTACAAGTTCCCTGTGGCTCCACGGAGCACCTTTGTTTGCAATGGCAGCCGCAAAACAGGATGTGAGAGGAGGAGGCTTTCAGAGAATATCTGACTGACGTGGCAATACAGTTATTACAGGAGCCTGTGTCACATATAACTGTCTTATTGTTGGTGGGCGGGGGTAATTCACTAAGAGCGGTTGTGGGGGGGTTAAAGGTCATTCACTTCAAAACATAAAAATGTGCTGTTAATTAATTGGCTTCTTTTCTCAAAGTGGACTCAGTGTAAAGAATTGTCTTGGATTCCCCACTGATCTTGTACAATCCAGCGTTAATGTACATGGTGGCCACGCCCACTGGACTACACGTAAAATGTAAAAGGAAACGCCACAAGGCCGTGGTTAGAAATCACTGTTGCATTATCATAAGACCACAAACTTGGGGGTGGGGGGAGGGTGACTACCTGTGTGACTGGTTTACCTCTCGATGGAAAACTAAAAACAATCCCATTAACTCGCCTCTACTAGGCTACAACACACCGGGCTTGAGAAAAACTGCAACCAAACTGGAAACGAAACATTTAATTGGCGATGCAACACTGCAGCACATAATTCCTTAATCTTCCATCGTCTTCCCAAATCTCAAAAGCAGTGTTCCGAACAATATTCCCAACAACCACAACACACGTGCATTCGTGAAAGCCATCAAGTTAGTCACGCGAGCCTGCGCCGAAGATTGAATGGTCAGAGGGCTGAAGTTCAGTCCTCGGATCTCCTGCTCTCTCTCTATGCCTGTCAACTTTCAGCTGCTGCTGTCTGCAGACTGTAACCTTCCTCAGGGTTCCCTCGGCACGAGCGAACTAGAAAGCGAATCGATAGGTCAGCTCAATCTCATGGACCAAAAAAGAGCGCGACGGATCGTTAAAAACGACTCACCAACAGTAAGAAGATGTGCATTTCGCTCCTTCTCTTGCGTCTCCCGTAGAGGTTCCAAGAAGCCATGATGCCGCTGCCACGTCTGGCTGCGCAGGCGCAGTGCGCTCTTCGGAATCTCGAGGATAGCGCGGTGCATTATAGGAAATGTAGTTTGCTGGAGGTCACGGTTTTATCTGATATATTACAGTTTGTTGGGCCAGACATTTATAAACTGTGGGTTTATATGTCAAATAATTGACAAATAAAAAAAATGTGTCTACATAGTGTTACGTATGTATATGCTTTATATGTGTAACCCACATATAAGTGTGGCTGCACGGGAGCAGATGAAGACGCGAAGAAGTGTGTGATAACCTGCAAGCGGCAAGACTGCACTTCCATCTTCACTTCCCGCTGGCTGACTGTGATCTCATGATCTCATCTATTCTACTACATGTAATAAAGCACAAAAGTCGTAACATACACTGATTTTAGGGAGAGAACAAAATGGTCCACACACCCTTAAAAAGTAAAGCTGTAATTATATATATAATATATAATATATAATATATAATATAATATTCCACTCCGTTCACATAAATATGTCCACGATTCTGCACTTTTATGATATTTACAACTTTTGAATAAAGGAAAATTATGACTGTAATGATGTTGCACAACTTTCTAACGGCATTAGGAGATAGGAGGCGGAAAGAGTGCTAGAGCTGATCGGTGCTGATCATTTACAGACGCTGGTGTTTAACCAGTGCAGTTGAATTAGGTGATATCTATAAGGGACTGTCACACCTCCACATACATCATATTTGTCACAGTTAAGCTTTTTTATATCACAATTTTGTGATGCATATTTTAATAAAAAGGGTTTTAGTCCGTGGTATATGTTAATATGTTTATCAATATAGCACCAAATATGGGTCTGCTATAGAACCTTCTTGGTACTACAAAGAAATGCGTTTTGCTAAGCATGTTGAGTAGGATAGCATGTTTTAATGAAGACTGCTAATGCACGATTAATCATTAACTATTTTATACTCACTTTCTTAAATTATAAATAAAACTTTGAATGTATTAGCTGTACTATGCGTCTGATCGTGATTTGTTCTGAGAATATCATAACAGTGATAATAGAAATGTCAAAATAAACATCACTGCAATAAATCACTGTAATAAATCACTGTGGTGATCAGTCATTAATCAGAGTGTCAAACTAACAATCTTCTCAGTAGTGGACATTTGCAAGTGATGAATTTGGTATTGTGAAGTGTAGAAGTGCACTGGACCTCTGCTCTGGGGATTATGGGAACAGCTGTGAAAGGAAACTGGTGGTAGGACAAATACCACCACACACACACACACACACACACACACACACACACATATATATATATTAAAAAGATATTGATTTATTCATGGAATGTAGTAACAGAAGCTAATTAAAAATATCAACCAGTAACAGCAGGAAGGAACAACATGCAAGTAAAAAATATTATATAATTCCCAAGGTTTTACTAACTTCCTATATACTTACAAATTTTCACTTGCTTTCTATATACATCCTATGGGTTTACTTACTTCCCAGTAAACAAATATAAAACATAAACATAAAACTTAAAGTAATAAATATTATAAAACAAGGTTGAAATCATATATCTGACTATATTTAAACACATTTTAGATGTCCATGAACGGCTATAGTATACTGGGTCTATATATACTTTCAACTTGCTTCCTAAATACTTACTAAGGTTTATGTACTTCCTATATAATTCTAAAGTTTCAATTGCTACACAGGAACATAAAAAAGTAGATCTTTTTGTAGTTTGTTGGAATGGCAATGCCACAGCCTCATGAGCTGCACGTCAGATTTTGCTCCCTGCATAGAGGGAGATAACAGAAAAGAGAAGGTGTCTAAGTTACATGGGATCAGGACAAGTGGTGTGAAAAAGTGTTTGCTCCCGTCATGATTTCTTAGTTTTCTGCATGTTTGTCACTCAAATGTTTCAAATCATCAAACAAATTTATATATTAGTCAAAGGCAACACAAGTACATAAAACACATAAAACACAGTTTTTTTATGAAGATTTTTATTATTATAGGAGAAAAAAAATCCAGACCTACATGGCCCTGTGTGAAAAACCTAATAACTGGTTGGGCCACCCTGAGCAGCAACAACTGCAATTAAGCGCTTGCGGCAACTTGCAGGGAGTCTTTCACAGTGCTGTGGAGGAATTTTGGCCCACTCATCTTTGCAAAATTGTTGAAATTCAGCCACACTGAAGGGTTTTTCGAGCATGAACTGCCTTTTTAAAGTCATACCCCAGCATCTCAATAGGATTCAGGTCAGCACTTTGACTAGGCCACTCCAAGGTCTTCACTTTGTTTTTCTTCAGCCATTCAGAGGTGATCCTCTTGTTGTTTTGGATCATGTCCTGCGGCAGAACCCAAGTTCGTTTCAGCTTGAGGACACGAACAGATGGCTGGACATTCTCCTTCAGATCTTTTGGTAGACAGCGGAATTCATGGTTCCACACCAAGCCTTCCAGGTCCTGAAACAGCAAAACAGCCCCAGACCATCACACTACCACCACCATATCTTATAGTAGGCATGATGATCTTTTTCTGAAATGCAGTTTTACTTTTACCCCAGATGTAATGGGACACACACCTTCCTAAAGTTTTCTGTGTCTTTTGTCTTGTCAGTCCACAGAGAATTTTCCCAAAAGTCTTGGGGATCATCAAGATGTTTTCTGGCAAAATTGAGACGAACCTTAATGTACTTTTTGCTCAGCAGTGGTTCAGCAGGGGTTCCCAGTCTCTTTCTTATAGTGGAGTCATGAACGCTGACCTTAACTGAGGCAAGTGCGGCCTGCAGTTCTTTGGATGTTGTTGTGGGGTCTTTTGTGACCTCTTAGATGAGTCGTCGTTGCGCTCTTGGGGTAACTTTGGTCAGCCAGCCACTCCTAGAAAGGTTCACCACTGTTCCACGTTTTCGCATTTGTGGATAAAGGCTCTCACTGTGGTTCGCTGAAGTCCCAAAACTTTAGAAATGGCTTTATAGCCTTTCCAGACTTTCTTTGGATCGTGGCATGATGTCTAGCTTTTGAGTATCTTTTGGTCTGTGATTTCCTGACTGAGAACAGGTGTGGCAGTTATCAGTCCTGGATGTGGCTAGAGAAATTGAACTCGGGTGCGATAAACCACAGTTAAGTTACGTTTTAATTGGGGGGCAAACACTTTTTCAAACAAGGCCTGTTCTTCCTTAATAATAAAAACCTTCATTTAAAAACTGCATTTTCTATTTACTTGTGTTGTCTTTAACTAATATTTAAATTTGTTTGATGATCTGAAACATTTGGGATTAACAAACATGCAAAAAAAAAATTTACTTAAAGTATATAATAAGTAATATTATTTCCTAAGGTTTTTCTTACTTCCTACCTACTTCTGTATTTTTATTTAATTTTTTAATATACTTCCGAAGATTTTACTTACTTCTTATATACTTCCTATTTTTATTTACTTCCTTCATACTTCCTGTCCTATATGCCTTACCAATGTATATTCTAAACATGTTTTAAGTATGTTATTTTTGTATGTACTGTAATGAAACACATTAGTGAACACATGTTGACAGTGTATCTATTATTTATCCATCACTACTGTTCCATTTTGAACATGTAAATAAAGTTTGCCGATTCTGATTAAATCCCTCACCTACCTCTGTAAAAGATGCTCTAACACTTTCATCGGACCTCTTAAAAGTCGTAGCGCTGTTTGTTCGCAAACCCCAAACAGTTAATCAAGAGCTTCATAGATTATAGGAACAGACTATCGGGCTATTACAGGGGGGGCGACCCACACGGATAATTCACCACAACACAAACCTTCACGATGAGTGAGGGAAGATAATTCACATAGAGGTTTGTACATGTACTGGAACATGTCGTGTCGTGTTTTGTAGCACGGAGGAGAAGCAGGTAATCTGTAGCTGCTCCGGAGTTAGTCCCCCCCCCGTTTTGGGTTTGAGGTGCAGCAGCCCTTGTAGTAGCCCGAGCTCAGAGCACACAGCGCAGTGAGCAGCTGCAGGTCTGTCGGTGAGAGCCGTCCACGTTCACACAGGGATAACAAACAGGTCTGCACACAGGACGGACACAGCGCTGTATGCTCACAGCTTCTCCACCACGGAAGGACGTCTAAAGGTAACGCTGACCACTCTAATATATAATATCCGCCGTACAGTGTAAAACCTCCCCGAGGCTGCAGCTGGTTTAGATCATTATGTTGGGACTTTGCTGAACTTCTGGCTCCAGCGCTCCTCCCGCTCGTCTCTGCGGCTGCAGGCTTGTTCTTCGCACTCAGTCCTGTGGAAACCTTAAACGTGTCTGATCTCCAATCAGGCTAACTAAAAGAGAAGACACATATAGTCATAATAGTAGAAAGTGATTTCAGTGTTTTGAACTTCGATGTGGATACTGGAGGTGCACTCTCCCCAACACATGGACTTTAGGATGCTTGGCCGGGTGTTGTGTATACAGTGTTTCCTTTCTGATTTACTGTGTGTGTTTTTGTTGGTTTGGGGTGTTGATTTTCAGTTGTTGCCTCCGTGTCCCCACACTTCAGCTTTAATGCTATTTGTTAAGAATCCCTCATTTTCAGCTCCCTCCCCTCCACCAATGGAGTAATTAGTCTTCTTGAACAAAGCTGGAGAAGAGTAATCAGACAGCGTCTCTTTCAGGGCGATACGGATTTACTTGCCACTCACGTTCCGTCTTGGGATCAGAGGAGTTTTTGGTCTGCTCACCTTTCCAAACTACTTTGCCAACAAGAGCTGCTTATGCCTTCTAACAAAGGGAGAGCTTTAACTGCGAGTCTGTTATCTGAGAAAGCTTTGATTCCTTTCTCTAATGTGATAGACAGCACTGGACTGTGTAGTCAGACTGCTGGAGGAGATGTGAGGATGGTCCTTTAAGGGGAGTGATGTGTACAGGATGAGGGACCTTTTCCACTGTATGGGCATGATCTGTGAGCTCCTGCTTACATATCAGGCTTCAGTCTGTCACAGCTAGTTCCCAACAGTTTAGAGTCTAGTGGTTAAAAAGACTCCTTGTGTGCCATTGGACTGTCACTGTGTTGTGGGAAACAGGTGGATTCCCAAATGCTTCCTTATTGTTTGTTAAACCAGACGTATCTGTCAGTTCATTCAGATCCGCCTATGAGACTAACCTGGAAGAGTAGTCCTATAGGCCTCAGGGAAGCATCATGCAGTCTATACATCCTTAGAAGGGAAGAGACCTTTGTATATAAGCATTTTAGGAGAGATTATGGGATTGATAGCAGACTTGGACTGTGCTCCAGCTGTTGGCCTGATGCTTCATTGCACTGCAGGTCACAGTGATGTCTGCTTCCTGTTGTATATACTGCTATGAATTTGAACTGAAAGGATCATCCTCATGTGAATCCACAAGTCCTTTGTGGAAAACCTAGACTCTTAAATACAGACTGGAATAGTCTGAGGCAGTAGGGGGCACTGTTGAGTAGGTTTTTGGGGGCCGAGAGAGACTGAAAGTGATGGTGAATTTCACTGGTCTAACTCAGATATGGGCTCGCATCATGCGAAACACTGTGCACACAATAGAGCAGTGAGCACGCTGCAATATCTCTGTCTGTGGACAAAGACTGTCTGGTCATTACGAGTCTCTGTGAAGGAAAATGATGAGGAGGGGACTGACCTGCATAACTATGCTTTCAAGATGCTGCTTATAGCTCATATCTAATGCAACACGCAGCTCTGCCTTAAAATAACAGCTTTTGATCTTAACCTGGAACCTCATTGTCTTTCTTTGAGGGGAGAACTAGAGAGGGAATTTCTGCTGAAGTAAGTGTTACTTGCTCTGGTGAGGGGAAATAATGGGATGATCCAGACCTGAGCGCTCATTTGCACTTCACATATTTCTATCAATATTTATGTAGCCTGTTTCACTGAGCACTTTAATAAATGGTACGGTAACAGCCTCTGTTGCTTCAGTCTCTTTACTTTACACTGATGGAAACCTTTTGGCTTCCCGTTGTTTGGTCTCTTTTGGCATAATCGGCTTTGGAACTTCCACGCTGAGGCATATAAGCAGCATCCGGCGATTAAAAGCACATCATATTCGCCTTTACTCTGTTGCTTTCTGTACGTCGTCGTGCACTGATTGTGCTGATTGCTCTGCTTCCCTGCAGCGTATTGACAATATCCGATGGAAACAAAAGTAATAACCTCAAAGACGTCTTTGTAACCATGTTATGACTCATTCTAAGGGGGCTGACACTTCACAATAGATTGCCATCAGTCATAGGCAATCATCTACGCATGAGTCTATTATGTGCATGTTTGCGTTTAAGGCTTCCTGTTAACATCTCCCAACCATGAGTTCCTTTGTCCCCAGGTTCTCTAAAGCCTTTATATTGTGGCTCTAAACAAACGTGCTTGACCAAAGTATTAATATTCATATAGCCCCCCTCCCCCCACATGTGCCAGTTGATTCATGTGTTTTCCTTGCTTCCTGAGGCCTGTCATTCAGATGTAAAACAGGTTTTCATCTGTGATGAACTTATGAGGGCTCTCATCAGCTTGAAATGCACAAGCCCGCTGTTTTAAGGCTGCTCTGAAAGCAAACGGGAAGCATCTCTGTGCTTTTCTGGACAGCTACCACAGCCCTGTTGCATCCACAGTAACAGGACCTGAGTAGAGGATGGCGCCACTGATCGCGCTTGATATCACCGTAAATAATTTCTGCTCATTAATATAAACTCAGCAAGTAAAGACTCAATGGCCCTCATCGAAGTTGTAATGGTGCATATTTAAAAACATCCCTAATGAATTATTTCTGACGCTGAGACATCAATCGAGAGCGGACAATGGCAATGAAAGTTTAATGGAGAACTCGATCTGAGCGACAGCAGACATGACTGCATGGAAAAGAGTGCCGGTGCCTGTAGCTCTTCCACCCGAGCCGTCTAGCTTTAAGTGAAGAAAGCTTAGAGACGCAGCGCAAGCGGTCTTGTGCACTGAGGCAGTCAAGATAGGGTTCTCTCTTAACAGCTTTAAAAGCTCTTAGAGATCCACTCAGCCCACTTTTCGAAACTTCAGGTCAAACCACAGCAGGCATTTTAGTAAGTGTTAGAAGAAACGTTCTATGCTGGAGTTTTACATAGACAGAAAAATAATTATTGCACAAGACTTTCATCTCATATGACTGCACTTTGTTTCATTATAGTTATGATCAGGGGTTTTGCCCTACCGGCTCATCTAACATTTCTTCGGTAATTATGTGTATTATATAAGACTTACTCCTCATTATCCTGGGAAAGCTTTACACTTGTTGGATGTTGGAACATTGCTGTGTGAATTTGTTTGCATTCCGCTACAGAAGCATTAGTGGGGTCAGGTACTGATGGTCTGTGATTCTCTACTGCTCCAGCTCCTCCCATTGTCGTGGATGAAGTGCCATCACTCCAGAAAGTACTGTTCTACTTCTCCACAGCCCAGTCCTGGGGGGCTTTATACACCAGTAGCTGACCCCTTTGGCATTGGATGTGACTATGGGCTCATGTGTGGCTGCTGCATAGCATGCTATTCTGTTGGCAGTGCTTTTCTATGGACAAACTGTCTGCGCAACCGAACACTTGTATTAGCAATGGGTTCACTTTAAAAGAGCTTAATTCACAGGTTACAGTAGTTGCCTGGATGCTGTATGATACATATGTATGCCTCATGTGAGCTACTGCATGAAGGCATCTAAAATAAATTTCCGAGGTATCTGCTTGCCAGAGTAAATTTTCAAAAACCTTTCAGTTTGTGGGATTCTGTGTATCTGTTCTCTTTTATCTTGTGCTTGTGGTGTTCACCACAGAAACAACCACATCTTTCTTGTTCTACAACCACAAACTCTTATCTTGACCTGTGCAAACACTCCTTAGAGTGTTATATTTTTGGATGTGAAAAGCGGTAGTGTGCTTCCCAAAACTGTTGTTTTCATCTAAGTGCATCTACTGTACTGCTCAGTACCTGTAGGAATGAAGAACGACATGCATTTTAACAGACCCTTTGAAAATCCACCATAATAGAAGTAGACATGTCCTCCAATGACTGCTATCACCCTTTGTGGGTGTCTCTACATACAGAAATGGATTATTGATAGGGATACGGTTAATGTGTTTTTGGAGCAGAAGAGAAATAAATGCTTTTAGAATGGTGACTGTATTGTCCACAGTTTCCCAGACTGAATAAACTTATAACTAAAGCTGCACAATATGGCAATAATATGTCGAGATACTTCAGGAGCTTTTCATAATACTTGATATATGTATAATCCATTTCTGTACATAGAGACACCACAAGTGGCAATTAAAGGAAGGGTGATAGCAGTCATGTCTAATTCTATTGTGTTGCTCTGTCAAAGGGCCTGTTAAAATATATGCCATTCTTCATATATATATATATTGGAGGCAAAGCAAACATCTAATAGAAAAGGTCATGAGAGTTTCTGTGTTGTGAAGAATTGTTTTACGAATTGTCACAGGACTTCCTGCTTTACCCAAAGCCTAAAGAGAAGCCCTCCAGTTGGGTGTGAATTGTTGTTTTTGATGAAGCCCCTCATTATTTTGCTTTCCATCAGGACTCAAAAGATGGAATAGCTGTGCCTCATACTGTCTTTTGTTTGGCTTTGTTGTGCCGGTGGGGATGGCCCGACGGTGTGGGTGGATTAGGCCGTTTCTCAAGCAGTTCATTGCCATGATTTGGAAAAAAAATCTTGCTTACACTAAAAATAACAAGGTGGGAGGAGATCAAATTATTGTCTGGGTTTATTTGGTTTTGTCGGAGTAGGGCTGGGGTATTGTTTATGAGTGTGCAGCAGTGTGAAGCACAGTGTGGATGGATGACTGCGCACTCCTCGGTCTGTGAAATGTGATCTATGATATGACTGAGCTACTCGCTGTCTCAGCCTTAATTAATACTTGATGTGATTGAAGGAGCTCAATTTGTCTGGAGTCTTATCATGTTCCTTTTTTCAGCTTGCCCCAAAAACAGACAACAGCAGAAATAGAAACAATTAAACCCTGAAATGGATAATTATGTCTTATGTATTATTGTCATGGACCTCGTTTTGTACCAATCAAGCAAGACCAGCTGCTCGCTGTTGTCGCTGTCGCTGTGGTGCTTAAATTAATGCAGTGCTTTAAGATTCAGATCCTGACTTCTGAAAGTGCGCTAAATGCATGCTGAGGCCAGTTTTGGTGCTTTATATCAAAACCTTGTAGCTTTATTTATTTATTTATGTACATTTTATAACCCACAGTTGCCCTTCACATTGTGTGAACATTTGAAGGTGAAATGTCCAAAAATGCTGCCCTTAAAGAACAGAACACTGGGAACAGAACCGTAAACAAGATGACGCTATACTACACTCATGACTCATTATCGGCCATTGAGGTACAAACTGAGACAGGGTGCGCCGGGGCTAGCTGGTTAGCGTGGTGACTGAGTAGATATTATACACAGATGTTCTTGGCATACCAGCAAAAGCTGTCTTTAATAAATGAAGAAAGCATGGCGTTGGAAAGTCTCTTCTTAAGCACTGATGTCCAGTGTACATGTTATAGCATTGGTATCATAGCTGATCACAGTAACAGTAAATAGCGCTGTAATGCTCAGCCTTGCTGCTCTGTTAGTTTGTCTTTGGTTATGCCTGTTTTAACTAGATGTGTGATTTTAAGATTTTAATCCCTTGTTGATCCCACAGTGGGGAAATTTAGTGAAGTGAAACACCCACAAACACACTCCCTAGTGAACATACACACTAGGGGCAGTGAGCACACTTACCCGGAGTGGAGGGAGCAGTTGGGGGTTAGGTGCCTTGCTCAAGGGCACCTCAGTCGTTACTGTCAGTTCAGGGAATCGAACCAGC
Organism: Prochilodus magdalenae; assembly: GCA_024036415.1. NCBI lineage: Eukaryota > Metazoa > Chordata > Actinopteri > Characiformes > Prochilodontidae > Prochilodus > Prochilodus magdalenae. The sequence continues at coordinate 491,970 of JAMWET010000761.1, forward strand.
GACCCTCCGGTCAAGGCTGGTTCCCTAACCTCCAGCCCATGACTGCCAAATCACTGCTCCACGTGAGGCTTGAACTCACAACCTCAGCATAGCTTCACCTGCACTGCTGTATAAGTATCGCGCGCTGATCGGTTGCGCCACTGGAACTGTGTGGTTGGTCAGTGCTCTTTAATAATGGGTGATGTCTACAATATGCTCAGAAAAACCTAATTAATCTCTTTAAAACATCATCATGTTGCCTACCTTGGTGTATCCACACTGTAAAACACAAAGCACCACTACCTTAGATGTCCAAGGATTGGCTCGTCTTCCTCTGAGTGTAAATTACTGTTTAAGCTGCTTAATCCAAATGCATGCACTTAATGTTCCTGATTGTTGGCATGCATAATCATGATTTAATGGTATCAGTGATATGTTTGGGCACCTGCTTATATTCTGATATGCTCCTCTGCTTTACACTTTTTAATTGACTTTGACTACAGAGGAAAACTGCCATTAGGCTAGGTGTAGCACAGAGCCACATAAATGGCTCACATCGTCCATGTTAACTAAATGAAGAAAAAAGGCTTCTTAATTTTTATAATTAGCTTTAATGAGAAGATGATGATGATGAATATGATGCTGTGTTCACAGTTTCATTTGAAATTTTGGAAAGCTTCGTTTTTGTTGTGTTCTGAGTCCGGTTTCATGCACCGTGCCTGTGAGGGAGGGATGCTGTTGTATTTGAGCGGACGTGAAGGCATGCGTCTTTTCTTCAACATTGTTCTCTGTTCAGTGCAAGGAGGCTTCAATGAAGAGATGGGAAAAGGGGTAGAGACCAAAATGCTCCCACAGTTGATTTGCCCATTGTGGGGGAGGAACACTATTCCCATTGATGGTGTTGATGGTGAAACCCCCAAAAGCTGGAGAAAGGGGGCCCATTCAGTGCAATGGGCGACCCTACCCTACTATGCGAGATGGGTTTTAGAGCTTTTGTGGGGCACGGTGGGAACATTGTCCTCATTCTAGTGATTTAATACTGCCAGGTCCAAGCTGCTTCGTTATGTCTTCAAAGCCTATGGGTCTCTACCCTTAATCATTATCTCAAGGTAGGGAGTAGGTTTCCTGGGAAAATCATGCATCCTGTGGGCAGATTGGAACCCCCCTCTTTTTGTGTGGAGAATAAGCTGAATCACCAACATTGCTGGTTCTCTTTGGACTACTCAGAGTGCCATCTTATTAGGTGTAGCCCAAAAGTCACGTTGGCTGCAGGGGACGTGTGCAATCCAATAATATACTGAAACATCAGGAATTCCCATATGCCAGTTGTGGACTGATGCTGATATCCAATACTTTTTATGCGCATATGTGCTGATTCCCATGCCAATAAAGAAATATTAATGATTAAATATTAATACTTAAAGAAATATTGGTACTAGAGCTCAATTTACTTTACAGGGTAATGTAACATATTGTTGCTGTCCAGAAAAATAAACCTGTATTTCAAAAATAGTAACCTTTTATAGAAAAAGGTAAAAGTGTTTATGATTTTGAATGTAAGTTAATATAAAGAGGTTTCATTATAAGTCATTTTTGGGCATTTTATTGGTCCATTTGTCCTGGCATTATACACAATGTAATAGAAAGCTGTTATTTAAATGATGGAGTAAATGTTAAATCAACAAAAATAGAGATATATGTGTTTTTGGGAAGGACTAGAAATGGAGTGAAATGCATAAAATTTTAAAACATCAAATTTAAACATATAACCAAAGGTGTTTTCTAAACCAAAATCTGCAGATACAGATACAATTCCAATGTGATCTCCCCTCTCAAAAGGGTAATGGTGAATAACAAATCTGTAAAGTATATGTAACTAGATATATTTTCACTGTCCAAAAAAAACCCAAGTGTTTCCAAAATGGCAAATTTACAGAGGAACTTTAATTTACATTTAAGTTTAATGTAAGTCAATGGAACCATATATTTTACCAAGCAATTTTGCGTCCTTTCTGTTGGTCCATTACAAGAAATTTACTCATAGTGTAAATGTCAGCTGCTGTGTCCAAATGATGTATAAAAGTACAAAAATGGAGATATGTGTTTTTCTATGGACAGTCATGATGTGTAATACTATATATTTAACACTAAGTATATCACTTAAGGTGTGAGATGATATTGATACTGTATATGTACGTATATATATGTATACTGTATTTGTGCATATACATATACAGTACTGTGTGCGGGTGTATGTGTGTTTTGTAGTGGTATATTTGTGAGGACCAGATTAGGATAAGGTTAGGGTTAGGGATATGTATAGTGTTAATTCTGTACAGTAATTCAAAGATCAGTTGAACTCTATGGATCCAGTAAGACACGTGTGTGTGTGTGTGTGTGTGTGTGTGTGTGTGTGTTTACATATGTGGTATATTTGTGCACAGGCCTACATCTCATTCATGGCTTTTACAAAGAAATATTCCACCATCATGGTTCTGATTCTCATCCACACGACTGCCAAGTCCCACAATATATGACCTTTTGATTAGACACAACAACAGCAAGGTTAGGTCAGCGTGCCGGCTCTGTAGTGAAATGAGATGCCTCCTTCTGTGTCTGTGATAGATTAAAAGGAACAGGATCATGAAAGCCAGTCCTATTGAAGAGCCACTTCTCTTAGGAGAGCTCGCTCTTATAGGCTGCTGACAGGAGAGAACATTGTTTTTCTTTACACCTGAACTCTGTGAAGTGCAGCAAACCGAGGTTTACCATGCAGGGAATGTCAGCAGAATCATGGAATTTAGCAGCTTGAGTAAGTTTTGTGAATTCATGTTGAGAGTAGACACTGTCCATATTTTGAGGCAATTAGTTTTCCGTCTGAGTACATGATTTGCTTAGATCTAAATAGGTACTTTGTTGCTTGGTAATGAGTTTATTTTGAAACGTCCAGACACTAATTATATATTTGCTTTTTACCCAAATAATGAAGCAGCAGTGGTGCAATCAATTTCCATTCAAGTCGAGAGTCAGTAATGAGAGCAACTGTAGTGCAGTGATTTTCAAATCAGTGTAAACTCTGCTATTGATTTCTGAGGAAGATTTGAAAAGCGTATAATAAAACTTTTTCACAGATTGACGGGATGTTATATCTCATGACCCTGACCAATAGTGCCAGGATATGTAAACTCCTGCTTTGATATGGGATATTAATAACACTTTTTGTACAGTTGTCTCCAAAGCAGTGAGCGTGCTATGGGCAAAAAGTCTGGTGCAGTTGGGTGAAAAAAGCAGCTGGAGTCAATTTCCAGGTGCATTCAAGATTCATGCTGAGATTTGCCCTCTCTTATCTGTCTGACCCAAAACGTTCCTCCTGGGGCCTCAGTTCTCCTCCAGACTACTCCATTACTGCTTGTATGCCCTGAGAATTCAAAGATGGCTCATAGTGGATTGAGAAGGATCTAAACAAAGTTTCCTAAAGGAGTGCTTCATAGGAAAATAACATTTCCCCTTCTACCTCGGATATAGTTGTTTGACCAAGACTAGTTTGGTGTCTGAACTTTGCTTCTTTAGTTTTGCCCTCGGACTATATTATAATAGAAGTCCATGTTACCCAAAAGTCCTTGCATTATTTTTAAGATGAATGAACCTCACAGCTCCAATTTCAAAATAAAAGAGCAGCCTCTGGACACCAATCATGCCTTTGCTCATTTTCTGGTTTAAGGTAAGAGGAAAATTGTGCAAATCCATTTGTCAGTGAACCATTCCACTCAAGGGGCCAAATCTTCAATTTTTTTGCGTTTAATTTTTTCCATATTTTTTTTAGCCTCTCGTTATTAATTTCAGTGAAACAGGTGTTTCCGTTACTCCAATTTCAAGAAAAAAGCCCTTAGACACAATTGAGCTAAACTCACAAGCACTTTTCATTTCGTGTGTTGAGCACATTGAGTAAACATCCACGGTGCAGGCTAGAAAACGTAAGTGAAGCACTGAACTGAATAACCTGTAGATCCCAGTTTAGGAGCGCTCACCTACACCAAATGTTCCCTGTACCTGCAGTTAAAATGTGCACAATGTTGAGGAGGGATTTTGAATGATTCCTCTCTGCATTGTTTTGTGAAAAATGTGTATCAGTATTTCTGGGATGTGTTGCTTGCACAGCCCTCTTCAGGTCATATCACAGAATCTTGGCCATTGCAAAAAACAAATGTTCCCTTTTCCACCATTCTGTAGGTGATTTATGTTGAGTACTTTGGGTTTTTGTCTGTTGCCACTCAGAGTCTGTTCAGCTTGTACAATCTACAATCTATAAAATGTTTTGCTACACGTTTCAACTAATTGTTCCCTCAACGATCCTAGCCCATTCAAGCCATGAAGCAGCAAAGCAGCCCCAAACCCTGATGCTTCCTCCACCATACTTCACATGTTTGAGATGGGCCACAGTGTGTTTTTTTGTATAGTCGCGTCTTCCTGTGTGGTGTTCTTCCATGAGCACCCTTCTAGTTCAGTGTTTTTCTATTGGTGGGCACATGAACAATGTTTTTAGGTCTTTAGCAATGCTTATGTAGCTTGTTTTAGATATGGTACACTAACTAACCTTTCTCGAGAAGAACAGATTAGTCAGTAACCAGACTGTCTTTATTTGTCCTTGTCTTTGGTTTATTTATTTGTCTATGTGTTCTGTCTATATTAAAGAGCCGGATCCAGTCTAATCTCGTTAACTGAAATGCCTTTTAGCCAATTAGCCCTCAAAGCCTTTAACACAGAAGTTCACTTTTTCTAGCCTGCACTGTGAGTGTTACTCAGTGTGCTCGAAAAAAAAAAAAAGTATGACCGCTTGAGTGTTATTAGAGTAGTTAGAATAGTTAGCATTGTCTGTAAATGTGATTTAAATAAGATCGGACCACATTTCCTTATTAATCAGTGCAGAAAATCCTAGTAATTCCAAAGGGTTAACTTATATTTTCTCTCAAACCTTTTCCTTTTATTTGTAAATGACCTTTCTTCTTGATTGGCTAACCATGTAATGCCACATTCAAACAACAATCTGGACTATATATATACCTATTCATCTTGCATATATACCATATATAGACCATAGACCATATATAGACTGGGCTGGGACTATGTTCACACTTTCTTTAATTGAAAAAGTTTTCTATGTTCAGGGGCTTTGAAGCTGTGAGCCCAGGGAAAGAAGTGGAAGGGGTTTCAGTGAAAGGATTTCACCCTATCACCATGGCCACTCTAATCAAACCAACAAGCATTACTCTTGATCATCTGATGAGGTCATCAGACTTATTCTTACAATGATTCAATATCTCTGTGGTGTAGCTTCTTCTACGCTGTCTTCTTCTACCACGTTAACATTTTAGCACATCCTTATCCTTGTCCTTCCCAGAGTACTCCCATGTTCAGCATCCACATTCCCCCTCTGCACCGGCCTGGTTAGCGTGCTTGGCGGCTGTTTCTATAGTGATAAGTAGCTCTCTGCAGGGGCACAAAGGTCTGTCTCAAATGCAGAGTCAGACAGAACTCTGCGTGACAGTGATTAATGTCCAGTTCCGAGCGACACAGTAAATATGGGGCCACCACCTCCCAATGTGTAATGCTAATCCCATCCTGCACTTACCGACCGAGCGCTAGCTATTTTACAGATGAGTGGTTGGTGAAGCACTACAAGGGCCCCTCTTAGATGCTTATTCATAGAGGCGGCTGTTGATGTAAATATTAATGTTAATGTAGTATATGGATTACTTAACAGAGTGTACGTTCAGCGAATTAGAAGGTTATAAAGAAGACACTTTATAAATGCAGCCTGAAATGTTGTCAGTTTGAAAAATGAATAAAATAAATATTACATAAAATGTTCAGAAGTTTGAAGGCACATGTTTAATTGGCTTATCTTATGAAATCAAGGGTATTAGAAGCTGAATTAACAGCCTTTACTCTTTTTGGAAAGCCTTTTCACTAGACACTAGAAATACTAGAAACATTGCTGTAAGGAATTCATTGCATCCACCAACCCGAGCATTAGTGAGGTCAGTTTGGACAATTAGCTCTGAATCACAAGCACCAGTCCAGCTCATCCCAAAGGTATTTGATGGTGATTCATCAGCCCAGTGAATACAGTTCCACTACTTCACAGTCATGTGCTGGGCTTCATGCCCCTTTAGCACTTGTGTTGTGCATGGTGATCCGCTGCTCATGTGCAGCTGCTGCTAAACCTCCCGCTCTATTAACACCGCTTATCTACGGAGATTATGCTCTGTATCTACAAAATTACGTTTCTTCATAACCTTTGATTAAACTGTGGTGGTTTTTGCCCATGTCTGGCTCCTGATGTCTGACTTGACTATTAATCAATAATTTTCCAGCCTGTTTTCCTCCTACGTTTCATGCACCAGCATGATTTTCATCCCTCTCATCCAGTGCAGGTGCCTGAGGTGTTTCAGGATGTGAGTCGTTTTTTGGAATGCCCTCTTTCACTATCCAACCAGATCTCAATAGATGAAATCATGTCTCATCCGTAATGATTTCCCACCTGAGTACCGTGTTAGGTGTCGCGTTCTGAGTTCTATATCTGATTCATATAGTTGATTCACTTATTAGAAATGGGGTCTGGATACTGTTGGACATTTAGTGCATTTTTAACTCGTCTAATAACATGGCAGAGTATCCAGTGTTCTATGCTTGCAATGCAGCAGGAGCTTCTAGATCTAATTTGCATATGCTGTAGTCATACTGAATAATATGGAGGTATTACTGCATGGTTGAGCAGTGCACATGCATGACAATGATAAGGAGTGACCTCTTTCTCTCATTCTTAGACCCGGTTCATATAAATAAATGTCAATATGTGAATATTTTTCGCTGCAGGTGGCGTCCCTTAATTCCTTGTCTAGGAAAGGAGTAATGAGAATTGGTGAGCTGAAATATCTCTATATAGATGGATGACTTTGCCTTTGGCTAACTGTTAGTCAGGAACAAACTGCTAAGCTGAGGTGCAGTACATTTTCTTTTCATGTAGCCCACCTGGAATTTCATTCCAATTAATTTGTTCCTTCCCCTTGGCCTTCAGCTCACTCCTCATTTTGCTTCAAAGTGAGTACTGCGCACAGCAGTGGGCAATCATGCCGCATGGCTGTCTTCCTCGTATTACATCATTAGGTCTTAACTTGTGTATCATAAGACGCGCCTCTTCAAAGCTGCAGGTCATTTTTAAATGCCAATTTGCTATCACACCAGGTAATATAGGTCACGGGCACCAAATGATTTCCATCACGTTTCGCTGGCAGCATGGCACTGCTGTAGAAGGGCTCGGCCAGGCTTGCTCTTGTCTTGCGCAAAGGCGGCAAGCGCACGGGCGCTTCCTGGGAGGGAAGTGGCACACTAGCACGCTTGTGTAAATCAGCCTCGCTAAATGTTTGATGTTTTAAAGTAAATATGTCTACTTTCAGGCCTCCCCCTCTCACAGTGGAGTGCTATGCCTTGGACAAGGGCCCCATTGAGAGGCTCCCAAGAGGGGAGTGTTTAAAGTTTTAGAGGTTTTGAAGGGGAGGAGGGGGGATACTGACCTGCATGCCAACACACACCAAAGCAGAAAGGCTTGCACAGAGGCACGGTGAAGGCCCTCTGGCTCTACCCTGCAGACAGGGGCCAGCAATGGATAGCAGAGCGCTTTATTGATTATGTCTGAATGCCATACATATTTTATGAGCTTCACCAGTGGACCCATGCTGTTTTTATTGTTGTTCTGGCAAATAGGAGAGTTTAATTAAAGCACTCATTCACTGTATGAATGTAGCATGTCCTTTTTTGTCTAGTGTGGCCTTGTAGACATGCAAGGCTACATGATGTAAGTGGAGCACAGACCATTACACGCTGCAGGCTCCTCCAAATTAAGGAATGTTTAATGATGCCTCCCATGTGTAACTTTCAATGGGCATTTTTACTCTTCTGAGACATTTCCAGTTTCTGCATGTGCAGTCAGATGCTTGGGCATCCCTGGTTTTGTTGATTGTTGAGTGAAAATATTTGAAATAATCCTCTACCGAGAACACACGTCTGCACATTGAAATGTCGTTTACTTTTTATTGGTTTGCTTTAACGTAATAGAGGAGGGGGGAAGTAAAATATGAAATGTGACCAATGCAAAAGTTAAATCCCATTATATTTGATCTTAAAAATAAATAGACATTAGCAGACAAATTGCAAATTGTAGTTTGGTCTGGATAGAGGTTTGTTAACATTAAGAAGAAATGAATAATATGTGTCATTTGACCAGCAGTGCAACAACTGTATAATAATATGCATAAGTAAGTAATAAGGCCACACTTAATTTATCCTTTTACAGTTAAAACTGCCAAAAAGTTATTCTATTTCAGTGTCTGCAGAAAGCAGGAAACATTTAGTTAACAGAAAATAGCCTCAGATGCCAAATACCATATCAGAATTTACTGTGTCCACACTTTACCTTCGTTACAGCTTTCACTCTTTTCAGGAGACTCACTTTCAGTGTGTCAAAGAAGCCTGCAGGAATATGGTCCGTCTGGGATGGTCTGGGAAGCTACAGCTTCTCAGTTTGATTTGCGAATGCTCTTTCCCCACTATTTCCTTTTTCACTAACGACTTCCTGACAGCTGCATGTCCTTCCAATCCCATAGTGTCAGATGGACAGAAACATCAGCTCTCCTCACATTAAATTATGCCACATTAATCTACCATTGTTGTTTATACCATTGTTACAATTGTAGCTAATTTATTAAATCCCTACGTATAATATATCATTCAGTGTGATGAGGGATTGATTCACTGAAACAGATATTGTATGGTAAATATAAATAATGGACTTGAGGAAAAGAGGCCTGGAAATGGTTAACACACTGACAGACACACACATGCACATACACACACATACACCTACACACACCCACATAGAGAAAAGTGATGTTTTATTTGTTTTTGTATACATTTATTCTGTTATTTTAAACAAATAAATGCTCACTGCTGAGATAAATGGCTTTACATCTCATTTTCTGCCTGAGACTTTTGCACAGCGCTGTGTATATAGCTATATTTATAAAGACCACAGCAGTATGAGTATTCATTGTGGATTAGAAAGCGGAAACCCTAGGAGAACTGCCTGGCTGACAGCACCTGGATACTAGTTTGAACCCAAGTACTCAGAGGATGAGCTGCAGAGGCAGAAGAAAAGCTGAGTATATATGCAGTAGGAATAGCAGCCCACACTGGAGCACTTCCAGGTAGTCATAAAGACCTGCAAGCTGTCAGTGAAGTAGCAGCTTTAGTTCCAGACAGTCAGAGTAGATTTATTGGTTGTTAGGAATGAAAGAAATATTAGCCTACAACAGTTCTGTGATGAATGGACGTAGACGCTATCAGAACCCAGAAAACAGAAGTCTGATGCATCGCCTTAAAGCTTTGAAGGAAACCACGTGAAGTTGTACATTTGGTGGATTGTCCCTTTTACTCCTCAGTGCTCATGTAAGCACACCCACATGCTTGCTCACTGGGGTTCATCACACCCACACTAGCTGCACCTCTACTGCATAACAGCATTTATGAAAAAGATATTTATCAACTGTAAAGGACTGTGTGGCACTTATAGGCCAGCTGTAGTGTGTGGTATATTGCATCCCCATTTAATGCTGCCATCTGTGATGAAACTGTGCCGTAATTCTTTCTGTTAAGTGAACTGTCCAGTATGTTTTTATCCCTCATAAATATGCGGAGCTGCGGAGAACGGCACTGTTTATAGTTTAATATGATGTAAATGATCTTTGCCTCATTTGGTTGCAGTGACCTAAAGAATTATTGGTATTCTTGCGAAAGATGAGCTAAACTGAAAAAAGAAAAAACAACACATTTATTAATGTCAGTATTCAGCTATTGGTACCTTTGAAGACTGATTGATGTATATTCCCATAAGGTCCACATTTTTCATTCATATCCGACTCTATTACTACACTCTCAGAAAGCAGGCACCAAACTCTCACTGGGTGGAACCCTTCCAGGAACATCCTCAGTACCTTTGTTAGGAAACATAACTCTTTTTACCCGGTCTTGACTTAATAAATCTTTAATGATGTCTCCCATGTGTAATTTTTGAAAAGCATTTTTATTCTTCTGAGACTAAAAATGTGATCAATGCAAAAGCAAAGGCACATTATATTTGCTATTTGTTAGTCTCAACAAATCAAGAGAAATCATGTGCCAGAAAATGTGCAGAAAAATGGCATTTATACAATTCTGTATCACAACAATTCAGAGTTCATGGACTCTGTTTACCCTGTTTTGACTTAAAACGTACATGCAGTGGTTCAAAGATGCAGGAAAAAAATGATAATCCAAAAAATAGGGTGGATTGATCAATAAATGTTTTTTAAATGGAGCGGCTCAATTGTAGCTTGGAACTATGTTGCACATGTGCAATGAACTAAACGTACCTGTGCAATACCCTGTTTCTCAGAGAGTAGTGTAATAATTACAGAGTTTCAAACAACTAGAGTTATGACAGTCTCACAGGGCCAGACATGATCTCCCATCAAGAACATCTGGACACAATTTTTGGCCAATTGTGAGTGGGAACATAGCCTTTTAGAGTGGGAACTGAAGTGTAAAATTCCCAAACCTCCTTGTAAAAAGCTCCTAGTAGGGGGTGATGGTGCACTCAACAGCGATATCCAATAGGCAACACGCGTTCTCATGGCTGAAAAGGGCCCAAAAACTTCAGTTAAGCATGTAGATGTGTATCACGTGTGCAAAACAGGTTACATGCAGCAAATTTAAACTCTTACATGGGGAAATGTAACTCCAATTAAAGTTTAGCATTCAAATTCCACCACAATCGAGCACCAGCAGTTTAACAAGTTAGCACCAGAGTACTATTTTTCTAACATTCATGGTTTTTTTTTTTTGGAACAAATTAACAATTACTGTAAGTATAAAAAGCTTTCCACCTCATCATAGCACTGTGTGTGATGTGAAGAAAGATTATGACCTTCATCAAATCTAACAACTACCAAGAGGCATAGTCTGGGGTCTGGTTAATCTTCCAGCAGGACAGCGTACCTCCAAAAGTGGTTCAGGGTTATTAACGACCTCACCTGAACGTTTGAGGTGAGTTAAGCCCAAGTTCAAGAGAGTTCAGGAAAACCCAAATCTCAGGTCAGGTCCAGTTAGAAGTTTTCTCCTATCTCATCCTTCATTATAAGCGAACAATAAGTGCTGTTTTCCTGGGCCAGAGGAAGTTTCCATGATTGTAGCACCTGTTGTAGCAGTTATTTTTGTTAAGTTGTTTAATTATGATGTTTAATTTTATATGAATTTGGAATTTAAACCTTTTTAATTTTACAAATTTATCTGACTAAAAAAATAGACATCTCAATGTAATCTTCTAAATGATGCCTGGAATTGTGGAAAGCACATCATATAAATAAGATTGAGAAACTTTCTTACAGATCTTACAGTCCCTTTAGACACAAATGTTCTTAGATGATCTGCCGGCTGAAAGGAATCTGTTGCTTAAACTTGCTTGCTAAAGTTTTAGAGCTACTTCTCCAGTGGAAACAAATCCCTCCATCACTTTAAACATCCATGGGAAAGGAGCTTATGGGCAGGCTCTGTTGATGAAACTCCTTGACCCCCTGTGGTACTGGTTCCATTTCGGAGAGCCTGGGGCATCTTGGCTCTGCAGCCCCATGTGGCGAGCAGGAGTTGGGGTTTAGATCCATGCAGCCTGGAGCCAGTGGAGAGGAGGAGGGTTCCTGTAACCCCCCTAGACCCGACCTCCCCGTCTCCCCCTACTGTTAACAGTAAACATGGCTTTGCTGGCGTCATGCCCAGCGACGCTCGGCAGTTTAAAATGCGCTGCCAGTACACACTTTGACTTTGCGAATGCGCTCTCCTATTCATTAGGGCTTCGAAAATGACAGAGCTGCTGCCACAGTGTCCTGAATGGAATAAACAAGACATAAAATAGGGGCTTGTTAAACATAGACAGCCAATTTGTGCTGCCATTATGCTGTGTTAAGTCTTTTTTACTCCACTGAAAGATGGCACCATAAAAAGGTAGATTCAAGGCCAGAAATCAGAAATGACTCCTCTCCCAGCTCTTTCATTCAGAATGATTTATGGTAGAGGTGTGAATGAGGAAAGAGCCTGAGGGTGATATGACATCTCGAAGACTCCTTCTCAACCACCTGCTGTTAATTAGTAGATGCATTGCTTTGCAGAAATCTAGATTTGACTGTACGTTTGGGAGCAGAGGTGCTAAGAAGGGGGCTCTCTACACAAGCATTTGACGTTCTTGGAACATTCTCTGAAATTTAATAGGAAAGAGTCTAGAACCTACTAATGTAATATACCATAAAATGTAATACAATAATACAGTGTTTAACTTGGTCGAACATTTCCTAAAACACAGTAATGTAACAATGTGCCCAATAAAGCAATGTATCTGCTGATAGTGTAATATCTTATTATATATTATTGGGAGTGTATTACATTACTAACCATATTTAATATCTTGGAACTGCATTCTATCTGTACGTTGATGATGGTTTTTCAAATTTGTTTTGAAACTGGATGATGTTATTCAAGAGCAGTTATTAAAATGTCTTGTATCCATTAATAGTTTATTATTACATTATTGCTTTCTACAAGGAGCTGTGTCTCAGCAGCAGTTTGCATTTTTTATTTTTTCCCTCACACATTCAGTCATAGGGGTGTAGCTATCTATTAATGATGCAATCTACCAATTATTCTGACAATTTATGAAGGAATGGAAGTGCTTATCTGTAACATAGCAAAGTTTTTCTTATAAATATATTTTATATGTATTTTCTTATAAACTGAATTTCCCTCTGGGATCAATAAAGTATCTATCTATCTATCTATCTATCTATCTATCTATCTATCTATCTATCTATCTATCTATCTATCTATCTATCTATCTATCTATCTATCGATCTATCTCATAAATCATTTATGTTTTGCTTTACTGGAAACAGCCTTGATTTGATTCAAAAGGTCAAATTTACTAAGACTTGTGTAAACGCTGCAGTGTGTGCTATAATGTGGTGTTAAACTGTGTTCTAGTTTACAGGTAATGAAAGTTGCGCAACTACTGTAAAGTTTTCTTTTACATTATTTAGCTGATGCTCTTATCCAGAGCAACTTACAAGGTTAATCATATTACAGGTGGGCCAATGTAGTGTTAGGAGTCCCACGGACTCTTATTGGTGTAGCACAGCGTAGTCACTCAGCCTGGGATTCGAACCCCAGTCTCCCACGTGTGGTGGTAGCTACTTGGCGGGTAGTGGTGCTCCGCTGAGCTACACCAACCACTCAGCATCCATGGGTTAAAAAAATGTCTTACATAAACAGAACTTGCATATCAAAGATTTGTTTTTGCAATTTTCATTTACCTTTGTACACTATATAGACTACAAAGGTAGACTTTGTAGTAACATATATGGATAAAACTTTGTGTAGCCTAAAAAATTACATATATAGTTGCCATATGGCCTCACTCCACTGATCGTACTGATCTTCATACTTTGAATGCTGTCACTGAGGAAATGTTATTGGTACTGAGGAAAACTCATTTTATTCCAAAAGGTATTATTTTTTGGTCTTTTTTTATGTATTTCAGCAGATGGAGAAAATCATTAGAATGAGTAGAACTGTATGTTTTCTATGTAAGTGAAGAGATGATAAGAAAAGCTTGGTTTTAATAACAAGTCTGTAATTGCACCTTTGTCTCCTGCAATTTTCTTGTCAGCTCATTCTGGGTTGGTAACTTATATAGTCTCATCTCCTATTTTTGCCCATTTGCACCTTTGGACTACAGACTGTAAACACATGTGGCTATCGTCTTATCAGCATACAGTCCACATACTAGTAGCATATGGTGGCATGGTGAAAATTGGGCCTATAGCTTGTAGTTTAGTGGCAACCTCCAAGGCATTTGTACACATCAGTAAATTAGATGTAGAGCTCATCAAAACCACAAAATGTGTTAATGCCACCACAAACGTTAAGGGCCAAAAATGAATGGGAGTTCCTATCAGACTTTGTTTAGGGAGACCAGTATCGTGATTACAAAGACACGTTTTAACAGCTGATCATTTTTTGATTGGGTAGTCAAGTTTAACCGAGTAATCATGACATCCCCACCGCCAAGTTTGTCATCAAACCCAGCATGGCAGCAGTTCTGTGGCGGTATCATGCCACAGGCGGCTTCCACGTTTCATTGACACAACTCAAGCTGTCTGCTTGTAGTGGCCGGAGGCCACAGGCCCTCTTTTCTGAGTCCTGGATAATCTCCAGTCTCCCTCCCCTTCAGCTCTCTAGCCATCACTGAGGCGTGTTGCTTATCGCCTTTGGATCTTCGCCACTAATGAGGACTAGACTTTGCCAAGATTTATCTGCATGTAAACGCACGTTTGATCCCCCGTCAATTATCTCTCCTACTAGTGTCTGCTCCTTCTGAACTCTTAATGATGACACTGGCAGAAATGTTGCCTTGCTGAGCGCCATACAATCCCCACACCAGACATGCTGCTCTGTCTGCTGCCGACCCAACCGACCCCAACCAAACACCTACAGCCCCCATCACAACACATTCACCTGATCTTCCCTGAGCATGCAGCATCTGCCTCACACTCTATAGGAGAGAAAGAGGAGAGGTTGAATTCCATACAGGCAGCGAGCCAGAATTGCTGTCATTTTACCCGCAGCTCAGAAAGCACAAAGAGTCTGGAAGAGCCGGTTTTGTTTCCTCCCAGGCTGTTTTTTTTTCTTTCACTGTAACTCAATTCGTTGGCTCATATGCTTCAGTTTAATCTGCGGCTGTTTGGGTGAAATTAACAGTAGCGCTACATTCAGTATTAAAACTCTGCCTTTATATTACAGGCATAATCCTTTGGCTATGCACAAGTCTCTGCTGGGAAACAGAATTATCATTCAGACTCACTTTTATGAATGAAACGAAGTGTGATGATGTAATAATAGTCATTCTCAGGCTGCATGCTCACCCTGATGGTTAATTTCTGAAATGAAGAGTTTTCAGGAACTCTTTAGAGGTGCACGCTTTCAGCTAAAGCTAATGCGTTTACATCGATGCACTAAACCTGCAGCTTTTAACAGACGTAAGTCAAGCTACTCGGCCAGAGATTGTTTTTTTTTTCCCGAGCTCATTGGAATGAGAGATTTACACTGAATCATTAATTACAGTCATGTCCATCAGAAGAGAGAGCACGTCCTGTGCCTTTGTGATTCATCTGACTGCCAGTAATTACTTATTGGATTGGCACTTCATTCAGAGACTTCAGTTCAATTTCATTGCTAAGTTTATTAGCCTTAGTATTCTACGAGTGTTTGGAGAGGTGCTCTTTTTTATAGAGTGAGACGGCTGAATTATTGATTGCAGTAAGTGAATAAGTGAAGGGGAATGAGGAGAGCAGGAGACTTGAGGTTTGGTCTTGTCTTCTTTTGATTTCACTGATGTTTGATCTTGCATGACCTGTAGACACCAGCAGGAGACTTTAAAGCAGCACTATGAATGAATAAATCCTTATTTCCTCTATTATTTAACTAAGATTATTTTATATTAATGTTGCAGTAGTTACTCAGAAAACATAATCCAAAATCCATTAATCCAGAAACCTTAACATCCATTACTTTGCTTCTGTGTTTCTCTCTTAAACCTACATGGTTTCTACCAACTACGAGGTACAAGGAAGATTCCAGTATTTCAGAAATAGCCAGTCACGGTATACATCATTTAAAAGGCATGCCAGTATCCCTGTCTGAGCCATATTGATAAAAGGGGACCTACTATTTGCAGTATTCATGATTATATTTAGAGGCTCTACTAGACTCAATTTACATGCCCAGTTCGCTTTGACTGGTCAACTCTATTCTGATTGGTCCACCACCGGCATCCTGCTACATGTTCTCCCCACACTGCTGTGCCTGTTCTCCCAATGAGGTTGGTTATGCCATATCAATTTTTGTTCGATCCTGAAAGTCAGGTAGAACAGGTTCGTGGATTCACCTTCGCCAGCTGCACTGGAGCTTGATATGTCAGAGAGGTTTACTGATTAATGTCTCTCTGTATGTTGTGTGAAGGCATGCCAAACTTGCCCGTAGGCGTGCAATAAGGATTGTGCTTTGAGATGACATCACATGGTAGCTTAGTAATAGGTTTGTGTGGGAGAAAATTTGGGAGAATCCTTTTGGCATGTACCTTGAATTTGTAAACCATTTACATTTATAAAAAGCTACATAAGTAATTAAATAATTAAAGGTAAGTGGAAAAATGCAAAATCATAAAAATAAGTCTCTTTAAAATGATCAAAAGCTAATGCTATTAAACCTAAAGGGTTAGTAGAGATGGCTAACAAACAGCTGCCCCAAAATGGAATCATCAGGAATTAAGTATATACAGCTAATCCTCAAACATCAGTTCTGACCTGTTGAGCTAAGGTTGTGTCTCTCTCTTCTTCAGCTACCTGTATTATTAGAAGATTCGACTGATCATGTAGGTCATGTAGATTACGGCATGCCCAGTGCTACACTGCACATTCTTTAATTCATTACGTGCCTATAGTGTAATAAAATTATAAGAATTTGAACTGCAGTCCATTACACTATGCTGTTACAGAATACAGTAAATAACGTTCCTGCAATGCATTACTTTGTGTCACCTCACCCGTCAACACTTATCTATCTGTCCACTGAGAGCTGCCAATTCAAAAAATCTCACAGTCCTTTAAGTAGGTCTGCTATACACTTACTTTGAACTTGAATGGATGGCCTACTTAAGAAAGCAACATGCAATTCAAACATCAAACATGTCAGACAGTTTCAGTCAGTAATTTATCATTTATTAGCATATGCTTTAATCAAAGACTTGTTATGCTATGAGCTAAGAATGCCAAATGAAACAGCCTAGGAGAGCAACAAGCTATGCTTTGCTGTGCTCACTCGACTGCATAATTTGTCTAGCCAATACAAGACAAACCATCTCATTATTGCCTTTGATGTATGTCAGGGTGCTTCCTAAGTGTGTCGTTTGTTGCTGCTTTACGTTCCGTGTGTGGAACAATGGGCTAACCTTAGTGAAATACCGCCACTGAGCTCTGCTTTATTAAACATTGATGAGGGGGGTGACCTGTACAGCTCAGTATGACACATAATATTTGCAACCCATTCCAAGCAGTTTATTTCCTCACATTTCATTCTGTGGAAGAAAGGCCGAGTGGAGGATTGAATGGGTAAGAGGTACAAGCTGAGTAAACAGATTAGATACCTGCTTCAGCACATGACCTGTGTTAAGTCTAAAAAGGCATGCGTGGTCAAAGGCTGGCTCACCTTGCCCCCAGGCCATTCTACAGCTTTGTTAAATTTCTGAGCTGTGGTACCTAGGAAGAATTGAGGTACCTGAAGTGCTTCCAAAGAGGAGCCCTTAGATGTAGGCTGATGGAACATACCATTGAGAAGGGAGGCGGATGGCACTTATAGAAATGTCAATGTGTCTGATGGCCTCTATAGGACCTCTCTGAGCACGCACGTCTCTTTCAGCTGCACTGCGGTTCCATCCTTCCCACATTCATCCCGGACTGAGTGTTATTACGTCCTCAGTGGGCGGCATAATTACTGGAGCTCCGCTCTGTTTGGCTGCAGTCACACCGGGGATGGCACGGCGGCCACCACGGCAGGTGGTCTTCCCGCCTCACAGAGTGTACTCTGAGCCTTTCACTTGCTGTCATTTGTTTTGTTCCTGCATGCCCAAGGTCCTGCTGCCTAACTAGTGGGAGAGAGAATAGAAGCCCACCAGCTCCTGTGCAGCCCAGGCATTTGCTGTGTGTGCTCGCTTTTGTGCAAGTGCATTCACAGAAAGTTTTTGCTTCTTTTCTTAAACTTTGCCACAGACAGTTTCTTGTTCACTTGTGAAAAGGTCGCTTGGTATGACTATGCCATGCCTAAGCCCAGGAATGCATCAGTCTGACACTGATGGCACTGATACTGACCTTAATTAGAATTAATCCGACTGGGTATCAGCCAGACATGACAGACCTAGCTACATTTAATACTTCTTTGGGACCATTTGGTTTTTTTAATTTAAAAAAAAAAAAATTTATTTGTTACATCTGGTCACTGGCTGAGTTGTACACTATACTTCTGAAAAGTGGACACTTGCTCCTGCACCATTTCTTTTGAAATTGTGGGGGTGGGTTTCTCACTCTTTTCAGCAATATCATCCTTTACTCTTCCACCCCTCATCTTATTTTTTTTGATGTTGGGAATTGCAATGGGGATGTGATTGTATTCAGCCACGAGAGCATTAGTTACGTCAGATAGTGATGTCACTCTAAATTTTATTCTAACTAATCTCAAAGGTATTCAGTGGTG
This sequence comes from Prochilodus magdalenae, assembly GCA_024036415.1. Lineage (NCBI taxonomy): Eukaryota > Metazoa > Chordata > Actinopteri > Characiformes > Prochilodontidae > Prochilodus > Prochilodus magdalenae. The sequence goes on from JAMWET010000761.1 coordinate 510,390, forward strand.
CACTGTCTCTCCAGATCCACTGCCCCAAAGATCAATGCTGGGGGGCCTTTATGCTCAACTAGGCATCACCTGGCATTGGGCATGGCGAGTGTCCAATTCTATTGGCAGTGATTTTCTAAAGCAATACAAGCTATATTACAAGCTCTAATACAGTTAGATATATAATATATCTAAACTGAAGTGTCAACGATGGGAGCAACTATAAAGGGCTATAAAGTGTCTATAACGTTTTGGGCATATAGGGTTCATTTTAATATGCCAGTATTGATACATAACATGCACATTACTGTAAAAAAATAACAGCTGAACCACCTTGGTAAGAGGCTGATGTGGATTAAATGATATTTTCTATGATGTTTCCACACATGTTTAGTCACACATGCAACAAATCACACTTGCATGTACTGATTAAGCTGATTAACCGCTAAAGACATTTGGATCTGTTTGGACAGAGCAGCATGGAGATGGAGAATTTCAGGTAGACAGATTTAACTGGATCAGTACTTAAACAGCCTCTTCTTCTTGCATTAAGTTCACGTTCACAAATCCCTCTCCTGTGTCTAGAAAGCAGGTTTACCTTGAAATCCAAGTATGTGAAAAGTGATTTTGACATTTCTAATTTCATATTCAAATAGATTTGTGGGAAGTAGTTTTAGCTTTTAATCCTATTTTAAGGTAGATTTTTTACAAAGGAATTTAGGGATGTGAAACATCAAATGTGAAAATGACATTTCACTAATACTGTGTCCTAGTTTAGAAAATGGTAGTGCAGTGGGTAACATTGTTTCCTTACAGCAAGAATGGCCAGGATGTCCAGGGCTCTTTCTAAGTGGAGTTTGCATGTTCTCGCCATGTCTGCCTGGGTTTCCTCCCACGGTCCAAAGACATGCTACATGAATGTGTTTGTCTGTGTGTACCCTGCGATGGATTGGTGACCTGTCCAGGGTATATCCAATGAATAAGCTCCAGCAAAACAGCCTAGAAGGATAAAGCGGTTTTGAAGTTGAGTGAGAAAAATTTTCAAATGTGTAAATGAGTTTCTGGGATGAGAACTAGAGTTAGCAACTAGTAATATGTCACAATATGTCAAAGGTTAGCTTAACAATTCTCAGTCTTGAGATGCAGTGGATATTTGCATTTTACATGCATTTTTTGAGAGTGCATTTTATAATTTACTTTGGGAATTAATATAATCACTAGATATTCTAATCTCCAATTCTCAGCATTGTTAATTCTATACACCATCCAATAGTTCACATTGGTAATAGATTCCCTTATAAAGAAAGTCTGCACTGAATCTCTGCACTCTACATAACCACCTCATCTGCAGGTGTGGGCATGCATTGTACTGAGGTAATATGCTTGTTTGACACAATCTTTGGACCCGGGGGCAGCGTTCACTCATATTCCCCCATCAACACAAGCCCAGCGTATAGCTAAAGTCTCTTACACAGAGAAGAATGATCCATAGGAATTATAAAGAGGCATTATATCCGGATTAAAGAGGCATCATTTTGGTTCTTGACCAAATACCCTGATTTTAGGAATGGGTGTTAAGTTTTGTTTTTGTTTTCCCATCAAGAGGGTGGCCTCTTTGAAAATTCATCAGCTAGCAGTTCTCCAGAAGGGGTAGAGCTTGGGTCATTTTCCAGATAACCAACTTTCATCGTTCTTGGCCAAAAGTAGGGCCGAAGCTACATAATCGTTTAGCCACAGCTATGCCTCTGTGGAGACACATTAAAACCTGGAGATCAAACCCCGAGCTCCGCGGGCTAGACTGCTCGCCTCAGTCATCCTCCACCCCACCTGCTGTAGCATTTTGAATATTTAGCTGGCTAGAAGACTTCCTTAATGCTGTGCCCCGGGGATCTGGTTGAAGTCTGTTAGTAAATGTTTATCCTACAGTGAACACCTGGCTGTTTGGAGAACATGCCTGCAGAGCAAATCTGCCCCCATGTAGCAGCATAGTGGGGAGCGAGCTATGCAAACAGAACTACCACTGCAATATGTTGAGGGACACGAGGATGAGCTTGTGTCTCCTTTAAACATCATTCCTTAATTAATCCTTTCAGGTGGGCTGACAACCCAGAGAAACATGCTTTCAGCTGCTTCCACATTTGCTAGGATTGTGTCACTGGCGTACATTCAAAGACCTGAGAGCTTTCTAATGGCTTGGTGATTTAATTACTGCATGCTGGCACGCTGTGCAGGACTATTTGAATGCAAAGGAGCAGTGAACATCACAGAGCTGCCATACGTTTTTCAAAATCCCGTTTTCTCCAGTCAATATCTCATAATATCATTTTACATAAGAGCTAAGAGAAATAGAGGCACCAACAGCAGGTGGAGGCAAATTAAGTCCACGTAGAATTAAGAGCACTGCACTTAAATAGACGCGTAATTTTGTTTGACTTTAGTTTTAATAAAAGTACTACGACTGCAGTATTACCTACCTGTTGATAAGTTATATATTGCTGCATAGACGAGTTTATTGCTTGCCATATTAACAACTTTAGTTATTTTTATATGGAAAACTTGAAATATACTGTCCAATTAAAAAAAAAAAAAGTTTAATTTAAGAGTTCAAGAATTCTGTGAACAGAGAGATGTGTTTATAATGGAATATTTTAAGTTATCTCCCTTGAGATTTCATTTCTTATTTTGAAATAAAAGACTTAGGTCAAGTAGGTAAGTAAGTAAGTTCATTCCTGGTGCATCTAAAAGTGTATAATTTCTTTTCATAGCTTCCTAGTGTTTATTAATGATTTAAAGCCAGTTTAGTTGCATAGGACTGTCTAAATAGACTTTTTTCACATACTTTCTGCAAACAAACTGGTTTTATATTATTAGACATTGATTCTAAATTTCTGAGCAGTGATTTAAAACTTTTATTCACCTACAGAGGTGTAGGGTCCAGCAGGTAGATATGGCCGGCTTAAAATAACAAAAATGACGTTGCAGCGATTTATTTATTTATTTTTGTTTGTATTTTGCTGTGTGTATGGGTAGAAAGCAACATAGCCCACTCTATTCTGTTGAAAGCTTGACCAAGGCAGTGATGGATAGCAACTTTGATTAAGCAGTAATTAAAGTACTAGGAAAGTATGATGGGGTTTGCAGTCGGTCCATGCAATTAATGACTTGTGATTTTGCCCACAGTGTAATAACTCTTGGGAAAACCAATCAAATGCCTTTATCTTCAATTAGAACTGCAAACAAGTTCTGTGTATATACTGTATTAAGCAATTGATGGTCTTCTCATACTGAATGAGAAGTTAAAGCGTCTCTCCTGTGAAGAGTCAAAACATCAGTAGTGTGTTAACTTGGCCACACTGTCAGGATTCTACCAGTTGCCTTCTGGTGGCCTGTCTGCACTTCCATGTCTGTTTTTTTTCTGGTCCGACACAAAGTTTTCTTGCTCCAGTCACTGTCAACATTAGCCTAGCAAACAGTAGTCTCAACCATCACATACTTCTGTGTTTTCTAAGGGATTGTTTGTGTAAGGGTCTTAAGACTGCCTCCTTCTATATGTCATAGGAAGCAGGCTTGGGATTGGTCTTTTATATGTCAGTAAATTTTCCTTTTACTGCAGGTGTAGGTGGTTTTTGGTCGTGTTAAGTGACTAAAAGTACTATGCAGTCAGTTTTTGGGTCTTCTCAGGAAGGACTAAGCCCATGCGTAACAACCCTATGATGTCAAGCTTGATGCATCTCTTTCCAGTGTTTTGAAAACAAGCATCACTTTAAAGTCAAACCTCGTAACCATTAAAACCCCCCAGCTTACATTTTTATTGGACGTGTTCTTGGCGAATGGCTCAGTAAGGAATTCTTTTTACATTAACTTACGTTTCACTTAAGAACATTTTTCTGTCTCCTGGAGCATTAATATTTTGAGTTTTTACAACAGTGATAATATGAATTGCTCCTCTGGCAGCGCTGTCTTTTCTCTCAGTGTTTCGGCCTTGCTACAGATTGTAATTCCTTTGTCATTTTATTTATTTGCACTGCTGCTTTCAGTGGCTGACGCTGCTCGCCGAGTTGCAGTGACCTTTTAAAGCAGCGACTCTCTGAAGTTGTTAATGGATTTATTGAACATGGACTTGACTCTCCAGTCAGTCAGATTGTCAGAACAGAGGTTTCTTCAAGAGCCTCATTATTTACTCCTTAATTACTCTGGCCTGGTCTCTCGCGCTGCTTCACACATAACTGACCTGGGCCGAATCTGCAGAGACAAGGGGAGCTGACAGCCTGATGAGCGTTGTGAGAGCTGTTAGGGAATTTGTGGAGCTTTTTCTTCCACCTAATATTAATTAAAAACTGCACTGTGGAGTGCTGCCTCTATCGCTATGGAAACTTGTTCTGTACTCTGAGGGGAGTAAGCCCAAACAGCATTGGTGGCACTTGATAATATCCTGGTACGGTGACGTAAAGGGTCCTAATTGCCTCTTTCGCTTAAATCTTGCGGTCTTAATCAGATTCTTATAGAGTGATATTTATGGATCTGTACTACATTTTTAGATAGAGTGCAGTGAATATGGCACCTGAGGTGATTATAATGCTCAATTATGATCAATAATAAATCATTGCAATCTGATATTAGAGTGTGCTGCAAATAGAGTTGAGCAAATCCATGCAAAGGCTGGGAGCATCATGGTTAAATCTGGACCCAAACTTTGTCCTTCAAGCCAGCTCACAAGATATCAACTACTTTTTTTCCAAAATTAGTAATGCTTATTCAAGGATCAGGGTTTTCATGCATGTACAGCAAGTAAAGTTCTAACATGATGCAAATACTTTACCACAACCTGTAGAAAGCTGATGCTATGCACATGCTTAAATGAATTCTCCCTGTGTCTGTGTGGGTTTCCTCCGGTTGCTCTGATTTACAAAGACATGAGGTCAGGTGAATTGATGCTAAATTGCCTCTAGGTATGAATGTATGTATGAATAGGCATGTCTGTTGTGTGGTCCGAAGACGAACTGTCGAGTGTGTTTCCTGCCTTCTACACATTGAACGCTGGGACAGGCTTCAGCATGCCCTGTAACCCAAAGGATAAGCAGGTGGGCTAAATTAGTGCACAAAACGCACTAGGGCATTTACAGTGGTTTCTATTAGCCACAGTATCAATATAAATCAATTTTTTTTATTATTATTTATTTATTTTTTGCTTGAACATGTGACCCTTGTAAGTCCTCACTAGTAAACCCATCAAAAGTAGCTCTTTGCTAGAATCAAGCCCCTTATTATCTGTGCTTTATGAGCAGGATTGTTGCCAACCATAAGTCAATCCCACCAGTAAGTGGAACATCAGTGTTTGCGGATACTCAACTGAGCAGTTCTACAAAAAAAAGAGAGGAAGAGAAGAGAATAGTCTAATTAAAGAGGGTCATAGAGCAGCTCCATGAACGATAAACAGAGGTTGCCATAGAAACGAAGACCTACACTTTTGATTTGCTGGTCATTAGTATTGGCCACCCTGTTCTGTTTATCTATATGTCATATTTTTCATTGTCAGTTTCATTTCAAGTTTGAGATGAATGCAGATATTGCCCGTCACCTCCATCCTGCATGCAAAGTGCAGATGCTAGAAGCTGTTACTGTGCAATTACAGGGTGGACACTCAATCTCTGAGTCGAGTGTGTTTTTCTTAAAGCCGCCGGTTTTTCGAGTGAGTGTTAGGAAATCGTTTGGTGGGGGAGGTTTCCTTCTCCTGCTGTATAGTGACCATGCCCCCCTCCCCCTCTTCTCTTTCTCCCTCTCTTATCACTTTCCCCACATCTCCACTTCAGCAGCACTCCACATGCCTCCCTCTCTACTCCATTTCAAAAAGTTAGCGGTTTGTTTATAAGAGTAGGACGCCTCTTTGTGCCTCGCCCACTCCACCATAAAAAGGTCTTATGGACATCCTTTCTTTCTTTCTTTTTGTCCCCAGAGGCTACAAAAGGATTGCCTTCTGTTTCTGCAGCAACTCTCCACCCTCAAGGATGACATGTTCGTGATGCTGGTCTGGAAGTAGGTCTCTCTTTATTTCACACATCCTGCAACACCTCAACAGTATTCACATACGGTCCAATCCGAGAATTTCCGATTGTGATATCAGTGACCAAATATGGTTGCCTGCTTATTCAATACATGTTAAAATGTATTGAAAATGTTTAAAGAGCACAAATACACTTTGCAACCACCACAGCTTTGAAGCAGCTCATAGATGCTTTTAATACACTCACTCACTTACTCACTAACTTACTCAGTCACTCAGTCACTCACTCACTCACTCACACACTCACTTACTCACTCACACACTCACTTACTCAGTCACTCACTCACTCACTCACTCACTCACTCACTAACTCACACACTCACTTACTCAGTCACTCAGTCACTTACTCACTCACTCACTCACTCACTCACTAACTCACACACTCACTTACTCAGTCACTCAGTCACTCAGTCACTTAGTCACTCAGTCACTTACTCACCCATTCACTCACTCACTCACCCACTCACTTACTCACTCACTCACTCACTCACTCATTTACTCACTCACTCACTCACTCACTCAATCTCTTACTCACTTTTAAGAAGATTGTCCACAAGGGGGCACTACAGGCATCTGTAATTGCTGTATGTGTCCGGGCCAGTAGGATATGCTATGATTGCAGCACTGTTTTTCTTTACAAAGTACTCCTTATTTTATTATTCTAAGTAAATGGATCTAATCGGACCTTATGTGAGTTCGGGAATGCAGAGAACACTGGAATATAGCCCTTATCCAGAAAGTTTTTTTTTCTTTGCTGTGTTTGCTTGTTGTATTTTTTTTGCCTAACTAATTTATGCCAACAGGACAGTTTTAACATTCTCTACTGTCCTGTGGAAGAAAAGACAATTCTGTTCTGTCTTTTGTGCTGGGACTTTCACATGGTTTAATAAGTTGCGGACATCTCAAAGTTATATAGACGAGATCGTGGTCAGAGAACAAAGCACTGCTGTGTCTGATCCACGTGTACTACTGCAACACAGACTAAGGTGCCTCTGTTTAACTGTCAGATATACTGTATAAGTTACATTAATGCATCTCTTTAAAGGATATTTACACATCAACTCTAGCAGACTCTGTTGTTTCCTGAGAACTGGAGTGACTTCTAGTTGGCTAGTTAGCTGATTAGCTACTGTGTGATCATGATGAAGCAAGCCATCTGTAGCCTTAGTGTGCAAGCCAACTGAATGTACTGGCTGATTTACCCCTTCTGCACTTTGCACCTGCAGTTCCTTACTCTGATATCCAAGCGAATCATATGCTTCTACATCCTCTTTACCCCAATTGCACATGCTTGCGAATAAGCTCTACATACCAATGAAAACTCTTAGAGTTTGGTAAATAAATAGGCAGTTTTTGGTACTGCAGCCCTGCCCTGGTACAAGTCATTCCATTCCACTATGTCTTTTATAAATTCCAATAATCAGATATGTATATCGTCGCTGTCCAAAGAAAAACATGTATCTCCATTTTTGTTGATTTTTACTTCTTTGCCCTGTTTGATCACATGAGCTGCTGTTTACACTGTGTGGAGATTTCATAAAGAATGGACCAACAGAAAAGGCCCAAAGCTGCTTAGAAAGACGTCTGGTTCCATTGACTTCCATTCAAATTAAAGAAGGTTTTTGGCCTCTCCTGTAAAGTTGCCATTTTGGAGATACCTGTTTTTCTTTGGACAACAACAATATGTTTAGTTTCGACTAGGGGTAATAACAGGATGCACCAATCATTATGCCTGTTTCCAACTTCCATTACTTAACAGCCGAACTGTCTGACCAGTTTTTATTTGATTTTGTTTGTACTGGAGCTTAAAGACTTCAGGCTATATGAACACATGAAACATTTCTGGTGATTTCTTTTTGCCAAAATCACAATGTAAATGACATTATTGACTGTTTAATTAATCTGGCAATTTAAATTCACAAATGAAAAATCCACAAAACCACAAAAGTAAGAAGAAACTTATATTTTATGCCTCAGGATTTGTAGTACAGGTGTAGCAGCAGTGTTGAGAAATACATCAGGATTGCACTGTCTATATATGCCATAAAATTGCTACATAGAAAATAATACATCATAGGAATGCTCTGATATAGGAACTGTTCATACTGATATCCAATATCAGATCATTTTCATGCACATGGCCATGGCTAAACATTTATAAAATTTAGAAATGAGTGTACATTTTTTTAAACATCAGATATAAACATATGTTTTTTGCTAGATTACCGCCTGGGCTGCTGCAGTCTCGTTTTTTGAATTCCTAGACAGATCCCCAAGTCAGCATGGAACACTGATGTCCGCTGTAGAGCTCACAGAAAGTTTGAGAGAACTGTTCTCCATTTCGAACTCCTGCACACTGCCTCAATCTTTCGCCTGCTCTGTGTTTGCATCCTTGTCGGAAGTCAGTCAGCTTTTATGTGAAATCCCTTTATTCTGTCTCAGAAAATGAATGTTTTGAAAAGGCGTGGTTCAATGAAGAGAGAGAGAAAGTGTTGAAAAACTTCATTGCAGCTGTTAATGGTGAAACACAGCCTGAAGCATTTTCCCTATCCACAAAGAGCAGTAATTTCAGTCGCTGTGGGAGTCTACCTGACATGCTGCTATGTTTAATTGGCTGTGGGCTTATCAAAGCTTGAGCACTGATGTATAGCCATCTGACACATAATGTTGCTGTTTTCCCGCCCTTTCCTTTACCCATGTGTAAATGTCACTGCAAGATCATGTAATATGGTACTGCAGTAGCCGTCGTGGCAGAAGGCAGGTTCCATTTCACAGCTGCCTTGCCCAGGATAAAGGTGCAGCGTCCTTTGGGGCTTCCTTTTCTTTAGAGAAGAGCGCGCGGCTTGTCTGGGGTTGAGAGATAACGAATCACAGAGTACCTGGAGCTGCAGTGCTGACTCTGAATTTCTCCTCGACCTGTTATGTGATGGGCAGGCCAGGCCTCTAACCTGCTTAGCATACTTCCCCAAGCACTGGCTCCCTCTGCCACAAACCTCACCACTGCCAGTTCCTCTCATTACATCCCACTGTACCTTCCCCCAAAACCTGATTCCATCTGTGACCTAAATGTTCCCCAAATTACATCAGCGTTGCGACAGAGTCTTTGGTCCAGCTCACTCACCTCTCAAATAGCGGCTCCATTCTGTTTGTTTTTATGGTGTCCTGTTTCCTGTATAACGAGGCCAAGACGCTGCCATCTTGTTTTCTTTTTCTCGTCCTGTTGTTTGCAGATATTGGATTTAGGATGACAATGAGCCGGAAGAAAACAAGCCCTTTTAAAATATGAATAGAGTAAGACCTAGAATAGGACTCCTCATCTATAAGGCCGCTTTAAGGCTCTGTTTCACCCCGGGCCAAATTAAAGGCATGCCATTATCCCTGGCAAATTACCACGCAGTCTTTGTGGTGCAGCCATGGTACATTAGTGTGCCTTAAGATGTGGCCTAGCTGTGCCCATTCACCCAACAAAGAGAGGGTCCGCTGGCAGAGCCTTGGCTGGTCACACAGAGGAGGCATTCAGACCAGGCCGAGGGGGCCGTACGGCTAGAGAGCCATGCCACAAGGGAGCCAAGACATACTTTCGGCCTAGTTTTGGTGCAGGAACAGCATACCTCTGCAGATTCAAACCAATTAAGAAGTTTCATCAGACGAGGTGCCAGATGACAGAGAGGTGCATCAGATTCCGTGGTCAGGTTTTACAGAGGCGGCGTGTATGTGTAAGCCTCCAGAGACAGTAGGGTGGAGTTGCTTGTTTTGGTGCTGTCTGTGTGTGGTGTGTAATTAGTGTTGTGGCTGAACCAAATTACAATGTTACCTGTGGGCCAATTGCTTGATTTTGCTCATTCACAACAAAGTGCCTCTGAGCTAGGTAGGGGCAGGACGACAATATATAATCAGTACTGTGATGAAATATGTTAAATTACAATACAGTATGCTGTTCTAAACATATAGACCAACTGCATGTTTTATTTTAAAGAAGTAGATTTTGGTATTATTTTTGAACATGTAGCACTTCAGGTTCTTTTCTCTCTTCCAGCTGATCACATGTCTGAAAAAAAATATATTCTGACATATCATGTATAATAAAAACAATTCTTTAAGTATTAATACATATTATATTTTTGTCATTCCGTCTAGCTTGACTCTAAAGCATGGGCACTATTTCATTTCAGTTTCATTTATTTATATAGCACCTTTTATAGCAGGACCACAATGCACCATTATAGAAATTCAGGTCTGGTGATACAGAAGAGAGGCAAAACCTTAAGATAAACGGAAAATCAATAACAGAAAATGATGAAATTGTATTATGTAACTCATGATACAGTGACACTGTGTAGGAAAGCTTTGTAAGATAACTCACTGATCTGTGTTCAAAGGCTGTCAAAATATCTGTATATGTCCTACACCAGCATGATATCAGGAAGCAGATCAGAACAGATTCCTGTTAAAAATTGAAAGAAGTCTTTCTGTGAAGCCTGAAACATTTTAAAAGTCATAGGTGTGAGTCGGATGTACTAGGAGTTTTTCAGACCACATTGTACGTCTTTTAGAATGAACGTCACAATGATCAGGTTTCAGCTGCAAAATCTGCATTATACTGATAGAGATATGATGTAGCTAGATAATAGTAGATCGGCAGATACTCACACAGTTCTCTTTGAATAACCTTGATCAGATTCATTGAGACAGATCCAACAGAGAAATCTTCAATTCCCTTACATAGTGTGGCTTAAACACACAATGTATATGGTGAACATACAGAGACAGCAGGCTTGCCTGTGGTAACATAACAGAAGGGAGCAGTCAGTACCGGTCAGGTTAGTAACTCCTTAGACTACAAACGCCCATGTTTGCATATGTTTTTATGAGTGTAGAGTCAAGATGTAATAATTAAGAATCAATATGAGATTAAACTCACAGCATATGAAGTTTCAGTAAAATAGGACTGATAAGGTGATTGGTGGTTTTGGCCTCCAGAAGCCGAGCATAGGTATGATAATGATACCATTGGCCCCCTAGTCTTTTTCCCACAGTATCTAATGTGAAACAAACAAGCAGAATTCGAGCATTCAGTGATATGATGCTGTGGCAATTGGAAAATGTGAAGTGATTGGAATCATTCCAAGAGGTGGCCTGCTGATTACCAGGGCAGACTATTATATCCATTGTCTTTTTTTAGCATGCGGTGCATGGCAAAACATTTTGAGGTCCATGGCAATTAATCAAGCTGAATGGTTTAATGACTTGATCGCCCAGTTTAATTGCACACATATTAGTTTTGTAATAGGCTCTTTTTGGTGATAATGGCATGATGCAAATGATCACAGCTTTAAAAATTCTCCCCCCTCAATTCAGTTTCATAAATCAAGTAAAGACAAGTTAATTTAGTCATCAGCCTTTTGACAAGCTTGTTACTGGACACTGTCTGAAACGCAGCTACTCGTGCAGAGAATTCTTAATGGGAAGAGCATATAAAGCATGCGTGTGAAGTTTGCGTTATGTGAGCCTGTGGCCCATTTTTGCTCTCTACTGTTGTTTTTTGCCTTTATGAAGTCCCATTCTCTGGCTTGCAGTAAATGAGTAACCGGGAGTTTTAGTGCACAGCGATGACAGGGAGGCAGAGAGCATAAATTGTGGGGCGCTCTCAGGGTCATTAAGCCGCGTGGCTTGGGCCTGCTGGATCTTTTATCATCCACCCTGGATCAGTGGCCATAAAACGGTGGCTAACCCTGTGTGTTTATTTCCCTTTAACAAAAGATTAGCTGTCCGCAGCCCATGAGTTCAACTGATGCCCCATGGGATGGAAGAGGCAGTAAAAACATAAATCTGCTTTTAAATTCTTTCTGTCTTTGACTCCCTCTTTCTCTGTCACTCACTCTCTCTCTCTCTCTCTCTCTCTCTCTCTCTCTCTCTCTCACTCTCTCTTTCTCTCTCTCTCTTTCTCTCTCTCCTCTCTCTCTCTCTCTCTCCTCTCTCTCTCTCTTTTCTCTCTTTCTCTTCTCTCTCTCTTCTCTCTCTCTCTCTCTCTCTCTCTCTCTCTCTCTCTTCTCTCTCTCTCTTTCTCTCTCTCTCTCTTCTCTCCAAAAATGGCCCATATACTGTATTTTTTTCCAATGTAACTCTCCAACTTGCATCTGGTCTGGTTTTATGTATATAAGCTTTTTTTATACAGCTTTTTGTTTTTTACAGATGGTGTGATGTTTGCTCTCAGAAATTGCTGGTGTTTTTAATTTGATGCATTCTTCCCTCCTCCGGTGAAATGTCCTTGGTGCCACTGGCCGCAACACATGAAAGCATGATTGATCCAGCCCTGTGCTTAATAGTTGGAGATGTGTTCTTTTCATTAACCTGTGAACCCTTTTTCCCTCTAAACAAACCTTTGCTCCATCCACTTAATCAGTCCATAAGACATTTTGATGTTGGATTTTGTAGACACAGGAGAGGTTGTCTTCTAATGACTCCTCTATGAAGGTCATATTTGTGCAGGTGTTACTTAACAGTAGAACATTGCACCACCACTCCAGAGTCTGCTAGGTCCTCCTGAAAGTTGTTTGCTGGCATGTGGGGTTTTAAATTTGATGAATATTTTCTTTGTCTTTCAGAGCTCAGTTTAATCTCCACCTTTCCTGTTAATTGTAATTTCAGAATTACATTACAAAGCAAAGAAAAGGCTCGCTGAAAGCGTATAGATGACAACAATTACAGCTGTGGATAACATTTACTTTATCTTTCAGAGGGCTAGGTTTAAAGAGTCATAGCATTTAAAAGGTTTAATAGGTAAATCTGCATCAGCTGGCCTTTCTTAAGGATGACTGTAAACGAGCCATTGCCCCAGCAAGCTAATTAAGGCTATGATCTTGGTAAACATTATCTGAGAGCATTAATCTCTTTGGGTGCCAAAATTTTTACATGATATTCCTTTTTTTTACACTAAAGTTAGACAAAACAAAAGGGGCTGAAACACTGCTAACAACTTCATTTTGAAGGGGTGGAGCTAAAGCTGAATAACTAGTTAATAATTTAAATAAATATTGGTATATAATTCAAAATGGGCTAAATTTCAAAAATGGGCTGAGTTTCCATACGTGACTCAAAAGTGATATCAAAGTAATATGATATTAGAGTAATATCAAAATGCAAATAATTGGTCCTTTGTTTTCCTTGCTTTTCTGCATCACTTTTTTCCTCTCCGTCTGCCTCTTGCTCTCTCTCTCGCTCCCTGAGTCCCTCTCTTTATATGTGCGAGTGTGTGTGCGCGTTCCTTACCCGCTTCCCAACTGACTTCCTCCAGCTCCCTCTTTATTAATTGAGTTGGCAGATTTCATTGTTTGAGGTTGACTATTAAACCCTAGATAAGATCGTTTTGCTTCTGTCCAGTAGAGCACATTATTAAAGGAGGCGCTCACGTTAAATTAGTGCACACAACGCCAGCGATGTTTGTGTTGTTAACATTGAAATAAAGAGTCCCTTTGGTGACTTCGCATTTACGCCCATGTTTGCGTAGGTGTCTATGTGGCATGCGGTATGCAGAGGAAGATGGTGAACCATTTGCTGAGATTTATCTGAGGGTTGTGTTGAGGAAGGAATGTGGCGGAGGCACTTTTGGTGCTGTGGGGGTGTGCTAGGGAGAGAAGACCTGAGCAACTTCGGATGGTGATTCAGTTCTGGGACACAAAGGCTGAGGTTGAGTTCTCTGCCAAGGAAGGTAGTTCAGTCTTACCACTGAAAATGATCCCTGGATATGTGTAGAATAGTGCTAAGATGTTTTTGCTACAGGCTTTCTGAAAATGATCTTTTTCTGTCATACAGTATGTTCTTACTGGACCAACAGAACGTGGAGTTCTTGTTCATTTTCCATCCTGCTTGAAAGACAGCTGGAATGGTTATTCTGGCAGCAATTAGATAAAACTGGATTTAGTTGTCTTTGTTTTTAGCCAGTCTAAAGCTTTTTAAATAATTAGCTGCCTTGATGCTAGTTATACAATGCTTCTTGAATGATGTTCTACAGTGTGATCAGAGCTTCATTTAATGACAATCTATACAGAGAACCAAATGAAGCAGATAATACAACCAATTATGTAGTTTTCCATCCATTTGTTGAACAATGAGATGCAACATTAAATGTCTTTAATGGCAAAAGTAGAATGTTGAGTTTTGTGTAGGTGATATTTAGGGTCAGGAGGTTCAGTCATTTGAATGACTATCAGGTTCGAGTGTGACCAACCCTGCTCTTCTAAAACTTCACCATCAAAGTTTGGTCTTTACCATTTACATTTACATTTAAGGCATTTAGCGGATGCTTTTATTCAGAGCAACTTACAGCCGTGCTTAGTATTCTGTGGGATAATATTTTCCAGCTAGTATAAGAAGGTTGGAGTCGAAAAATTAACCATGAGCTTAGACACTGTCTGAACACGGGCCAGTGCTACCACCTAGAGAGATCAATACACAGGCATATATAAGCATAAGTGGCACTACCTGGCAACCCAACCCAGGGCTCATACTTTACCACACACATTTGTTAACATATGCCATGTCTCTGTCAAAGAGATTTTTGAAGAACTCTGTTTGCCAGCGTTGAGGATGTAAGAGATTCCAGAACTTTGTCTGATGAATTTGGACTTCACCAACCCACTGTCATGCAAACAGTGTACAAACGATACATACCCGTCCCAGGTATGGTCATCCAACATCATGACCTTAAGACTAAGGCATAGAATATTCTGGAGAATCACAAAGAACCCCAGTTAACGTCAGTGTTTATGAGTCCACCATGAGACAAACACTGAACATCAATAGTATATCTGGAGCTATAGCATGGAGAAAGGCCCTGCTTTCCAGGAATAACATTTTAAAGCCAGTTTAAGGTTCCTATAGACCACCAAGATGACCCTAAAATACTAAAATGATATTGTGTGCATGGATAAGGCAAAATGGATCTTTCTGCCCTAAATAAGACAGGCAAGACTATTTTCTCCTTTCCAGCACAAGAACATCAACCCAACTTTGACACATTCTGGTGGCAGCATCGTTTCTTAAGGCATCCATCCATGAACTGAACCTCTTTAAAAATGGGTCCTGAGTGAAGACAACGACCCATTTACTTTTGGAATGTCTAAGTCATAGTCCAGACCATAATCCAGTAGAAACACTAAGTCAGAACAAGGTGTGGTATATACCTACACAGTACAGTACATAGTGGTACATACCATACATTCTCTGGATATTTGGCAGTTTAGTGGTTGTTGGCTTTCTCTTCACCTGGAAGACCTAAACTTTTTGATACGTTGTTATCAGCTTCACCTGCAAATAGCAGCAAAGTTTGTGGAGAACCATTAGGTCCTGTTGGTACCAGTCTAATCAAATAATGTCAATAATCACTTAGTGATATATAGCCGGGTCTATGCAGTCATGTCTCTTCTAATAGTTCAGTTTTTGTGCAATTGTCATCATTTAAGAAGAGAGAAAGCGTTTGTAAACCGAACTGAATGTTAATAAACCCAGGTGCTTTGCAAAAAAACCCAGGAGGCCTCTCAGAATTTGTGGGAAATGCAGAGCAAAACTAGCCATCAATTACTGCCATAATCCTGTGTTGCTGTTTAATCATTCAGGAGGGATTAGAGGAACCAGTCAGTCCTTTACCTAATTATAGCTCTGGTCTCTCCTGTACACAGTACAGCTGGCTTTGGAGAGCGGCCAAAGGTCTCTGTTCTCTCTCTTTTAAAGAAAATTAGGGAGCAGCAGGAGACAAAGGCTGCCATCTATGTTTTAACAACCTAATGGAGATGCCGCTAAGGATCTAGGATCTCAGATCTCTTCATATCAAATAAGAGGTAAAAGCAGAATTTAAATGAGTGAATTTTCATCCTCATCAACAGTCCACTCTGTGATGTATTCCTCTCACCACAATAGCTCAGAAGAATAGCGGCTGAATTCATTCACTCATGTCCTCATAGATATGCAGGCGAAACCGAATGTGTTTGCAAATGATTTAAGCCTCTTTCTCACCGGAAGGTCACATGAACTCATTGATGCCTTTTTTCTGATGAAAGAGGCGAGGGCAGCCCATTTAGCGAATAAAGTATCATTAGCAAAATGACAAAAGGGCTTTGAAGCAAAATCTGCTGCCAAATCTATTTTTAATTTGGTGGTGCTTTTTGAAGCATCTTTGTTGCAGGCTTCAGGTAGTATAGCATATAGCTACTTCTGTGAAGTGAACAGCATCAATAGTAAAGAGAGAAGTCTTGAAAGATTCAGGGAGAAGATGGGATCTGAGTGCCAGCTCCTTCTCTGTTCTTCGAGGAAACATGCATAAACATGTCCAGCTGATCCGAGGGACTGAATGCAATGCTTCTAGGTGACTGAAATCCTTATTTCCTGGCTACACAAAGGGGATTTACACTTGGGCCTCAGTGATAGTAGTTTTGAAGGTCAACACCAGAAGACAACATCATCTTACAATAGCCATACTGTGTACTACACTGCCTTTATCAACTGTAGGTGTTTTCTGTCATCATGCTTATGATACATGCTTTAACATACTGCTCTAATAATTAATTTTAGCCTGTGATTAGAGCTATTCACTTGTTTGTGTGTCCTTCTTATGTTTTCTTGTTTTGTTTTGGCTCGGGGTGTAGAAATAACCATATTGTCAGGTTCAGAATGATTTTTAATTCTGAGGTTGATATTCAGTCTGATTCTGCAGAGCTCTGCAGAGGCCTGTCACATTGCCACACAATCTACCCCCCCAGAACTGCAAACCCTACAATTTATAAGCAACTTATAAAAAGCCCAATTATTTAAGCATTGGTGCATGCATAAGCCCCTTCCCTTCCCCTCCCATTTTTCTCTGATAGAATGCTCCCATGTGCCTAGAATTGGTCATTGACAGTGGTTTCCATGGAAGACAGCAAATGAAAGACCCTCGGAGGAGACTGAGAGGCGCATACAGGTTTTTAATTTCAATATGCTTTCAGAATATTTTTTTTTCATATGTTTGTAATCCTGTATTGAAGCTGTTACAGTATTATTGCCTGTATGTCTCTGTAGCCATGTGGAGATATTATTAAAAATGTTTAATGCTAATTTCATTATATAACAAATATAATTTACTTATATATCAATACATTATTGAGTGACTTTTTAAGCATTGCTGAATTCATACCATATGCTTTGGCCAAATACTTCCAACCAGATAAAAACAGATTAGACACAACCTATTTCAAACACTGAGGCTGAAAGAGATTTTCCAGGAAAAATAGGACTCTCCTGCCTTATAGAACTTGGATCAGTTTGAGCAGGTGAAAGGGGCTCTATATCCAGACTTCTAATGTGCTTCTTGTAGAAAAAGGAAAAGAAAAGGCCATTACACTACAAGGTCAAAGCCTTCAGCCCCCAGATCTGTATTTAAACCTCACAATGGCTATAAAGAGCTGCATGGACAGACACTGAGCGGATTAAAGCCTAATTAGGACAGCCATTCGCCCTCTCTCTCTTTAGATACAGGAACTCTTCCCTTTGTTAATATTTGCTAAACATTCGTTCAGGATGGTGACAGCCTATTGATAAAGTGCTCAACCATCTGAGACCGTAAATGTTTCCAATGATCTGAACAGCACGACGTTGTTTTCCTTCCCCTTGCCTATATGTCTGTACCATGGTGTTTTCATTTTCTTTAAAATTGCCTGGGTCATGCTTCAGTACATTTTTAACAAGGGTGCTTGTTGAGGAGCCTTGCTGCAATTAAAAAGGAAAGCAGACGTTTGGGGTTTTTTAATAGCTAATTAATCTGAAATGTGTGTTATTGCACTGCACTTTCATGTAGGCTACAGTAGTGGCAGCGCTGATTTCATTTATAGTACAATTAGCATTTCCTTTGTTCCCAACTGTATGTATGTCATAAATGCATATTTATGCATAAATGTTCTACTTGAAAGATTCACTGCCGCTGTTATATCAGTACATTACATACACAGAGCTGCAGGTGGAACCCCATCATTTGGTTTACTGAATTAAAAGCCGCTTCTGACAAGCTAACGTCTCCACTGTCATTTTTAGGCAAGATTGCCTCAACCCCTGCAAGGCCCTAGCCATCCTTTTCATGGACAACAATAATCAATTTTCTTTCACGTATGTATATATGAGAAATGGAAATGCCAGCTGTTTGACTTAGATAACCTTGTGCTGTTCACGTTTAGAATAACCGCACAGCTTTTACATTTAGGTTTGCTTTGACCTGCACATAAATATCCCCCCTATATTACCCATGTTAGTCCGCTGCTCCTCTGGCCCCATTAATTTGATTGGCTAGAGTCCAGAAAGCCTACAACAATGTGCCTGTCTGGATGTTCTGATTTAACTGCCTCATAAAAATTGCGAATGCACAAAAGCAACTGCCAAGAACCCAGACGTCGTGCTTCAGGGGGAATGCATATCCCAGAATACTTTGCCCTACGTGTGTAAAATCCTGACCCTGTTGGCGGAGCTCCTGTTCACCTAAAGCACCTCTTAGCCTCCTCACAATGAAAGCCTGACAGCTCAGGGTCCTCACACAGCATAGGGATTGTTTCAAGGTGTCAGTGGTCAGTGGTTAGCCTCAAAATTCTGAACGAGTGTGCTAGCTGCCAAAGCCTCATTGATGAGCGCTGGGCTTCTGCTGAACAGTCAGGAGCCTAAAAAAGCAGTGCTAAAACAAGACGGATACACAGGGACAGTACACGTGTATCTAAGGCAGGGTTAGGGAGCAGGATTCCTAGAGCATGTGGTGGTTTACTTGTTTAAGACTCCTGATTCAATTCATCAGTTCCTTGGCAGTTAAAGTGTTGGAGCAGGGAAAACAACAAGCTGTTTTGGGCTCTGGTCCTCGGTTCACCACCCCTGATCTAAAGCTTAGATGATTGTATCATTTCCTGTATCTGTAAATGTGAGTTTACTGGGATTTGCTGGAAGATTACAGGGCCAGAAATACCCTGTTTGGTGCAGACCAGTCAAACCTTTTCTTTAGTGCATCTCGTGTTGACAGGTGTAAACACTCCACCTGCACTTAAACTAGCAGCTTTGATCAGATCCTTTAGGGTATGTTTATATTTGTGGTTCTTTTGGTCGGATTTGAAGCTGAAAATGATATGTTACATTTTAGATTTATTTCTCGTAGAGCCCCTAGAACCTGGTCACGTCATGCATGTTGAGTACCGGGATTATATCTGGATAAGGCCAAGACACGTTTCAAGTTTCAGGTTTATTTGTCATATGCACAACATGTCAGGACATTTATGCATTGAAATGCTTGTGGTGAGGCTCAGGTTGGTGCTCTACGGGAGGACACATAAGATTTGCAATTGTAAATGCACCCAAAACTCCTTTAACATATAAATCCTATATATAAAATATAAAATATTTATAAAATAAAATTTATAAAATATAAAAAACATATAAAAATCCTTTTACTCAGAGCGCTTCAGGAGGTGGAGATTAATTTGAGCTACATTAACCCCTTACAGTACAACTGAAACTCCTTCCCTTACAGTACATCACTGTGATATGAACATTGATCCATGTCTGCAAGAAAAATTCATTAAGAGCACCCATCGTCGGGACTCAACAAAACAAAATGCTTGTTAACAATATGGCAAACTCTACCGTGCAAAATAAACTGCAGACAATAGAGGCTGACCAGCAGATTTGCATATTGCATCCCATACAGCAATCAGATTTTGGTCTCAACAGAGATGTATTTGACTGCCAAGTGTGAATGCATATGACCCAAATCTCATATAGGATATAGTCCAGATACTAATTACATGAACCGACTAGGTGTAAACAGGGTTTTGACTTCAGCATTTGATTGACATATTTGATTAAAGATTTATATATATTACTATATTTATATATCGTCGCTGTCCAATGAAAACCATTCTCCATTTTTGACAATTTTTACTTTTATGTATCATTGGATCACATGAGCTGCTGTTTACACTGTGTCTGGAAAAAGTCTGGTTCCATTGACATACATTAGAATTAAATTGGGTTTTGGCTTCTCCTGGAAAGTTGCTATTTTGGAGATACTTGTTTTTCTTTGGACAGCGACGATATATATATATATATATATATATATATATATATATATATATATTATTTATAAATATATATTATTATAATAAAAAATGGCATTATTATAAACAGACAGAACATATTATATTGATAAAATTATATATCCTATATATCCTTTAAGCAATATAGCCTAATAATACAGAGCTGGTGTTACACACTCTATTGCAAAGTACATCCAGTAGTCAAGCCTAGTGGATGTAGAAGGCCTCTAGCTCAAAGTGGATGTTGTGGAACAGACCCGAACCTTAATTTATAAAAATTAGTTACAATCAAATTTACAGATGCAATATTAGTCAGAAAATCACAGTTACTGTAGATATTCTGATCTGCACTGTACCCTGAGCTAACTGAGCTTGTGGGTTTACCTGGGTTGTTTTTTCATAATCTAAAATGGTCTTCAATCACATAGAGACTTAAAGCCTGAACTCATGATGAGTTAATAAAGACATGCATAAGCAATAACAGATATTAGTCTGTTGTGGAAAGGAAAGAATGGTTCATTGTATGTTTGCTGTGTTGAGAAACTTTGGTCCGTATTGCATTTATACTTCAAGCTATTCAAGCCAGTGTTTGTTTGGAAGCAAAACAAAACAGATCCCCTCAACTGGTCTCAGTCTGCTTATCTGGTCACACTAACAGCACAGTCACACAAGAGTTTGTTTTAATCAGGAGCTCAGTGAAGTGTTATTTGCAAAGGACCTTGAGTACTTTGAGGTCAACCAGGTTGGATCAATGTAGCAGTGAAGTTTAAAATAAAAATGGCCTCATTATAAACAGACAGAACATTAGGCTCTATAATATGAAGTGTATGAGATTAAACTCCTTCAGAGATTCATTTGGTCTATTGAGTTAGGGTAATAAAAGTGATTTGCTCTAGTTTGGCAGTAAAGAATAAATGCTTAGTCACTGTATTACATCAAGCGTGAGAGTTTAGTGGTAAAGAAATCAAGCTGCAAATACCAGCAGCAAAATTCTCTTATCCATATAGTGTACAAATGGAGGTCCAGACTTCTTGTGACTAGTTTTCTGGAACTGACAGAAGGGAGAAAGTCTTGGTCTTGCCAATGCTGGTCACCAATGCACTGTCCCTCAGTAATCCTGTCATAATCCTTATCAGCGAGAATGCTGTGTGTGTTCATATACCATGAAGCTTTGCAGGAGGACGAATGTGTGGGTGCATGTGTGTGCTGCTGCTCTGTGCATGTGCACTGAGCTTACAGCCACAGATCAATGAACTGCCTCATTGCAGAGAGATGGCGGCTGCCTATGAGTGTAGGCTTCTGAGAGAGGAATGAAAGGATGGAGCCGCTCTGAAACGGAAAGTGTGCTCAAAGAGTCTGGTGTGGCCCTCAGACTCCGGGCAGCTTATGTGGAATGGCAGGATGGGAGGAGAGGGGGCGGAGGAGGAGGATGAGCCGCAGTCATGTCTGCCGAGCCACAAAGCTCTGATGAGGACAGTGACTTGGGAGAAGGAGAAGATTTGAATACTCAACAAGGGATGCACCAATCTGACCTGTACTGTGCTGATAGAGAGTTTGCCATTAGGCAACACATTCATCATAATTTCATGTAATAACTTTCTGTGGGGCCTAAACTCATCTGGTCGGTTCCTGTCTCCACCACTGCAAGCAGTTCTGACTTTCTTGAAGCATGGTACAATAAACCACTCCGGATGAATTTGTTTACACCTTAAGCAGTGAATTATGCCCAGTTTCTGAGAAAATGAAGGAGTCGCTTTTACATACATCATACTAGCAAAGCAACATTATATAACTTAATGCAGCATTTACATTACAGGGGAGAAAAGCAATTTGCACTTCCCATGGATTCCACTGGAGAAAGGCATCAGTCTTATGCTGAGGATTGCGAGAGCGGCGGCAGAGCGAAGCAGGTGGAGAGAGTAATAGAGTAGAATTTCAAGTAGAGAAAGAGTAGAGGACTTTATGCAAATAAGAGGTGTATTTTACTGGGTAGCTGCCAGTCAGTTGAAATGTAGGACATTTAGTTCAATTTAGTGACATGCCCACAAAATGAGTGAGGAAAAGAGAATCGCCTTGCTGTAATGTAAGTGCAGCTGAACTTGAGCACTGTATTGCCTCTTATTGCAAAGCTCTGACTTGTAGGTAGACAACAGTTGTTTCTGTTGCTGATGTCAAACCGAGTCTTGAGGAATATACCATACTTCAGAGACTGCAGACAGTACTTATGGTTACAGATGTTCGACTACACTCTAAACCCAACACTTAGTTACTAAACATGCCTGTAAACATACAGTAGAGACTAATGTACCAGTAGGGATCATGTACCCTTCTTTTTAGTACTAAACAGATTGTAAAATGATCTTGTTCTGCAAGCTTTACAGAGTTGCACTGTTAAAGTTTTAAGACAGTCAGTATTTATTGTGGATTGGTCATGTGGGATCGATAGCTGATCCTTTGGTTAGGTCTGTATAGGTCTATTATATCAGGTCATCAGATCAGTGCATCATTAGAGTCAGCTGTTACATTACATTTCTGGCATTTAGCTGATGCTCTTATCCAGAGCGACTTACAAGGTTAACCACATTACAGGTAGGCCAGTGCAGTGTTAGGAGTCTTGTGCAAGGACTCTTATTGGTGTAGCACAGCATAGTCACCCAGACTGGGATTCGAACCTCAGTCTCCCACGTGGGGTAGTGGCTACTTGGTGGGTAGTGGTGTTATCCGCTGAGCTACACCAACCAGCTGTTTATTGTCCTCTGTCCTCTGTCTGGACAGCTGTTCAATTTTACAAATGTTCCTATCATTCTGTAATATTCTGTAAATAATAGTCTTTACAATATTTGTCTCTCCAGACTTATGCATAGAACATCCATATATGTATATACACAGATATTCACATATTGTCCTTGCCTGGCTCTTTATTCCTCCTATTTTCGTTCTGTATTTTATTTATTGCACTTTATTGTATTTTTCCCGTAGTGAGAAAGTGTTAACAGTCTGCTAACAGTGTGCTTGTCTGCTTTGTTTAGTATGTTACATGTCACACATTTATGATCTCACCAAGTCAAAGTTACAGTATGTGTAACTTGGTGAAGTGAAGAGATTCGTGTTCTGAAGGCTGCGGTCCACAGTTTTTAATAATCACTTTGTTTAATTAGCTGTCAAACTCTTGTTTTTTCGACAATGTGCTATGCGCTGTTTATATAGAAACTTGTATTCTTTAGAGTGAGCTGGCCATTATGCAGTTGTCCTGCTGCAATTATCGCAGCGTGATGCCCAGAATGGCCGTGCTGTTTGAAGTGTTCTGGATGTATTAATAGTTTTTAAATGAATAGTTTGCAGTTACCTGGCTTTTCTAATCCTTTGAATGACTGAACTTGCCGTTTTGCCCGTGAATGACATTGACTTTGAAGTAGGGAGCATAACTGGGCACACCTAAGTGTCTGTCTAGGGATGTCGCTAATAACATACAGTTAAAGCTTTGTGCCTCCTTTCCTTGATGCTTAATCTTTGTACTTTCATTACTGCCGTCTCTGTGCATTTAATTGGAAACTCTAGAAAGTGATTGTGCAATAGATTTTCTTCTTTTAGCATTCACTACCAACAAATTAGTTCCTTTCTCAAAGACCCATTTTGGGGACGCTGAGGCTGCCCGGTCTGCTCCTTTGACGACCATGAGTGAGTTTTATTAAAGTTTTGTGTTGAGTCTCCTAGCAGCACAATGCAGCTGAGTGATGAATGCTCTGCGGCCAGATTCAATAAGCGCAACTCGCCTCACAGGCTCTGCTCTGTCTTCCTCCCCCAGCTTACTGATCAGTGCGCCCTGTCAGATACCTGCTCTTCTCAAACCACTGTGGAAACACAGACATCTGCCACCACAGGGTTGACGTCCATCAACGTTTGCTACATTAGCCAATTAGAAGAAAATCACACTGTACCTGATTACCAGTCAAAAATTAAATTGTGTACCTCAGCTTACAAACTCATATGCTTGTTGTAGTTTGCTTGCAACGGCATGCATCCACTCTTAATTAACGTACAGTGTACAGCTTTATTTAATCTCTGTAGGCTCATTTGAATGTTGATTTGCTGGAGTTTTTTTATGTGACAGTTTTCTTACTACATTCTCTTAAGGTTTGATTTATTTTCTTACTCTAGCAGTTAGACCTGGCCACTATACTGGTGTAGATATTGCACAGTAACATTGAATTTTACTTGTAGCAGTACTGTTATGCTGGGATCAGATTGGCATTAAAAATAAGGAGCCAGTCTTATAATGTGATATAATTAAAGAACAGTGAAGAGATGTCCGTAACGCCCCACAGCGCCATGATGGAAGTGTAGCATGTCAGAATGGTTTGTATTGGCCTGCCTAGTAATATATCCTACAGTGTCCTTGACATTTACCAATAGGATGACACATATGTAAACATGGCGAAGAGAATGCTGCTGTTGTGGCTGTCATGGGGAGCAATGAAAAAGAGGAATGGCTCATCGAGATGCGACAATAGCACTCCTGCCTTTACATACAACATACCTAGTAGCTATCTACATTTATGTAATGTTCTTTACATGTTCACAGACTTGTTATGTCAAATTTGTGAAAAACAAAAATATTGTGTAGTCTGATCCCGGCACTAGGTAGCAAAAAACATCATTAACTGCAGTAGATGTCATTTGTTGGGTGCTTCAGGATGTCGTCAAAATGCATACATAATAAATCAATAGTGCATTTCCATTCTGGTAGGGTTTTATCACTGCAATCTGTGCAAGGTTCCCAATGGTCTATAGGGAAAACAGAAAAACACAGTAGAACCCAGCTATGCCAGGTTTGTACAGTGTTATTGTCCAGTTCTCAGAAAGCATACGGTCAGAAAAATGTTATCAATGCAAAACTTGAAAATGAGAATCATGCACGTGCTTGGGCAAAGACAAGACCCAAATAAGCTAGTTTCCTGATGTTTTTACACAAAGTTGTTGATATAACAGAACTGACAGCCAACCATGTTTAGTTTTTCAAGTCAGAGGATCCAGTGGCTGACTTTAACTGAGGCAGCATGTATTAGCCCTCAACCTTTTAGCTTGGTAGCATTCTGTGATAGGTGATCAAGCTAGCAGGTAGAATTAACGATGACTGGAATTTATAAAATCCAGTTCAAATACAGTACCTCAATCACCAGTATCTCCCTTTTTACTTAAATTTGTTTATAATAAAGGCCCTAAGAAAAAGTCTGATTCATGACATGCTCTTAAACCACAGAAAAAAACATTGCACTAATCGTTGTACCCTGAAGGAATCAACTGACAGGGCAGGGCAGGACAGGGCAGGGCAGTTGGTGGGCAGGTTTGACATTGTGAGATGTGAATGATTCTCTTTTGGCCATACATGTGATTTAAACAAGGATGGGATGTATCGCTGCACCTGACAGACCCAACAGCCACGATTACAGACATTCAGCGAGCAGTGATCTTGGTAGTGCCAGCATCATTGACAGACCGCTGCACGGCACAGCGCCAACAACGCCAAAGACCATGGGAATGGAGATGACCAATGAACCTGTGTGTGGAGGCACCAGGTTCAGCACCAAATGAAGAGTTTGTTGTCATACATCACATATCCAGAATTCCTGGCGTCACTCCACCTCCACCCCTACCGCAAAATCTGCAGGAACTGTGTGAGAATGTTCAAACTGCATGGGAACCTCTACAGCTCTGTGCAGAGATGTCTGGCATGTTCAATCAAACCTGAGGCCATACATAGACACTACTTCTGTATGTGTAGGTCAGTAGATATTGCCCATATCAGTATAGATTCATCCTCAATGAAAAGCATTGCAAACTGACACTTCCTTCTGGGTTCAACTATTTGTTTGATGGTAAGTGTATTTGCATCTTTGTGCTCTTTAGTGTGTATAGATTCTGTTCTTACCTAGAAACAAATCTCAGATAATAAAACCGCACAGGTGGGTTTTACACAGAACTCTGAAAATAAACAGAACATCTTTTGATCAGCAGTGCCCAGATCTTTACATGCCGCTTGATACAGCAGTCTTTTTCTTTTTCTCTAGGCTTGTGCCGATCCTGTGGCCTGAATAACTCCTTTAAAATTTCGCTCATAACTTAATTTGGAAATTGCACAGTTCTGGCAACTTCATAATAGTTTGTAGAGCACATAATGGCTGATTAGTTTCACTCCCCATGCCTAGTTGCAGCAATAGCATCAGCAGCAGCTGTGCAAGGAACAGGAGAATGCTGATGCTGAATGGCCGCACTGTATCCATTAGCTCACTGAGGCTAATTATTCTGCCCGAGCCGTGTCACTCTCTACACGCAGCTCTGCACAGTGAGGTCTTTCTCTTGTTTCCTTCAGCTTTGTTTCTTTCAGCATGTATAAATACTTGGATGTTTTTGTGCTGTTCTTGGCCTCCTGGCTGATGCAAGTGTTAGTCTGAGATGCAGGCTATTTTAACTTGTTCTTCACAGCTTGCATTTCCCAGTCGTCTCACCAAACGTGCCTTGTCTAGCAGCTGCTGAGATCACTGGCTCTTTTAGTCATGATTTGTCTGACACGTCCAGAGCAGAAGGAGATCTGGAGTCTGCTTGTGTGGTCATAGCACATCCCCTCCGGCCAGTACACATAGGCTGTGTTTTAGCCCTGCACCACATGCTCATTAAACCATTGGCTGGTTTGATACGTTCTAATAATGCTTTAGTTGAAACTTTCTGTAGCAAGTTACCGTTTATAATCAAACACAGAACACACGGTTCTGTAAGGTCTTTATGCAGTCTGTATTTTAAGCTGGTCTAAAATTAGTTCAGAGTTAAATCAGCGAATTCTACATATGCAGTATGTACCCTCATGGTCCTTAATGATAATTGTGTTCTTGCTTATAAAAGTTTTCCCAACAGTAACTTTTTTTGCACCAAAAATGCATCAGAACTTTTATATCGTCGCTGTCCAATGAAAAACACGTATCTCCATTTTTGTTGATTTTGACTTTTATGCATCGTTTGAACACAGAACTTGCCATTTATGTTGTGTGAAAATTTCATGAGGAATGGACCAACAGAAATTGCTTAAAACTGCTTGGATAAAACATCTGGTTCCATTGACTTCCATTTACAAATTACATTCGTTTTTTAACCGCTCCTGTAGAGTTTGGAGGTATTTTGGAGATACCTGCTTCTCATTGGACAGCGACGATATAATAAGTTCTTCACACAGCCATAGAGATCTGAGTCCAATGATGTAGGAACCTGTTTCCTTCCTGAAAGAAAGTCTGTTTTAAGAGAATGGTAGAAGGTCGCAGATCAAACAAAGAACAAACAAACAGAACAAAGAGGTAACCTCCCGAGAGTGCAGACCTCAGCATTGCTGAAAGTGTTTGTGGTTACTTGGTTTGCAAGCAGCACAAAAAGCAACCAACTTCTAAGACTAAACTTGGAAGGTATGTGAAAACATTCCTGCAGATTTCTTTGAAAAACGAATCTCCTAGTGTAGTCTCCTGAGTGGAACGGAAACTGTAATAAAAGCAGGCTGGACATGTGGACAACAAATGTAGTTGTTCTGTTGTTTGCAATTTTCTGTCAAATGTAGGATTTCTAAAAATTTCTATGACAAATTCTAAAATATGAATAACTCAATGGCTGTTGACAGAACGTTCCGTAAATGCAGAGTGACATCTAACTTTAACAAGTACTTCACCTTGCCATTTATAATGCAGATCTCTAATCTATAATGAGGAAATGAAATGAAGTGGCACCAGATGGCATTGTGAATGAGAACTCTTTAGTAACAACGTTTGATAAATTAGCAGCTGATAATTACATTCCCTTTATGGGAGTGCCCTGATACACACACAGGAATGAACCACAGAGCCTTAGAAATCCTTTCCCTTGGAGCAGTTTCTTTTTCAAGGAAAAGACTAGGCTACAATATATCCTCCTAGATTTAAGGGCCTTCAACAAAAGTCCGTGGCCTTCCGCAGGATGATGGCCAGGTTGACAGTGTACTTTTAGTGAAATTCTGAACTGTGTTTATCTGTTTAAACGCTGGGAGCGATGCTGTGGTGAATTTGTTCACGTAAAGTATATATTTTCTTGAGTGATGAGTGAAATGTGACAGAGTGTTTTCACATCCCTCTCCAGGTCCCCCCTCAGGCAGGCAGCTGCAGAAATCACTCAGAAAAGCTGGAACCGAATAAAAGACCATCCAGCTATTGTCAGCTTGGCTTCAAAGGAATCTCTCAATCTCTCTCTCCCTCTCTCCTTCTCCCTCAATCTCTATCTGTCTGCCAGGTTTATTAGAGACTAAAGACGTGCATAGGATAGTTGAGTTTGTGGACATGTTGTGAATGTGTGTTGCGGAGTAAAAGATTCAGTGGATAAACCGAAGCGTTTTGGAGAGGCTCGGCCCTGAGTTTCACACTGCAGCATCTCTTTATAGGGTTTTGTCACATCTATTAGCCTGTAGGTCACTCTTTCCTAAGATGACCTGCAGAGAGAGCGCGTTTTGTATTCATATATGCAGTTTGGAGCCTCAGGCTATTTAGCCTGAAAATTTCAAGGGTTCTGCCCCCAAAATTCTTGCAGGGATTTGAGTTCGCCAGACTCAAGGACATTGTGGTGGCTTAAGCTAGATCACTTGCTTTCCTTGTCTGCCATCCAAGGTGGGGAACAATGCCGTGTGGTGTGTGTGCTGTGTATGTGTGTGTAATGGTGTGCACATAACAGCATTTCTGATTGAATCCAGCCTGGTTTCTTACTTACTTGGTAGGTGTGTGACCTCTGGGTGCCCCACACTGATTATATCAGAGTCATGGCTGTGTGGGACTAATAATAGTCACCAGGGTGCCTGCCAACCGCGGTATTGCATCTCACCTCCTACCTGCCCTTCTGGTAATTAGTCACAAAGAGGCATGAGTATAGGTTTGGGTGTAAGCTGTTGTGTGGTCATGATTGAATGCTTGAATTTCCTACAGCAGTGCAATGCTTTTCAACGTAGGTATTTGGTGCCATCATGGGAGGTGTAGTCATGCACTGCCAATCAAAGCTAGTGTACATATTTTGATTGGAGAAACCTTTTGTTTCTATTTAAAGGGTTAGTGCTGTGATAATGCAAAGCAAAATGCCAATTCTGCTATAGCCTTATTAATAAGCTACAGTATTATTGTAGCATTATGCTAGCTGATGTCCATATGAACATTGGTGGTAGCTCAAGATAAACACATTAGACCCTTTAGTTCCTGCTCCTACTGGTTATATATATTGCTGTCTAGGTGTACAGAGTCAAATCACCCTGACACTATCAGCTATCACAGGAATTGTCATCACTGCCCTGTGGTCAAAAGTCATGTTGTAGTGCTCATAAATCACTAGTCACATTTCAAAGCACCGGTATGGCGGCAGTCACATTTTGCAAGAGGCAACCACAGTTGCATGGGAGAGGCTGTAAAGCCAAATGCCTGCTTTGATTGGATCTGCTGGGTGGTGTGCTTAATTTTCTGATTGGCTGCCAAAAACAAAAAAAGGACTAAACATTGGTCTGTACTTAGTGTTAACGAATTGGCAATACAGCACAGATGAGTCTGTGGATGAAGTGTAGACCACACCTAGGATCCACTGAGCATGCACCAACCATTAATTGATAATTGATTATGATTTTTTAACAGCCATGTTTTGAGTCTGTCTTTTTGATCCATAGTTTTTATACCCAGGCTTAATATATAACTCATTGTAAAAAACATTATTTGCTCCGTAAATGGAAACTTAAATATTTAAGGTTTGATCAGTTGGCTACTAAGAAATATACATAAATTATATGCCACATTGAAAGTAACTGGCTATTTAGCAAAATAGGCCACACAATTAATTACGCTATTACATTTTAGCATAGGTGTAGCAGCAGCGTTCAAATACAGTGCGAATGCATGCCAAGACAAATTCAATTAAGTGCCCTTTTGTCAACATAGTACCTGCTGATTTTTAGGATCCTTAGGATACCTAATACAACTGTGCCATGTTATTATATATTATTGCAGATTATTATCAGCTTCTCTAGCTTAACATAGAATTTGCAGAAATCTCCAAAGGTGGTAAAGTCATTTAAGTTTAAACTCAGTATGTCATAAACATATGTCAGTGGTTTTAATTGAATGAAAACACAGGCATGAATATTACAATTTAACATTGATTCTACTAGTGAAGTTTTGACCTTAATAGCCTGAGCACACAGTAGTGTAAGTGAGAGAAAGTAGGGCTGCTACTGTGGGGAATGTAGTAATATGTGTGTGTGTGTGTGTGCGTGTGTGTGTGTGCGTGCGTGATAGTCTACGTGCATCAACATGCTCTCAAAAGAAAGAGACATAGGAGAGTACATGTTACATGTTGAGAAACAATCTTTAGAGGATAACTATATTCACATAGTCATATTCTTTCATGTTTTTAAACTCTCTCCATCTCTGTTTCTGTATAGCTTGTTTATACATATGCATATCATATAGACAAGTAATGTTTTCTTATAGCCAGCGGCCTCCTTTTTGAAGACAGTGCTAATCAATTTGCTCATCAATTAAACCTTCTCGCCTCCTAAGGCTCAGTGTTTGTTTTGTGGCTGCTGGAGTTAATTAGAACAGCATTCCGTGTGTTGTCCTTGAGATTGCAGCTAATTGGAGTGTGCTGTCTGCCTCAGTACTTCATGGAGCAGGTTCTTGTCCCGCTGAAATGCCAGTCTGCTGAAAGGGGCTTGTTTGTGAACCAGCATTGTGGGTGAAAAAGTATGAGTAATAGGGCTAAAGCTCCAACCTTCACTTTCTGACCTTTTACCTAGAGTTTTGTACAGATCCCTGGAAGAGCGTTCAGAGTAGGCATGAACTTTTCCCTCTCTTATCAGGCCAGACTGAATGCTATTTGCAGGCATTTGCCTCTGCTCCTTCAGCAGACCCGTGTTCTTCGGTGACAGCCATGGTGTCATATGCTCCGCGTTCCGGCCGAATCCTTCTCACCCCCTGATCTCTGCTGCCTTGTTAAGAACCTGCGCTTTGTCACCTAGACACCTCTGCTAAAAGCAGAGCAGTGTGGAAGAGACAAGTGCTTTGTGCTGCTCTATCAGAGGTCCGTGCCCCTGGCTTTTATACTGACACTCACCGCTGTCCATGGTGCCATTGTCCGTGTCAAAGCTGCAGCTGTTTGGTGCCCGCCTAAACTTCTCATCCCTTTTTATGCTCTTCTCTATGCCAGTCCTCCTCAAGGGACCCAGAGCCTGCACAGTGTTTTCCCTGCTGTAATGGACCTGATTCCAATTTAATGTTAATTAGAAAGTCCTTATTGAGTTAAACAAGGCAGTTATGTGTTCATCCTTTGAAGGAGTCTGTACTGGAGGTTTGAAATGTTAATTTGAACCTAGCGGGATTTGACTACTCACCACGGGTTCATTTAGCTTCAGACATCATTTATCCAATTGTTGCTGCTGATTAAAACTCATATCTCTAAAAAGGTAACTAAATAAGAAATGGCCAAAGGAAAAACGATTGCTATGCGCTTTTAATATGCTTAATGGTGTGGCAGCTCTCCAGAATGATCCAAAATTGAAGAAGTGCACTGAGGCTCACGCTTAATGAATGTCTAAGCAAGAGGTTTTAGCTGCTTAACCCATTAAAAACCCAGGCTTATTACATACAGAGGCTTACTGTTCAGCTTGAATCCACTGGTGGGATTTAATGAGGTTACACTGTTTTGGTTTAAACCAGGTGTATTTTTATTGAATGTGTATGCCTTTAAATGTCGTGACAGGACTGCTGGTGTTATAAAACCATATAAAAATGAAACTAAGAAAAAATAATATTGTAACAATGATCAAATATTTGTCATATTGCATTCTTGTTTCTTGTAGCCCACCCTTATTTCCACTTCAGTTTCCACTACTTCGTTCTTCTTTCCTCCTTCAGTTGGTCTATGAGCTCAGTACACCTGTGAAATGGTTGCAGGTAAGCTCTGGAGCAGGTGTGCCTAGAAGTTTGCCAGTCTACAATTGAGTTTCAAAACTTTGGATTGCGGATCAGGGCTTCTCAGATTTGTGCGGAATGTTCTCGGGTTTCGTCCAAAATTGCTTGTCCAAGTAAAGCTCTACTCTGTATGCTAGTAAGTCTGACTAACCCTCTGTATCCTCACTTTATCCATGCGTATCCCTCTGGTCAGGGATGGACTGAGGCAATACAGGCAGCCTGGCTAAGCCGATCAAGAAGAGCTCCGTTATCTTGGTACTTAGGATTGAAAAAAAAACTTTAGCCAAAACCTTTGGATCCCGTCCAGGCACAGAGAACTGCCAGACCACTCTGACTTTCCAGTGAACCGTCGCTGGCCATAATATACAGTGTTACTGTTACGTATTATATGATGCTGTCTATCAAGCAGAGAGAGGAGATGATAAATTACCTCGGGTCATCTGAGACAGACGTGGATGATGTTACAGGCTGGTAGACGAGCGAATTGCGGGGTTACTGGATATCGGTAGAGGCGGGCAGGCGCGCCGCACGTGACAGTGCCAGACAGCGACTTAGATTGGAGGGCAGCCTCTGCCTTAGCCTATGCTGCCACTCACCCGTCCACTCAGATTCACTCTGGCTGCCCATATATCACTTCAGCCCCGGGCCCAGAGAGCAAGTGTGAATATCATGTTGAAATCAGAATGGATGACTCCTGGTTTAGAGGAATACCCAAAAGGACCCGCCCAGCAGGACTGGCATTTTCAATTCCTGCAGTTAAAATGTTTGTTTTGCATTACATGTCTTAAAGTGTTGCTTGTGCTACTTCTGTTTCTGCATAGAAAGACGCTGGGTTGCATTTGATTAACACTGATTTCATGCTGTTAAGTGCTGCTGTTCACAAATGTGATATGAAGATAGAATCTGTCAAGATCACTTGTCAAGTATAATAAGAAGCATGCACACTACTGAAATACAGATCATGTCATGGCCTGGACACTCAATTACTGGAGAAATGAAGCTGTGTTGTGCAAAGCAACGAAGATAAAATCGCTTTATTTATGCAAGGTAAAGAACCTGATTATGCCGTAGGGCAAATTGAATTTCACTGTGTTGATTAAATATTCATGAAACTGTGTAAATGGATTTAGATAATATGAGTTAAAGTTCCAGGAAACAAAGTATAAAATATTCAGTGTTTACATGATGCAATAAAAAAAAAAAAGAATTAAAAAAAAAAAAAAAAAAGATGATCAGATGATCAGACCTGTCTGAGAACTGCTTGGGTCTTAATATCCTAACGAGTATCTTTGAGTCCAACCTGAGCCACTTTTACATGTGGTCCTACTTTGAATATGTCCTAGGTTGTGGCCATTTGCTCTTCCTGTAATAATGAGCAGCTAAGAGCTGTCCAGAGCAACTTTGCATGGAAGGTTCGCTCTGCTGTGTGTTTGCTGTTTATAATGCATATGGTTAAATTATGTGACATCCTGTGTACATGCAGGCCATTTCAGGATGGAGGTTTGTTCACATCAATCTCAGATTTGAATCACTAACCCTAATGAATGGGAGCCATCACGACAGTCAGAGCAGATCTGAGCAAAAAATCTGATTTGAGCAACGATGCTTGTAATGTGAATGTAGCCTGTCTTTCTTTGATTTGAACATTTCAGGACAAGGTCGACAGACTGCTTTGTTAAAATGATCAGCCTTTGGATTGGTTACGGTTATGTTTACACAAGCTTTACCTAAGATTAGGGCTTCCAGGTTTACATGGAAAGAGGAGGAAAAGAAAGACACTGGAAAGTTATTCCGCAGACATAACTTTGTAGATGTAATCTGTGAGCCCACAGGAAAAAGATGAACCTAATTAGAAAAGAAACATGAACGCCTGGTGCATTAAGTACATTTGTGTTTTGTTTTGCCTGTATTTTGAAGGTGGAGCTCGTGCCAAATGGTGGTGGAACAGCGGTGGAATCAAGTCAGCATTGGCCATGGGTTAAAGCTTGCACCAATGCATTGTTCAGATCACTTACTAGCTGCACTTCATCACAAAACCTGGCAAGTGTGCAGATGTTCCTCCCTCAGAAATAAGTACCCTTCATATGTGCGCGCAATCCACTTACTTTCCAAATTTTGCTGCGCGCAGTTTGACTCTATGGCGTATTGCAGCTGACACTGCAGTTATGAGCCATGTAATTATGCAAGCCACCTGCGATTATATGGCAGTACTCAGGGTGGGGTGAGTTTGGACGTTTTTCACAATGCTGTTTAATTCTAACAGGCTGATATTAGTCGTGCACTGAATATTTTGTAGCTCAAAAGGTGGTCTATATAGCAAACACTGTGAGAGGTCTGTGGACAGTGCACGCTTTTGCTGACTGTCTTATGATTGCTGAAATGCTGCTGTGCGTTTTCCTCTGGCTGCTGTGATTCCCCCTTTGTGATTTATTTGTTTTCAGTTACTTTTGTGGGCTTTCAGAGGCTTTTTTATTTCTGAGTTTGCTTATTTTTGTGCTTTGTGCTCAGAAAATAACCCTGTTATTTATTTTTGTCCAATTTGGAGTCTAGTGATTGTCTGTGACTTTTCTTTACTGCCACTGCTTCCTTACAATCATCGTTACAACAAAGCCACAAAAGGCAGCGTGTGATTGTGTAGTTTAGCTGCTATCATCAACCACAAAGAAGTATGGCGATAACCCCAGCTTTATGGCAAGAGATGGAAAACATGGGAGACAGTATTAACAGCTCCATTCTGATTACAGGGTCTTTGCCATTCCCTGCCCTGAGACAATGTGCTTGTTATCCCAATTGGTTGATGTTAAGTGGCTAAACCACCAGCTGTGGAAATGCGTAATATCTTAAATATAGACAGATCAGAATGGCTGCATGCCCAGTGGAGGCAGCTGTCTTAGACCGTGTGCTGTGAGCCGTTGGTCTGAATGTTTCCTCAAGACTAATATACCGTCTGGCAAATCATCTTAACCACAGGCTGTGCTGAATAATTGATAATGCAGTCTCCATCACACCTTATGGATCCCCTAAGCACACTCTCAATTGTGCCTTCAGGGAACCATCAGTAGTCTGCATCTGGCAATCTGATTATTAGTCAACATCCATTCATGATCTTTTAGCGAGGAAGCAAAATTGTAAAATGTTTTTTTTCACAGATTCTTATCTGACTTTTTGTGTGAATTGAAAACTTGATGACTTTTCCAAACTCTGCCCTCCTAAAATGTTCATATTTATTTTAATTATAATGTATTGTAATTATAAAGTACTAATAAAAGTAATTCTAATCAATACATGGAGTTAGCAGTGCACATGGAAGCTGAGCTCATTTCAAGGGAGCACCCATGTATGAAGCTTTGTTTGGATACTCAGGCAAAAGGAAGAGACACCACTAGGCTGAGCTGGACATGGCTAGTGCTGCTTCATTGCTCAAGACTGCTGGTCATTATTACGCCTGCTAGCACTCCAATTGCTCTTGCTTTGATCCTGCTTTACCATATAAGAATCTCTCCCGACATCTGTGTTCACGCGTCACTTTGTCATGCAACTCCTAGTGATGTGTCTACTCTGGTAGATGTACTGACTAGCTTGGAAAAGAAGCATAGCTTTGAATCAGTGGATACAAATGCTGCTTTTGTTTTGACCATGTTTGTCAGCAGTGTGCACATGGACAGACTGAAAATGCTAGCAAAGTGTTGCTTGTTGTTGTCAAACTAATGCTGTACACCTACACATCTAGGAGCTCCGAGAATCAGGAAAACGAGCCAACACGTACACACTTTCCAACACCTACACGCGCTCAGCTTTGGCGTTACTCTTTGTGCTGGAATCGCAGATAAGTGTGAAATTGCATCGTTACAGGCGCCAACCTGCCCCGCAGGCATGAAGAACTCTCGCTGATTCGTCCTCAGCCATGAATGGGCCTATGATACGTTATCAGATACATTCCTGGATACGCCTGGAGTCGCTGCCTATCGACCACGTCCGATAATCTTTTCTGTTTCTCTGAGGTCTTGCAGCACATTCCTAAGGACAGCCCTTTCAGAGATTTAGCGGACTCACCCATGCGTGAGACGAGCAACTCAATACCATGATTTCCATGACCCTCCCCTCACCCCTATATCCAAAGGCTCCTTTATAGCTCTTTTCCATCCCGTTCCCAATTTGATCATTCTTCTCTGAGTGCGCAGCTCTTAGATGCACCCCCATCCCCCTGCTTTCAGGGCCCCCATTGTCCCTCCATGGCCCCTAGAAGGCCATCGTAGAGCAGGCATTAAAGAGATTTGGTGTGGCCCAGCCTTTGAGAGGAATTAG
This sequence comes from Prochilodus magdalenae, assembly GCA_024036415.1. Lineage (NCBI taxonomy): Eukaryota > Metazoa > Chordata > Actinopteri > Characiformes > Prochilodontidae > Prochilodus > Prochilodus magdalenae. The sequence goes on from JAMWET010000761.1 coordinate 546,830, forward strand.
ACATGCTCAGCCTAACCCTGACCGACCTGATCCCACATCAGGGGCACAGGGTGAATGGTTAAGCAGAAAAAGGCTATGGCTGATGGGAAACAGAAGCCGCTTTTTAAAAATCGGTCTGTGTGTATGTTTCGGTTTATCCGCGATCGCCTTTGGGCAAGAAGTACATTTGAGATCAATAGGGCTTATAATACCGAGTCCTGCATTCTCAAAATAGTTCATAAAGGAGTCGTGAGAGGATTGGACAGCTCTGAGTGTAAAGATTTCAACATGGCTACCTTTTTTATGTCCTGAATGGTTCGACAAGCTTCATTCAGGGTAAGTGCTGAGTATCGTAATTCGATATTTTTATGTGAGTAGCAAAACATGTTGTGTCTATCAATAGCTTAGTAGTTGATCTTATGTCCATCAGTAAACCAATAAGCATGCTTTTTCCATAACCTAGACTGGTGAATAATGTCTATGGTTCGTGCCATAAGCTTGTTATTGACCTCAGCAATTGGTATAAAGCAAACAGCAGCATCTGTTGGGTATATATAAAATATTTAAGTAACAAAAAGCTCTAAAGCTCCTTAAAAAGAACTAATCTATAAATAATATTTGCAAAAAGCTTCGTTTAGAAGATAGATACTGCGCCTGCATAAGGAAAAGGAAAAGTCAAAGGACAATAAGCAAATAGGCTGTTTTAGTTCTGAATAATAATTATTCTGAATAATATTAACAGCTCTGAAAGGACCTGGCTGAAAGTGTCACCTTTACCTGAAAATACTTAAAGTTTTCATCTTTGAGAGACAGAACATCAAGCTTCACTCACGCTTAAGATCTGAAAACATCCACACGTGTTTCTGTTAGTCCTTTCACTGTGATAAGACAAATCTGATACTCAGTTCCTGCACTATTTACCAGAGCTGTCAGTTTTGTCACCTCATTGTTTCCTCACTAAACAAGTAAATCTGTCACATGCTTTCAAAAAGCGTGCAGCTTTTATGCTGCATGTCAGGAAGCAGAAGTCTGAGCCCGATGTCTAAGCTAAGCCGGTCGCCAGTTTTGCCGGTCCTGTTCTGACCTGCATGTCCGTGTGAACACTTCCGTATCTTTTGCTAGCAGTTGCTACTCTGTGTTCTGTGACTGATCTTTTCATAGTAATATAGATGCTGGAGGTTTTTGCACTGTATTGACTGATGTAAAGCACATTAGGTGTCTGGGTTTATATTTGCTCCGAGTTTATTTAGACAACATTTTCAGGTGGCAGAGTGTAAATGTGGATGATCCATCAGATAATTTGTTGTTGTAGTCAATTTTCATTACAGCAGTTTAAATAAAAAATGCTTTTTAAAATGCTGTTTTAAGGCTAGATTTAAAATAAGTTGAATAAATGTCAATATCCTTAAATAAGTGAAATACATGTCAGGCTTAATATCCCCACCTTACAACAACCTCACCCACAAAAAAAACTTAAAAATATTAAAATATTAAAAATAGTGCTGCAGATTTTGAGAAATGCCACTGAAGAAAAACAAGCACCTTTAAAAATGGCTGCGAAATCTGACTGTACATTTTACTGGGGAGAATGTGTAGTTGTTGAACTGCACTAAAACACTGAAACTGACATCTGAGATGTAATTTACATTTACATTTACGGCATTTAGCAGACGATCTTATCCAGAGCGACTTACAACCATGGTTAGTGTTCCATTGGATAATATTCCAGCTAGTATAGGAAGGTTAGAGCCTAAAACTCACCACGAGCTCAGACACTGCCCGAACAGGGGGCCAGTGCTGGTACCTAGAGATTAATACACAGACATATACAGCAAAAAGAGCACTACCTGGCAACCCCAGCCCAGCGCTCATACCTATAGAGGAGAAAAGGTCATTATAAGTGCAACACAATACACACAACTTACACATCTACTAGTGCTTACTCACTTAAGTGCATTACGAAGAGATGGGTCTTCAGTCTGCGTTTAAAGACCGCGAGAGACTCCGCTGTTCTGACGCCCAGTGGGAGTTCATTCCACCATCTGGGAGCCAGGACAGAGAAGAGTCTGGACGCTTGTTTGCAAAATGCAACAATCCTCAAAAAACCCCCCAAAAAAACTTTGGAGGTGTTTACAAAAAGCACAGACACGCAGATATCCCTGTAGATGGGGTATATAGACATGGAGGCAGGCTACGTCTTGGCTGCTGCTAGAGCCCCAGGTTGTGTGTGAGGCTCCACTCCTGATTGCAAACAACTTGCCCTGATTTGGGGACGGGCCAGGACACTAAACACTGAGACTTTCCAAGCCAATTAGAGAGCAGCAAGGAGAGAGATAGCTGACTGGATGGCTCTATAATTGTTGAACTGTAACTGTAATTAGCTTTAGCAGGCCATTTTCACTTTAGGTTTGTTGTTTCTTTTTTTCCCACATGTTTAAATTTAAGCTCTGCTTGGCACATGCATTTGGTCCTTGTGTCTGTCCCTTGGGTATCTCCTTAGCTTCACAGCCATTGTGGCTCAGCCTATCTTCAGGCAGATGGCATAGTATACATAAGAATAATGCAGTGGTTAGGTTTATTTCACATGCTTGGACTACAGGCTGAAAGTACATATCTCTGAATGCTTCAGATAAAGTAATAGATTTGATGTCATTTAGACGCCCTTATGCTTCATCTGTACTTCATCATTGTGCTTGAATATGGTTTTAATATCACAGTAAATTGTACTAGCAATGCAGTGATGATAGAGCCTGAATGGACTCTGGTTTGGTTTAGAAGACCAGGAGTCAAAATATTTCAAATCTTTTCTTGGTGGTTCTTCACTGAGGCTAAGTGATTTAGCGAGTTCTATTTGTATGTAACAGAGTGGCCCAGTTATCAACCCAAAAAAACCCAACCTGCTTTTAACAAGATCTGTTTTTTAGACATGCAGAGGACTGAGCTCCTGAGAACTTCCAGGGAATTATTTGCAAAACAGTTTCCACAAACCTATGAAATATTCAGGTCATGGTTTATGTACCTTCAGTTAAGCCTTTAATTTCCCACCAGGTAGCTCGTCTCCGAAGATGAGGTGAAGTGAAAATGACAAGAATTAAATGGTCAAAGTATAATTTGAGTTTAGAAACATTTAATTTAGAGATAACTGATCACTTGCGTGGAGTTTACTTTGAATGTCTTCTTTTGTATGTTTAGTTTAATTGAGAAACAGGTGTTGCTTTCTTTCCCCGCAAATGAGACCTGGCAAAGTGAGAGCTGGCGAGCGTCTAGAGGAAGCAGCTCCGTGATGATGTGCATTAGTATTCCCGCTGCGATGGAGTTAAAGACAAGGTTACCTCAGCAGAAGGCTCTGCTTAAATAACTTTATATCTCATATAGTTACTGATTATGAAGGCGTAATTATGAGCCCACATAAAATGTTAAACCTTGAAGAAAATCTTCAGAAGTAATCAGCTTTGCTTATAGTTCCAGAAATCACCGGAGAGAATGTTTCCTCAGACAGGATTTTACAATTAACAGTTGCATGTTGATTTTTCTTAATATCTTGAGCACAAGCATCAATAGGGCACAATATATCCGCTTGCTTGCCTCTCTCATATGAAAGAGCCTGCGTTCTGTGGGCAGCTATTTCCCCTATTGGAAGCAGAAGAAGTGTAATCAGTATTTTAATTGATTCAGATGAGATTCGGCTGAGGAAGTTTGCTTTGAGTAGTAATTAAGTCTCGTCCCTTGGGTTGAGTATAGAAGTGGCCTGTCAGCTTGGATGAGGATTCTCTCTAGCCAGGGCTGCGGGAGGAGAGGTCTGAAAGTAGAACAGGGTGACACACTCTAAAGCTTTATGGTTCGCGTCAGAAGAACGCACCTGGCAACCCAACGGCCCATGGAATGTGATGGACTCCCCCCCTGTATGGGGGTTCTGGAGGAGAGTTTATGACCCACTGAAGATTTCCTCAGTCTTTCACTCAGCCAGCCACCCAACGACAGACCAGAAGTGCTGAGCTCTGATTTATCCCGGGACTTCAGGATTTAATCTAAAAGCCCTTAACCTTTTGTGCACAGAGAACTTATCTTCTCTGTAACAACTGTGTAGGGACTCTGTTGCATTTTAGCTTGATTTCATTTCCTTTATAAGGTCCTCAAACTGTTAAACCGTCATTGCACATTCAAGGAATAACATGGCAGTACTTTGAGGACCCACACTGTAGTGTTTTCCATGTGTTGTGTAATATTTTGTGTGCGTTTATGGACCAAAACCATTTTACGGTTCATTATTACATGATCATTTTTCTGACCTTTCTTTATCCCTGTGAATTAAACTGGCTTTTTTATTGTGACTGCTTGATTAAGAAATCAGGCTGAGCTGAACCACTTTTACTTTAGCATTGATGCTGTAAGCTGATGTGAGATTTTTTTATTTTTTATCTCTAAATCAAATTACGTAATGTCTGTGTGCAACTTATGGAGTGGGAGATTCATGCTTTAATGCTTTCAATGCTTTGAAACTTTAACAGTGTTTACATTCCCCATTAAACTACACTCATCATGAAATAGCTGCACAAATAATGGCACCCAGAACAAATCAAACACGAATGAACTTGGTGGGTAGGTTTGACATTGTGGGACATGCAAATGATTCAAGTTTTACACTAGGCCACACATGTGATGGACGGGCCTTATAGCTGACCCAAAAACCATGATTGCAGACATTTAGCAAGCGGTGATGCCCTTCATGAGTCATCCTGTCGTCAGCTGCACAAACTGTAACTACCACCATGGTAACGTCCATTGAGTCACTGTCATGGGGTGACTCAAAATGGCAGCAGGTCATCTTTAGTGACTCGTCCCACTTTTGTCATGGTTGAGATGACCAAGGAATGTACGTCAGGGCACCGTGCTCAGCGCCAAGATGAACTGCTTGTTGTCACATCACACATCCAGAAGGCCTGGCACCTTCACCCCTCCACATAATCTGCAGGAACTGTGTTTGAATATTCAAGCTCCATGGGATGGATTATCGCCAGACACTCTTAGGAACCTCTACAAGTCCATGTCGAGATGTCTGGCATTTTGCATTGATGATATGAGCCCTTTAACGTGGTTACATTCTCCAATAAGCCGTTGCACAGAAACTTTTGACTTCAATGGGACACTTTTTAACTTTCGCTGCCTGGTTTAATTGTACATTGCTTCAGTTCCTTCATTATGAACTTGAAATGCCATCTGTTAAAGAGATCTATACAGTTTCACTCTGACAGCTCACTGGTAGCTAATCTTTCCCCTTGTTAGTGTCACATGGGTGTTTTGTGTTCCCTAGTGTCTGTCTCCCTGTCAGAAAGCCAGTCCAGGAGCTACTCGAGAAGCTGCCACAATTGTAATCTGAACGTGTCCAGCCAGGCTCCAGAAATGATCCCCTCTGCAGATGCCCCTGTCTGACACTACTGTCCATCGGCACGTCATTAAATGAAGACGCTGAGCTCGTTAAGTGAACTGCCGGCCGCTCCATTGTCCCTTGGAGGCTGGGCTCTGTTTGAGCTAGGTGCTTCTGTGTCAACACACAGACAGACCATCGCTCTCACATGCGTACGGTCACGTTAACATCATTAACGTGTTGCCATGACAACACATGTGGGGCTTTGGAGCAGGGGAGCCGGACACACTTGCCCAGCGGCCACATGATTTCTAGTTTGATCCTGGAGCTGTTGCCAGAGACTCTGTCAGCACGTTCATTAGTGTAATCCGGGAGCATCCCCTAAAGCCAAGTGCACACTGGCCATGGATAATTGACTGTCCACTCTGGCTGACCACAGCCCCCAGGGGATCTCACAAAGTGGTCCAGGTGGCTCCTTTATTTCCCACGCTCCACATTAGCCTGATTTCAGGAGAGCCTGGCTAAGCGCTAGTTTACCTAGCCAGCATCTGAAAAAGAGTGCATTTCTAGGCAAGTAGCTTGGCTTGCTCTCACTGGTGGCACTTTTGTGGGCACACAGCAGTTGGCATTATGAATTGGAGACAGCTATGGCCATCCTCCAGGGCATAGTAAGGAGTGTTACCAGCTGTTCAGGACCTTAATTTGCCAGTTTGGGTGTTGCTTGTGTGTATGCGCACATCTGTGTTTAGGCTTTAGACCCCTCCTTTCTGGAATTGGGACTAATGAATCCACAGCTGGAGGCCTACTGTTGTGGAGAAACTTGTTAACAGTTCCTGCACTGGGTTGTGTTTGTTTGTATGTTTGTTTGTGTTTGTTATTGTGTTTATCTGGGTCAGTCCTTTTCTCCTTTAGCGGCTGGCCTACATTGGCTTGGGTATCTAGCACTAGCTTTGAACGCAGAGGAAGCAGCAGAGCCCCCATATCCTCCTCATTGAATATCATTACTGGTGATCTACCATGTCTTCCTATTCCTTGGAACGAAGCTGCAGAATATATTTTTCAGATGATTACAGCAGTAGTAGTGTAGAAGGCCTAATGTTGTCCTAATGAGGCATACCGCTATGGTTGTGTGGGGTAAAGCTACATTACTGTGCAAAGGTGAAAGACCACCATTAGAAGCCAAAACAGCCAAGTTCTTCATTTCATAGTGTCAGAAGGAAACTTATTTAAAAGAAAATTACTAGAAGCCTTCAACATCATAAGTGTTTAGTTAGTCCCTGGTTTTCTTTTGTTCCCCCTGCTTATACTGCCAATTTAGCTTTTCCGTCCTTGCACACCAAAAGCCAACAAGTTACAGCTGTGTCCTCCCATCAGAAGCTGCTCTCAAAGGTCACTGTGCAACTACCAAAACAAACTTTAACTGCCTTGCAAGCGTCTTTCACATGCGCATTTAAGATGGAAATTTTTCAGAGGATTAGATATCAGATAATATACTTTGCATGAGGAAGAGGATTTAGCCATTGAACAGAAGTTTATTAAATGGATTACATAGTTAAGAGATACAGAAAAATAATTGGACTCCTAACAACTGTTTAAGCCCTGGGAGACTGTCGCTATCAGGTAATCAGTTATGCCGGTTTTGAGATGGAGAAAATCAAGCTCTCTGAAAATCAAGCTGTCCATCCTTTCGGTGCAAGAAGACAATGCAATGCTATGTGTCTGAGAGGAGGTGTAGTTGTCAGGTAGCCCTTACTGAGAAAAAGAAATAGACAAAACAGAAGAATATCTGCACTAGAACACCAAAGCTGGACACGTGACATGTGTTCGAAGGTTTGTGTTTGAGTTTGTGGCATATATTACACAAGATGCAAAATACAGAACTTGTTAATACTCATTAATGCCTTAAACCCCCGCAATGACTCAAAACCAAAGTCCTGAAGAAATTCATTGTGTTGCTGCTTCACCCACAATCTGAGAGCTTCTCTCTTTGTTATTCTTGACTAACTAGAAATGCAGCACTAGGCAGTCTCAAACTGCAGAATAAGCTGCTGTGTGTTTATACATCTGAGAACATTTACAAGAGACGAAAGAAGAACTGAAGACAAAAGAGGAGTTGAGTAAAATATCTTAGTCTGTGTGGAACAGTGTAATTGTAATTGCATTCCCAAAATAACTGTTAAACATTGTGCCATTGAAGCTAGCATCACTACTAGATAATGCTGGAGTAGCTAGCCAACGTGGGACCCTCGAATTCTACTGATAATACTAGATTCCTGAGAAGTAGGAAACACAACCAACTTCTAAAATGTTGGAAGTATTAACAAAGAATATGCCTGCATATAGACATAAATGGATCTGCATATATATATAGGGATCAAAGTAGTTTTCTGTTAAATCGATAATCAATTTTTTTCTCGAATGAATAACTTGCACTTAATAGCCAACTATTTTGACTGGAAATGAAATTAACGAAAGGCTGGTACATTTCTGGGTGCATTTTGCCAACACAACTCGTGTCTGGGAAAATGTACACAGTTCATTTTGTAGAATGTCAGGTTCTGTACAACTCTTTCGTTAGGCTTGTTTTCCTGGTGATCTTAATTACACTGACATATTGCAAAAATCAATCAGTCTGTTCTGGGGAAACAAGGCTGTCTCAAATATCCTTAGAAGGTGACCTTGATGAGGTGGCATTTACTCAAGTGTTTACTCAGGCCTTCCTTTTGTGCAAAGTTCCTCCAGCCATATGAAGATTCATCCGTAAATGTTTAAAAACAGATGCACTCAGTGTTATTCTGCAGTCTGTTCTGACCTGAAGGTTCCAAGTTAATTCTTTAAAATGTCCATGGTCATAAAGTCTGTTGACTGTATTCCACCAACCTCATCTACACCTTCATTTGCCTAATTAGTTACCAGCTGTAGTGTAAGGTGTAATTGATTGTGTGCATCATGGTTGATTTGCAACTTAACCATGCTAATAATTTGGTATTGATTGCCCCATTAAATAAAAAAAAAAACAGACTGCTGAGAGTTGCCACTGCTTACTGGGCCTGCATTCTCTCCCTTGCTTTTTAAGGCCATTTAAATCTATTAGATATCACAGAATTACTGCAGAAGAGCTATGTAATGATGGACTATGCGCTTCACTTGTACTCTAAATATCATACATCATGCTTCTGGTGTAATGACATTAACATAAAAGATGCAGTGTTGGAGCATGAATCAGAGCAGGATCTGCCTTCCAAACCCCCTCTTAGTATCCTGAGACCAAATCTGAAAATGTGAACTTGAGTGAGGATCTGGATGAAAGGGAGACATTAGAAAATGAGGGGAACTTTAAAGTGTCCTCAAAGCTCTTGTAATAGCCCATGTACAGATATTAGATTTCTTCTGAGTTCAAGGAAACCTAAGAGTTCATTTTGGGTTCCGTCTCTCCGGCTTGCAGTTTTGTTCAGGCATGATTATCAGCCCCCATTAAGGCCTATCTGCTGTGACATACGGAGAGCAGAGCACTTAGCACCTGGCACTTCCTCTCTTTCTGTGAGAAGATTGACAGGCAGCTTCCTTCAGAATGAGCAGTGATTGAGCTAACTGCCGGGTGTCGTAATATGGGTGCAGTGGGACTGCGGGAGTGCTGAGTAAAGATGGAGATGTCATGCCTCCCCTCACCTCTAATAAGATCAGCCTGGATATTAAAACTCCTCCGCATCAGAGTGCATCTCGCAGAGGTGGAAGTGGCCTGTACTTAAGGAGTTTTAAGCAACATAGGCTGTAGGCCATCAGATTCTGTCAGGAACTTTTTAACAGCATGCCCCTACCCTGTTGTCTACTCCCCCACTGAAGGCTAGGGCTATTTTATCTGTAGAGAAAATGGGCTATTTTCATTTTCTGAAGAGGTGTGAATAAAGCCAGATATGCTTTTACCCTCTGTGTTTAGCCATGTGTACAATGCTGCTACAGAGACTATATATATATATATGTGTGCGTGTGTGTGTGTGTGTGTGTGTGTGTGTGTGTGTGTGTGTGTGTATAATTAATTAATTAATTTATTTATTTATTTATTTATTTATTTCTCTGTGAAAAGAGACCCTCTGAATATATATGGCTGCTAGCGCTTTTAATTCATCAAGCTTTTTTAAGGGCACTTTGCTGCATGGGCTGTCAGGGAACCTGCACTGGCTTGAATCCAGTTTCTCCTCCATGCATTTCCCGATTACCCGATATTTATTGGGCGTTAAATTAAGTTTTTCTACTCTTTCGCATATGGTTCATTATCGAAAGGTCAGAGACTGGTAATATTTTGGGGAATTATTCATGTCCAACTCTTTCGTCCTTTTCCACAGGTGCCTTCTAGAGGCCCACCTTGGCAGCTAGAAGAGAGGTTGGCCTCCGTCACCATGACAGCGTTGCCACGGGACGTGACTTCCCTGGCTGTGTCTGGCCTTTTCCTTTGTCTCCTTGTACTCTGCATCCCCGCTGTGCTATCCCAGCTCCCTGTTCCCACTGAGCTCATCCCGACTCCAGCACCGCAGAACAGGCCGGAGTGTACCCGCCGAGAACACCCCATCATCTCCATTCAAGGTGAGCCCAGGAAAACTCGCAGCATCCAAACACTGCAAGCCATTTTTCTTCAGATCTGCTTTTTCTGTCTTTACATGTGCAGTTGTAAGCCATATCATCAGCATGATCACACCTTTGCTCACACAGGAGTGAAACAGATTTTCAAAAATAATATCTAGTACAATATAAAAAAAATATGTGTCAGATAATATTATCAGCCAGCAGTTGAAACCTGGGTTGTTATCGATATCTGTTGACTATTGCCCCTTTTTATATGATCTTGTAATAATAGTTAGTTATGGGAAACCCAGTATAAACTGAATAGGAGTAATACAGGCTAATCTGGTGGATCTGAACACAAAACACCACCATGGTAAGTAATACATGGTAAAAAAAAAAATTCAATCCTGAAATTTAATAAGAGAAGAACGTGCAGTAACGCATAAAGACAACTAATGAAAAAAAGAGAGGTGATGAGCATAAAGCTGCAAAACTATCTGCATAGCCCCGCCCCAGTGCTGCAATACATTATTTAAAACTGTGATTTTAGGAAGTTTAGGAAGTGTGATCATCACAGTCAGATCTAGAATGAAGTTATTGCAATAAAAAGAAATCAAATCTTATCTTATATTAATAAAATTTTATATACAACATTGTTAATGGTAAAGTAGGGGCAAATGTGAAATCGTTTGGCTGGGATCAACCTATTTGTACCAGTTTAAAAAAAGTTTTGTCTCAAAACTATTATAGGACAGCATTGGGCAGTAAATTAGTTACCACTGCATGTTAAAATGTTCTGTTAGGTAGCTTTCAGAGGCATTGCAATTTTGAGATATCTGGTCCCTGTCACTACCAGTGTGAATGTTTCTGACTTGCTGGGTTTCTGTACAACAGACAATGTCATGTCAAACATCTCTAAATGTTTTTGTCTGTACCTTACACCTATTTAATTACCAAAAAAAAAAAAATGGAATTTCACTCCTCAGCCCCCTAATATTGCCATGACCTGAGTGTCATTATACTATGCAACATATATTATATATATATAACAGATATTTTTTTCTGTATTATTCAAGTACAGATTAAACTGTAACCCTATTCATGGCTTACGAGGTACAGTGAAGCACTGTGGCACAGCAGTAAAGCTATAAAGCAATAAAAACTAATTGAATGTTGAATTGAGTGTTTCATTAAATGAGTGTTAATTATCATGTCTCAGGCTTATCCTGTGTTGCTCCTGTACTGCAGTAGCCGGCTTAGTGCACATTCACACAGTGATGATAATGATGACAGTACACATGCTGTTTGTGACAGGCTTGAAACGGAAAGTACCGTGTCCCTTTAAGAACCCATTGACCGGCTTAGTGAGGCAGGGGCACTTGTGGCTTGCTGCTTTCCATAAAGGCTGCGCTGCACTGTCATGGGAAAGAATAGAGGGGTCCAGCTTAGACTGCTGTAGCTCTGTAATGTTTCTCCGTCAGACTGCTCCACATGCCCAACCCCAGCCAAGCATAGACGGCGCGTGCTGATGCTGGCGAGTGCTGATGGACATGCTGAGTTCTGTGGGAGATAAATGGCTTTCATTTCTTAAAGATTTCTCGCCCCCTGCATGCTAGCACACGAAGAGAACAGAACGTGCAGTTGCACTCCTCTGTCTCTCGGAGAATCTCGTCAGCAGCCCAAAAAACAAGATATGTTTGGTGCCAAGAAATCAGAGAGATCTGTTTAGACGACAGATATAGACATGTACCCAGAGGGAAGGATGAACCACTGGCTATTGGCTTGTTTGTAGCAAGGGTGAAAAATGTTGATGGCATGACAGAAATTGCAGAGAAATGGTCTACAGGAAAAGAAATGCAAGTGACAGCCAAAGGCTTTTGATATTTACTGGAAGTCTTCCCAGACATTAGAGCAGCCTTGGTTCTTAAGGACATTGCCTGGGGCTTGCACTTTTTATTGCCACTGTGAAGACTAAGGGGTTGTTTTTGGAAGGGCCAGGTTTCGGTCCTGTTTATCAAAAGGAGAGGATTTGTCAAGAGCACTGGAATTAGTCGACTAAAGTTAGAAAACACTGCTATTTGTTGGCATTCAAGGCATTACAAAACATGAGAAGCAAGCTGATCTCTTTTATTCGTTCCTCACTCTCACCTGCTCGGAAGAATGGTAACTATTCTTCCCCTCATGGTATTCCATTCGGCTTCATCACGGCCGCTCCTCAAAGCTGAAGCACTTTTGGCATTGCTTTCACGATAAGAGCAACTGAACAATTGGCTTTGAATTGTTAGCCAGCACCTAAAAATGCCCCTTTCTGTTAGCCTAATTGTATAGAAACCCCTCAGCACACCTTAAAGCCCTCTTTTATGCTAGAGCAGTCGTATGGAAGTCCTGGCACAAAGGAGGTGTTGGCTAAACCTGAGATTAGCTTCTTTGATGGATGAACGTTTTTTTTTAAGTGGAGCACTCATGCAGCCAGTGTGAAGTGTCACCTGCAAGAACATGGGGGCCCAGGCTGTAATCTCTGGGCCAGACTGCGGATAGATCGTGAATACTTTTGAAGGCATATGAAGATTAACCAGGGAGGGGATCAGTGTTTTTAAGGTGGCTGAGTGCGGTGGGGTGTGGCAGCCTCAGTGGGGGTCTCTTTTTAACTCTCTTAAAGCTTTCCGGGAGGCTTAGAGGCTCATGGTGTGGCCCTAACAACCTGCTGCGTAGTTCCATGTGTTAAGCTACATGTAAAATGGGATAAGGCTTAAAAATGACATTAGCCCAAAATGAGCAGGAACTTGTGAGAACAGTTAACAGGTTCTTTTTTTTCTTTGGCCTGGAGAACATAAGCCCTATTATTTCCATAAACAATAATAAAGGCAAACTGAAATGTTGTTGCAGTATGTTGTTGCCTTATTCTGTGCATAGTACAGTCTTAACTTGTATTAGTTGATTCTGTAATTATTAGTGTTTACTGATAATTGCTTGTCAAGTTTTCCCAAGCCCATGTGTTTCCACGCATCTCAGGAACTGAAAGTCATTTGCATTTAGATGTGGTTTCCTCCAGGTTTTAGGAATCTTTTGATGACATTGTGCACCATTGAATATGAGATACCTAAAGTATTGCAGTTGCTCACTGATGTTGTTCTTAAACTGTTGGATTACCCACTGGTGCATTTTAATGAACCCCGACTCATCCTTGCTCATGAAGGACCTGGTCTTTGGTGAATGCTCCTTTTCTATCCAAGCATGATTGCATCGTCAGTTCAAGATACTAAGATACTACTCTCAAGTCTTAAATTCTCATTGACGCAGTTCTTTGGAGCATGCAGTCATCACAAAGAACATATACTGTATTCACAAAAAACATGATGTTTATAAGCTAAAACTATATATATAGTTATATTATAAAAAGTATACATCAGAGGTGGCCTGATTTATTGTTGATGCAATGCAGAAAAGAATCATTATTCTTTGTTTTCTCATGCTGTACATATCCAGGGGTAGACAAAGTAAATGTAATTAGTTACTGTACTTCAGTTTTTGTATATCCTTATTTTGCTGAAGTACTTCCATTTTGGCTGATATTTTACTTTAGACTTCAGTGTCAGACTAATTAATGACGTTCTATTAAAGGACTGGTGGACCAGGAGTGACACTAGACTCTCTTCACCTAAAATGAGTTGATTAAGAGTCTTATTTCAGAAATGGAAACAAGAGTAATATGTTACCTTGGGTATCTCTTCTTTAACTCAAGTACATGGTTTGTGTAATTCATCCACCACTGTACACATCTTGCTGTGCAGTATGTGACCGCCATCTGCTTGTATACCTAAATATCTGTCTTTGTATGTTGATAACATAGAGATATCTAACATAGCTGGGCCACTGATATAGGAAATTCATGTTGATGCAGATGTTCTCTAAACTCACTGTTACTGTTATGTCTGAGCTTGCATGCCAGATAAGACCAGAGCAAAGGAATCTCATTGCAACAGTGTACACAGAGCTAAAAAAGATGATCCTGGTCTAATTCAATAAATACTACCTTTAAAAGCAATCAAAGTCAAACTCCCTGAGAATATGGGCTTATGGCTGCCTACACAGGTGTTAAATTTCATGTGGTTTTCAGGGGTAGTTCTGAATAACATGCCATGCTGTCATGCTAGATCTCTATCCTTTCAGACCTGTCCTCCTTAGCTAAAATTTGCAGTAATCTTCCCCTAGAGCATAGGCACCACTAAGTCATTGCTCTGTCCATTCCCGTCTCTCCCACAGCTACTGTAATTGGTCCAAGATTGTTTGTCTGGACTGCAGAATGGGCTGCTATCTGCTTTCCAGTGGGTAATGGTGCTGTCGCTTAAACACCAGCACCTTCCTGGAGTAGCCATTGAAAAAGAGAGAGCCGTGTTCTCTGTGCTAACGATAGCAGGGAATTTAAACTTTGAGAACATAGCCTGTGTCTCTGAAATGGGGCTGAGAGATTTGGGCCACTGGAAGTTGGATTCATCCATCACTCCGCTCTTGCTTCCTCAATCGCTGCAGAGCCGTTTAACACATCGTTTGTCCTTGTCGCTGTCTAAATTTCAGGGCTCGGCGTAAGTGCGGTGTTTACATTTGTTTCCTGTGGGTGCGCTGGCATCTGGTCAGTGCTGTAAAGATATCACAGTGGTCTTTTTCCCTGGTTTATGGTTCCTTGGACCTTTACGTGCCCTTTTCTCCCCCTTGCAGACACGCACAAGGCATGCTTGAATGGCTTAGCCCAACTACAGCTTGTGAATGTTGCTCTCATTGCTTTTGTGAGAGGTGTTCGTTCAGGTTTCTGCCTGGTTGTGCTGGCCCTCGATTACCTGACTATCCCCTCCCCCACTCTCCCAGGTGCCCCAGTGGAGTTTGGCCTCCTCATCTGCAATGTGACATTTCTTAGGCTATTCATTGTTCTCACATTTTTTTCCTATTACCAGTCTGGGAGGATTTGGATTTCTCTAGCATTGCTGCCTGTCTGCTCATGCAGTAGCCTCCAGCCCCCCGGAGGACACAGACAGCATGGAAATCTCACAACAGGCACAGGGCATGGACGAGAAGACAAAACAAAGGCAAATTTGGTATTTGCTCAGATAAGCTTCAGTCTGCCTCTTCTGATAAGATCCTAGGTGCCCGGTGGAGAGATGGGCCAGTCCTTTGAGAGGAGAAAGGTAAAATAATGGAGCATTTGGAAGGAAAGGGAGAAACGATGCCTCCGTCTGTCTGGGGACTCTGCTGGTACTCTCTGGTTGTATGGACGCCTACCTGTGCTATAGTCTATGTACCAATCTTTGTTGTTTATTAACAAACCTCCTCTTACCACTGTGGTGTGGGAGGATGCTAGGCAAAGTACCCTGTGTTGTTCCTTTCTTCTATTTAAATGATTGAGTGTCCTTTCACAGTTCTGATGGGTGTTGTCATTGCCTTGCAGATATGATTCATCATATGCGGTGTGTTGCTACATCTTATATTTGTAAATTGTGTGATTTTGAAAACATGAAAATCTCATCTGTTGCCTTACTTATCTATTACCTCTGGGGTTACAATATGTCACACAGCAAATGCAGCATATTCCCATTTTAGCAAAGATAGCTAGCTTCAGTGAGCCTAAAGCACCTACCAACAATTAATCAGTGTCACCAAAACAGATAACAGTCCAGTCCTCGCAGCTTTGGCTCTGAGTGTTGATGTCTCATGTCTCAAACTCTGTGGTATCATACAGCCTCCACCCTACTCTCTTAAAAACGATGGATCTTTAAAGGTCCTTTAGTGAAGACAATGGTTCTATGTAGAAACAGCAGCACTCAAAGAACTATTGCTAGTCTTAAATCGTTCTTGGTGAAGTGGTTTTATATAGCCCCAAAAGAGTTTGATGTTACAAGATCAGCAGAACCTGTTTTGATGCTATATTAAAACATTCTTCTTCTTTATAGAACCTTATAGAACTTTATAGTACTCATTCACAAGCACTGTTCAGTTTCTCAGTGTGTCCCAGCATGCCACTCATCAGTTTGTCATTACCACGTTAGGATAAAGTCACGCTAAGACCACAGAAGCCACATAAGATATCATGTGGCTTAAAATGTACACAAAAGAAGGCAATCAGTCTTTCAGATAAACAGATCTCTGCTAACATTACAGCCTAGCCCACTAACAGGGAGCGGCTTGTAAGTATGCCAAGTGTGATTGAGGATGGTGAATGTTTTATTTCGTTAAATTACCACAAATGAACTTGATGTTTATCAGCACCCTGCTATGTGATGCTATGTGAAACAGAGTATCCAGTAGTTTTCTGGGTTTTCCCCAGCTCTGACTATTCCCATCTTTCTAACAATGGCACCTATCGATGAGCTCTCTGAATAACATGGGTGTACAGTGCTTGTTTGGCTGTACAGACGTGGAATGGAAATTTGACACATTATAATTTTGAAATAGTGTAATCATTTTAATGACTCCCATAACTTTCACCAGCAAAATGAGTTAAAATTGTGATAATAACTTCAACATGACTTTTATCATCACAAGCCTACAGGTTTGCTGTTTCCTCATAGACTGGGATAGGTATGTTTTTTTGGGCTGCTTTCAAAATGTCCATCAGCCAACAAAGAGATTTGATTTGATTGGGTAGAAAGTCATTTGAAAAAATGAATGGCAATTGATGCTGAACAGGGAAGCTAAGGACAGCCAGTTCATGCCTAGCTGACACAATGTGGTGGGGCTATTTATAATCCAATCTTTACCTCTCATCTACACACAGTCGTGGACACTCCAAATTAAACATGTACAGTATTTACAAGTCGAATCCATGAGTACGTGTGGGGGTGTTGACTCTCTCTGTGCAAACATCATGCATCATGTCGAGCCCAGCTAAATCAATTTATTCTAATGTTCACAGTCAAAGTAAAAGAAAACAAATCTTTCGCCTTTTTTATACGGTTAAACTTACAGCACGGTGTAACTAGCACAGTAATCACTGGCTTGCTGTTGTATACCTTGTTTTGAAGTCATGTTTGTTCAAGAGGAACTCTGAGATAACAGGGTCTAAGAGATGGAACTGTTGATGGTACCACTGATTAGTGAGCATAATCTGAAAGTGTGTGGTGATTTGTTCCAGGTTGTGTGGGGGGTCTTTGATAATTGAAGCACGGCTGAGGGTAAAAGAAGTCCATGGAATCTGACATTATGTGTGGGGTCCCTCATGTTTTTCACCTTGGTTAGGAATGGCGTCTGGGCCAGGCATGAGAAAGAGAAAGAGACGGTGGATTTAATGTCACTGGTTCATTATTTAATTATGTCCATGTTTACCTAAAAAAGGATAATAGTGTGTGCAGTGTCACAACGAGGAGATCGTTTTGACACAGAGAATGAGGCTATTTACAAACGACATAAGTTTAGAATTAGAAAAGATAAAAGGTTCAAAAAGATGAATCAGTCAATTCTGAAGAATTTGTGTAGGTTTAAAGATGTGAGATATGTGAGTGCATGTAAGAATCCTTGGAGCATCATGTTGGGCAAGTAGCAGTGTTTTCCTAATAGGCACTTGACCTTAGAACTTTGAACTTGTATGTAGCTTAGATTGAAACCTATATGCATTGTCAGCAGGCAATGAGCAACCCATAAAAAATTAAATGTGGAACCAAATTTTGCGGCTACCTTCTGATTTCCAATGAAAGACATAAGGTCTTTTTATTTTGAGTGTTAAAACCTGACAACCTCTTGCCCATTGTAATTCACCCCCGTCATGTTTCTGATTAATAGAAAAAGCTTTCACTGAATTATCGTTGGTCTCAGATAAGTGTGCAGTTCACAGCCCTGGTTTAGGTAAGCTCTCTGTTCCTAGTTGCCAGTCTAAATTGAGTGCTTTGGATACTGCCTACTCAAATCACAGAAAGAATCAAAGGCCATTTTTAATGAAATTCCAGTCCTCTACATCTGATTTCTGAAGCCATTCCAAGTGAACTGAGGTCAGCGGAGATGACATAGCATGTCTCTTTAGCACAAGTGCCTTGTTTACAAACAGGCAGAAGTGCCGTAGGCTATCGCATGCAATGGGAATTAAGAAAGCAGAGAAGGAGAATTTCACAGCTTGGGACTTGAGACAGAAAACATAGAGGCAATGAAGACTCATTATTTGAAATGAAGGAGGAGGGGCAAGTGTGAGATGAATGCCTGTAGCGTAGGACAGCACAGCTGTGGCTTCTGACTAAAGGCGTACTGAATGTAATTGAAGAAATGACATTAGTTAACATATATCTTGACAGGGTTGCTGTCAGCTACCAAAACCTATTTACCAAAAGCTACCAACACTGCCAAGCCTGCCTTATTTTCTTCTTCAGCCACTACTCAGTGACTATTGCTTTCCCCTATATCTTTAGCCAGTCTCTCAGGGCATGCCTGATCATGGCATTGTAGCTGAATAAGTAATAGCCATATAAATAATTGGTTTTTATGGTTTGCATGACTACAACTTTAGGTAGGGATATTTGGTAAAATGCCATTAAAACAAGAAACTGTGATGAACCTTGAACCTTTGTATAGGTAACATGAGTACTTAGAAACGACCTTTAATACTTGGGCTGACCAACTTGATTTACAAACATTCATTCCCAAAAAGCTTGTTGTACCCAGAGGGAATCACCTGACAGGAATGAATCTCGGGTGGACAGGTTTGGCATCGTGAGCCAAAGCAATTCCTGCAGTTGGAGGTACAATTCAAGAGTTCGAGAGAGCTCGTTAAACATGGCCCAGAGAGTGGGATGGTTTTGTTGACCTATTGGGCACCATACCGGTTGTGTGGATATTACCATAGCATGCTGTTGGCACCAGTGTATAGCAGAAGGTATGCACCAGCAACATAAAGGATCTTGGAGACTTACACGAACCACTGAGAGAAAGATGATGGAATTTCAAACATGCACAGAAACACCCAACAGCCACAATTGCAAACATTCAGCAAGTAGCGATGCACTCCTTGAGTCATCTTCTTGGTGACAGTACCATTGTCAAATGGCTGCACAACGCAGGACTACGTGCATGCAGACCGTTACGATGACTGCCTTTAACACCACATTAACATCGCCAAAGACTGCAGTGGTGTCGTGGCAGACACCATGAATCACAGCGGGCCATCTTTAGCAACGGGTCCAATTTTTTTCATGGTCAGCAACAAAATTAGCAGTTTGTTGTCATGCATCACATGTCCAGAAGGCCTGGTGTCACTCCAGCTCCACCGTTACCACAAAATCTGCAGAAACTGTGTGAGAATATTAAAGCTACATTGCATGGATTATTACAGGACACCTGTAGGATCCTCTACCTTTCCATTCCGAGACGTCTGCATGTTGTGTTAGCAAACATCGCCGGCTGACACCATGCTGAGGGACACTACTTCATAATTTTTTGGTCCTGGTAATCTTTATCTTTCTTCCGAATAGCATTACAAACCGACACTTCCTTCTGGGTGCAATGGAAGAAGAAAATTGGTAACAGGTGGGGTCATTAGTATATGGGTATATAAGAAGCGTCCACCAAAGTATCAGTCTTTACAAGCAAAGCTGAGTTGTGGCTCACACCATTTTGCCAAACAATTCCTAACACTACTTAAGTCTTTCACGGCTACCGTGTATACAGTACTATTGTTAAAAGATTCAGGGAACCCCGGAGAAATCACAGTCCATGACACACAGGTCCAGGAGTGCTTGGGAAAATTACTACCATCCACAGCTACATCAAAAAATTCAACGTAAAACTATTACACAAGGAAAAGGTTGTACAGAAACGCAGCTTCTCTGAACCTGAGATCATCTCAGATGGTCTGAAAGATGTGTCCATGTTTCAGCTTGTTTTGGGGGAAAGTGAACATACTGTTCTCCATGCCCAAGATGAAAGAGACCATCCAGACAGAGAAGACAACATCTATCGTGGTATTGAGGGCATCAGTGCCCACAGCGTGAGTAAATTGCATATGTGTGAGGCAGGGTCGATTGTGATTTTAGAGAGACATATGCTGTCATGAAGAAGTCCATGGTATTTCATCAAGACAATGCCAGGCCCCATTCTGCACATGCTACAACAGCGTGCAGAGAGTGTGTGCTTGACTGACCTGCCTGCAGTCCAGGTCTCTTTTTGAAAGGTATGGCACAGCATGAAGAGGAGAATCAGACATAGACAATCACAGGCTGTTGTGCTGACATTAAAAGATAACGGTATAAGATAAAGGTAACACAGTGGAGTGTGTGAAAACCTTTCTATGTGCTTCTGACAGGCATAGCTTGAGCTTAAATGAACAAACAGGCACCACTGCCTTCTGAAGCTGTTACAGCAGCAGGTCAGAATTTAGATCTGTGGTTTTTGTAAGACCCGTGTCTAAATGTACTTACCACTTTCTTTCATTTTACACAAATTTGCCTCAAGATAACATGCCCATACGTATAGTGTTTGTGCTATAAACATCGTAAAAGATAGCTGTGTAAAATAATTGCTGTCAGCCTGAGTTGTTGCAGTCGGATGATTATGTAATCATTGTGAAAGGTCTAGCATAAGTGTTTTCCACGAAAAAAGATAAAGTTAAATTATTTGTCCTGTAAAAACAAGGCTTTAGACAGAGCACTGTGTGTTCTTTTTTGCTCATTCCTGAAAAACTTATAGCTGTCATGTCAGAATGGCAAACCAAATGTCTACTGCCCTGTTTTTGCTCAAGGTGAACTAGTTTGTTTATAATTATGATCGTAAAACCAGATAAACGCAATCATATACTGAGTAAATTCAATGTCTCACTCTTTTCCGTGTAGAGTTTATTTGGGCATTTTTAAATGGTGTCAGATTTTATTGTGAAGTTAAAGGTTTCGTTACAGGTAAAGTGTAACGAAACACTTGATGTGTTTCACAGTGCCTGGAATATTCCTGTCAACTTGGTGCTCCATAGCAGAAAGAAAGGCATGCATAGGCGGTTTGGGTTTGGATAGCATTAGCAGAGTAGCACTCCAGCCAATGTGGGGATGTGCTAGTCTCAAAAGTATCATTTAGCTTTTTATTGTTTTGGTATCTTGATGGTGGGAGAAGCATTTGAAAAACTATAAGTGCTTTGGGGCAGATACATTTACCCTCACTATCTGGCTCATGCAGAAGTAAGTCAGCTAGCTTTATTTCTAGGAAGCTGAATGTAATGTCTGCGGTTATTATGCTGTACATCAGGGCATTTCTTTGTTCTAGGGGTGTGGAGGGGGTTCCAGTGGCTGTGGGGTGTATTTGCACAATTCATTGTTGGCATTGTGGTGAGAAAATACTGAAAGGGATAGAAAAATTGAGAACTCTGTCAGGC
Organism: Prochilodus magdalenae; assembly: GCA_024036415.1. Lineage (NCBI taxonomy): Eukaryota > Metazoa > Chordata > Actinopteri > Characiformes > Prochilodontidae > Prochilodus > Prochilodus magdalenae. Next base: position 568,063 of record JAMWET010000761.1, read on the forward strand.
TGTACTAGAGAATACTACATATCGTTGCTGTCAGAACAAAACCCCATGCCTCCACTTTTGTTGTTCTTGCTGTCTTAACATATTAACATATTAGACAGGAGTTTTATATATGTAATGCCACAATAAGAGGGTGACCAGATGTACCTTTACTGGGTTTGTTACATTACTAACAAATCAGACAGATCCACTTCTGCGTGTGCGTGTATGAGTGTGTGTGTGCATGTCAGTGTGTGTGTATGTGTGTGTGTGTGTGTGTGTGTGTGTGTGTGTGTGTGCATGTGCGTGTGTGTGTGTGTATATGTGTGTGTGCGCGTGTGTGTGTGTGTGTATGTGTGTGTGTGTGTGTGTGCGTGTGCGTATGTGTGTGTGTATATGTGTGTGTGTGTGCGTGTGTGCGTGCACGTGTGCGTGTGTGTGTATGTGTGTATGTGTGTGTGTGTGTGTGTGTGTGTATGTGTGTGTGTGTGTGTGCGCGTGCGCGTGCGCGTGCGCGTGTGTGCGTGCATGTGTGCGTGTGTGTGTGTATGTGTGTACATAAAAAGGAAGTCTGCTTTAATTCTGTGTAACTGGGTGGTAAAGGTTATGATTTATGTACCTGTTAGAGTGTGCGAGGCAGATTTTGAGCCCATCCTCATCCTCTAGATCTGGTGGCTAATGCATTAATCTCCCACGCCATGGATCGGCGGAAAAAAGGCAATAATCGTCCATCAGCTGCAAGATCTGTACTGTAGGTCCTTTGGGAGCAAACATGCTTTCATATTTATCCCTGTTTATTGTGCACAGACTGCCTGGTGCTAGACAGACTTTGAGAGATGACAGAGCTATGCTCACAGAGAAAGGCCTGAGTTAGTAAAGGGATACAGGTCTTTGCGAGTAAGCCTTTACCTTTAAATGATCTTTTTAAAGTGTTTAAAAATTAGGGAACTTGTGTTAGGGTGATTTATATACACAGTCTTATGTGGATAAGTGTCTTGGCTCTTAGGATGTACAGCGTTTATGGTTGGGGAAGTTTTTGTTTACTGGGGATATGATGAGTTTTTCTGGAATTGCCATTTTTGGCTCCAGCATGCTCTCCTCTGTGCTGTTAAACACTTCAGCTTTCTCCTCAGTGGGGAATAACGACATGCTGCACGCAGGTGACTCAAAGGTTATCATTGCACTCCTACGGTGTGCAGAGCCAGAGCTATGTGTCAACTCTTCTCTTCCTCTTCGCTCTGTTTCTCAGAGCATGCATGCTGTGCTCTTCCGGACAGCATGAGTGAGTGAAGGATGCGCTCTTTTGCACCAGGACACATGGGAGAGACATACTTTCCTGTATCAGCACTCTTCTAGCTGCAGCCATCCTAGGATCTACAGGTTCCATTTATGGGATGCTGCATTACTTTTAGGCTGTAAAACAGTTCTTCAGGTCTAATAAACAACATGGCTTCATCATTCACATTCATAGTAACAGGCTAAGATTGCCTAATGCTCAATAGTATGCACAAAAGTTGCTTCTGTCTTCAGAATGTGAAACATCTTTTAATTTATGCTCTGTTTGAGAAGAGTATAGACTCAGGTTATGTTTATATTATGAGCATATACAATACAGAGATGCTAGTTTTTCAGGCATGATATAGACATGGCAGTAAACCAGTCAGCCCTAACCAAAAATATACGGCCAACAAAACTGTGTTGTAATCTAGCATTTGTTGTGTATGTGAAAACATAAGCTATAGTCTCTGAGCTATAGATGAGTCATAGTGCATCTGCAAGGTAAAGCAATAATGTAGAGGACCACAGTATCCCATTTGAACCTGCTCATCCGATATTTCCTCCAAAATCAACTGGGTTAAAAAGCAGTTTAACCCACCTGACCACAGAGATCCAAAACATCACAGTGTGTTATTATTTCGGTCTCAGCATAAAGGGGACGACTTTAAGCCTGTTGGAAAACGAATAACAATTCTTCACAAGGCTGTTAGAGAGAATTGAGAAGTTGACATCAAGGCAAAAACTAGAAGTAATTTTGTATAATCAGTTTGCATAGTTCCGAGTGTGATATTTTTTGTTTGATTTCTTCAATTTTGTACTAAAACAATCAAATTAGAGGGTTGAAAATAAGTAAATCCCTTCTGAATGACTATGTCTAAACTTTTGGCATGTGTATAAGTATGGACAAAGAGTATTGGCTGGCTACCTTTTTTTTAGATGTAGAACTATTTATCAGCCATCCTGCCATCAAAGGGCAACATCTTGGACATGACTAGTGAAGACTGTGGTACAGTTGAGATTGGAACCAGAAGTCTGTGCCGTCAGACATGTTTAGGACTATAGTTACTTAACCTGAAAGGAATTGCTGCTGGGTGTGTCTTCTAAGACTCTCTGTTTTGGATGAGGAGTAGTAGGAACAGTTCCCAAATGTTGCTCATGATTAGAACTCTGCTCTAATATGTCTCTGAAAAAGATGCCTTGAATTTTGGGGCCATATGGTCCCATTTATTCTGACGCACATCCTTTAACGCTGCCTTTGAGTGTAGCAGTGAAGGAATTCTGTGATTTCCACATCTCCCTTTAGACCTTTTCTCAGAAATCTGGGAACTGTGACGTTGTCCGGAATTGTGTTCCCATGTGAGGGATGGACTGTTTAAGTTGACCCAAACATCTGGATGACTTAGCCTCCCTAGAGAGGTGTCGACTGTGTTGAGAAGTTTTATTTGACATGTTTTGGTTGAGGAGCAGGTTGACCACAGTTCTGGCCTGTGCTCACACAGCTGCATTTGTTTAGATTCCTCTGAATCAAATGTGCGCGCTCACGCGAGGGCTTATTAGAGGAAACTACTACGTGACCATATCATTGCTTCATTGCATAAGAGTTTTTCCAGGCAATCAGGAACATGAGTAAAATGGTGTTTTGTGGACTAATTCTGCCGAATAAACGTGACAGTTTTGTAGGAAATGAGATCATCATTCAGTTTCAGTTCAAAGGAAGACCTTTCAATTTAGTCAGATGATTAGGGTCTTAAGATTCAGGTAAAAGCTATGTAATATTCCCGACCAATTTCTCACTACCACCATGTCTGATATCTTGTTTTTACTTAAAAGATAACAAATCTCCTTTCTTTTTATTTCCCCCTCACAGTGAAATCCCATTTAGTAAGTCATATTAAGGTCACCTAAAGATCAAATGACTTGATTTTACATAATGCTCTTTCTGTGCTGTTATATTCCTGTTTCAAAGAGACCCAACGGGTGCACGAAATACCTGCCAGGGCAAATTGTTTTGTTCTCGAAGCTGGTGTCAAACCGCGCTTTTATGTGCTGCGATTCCTGGAAAGTGGAGTTTTGACTGAGTGTCATGTTGAATTAGGATCAGCACCCATGATGTGACCCAGCCAGAATTGTACCTCTCTGTTGGGTCTCCCACTTGACTCTCAGTTGAAGTTGAACCCGGTGCCAGGGCCTGATTTAACATCAGTTTTAAGAACTACTTGGACAGGCTCCAGTCACAGTGATTAGCTGTGGATCCCTCAAATATTGACTAAGTGCCACATCAATATCCTCACCACTTGAGTGACAAGTTTCTTATCTACTCCGAGCTATAGGTAATTCCAGAGGGGCATACCTTACTTTAAATTCCCAAGAAATGCATTCATCCGAGCCGCCTGAGAATGCTTTTTCTATTACATGTGCGTACTCATGTAATACCTATCTGCATGCAGTGAGTTCAGGGAAGTCCAGTCACTGAAGGAAAGCTGTTTCTTTACTATGGTAACCTTTTTTTGTTTGTTTTTTCTACTTCTTTAGCACTCAGTCCCTGGATCTCCACTTTCTCCCACCCTGGTGTACGAGACTACTCCCAGCTCACACTTGACCTAACCAGGAATGAACTGATAGTAGGAGCAAGGTAAAAACCTCTACAGTACTTAGAACTGAATACATAAGGCTTGTCTCATAAAACAGGGTTTCTTGCTTAGCCAGCTGATTTTAAGCATAGTTGTAATACTGTGCAGGTTAAATTTGTGTCTCTCAGAGCTAAGCCTCTGTCCACTTACACAGGCCTCTCTGTCACCTTTCCTTTTTTGTGGCGTTGGTGACATCAATCACATGAAAAACAAACAAACAAATAAATAAATAAATAAATAAATAAATAAATAAATAAATAAAACCATTATTATTCTATTAAGCTGCAACATAGTGGCAGTGGCTGCAGCATTTCTCTTACCATAATACAATTTTACCTTCTATATACACTCATCATCAAAATAATTGTTGCACCCAAAAGGAAACGGAAGAAGGAATGCTATTGGGAAGGAAGATAAATGTTACCAGGAACAATAAGTGATGATAAATTTTGACTGATATGGGCAATATTTAATGAGATACACATACAGAAGTAGTGCTTCTCATTATGGCATTGTGTTGCTAGCGCAACATGCCAGGCGTGGGCATGTTGGGGTTTGTGTAAGTCTTGTTTTAAACTCAGATCTGGGGCATGCTTCCCTTGCAAAGAATGCTGTCAACACAACAGCATAATGGAAGGCACGCACAGGATGACCTTATATAGTCAATCAGGTACTGCAATAAGGCCCATCCTTACCTACGTTACAGGCGTGGCAGAGTGTGCAACTTCATTCATTCGCATGTCTCATGATGCCAAACCTACCCGCCAAGGTTCGCTTCTGTTGGTTAATTTCTTCTGGGTGCAACTAGTTTTTCAGTGATAAATGTATTTGCACAGAACGACTATTTATGAGAGAAGGCGCATACCATGGAAAAACCAAATTTTCCTTGCTTTTTAATGCAGTAAATAACCACTGTTTTACCCAAACCTACCTTCAATTAAAAAAAACATACCCTTCAGTCCATGAATAAACAAGCAGTCTGTTTTGAACTTGTTGGTGTCCTGATTTTTTTACAAATATCTATTCAGCTCACAGCAGTTTCGCTCTGCCCATCCACATTGAAGTGATAAGTTTCAGTTCAGATTGCTTTTTGAATGAGGCACAATGCAAGACATTTTTATATGACCACTTTCCAACCTTTCACAAAAACTTAATTTTGCAATGTTTATAAATGATTATATTTTACACATATTTTACATATATATATGTGAGAGAGAGATAAGGAGAGAGAGGTTGAAAAATGGCCATATAAAAATTCACTATGAGTTTTTTTGATACATAAACCCGCATGTCATCAAGAACCTCTGTGCTTTTTGAGATAAGCCTCAGTTTGGGGTTGTCTTTATTGGTAGTTTAAAAGTTTGAAGGCTGTGTTTTTGTTGGCCTGCTACTGTGTATCATCTAACTTTAATCCTTTCTCTTCAATTGCTCTCCAGAAACTACCTCTTCCGTCTGAACCTAAGCAACGTATCACTAATACAGGTAAGCAGAAAGCTGTATCAGGGCTATGGCTGATCAAAAGTGCAGGCGTTTCTGCAGCGACAGGCTCGTCCTCCCAATAAGGCTTTTTTGGCAGTCAGGCAATGTTGGCTTACGGTTATTGATTCTGAGAGTGGGTTCAGCTCCCAAACCCATCTGGAAAGGCTTCAAAGGAGACAGCGGTGTCCAGCGCAGAGACTGATTGGGCATCTTTTTAAGCAACTATCATAGTTTGACTTGGGCTTGGGATGTTTGTACTGCCGATTAGAATCTCTGCAAGGTCAGCCAGGCAGCCTGGCTGGATGAAGATGTGAGGTGTGTTGGTTGTGGTTGGCCCACCCATTCAGGTTGCATTTGGCTGAAGTTCATTGGTACATTAAACACTGGCATGGGGCAGTTGAATGAAATCTAATGCTGGGTTGTTGTGCTATATTGTGACTGTGTATATCTACAGACACACTGTCTCAGGTCTAATATAACCCGAAGAGTTCTGAATGACTGGTCCCTAGCTGGTGGCATCCATAGCTGGTGGTGTGGTTTGTTGTCTGAGAAATATTTATCCAAACCCTGTGTTTTAGCATCCTGTGTTGTTTCAGTGACTTCCTTGGATTTCGTGAAGTGGCTAACCTCTCAGCTTTCAGTATTGCTCTTGCTCGCTGACTTCCATACTGTCACTAAAGTGTCCCGAAGGAGAAAGTTAGCTGCAATTTCATTTTGTTCCATTTCACCTCAGTCCGTATAGCTCAGTCCAATTCCCGTGGGTGACCCAAAGCTGGGAATAAACAAGACGGATCTTTCTTCATTTGGACTAACTGGAGCGTCACAAGTAGTGCCAGGGCCCAAATCGATGAGCAGATACCTGCGCCAGCAGCTGAAGGAGAAAGTCTGTGCCCGACAGAATGCCTAAACAGCTGCCCAAGGAAGAGAAAGAGAGCTTGAAAAATAGCAAAACGAGCACATCTCCGTCTCCCTGAACTCCACAGCTTGTAGAATGAAATTATAACACCTTGATAGTGATCGTTTTAGGGGCATATATCCTTTCTTTCTCTTGTTTTTTTCATCGAGAGTGAAAGAGCATCGCTCAAAACAGCAGATTGCCTTTTCACAGTCATTTGTCACTGTGTCCACTCTGCCTGCCCTTCGTGTGTCCTCCTGTGCTTTTTCTTCTTTCTTCCAGTGAGGTATCACTCCTTCCCACCCTCCGTTTCTTGCCTTACACCATTAGTGTTATTGTGCATTTGTCTGCCAGCCGTGGAACGGAGCTGAGCCACAGCCAGCTCATCTCTGAAATGCATGTCTTGATGCCAAACATGCAGGCTTTGGCAGCAGGGCCGCAGGGCCAAAGGGGAGCCTTTTCAACTTTTACTGAGCTGGATGAGGTGAGAAGTGCTGATGCCTTCACTCTAAATGCACACCGAGTCCATTGAGAAAACTGACCCCACCAGAATGCCTGCTGTTTCCATTTACGCAAAAGTATGGAAGCAGTGGATTAGATCTGCCAAGAACTCAGCCCAAAACGAGTCATCGTTTTTGGTCAGCCTGAGTGTTTTCAGTGACCCTGAGGTGCCATATGCAACCATGTATACATGAAGCAGCTGCGAGGCTATTTTCCTCATCAGTAAATTCATTTTCATTGTTTTTGCCTCAAGTAGTGAGACACATATGCACGACTGAACTCCCAAGAAACCCAATTGGGAACTAAAGACAACTCGAAAAAGGTTACAGTAACAGTAGAATAATTATCTTCTATAGCACTTTTCATGTACCTTTTACAGTATTCCAGCTCCGCTTACCTTAGCGTTATGTATTACTATGTACGTCCCTCCAAGTAAAGTGGTGAGTCATTTTGAGTGATGTCTTTAAAGAACCGCTCTAGACTGCCTAAAGAATCCAATAATACATTTATATTAACAGTAGATTAATCAATAGCTAATTAAAGGGCCTGACGCATCAGTATTAACAAGCTCTTGTGTTTCTGCTTTATATGTGAGCATACATACTTAATAGTTAATTGGCAGCTTTAAAAGCAACAGTTAGTGCAAAGTAAAAAATCTGTTTAAAAAAACTGATGACAAACTCACTTACTTGGTTGCTATTATCTAATCAATTATCTAATCTATTAATTCATAAGAAAGAATTACCCAGTGTATCTGTAATGGGTTCTCAAAGACCTGTTAACAACATAATACATTTTATTCTAAAGTGTTACCAAATTATTTGTCACTTGCAGCTTAATGTCTCAAGAAGAACAGTGTTTGTACTTTGAAGTTTGCAAGTAAAAAATGTGATATTGTTGTTTGTAATTTTCTGACAGCCACACAAACTGAAAAAATAATTAATAACCAGCTTGTCTAAACTTTTCACCGTAAATCACTGCAGTGAAGCTTTAGCAGTATGTTTAGGATCTCTGTCCTGCTGGAAGGTCAACCTCTTTCCCAGTCTTTTTTTAGAATTCCACTGTAATTACTGCCATGAACTCTGCCACCACCATGCTTCTCTGTGGGAATAGTGCTCTCGGGGTGATGTGAAATGTTGGGTTTGAACCACATGAAGCATGTCACTAGAAGGCCAAATCCTCTGACCAGGGAGCCTTGCATTAGTTTGGGGGAGTCTGCCACATGCAGTTTGGCGAATTTCAAACAAGTTTTCTTATTGTTATTCTTTAAGCAGTTCTTTTGCTGGCCACTCTAAAGGTAAAGCCCCAGTCTGTGGAGTGTATGGGTTAAATTGGTCTCATAGACGCTCACCTCTGCTGTGGATCTCCTTCATTGTTCTCTTGGGTGCCTTGGCTGAAACTCTGATTAATGCCCCTGTTGCCCTGAGTCTGTGAGTTTTGGTAGATGGTGTCCTGTTGTCAGGTTTGCAGTTGTGCCATGTTTTTTCATTTATTTTTAAGGGATTAAATGTTGTTTTGTGGAAACCAAGCCAACCTTGATCTATTCTTTACTGCCACTGTGACCTGTCTGACCTGATTGTAGAGCTTAGTGTTAATGTTGCTTGTTTAGTGGGGTTGAAGACCTAGGGCTTTTTCAAAACAGGTGTATTTATACTGACATCATGCGATTACAGGTCAGATGGCACCTTGCACACAGGTCGACCTTAATCTACTGTGTGACTTCTGGACTTTATTGTAGTAACTGAAAAATAAATACATACAAATATGATTAAAAATAAGAAACTATTAAACAAACTTCAGTCTGAACTGAAGATAAATAAAAAGAACTGTTCATGATGAGATCAATGCACCAGGTCCACACAATACCATTCCCCCAGCATTCAGAGAACGTGTAGCGGAAACACTGGGTTTTGACAGTTTCCACTTCAAGTAGGCCAGTCTGTCTGATGGATTCTTCAGGTTGGGATAACATGAATGAGAAAGATGTGAGGATGCTGGCAGGGCAGTTCTCCTCACTGGGCTGACTAGCATGCTGGAGTCCTGCCCACACGCTGTTCCTGTAGCTCCTGCTGGGTGCTTTCCTGCACTGCAGCTGAGACTCATTACAGCAGGACTTAAAGAAGAAATGTGAACAGATCTCCCTTCGTCTACTCTCCTCCTCTATTGATCCTTCCCCTCTAGGAGGCGTGTGCACAAATGGACCAGATGCACACACATTAGCATAGATAGACTCTGCCTGAACTGGAGAGAAAAGCCCCTCCTCCATGAAGCTTCTGCCTACAGCTCACTGTAAATCAGTTTCAGTGTTCAGCACTCTCTGCAGTTCTTCATATCCACCAGTGTGTGACATTAGAATAATGGTTCTTTTCAGAAGGAGGAGATAATCATAGACTGCCCTCGTGGGCATTACCGTTTATAAACTGTTTTTCATTTGATTGATGCCTAACTGCCTTTGAAGTGCTACTTTTGAATAGATTGAGCTCAGTCCTTTTCCGAATATCCATGTAAAATCAAAGGGAACGATCTGTCCAGCCTTATATGATTGATATGCCTGTCACAATGAGCATCACTCATGTGCCCTTTGGGCTGGAGATTCCAGAACTCTGAACTCTACCACTAGTGTCTGCTGTGGATGAAGATCTTGGCATGTAGCTTGGTTAGATCTGAGCTGTCACTGGGTCTTCTAGAAATGGATGAGATGCCCGACCTCAGTGTCACAGGGGAGGATAAGTTGTGCATGAGGATAAAGAGGAGACAGAAAGGTCCAGCTTGGTGTGTCCTGTAGGAGATAAGGTCGCTGCCTTAACAAAGATGGAATGTAAACAACCAGGGCATGTGAGGGCAGACCGGTTCAGGGAACTTCTCTCGAACTGTCTTAACTATCACTCTCCTATCGCTCTTTTGTACTATCTCATGTAATAAGAAAACTGGGGAGTCTGTCCCATAGTGCCAACCTGTGTCCACTTTCATGTTAGGACAGCTCGCTCTGTATTCCTGTTTATGATGGCCACTTCTGACAGTACATGTATCTGAGGAAGGAGTTCTGAAGTCTGTTCTTCACACTTGGGTTGCCATGTCAGTGTAATTAGAGGAGATACCAAATATGAGTGAACAGATATGGACAGAATGTTAGATTTCTCGGTAGTGGATGCACGTACCACGTCTGTTTACTAAGACTGTAAATAACCATGCAGCAGAGAGATATCCAGTGACAGAGAGCTAGTGATGTTGATAAAAAAAGGTTCTGTCACATTTTACTCTGGATTTTGAAAAATAGAATTTTCATATGCAGGGTTGCTGCCCACAGTTCCTTCTTTTCTCTTTTACTGAAAATGGTATACATGTTTTTAAAGCTGTGGATACAATGCTTTTCAGAAACTTGGCTCTTCCACCTATTTTTTTGTTGACAGGTTGACATGAACAGTGAATATCTCTTCACTCTTTTTAAAAAGGATTACTTGAAGGGTTCTACATAACAGTAGTGGAACACTATTTGGTGCTATGTCTAAGAGGGTCTGAAACCCCCTGATTAACCTCCAACACCTCCTTGATCCTAAATGTCTAAATTCTGGTGGAAGTCCCTGAAAATAAATGTATGAATAAATGTATGATCATCGTCTGGTGAGTAAAAACAGATGCTCAAATACAAATTCAGGCAGAGGTCACTGTTTAGCCGTTTCACCCCCATTCTGTGAGCTTCTGTATGTGGTGTACTGCATCAAGGTGCTGTTGTAGTAAATTGGTTCACCCAGTTGGTCCTTCATAGCCTATCAACTATAACTACTCCAGAGATACCTTTAAAAAACTCTTCCACATGTTGTAACTTATTTGTGAATCTAAAAACATGCCCAAGATTCCTCAAACCAAAGACAAAAGAGGGGGCATACATTATTCTGTGGAAGACCTACAAAACCAGAAACTAGCATTTCCAGAAAACACAATGTTAACCTAAACATTGCCATTGAAGGTTGCATCAAAACAGCTATGGGGAGTGTGTTAGCAGCCAGCCTATGCTGGAGTGGCCATCCAACATGGGGACCCCTTGAATACTAGAGGGTGTTTTGCACACTGGCTATACAGACCCGTTTCTAAAAGGGTATTTTAGTGGCGTAAACAACTGTTTTTTCATAATAGAGAAGAAGCGCTTGACCATGCATAGAATCATTTCTGCATACAAATGGTTCTTTCAGCGTGAATGTTAAATTGAGTGAATGACAAAAACAGTGTATTTGCGGCGCCTCTGACCCGCTCGCTGGCCCGGTACAATGTTGTGGCGCATGGCCACGCATGTCTGAATTCGCTCACTATACCGAGGTGCTTCATTCAAAATAAATGAATCTGAGGGGAGGTTTGCTACACAGGTTTGCCTCTACAGGCACATATATGAGAGCTCTATCTGATCATTTTACAGAAAAAATGGCAGTGATGTTTCGGGCAAGGTCAGCCCTGCTATATAACCTCATATATATCATAGTTTAAAGGTCTTCACAATGATTCTAAATTATAAAAAAGAAAATATGATAAAGATAAACTTCATTGTGTATTCAAATGTGTTCCTCATGCAATATGCATCTTCAATGCATATGCATTATCGCTGCATATACGTGACATGTTTTATCCTGGAATTAAAGGTGCTTTACAAGCCCTTTGCCCTCCAGAACTAAAGTTGTAAGTATTCAAATATAATTTCCTTTTGAAAAGCATTTAAAACAAAACAGTTTGCAAAATAAATGAACTAGTTTTATGGGTCACTGCTAGTGCAGTAATGCGCATACAACACAGTGATGTGTATAAAGTACAACTGGGTAAGGAGATTTACAGAGCAGGATTTCACAGTGTCTGAGAGGGGTCAAAATAAAAAAACTACATGACAAATTATTTGTAGATATTTGCTTAAATTCAGCTTTTTTCTTTATTTAAATGCATTGTGTGACATGACATGTTCTAGCTATAACTTGTTAGCCAACCAACACTTTACTATTGTGAAATTCAATATAGTTTAACTGAACTGAAGTCCTGAAGGCATCCATGAGCTTACATGTGTAGATGTAGCAGTTGGAACTCTGTAGCACTGTTGTACAAGACTTCTTTATAGTGGTTGTGATAGAAATCAGTGGTCACAATGTCACAATGTCCAACGCATATATTGCAGTTTTATTTACTGTCCAAAACCACCAGTGAACCCGCAAGTCTTCAGAGTTTTATTATGTATGTATATGTTAATAAAAATAAAAAAGTTTTCTTTGGGGAGTGTTTTGCTTTACAATGCCCTGCATGTATCCCATCCATCTTGAATGAATAACACATTTTTTGTGATGCAATTTATCACAAAACTATTGGAAAACAATGTCTCAGGCATCAGGCAACACATTTGTAACCATTCCATGTAATAACCTTCTGTAAAGGCCTTTTACAGGCATTAAAGTCACAGAACAAAATGTTGAGAATGTTTTTATGCTTCTAAACTTAATATATATCAAAAACCCAAAGCTGAATGAAAAAAAAAAACATGAATATGATAAAACATGGCTTATAAACCCACCGGTCTGACCTGTCTGAGGACTGTGTGTGCGTGGCTTGATTGATAACTCTCAATTCAACACTTTTAGCTTCTCAAACAGCTGAAATCATTATCCAGCTTTTGCTTAACATTACTGGATTAAAAAGTCATGGACAAATGGATGAAACAATTGTGGGAATGAAGGAACGGACATGAACAATGGTGAAAGGATTGGACAGGTGATAGTCAGGTGGTCTAGCTTGCTAGCTTTTAGGTAGGCTTGGTTAACTTCAGCTCACTAATCTTTACTAACGCTCAAACTGTTGTGTGTGGGCAAGGCAAGATATCCATTAGCAGTTGCATCCACAAGAACGAAATATGGTGTACAGCAGACATTTATTAGACTTTGGGGATGTATTTATTATAGTTTCTATATGTGTATTTTGGGCTCAGAGTAACAGGATGAAACTAATTAGATAGAAAAGAGGAGCCTGAGCTCTTCAGATGTCTAGTTCCTATCACCACCACTGTGAACTTTCACATCAAACTACTCTGCATAAGTTTTTAACCTTATTAAGTAGAACATTTGAAATTCTCTTTAAGAACAGTTATTTCTGATTCTTGTTTCCTGTTCATAGAGAGGCCAATTTCCTCTGATGTTCTGCACCTTTATTCTTCTCCTGCATTCACCCATGAGCCAGACTTTGGAGTGGGGTTGGTGCTGTAAAAGCTGGTGCATTTCTGAAAAGCTATTTTACTCTTGACTATAGCCATCAACCGCACAATTTCAATCAGAAGTCAGATTTCCAAGCCACTTGTTTTCTATTGCCCGCTAGAACTTTTTCATTTTCTCTCTTCAGTTGAAGGATTTCCGGAACCATCCATGAGTCAAATATGCTCAGTGAGCAGAAGCAAAGAAGCTCCTCCAGTTTTCCTTTAGCACCTTCAAAGATTTGCGATAAATCACTGGTCAGTCTGGCAGGGATTGATAGCCAAATTATACTGCTAGTGTCCAAGCCAGAATGTTTCCATTCACAAAGCAGAAGCCTTTGCCTCTAAGTCAATAGGAAATGCAGCAACGATGCCCTTCTTTTACTGGGCTTGACAGACATTGTCACAGCTGCATGGACAGAGACCCCTGAGGTCATTAGGTGACTGCCCTATTCAGCTGTGTCCATTAAAACAGGAAATCTTGGACCGCAAGAATAGCAGCGTGAGTCTTTGGGAATGGGAGTTGTTTGGATTCTGTTCCGGTATTGTTTTGGTTTGATATATGCTCTGTTTTCCCATGTACTTTGTTGTGATCACAAACAACACCCGTCTAAAAATATTGGACTGGAGCATGAGTTCGATGGCTGCTGTTCTCATTTATTAGAGTGATCATGTAACGGTTTATAGGATCACGTAGGCACTCAGTGCCCGATGATTCCTCTCATCTCTCTGAGCTGGAGGGGAGAGCAGGAGGTACAGCATGATTTGGACAGACCATCAAAATGAGAAAGCACAAGCATTAAACGGCTGCGGTTTGATATTCTCACCCAGCAGTCGCCCGCGGTCCAAATTTCAGCTCTCTGACCTCCGAGTCTGATGAGCCGGGGCTGATTTCATTCAAGCAACTGGTGATTAATTCCCCTCTGCAATTTGCGCAGATTTAATTATTGATGTGGTCTTTGTCACTGAGTGGTTATTACATGGCCTCCAGACACCAGAAAGAGTCAAAGACTATAAGAGCAGAAGATGACAGGGGGGTGGCCATTGGTTTTATTGGAAATTTGTTCCAGCCCATGCAAATGGGTATATTTAAATGTGCTGAAACACCTCGTCTGCTTCCAGTAATGAGGCTGGACTTTTTTGATTTGGACCATGTGGGTGTTAGTTGTTAGTCCGAGGAAATGTATAGCCGCAGTGCAGTAAGAGACATTCCTCACTGTTCGGGAGGTTGTCAGTATGCTGAGGCAGTTGGGCTCACTCATTGGCCTTTCTCAAATTAAAGCCATCACTCAAACCCACATACACACAGGGCTCCGGGCATGATGCGCTTTTGACCCTCTGGGGTAACAAGCATGATGTGGAAGCAGACAGAAGCAATGCCCAGACATGATCTCACTCTTTCTGTTTCTCTCTCTGTTCTACTTTCTCTCTCAATGAAATTCCTTTCAGTTTAGTTTGGTCCCTTTTACAAGCACCAAGAAGCTGCTCTTTTTTCAGCAAAAGAAACAGAATAGGATTAACACACATACAAAAATGAATACATAATATTTAAATAAAATGAAAAAGATAAAAGCAAAAAGGTTCAGATGTACTTCAGGTTAGGCACTGCTCCACAATAACACTGAATAATGGTGCATATGCAGTGAAAACAGAAAAACACATGAATTCTACTGCATTTAGGTTGCAAGGCTGCGTTTCTGACGTGGCCATCTAGGACTACATATGAAAGCAGCTCAAATCGGATCCATTCAGTTCTAAAAAAAATAGGATCTGTGTCACATTAAGGCACATTAAGGATTTGTGTTATTTCAGCCTGTAATGTGAATGTAGCCTATAGGCCTAAAACATACATATTCGTATAAAGGCTTTCACATGATCAGTGTCACAATAGTGCTTAAATATGAATAGTGACCTCGAAAGAGTCTAAAATTTCAAATATTGGCTCTAAATTTTAATTGGCCATAACATTCCTTTGATTAAAAAAAGATAAGCAAACAAAATGGCTACATATGTGTTACAGACACGGCAACCCCTGATTTCTGTCACCACCACTGTAATTACATTAGTCTGTATGTTTCCTGAAAATAATCCAATTTACATCAGACCACTATAAGTGACTTGTGTACATTTTAAATACTGTTCAGGAATTCTCCTTTAAAGCTACAGTAACTAAATGGAATACCATGCCAACTACTTGTATCCATCAGTTACAAAACTTTTAACTGTATTAAATAGGTGGACCAGTCAGCCATTAAAGGGAGTTAAACAACAAGTAAGTGACTAAAAATTATAATTCTATAAAACCAGGAACATTACAGCAAGCCTCTAGTGTGGTCTAGTGCAAAGCCTGTTTCCTGAGGGATGTGGTAAAAATCTAGTGAGTCAGATAGACCACTTGGTCTATTCACCTGGTTTATTGGAAAATGGCAGTGGAGGTTCAAAAGTGGTTCACTTCAGGATATGGTGCAAGTCTTGGGGTATGGTGCTAGAGATCAGGATGTCTCTCTATCTCTTTCACTCTCTCTCCCTTTCATTCCACTCAAGCCCAAAGTAAACGCTTGCTTTCAGCACAGCTGTGAAGCCTCAAATGATTACCTATTTCCTCCTTCTCTCTTCACGTTCACACACTCGCTCGGCTCTGCACAATACCATGTTGTCCCTTTATTCAGTCCTGCTAAAAGGGCGTGCATCTCCACGCTACACTGGCTCCATTTTTCAGGGCAGTCTTTGGCCATGGCCAGTGCAGAGGGGTGTGCAGGAATGAGGAGAGAGGTAATGTGTGTGTTTGTGTTGGAGGGGGTGTTAGAATGGAGAAGCGTGAGTGTGGGGTGGGGGGCAGCAGGGGGTTTGGCATGCTTGAGTACGTATCTGCGCCCTCTTGTGTAGGGATCAGTGTTGCAGGACAAAGAGGCAGAGCCATTGGAAGTCCTGTCACATCCGTCAGGGCGGTGCTGAATGCAGGGGACCCGGCTGGGTGAATAGGGAACTCTGTTAAAGGACGAAGCAGGGCGGTGTCCAGGGCGGCCTATTGAAGCCTGCAAACCTTGAAGCTCCACCGCTTAGATGGATAGCCCCCCTACTGGGGGGTGGAGCTTACGCACCTTAATCAGAGCCAGTGCAAATTGGTATGCAAATAACAGTCTGCTCTCTACAGTTGGCAGAGACTAAGGTCTTTTTAATTGGGGAAAAAGATAGAAAATGTAATACTTAGGAAGAGCATTACTATGGCAATAATATTCAAATACTCCTAAATATATATATATTTTGAAATATATAGATATACCTTGTGAATATTATACATCTGGGTTTATGATTCAATATACTGGGATATATTGCACTTGTCTTAATTCTAATTTTAGGAAAACTGTCATATTATATAAAACACCACTGTATGCAAGCTGACCCACTGTTTAATATAATATTAAATATTATATTATTTATAATTAATATAAAAATAAAATTTGTTCTGAGATACAGTATTACGAAACATAAAATGATTATTAATATTATTTATATGTTATATTATTATTATTGTATTTGTATAGTATTTTTATGTAATTATGTTACAATGTTATTATTTTTATATTTGTATATGTATATATTTACTGACAAAATGTGTCATTTGTCATATAACAAATCTACTACAGCACTGTGAGACCTGCTGAGTGATTTCCACCCCTAAAATTTAAAATGCTAGAAATTCCATTCTGAGCACCAAATAGAGACTAATGTCTACATGTGAGCAGTAATTCCTTTTGCCCATTGAAGTCCATTTGTATTCTGATCTCATTCAACTATTTCATGGTTAGTTGATTGATGTCAGATGGATAGCCTGATAAAGGGGGGGAGAAAAGGTTTGAAAGAAGCCATATGTCATTTTTGTGTAATGCTCGTTTTGATTTTGCCCAACCGTTCCTTTTGTTAAGTTGTCTAACAGAGAATATGCCTTGATAGTGACACACAGCGGGTGCTAGAAGGTGCCCGGAGGAGACTGGGCAGTGTCCCGTGATGTTCTCTTCGTTTCTAATATTCATGGATCATAATTAGTTGTCACACCTGATATTCATCACATGCGACAGAGACAATAGCCTTATCAGCAGCAGCAGACCGCCAGTGAAAATGTGTAATTCTCAGCCACCCCGCTCACCGTGCCGTGCACATTAGCATTTCCTTAATACTTACGCTAAATGGAATTCAGTTTTTAACGCACCATCATCCCTCTGTCTCTCTAATGTATAAATAATTCCTGACTATTTTATCCCTCGCATTACAAATTCATGACATCCTTTATTACAGCTCGCCACAGGCAGAGCAGTTATTGTGACCAAAATTTCTGAAGCTGAAAAAGTTTGTGAAATGGGATGTCACACATAGTTGCGAGGACAAGCGGAGGGTGATATGCGTGCGCACATAAACACACACACACACACACACACACACACACATGCTCACGGCTTTTTTAGCTTAAGTGAGATGAAATTTCAGAGCTGCAATGGAGAGCACTCTTATTAAACTCAGCTGTCATTTACTGTCTGCCTGTAACTATTGCCACTCTCATCTTCAAAACTTACTCCTACTTACTTTGCTGTTTCAGCTGCTCCTAAAAGACATAAACCTCCCTCTGTTCTTTACTATAATTGCTGTAAATCTCTGACCTCTCCCAACCTACCTGGTACCATCCGCAGCACTCATGCTAACACACTAGAAAGTTCAGTAGAAGCACACAGAGGATACCTGAAGACATTCTGTAATTCAGAAATAAGCTGGCTTTTAAAGGTGTTCAGTGTGGACAGACATACGTAGTATGCCTGAGATTTGAAAGATAATGGAGGAACATGGTTCTGGAAACCATGTTTCTATTACACAAGTCAGGAAAATATTATAGTGACTGGGCAGTAAAACAGGGGGTTTTAATGTCAAACAAGAAGGAGATCTGAGTGAAGGAAGCTGCTTCTTCAAATGAGTTAATGCTAGACCTGGTTGGTGCAGTGTTATAAGATGAAGAGGACTTGTTGTCTTCTACGTATGTCTTTTTGCACAAGCTTAATTAAAGTAATAAAAATGATGGCACACAATGTTCTAATCGCAGATGCTGCTTAAAGGTTCTGTTGAATCTACTTAATGAAGCTAAAGCTGAAGTTACACTACACGATTTTTGCCTGGACTGTATCGCTGATTCTCAGTCTAGCTGAGTCTGCAGATTTTGGAGTCAACAGTTGGTGAAATAATTGAGTAGTAAGCTAAGGGTGCAGACTCAGATGTTTTGCCTCCAAATCACATTTCGACCAGTCGGAGAGCATTAAATATGTTTGATTTTTTTTATCTAACTCTGAGCTCACGCTGGTGCTGTATACTGGTCAGCATCTCAGTCTGAATTTACTCTGCCAGCAGCCTACTGTTTTATTTTGATGTGCAAAGAACGTTTTAAAGATGTTTATAATTTGAAATAATGTTCCTATAAGGTTACATTTTAACTAAGACATAACGTTTTAGTTAACTGTTTAGAAGATGCTTTGAGGATTAAATAAGAATCCGTTCTCAGCGCAACATTCAGATTATGTTTTATGGATGTTTGAGGCACCTGTTTTTAGAGAACCTTCTCCTACCGTTAGAAAGTACATTGTGGGAACAAGAAGAAAACGTCCAATGTTCCATTACATTGCACTGCATAGTGCAATGCTATCCTAGTGATCTGAATGGTATGTGCCTGAATTTCCGGCCTGAATCTTTTGTCTTGTGCAAATCTAAATATTTTACATTGTATGGTTTCCCCCAATGTATTAAACTGAGCATAGTAAATGCTGTACTTAAGACCATATGGCTGTAGATAATAAATATAATGTACAAAAAACATGCATTTTATGAATGGTATTTATGTCTAATTTCTTTAACTGTTTATCATTTCCAACTCAAATTTGTTTCAGGCAGCAAATAAAACCAACATGTGCTACATCAAATCCAGCTCAAGAGTCTCTGCAGAGGCCCTAATTACCAACTTCTCTTAGTGAATAGGCAATTACATAATTATAGGTATGCGCTCTTGATCTACATTACCTCATCAGACTGTTTTTCTTCGGGAACGAAACGCCTGTCAGGAGGAATTTACCATTCACAGAGTTCATCCTCCCCCCCAGTGAAAAGCCAGCATTGCCGCTTGGCTGCCAGGTGGACGGTAGCTCCCCCAAGGGTGGCAAAGTCCCAGGCACAGCATTGTGGCCCTTACCAAACATGGCACAAAGTGTGCTTTTCACAAGCCCACTTCTTAGAATGCGCTTTGCGAATGGCAGTGGAGAGCTGGCATTGTTCCAGTATGGTGAGAAGAGGGGGACTGCCGTGGCTAAGGTCAGGGTTAAGCTCACGGATTCTTATAGAAACGGCTTCACAGACGAGATGGTAATGACCCGATCCTATGACTCATTGCAAAGGCATCCGTCACAAACAACCCCCCCACCCGACTCGCACACCACCATCCTTACACATCCCCTTCTATACACACACACATAACATGTTGAAAAATACAGCTTTTGAGTTTGTCTGCGTGGTGGGGGTCTGTTCAGCATGGCATCGCTCCATCGTACCTGACAGCTGGG
Source organism: Prochilodus magdalenae (assembly GCA_024036415.1). NCBI lineage: Eukaryota > Metazoa > Chordata > Actinopteri > Characiformes > Prochilodontidae > Prochilodus > Prochilodus magdalenae. The sequence continues at coordinate 587,623 of JAMWET010000761.1, forward strand.
GCGGAGAGAGGCAGCAGAGCCAGCAGGGAGGAGGTGAAAAGCGTAAGTGACAGCCTCATTCAAAACACTGGAGGCATGACGTTATTGCTGAACTAGGGCCCATCAGGGAAAAGGCAGCTTTTGAAGAGCCTCTTGCTCTGTCGTTGTAGTTTTGGAGTGCCGTGACTTTGTTCACCTTCATCTTTCCAGTTCAGCCCCTCTTTTGCAGCTCATGTGGGAACACTCATGTTAAACAAATCAAATCACAGATAAATATAGCGTCATTACTGATGCTAATTGCTTGCTTATTGCTCTGTGAAGAATGTAAATTGATTACTTCTTAGCACGAAAGCGGCACAGTGATCTCTCTACACCGCAAACTAACTTGCAGCCGAGTGTATTTTTATTTTCCTCTTTCACTCAGCTATCTAATCTTTCTCCAGGACCCTGTGTGTTTTTTTTTTTTTTGCTGCGCTTCATTTAAACGGCTGCCCCAGCCCAGGCTCGGGTGACCCTCAGCATGGCAGGACATGGTGGGCAGTGTTGTGGACAACTAAACCTTTCAGCTCTATCTAGAGAGCTAGAACTGCCCCTTAAGTGCAGCAAGTCCAAGTGGCGAATGGTATGCTCAGTGGAGAATAGAGATGAGGAGAGGAGAATAGGAAGGGAGTGGATGGCGAGGAACACATAAGAGTTTCTTTCGTATCCTCTGATCCATGCCAACTTTTCCCACCCTCACACACACGCTGGGCCAAGCAGAAAGGCTATTTTTAGGAGAGACAAACCAAACCAAGAACTGATACCCAGGAGACTATGAGGGTTGAATCTCTGACATCTCAGAGAGTGAGAAAAGAGACTTCAGCTTGAACCAGTATTTGGATTTATGTATCTGTGTCTGGACACACGAACTGAATATGTATAATCTTAAACACATTTTGATTTAAATGCTTCCTTGTACATCTTGATCTTTGCCCTGGGTGTAATGGTCATAATGCTGCTACAGAAGGAAGCAAATGCTTTCCTGTAGGTATTGTGTGATGTATTATAACCTACTTATCCTATTCAGTGTACGTAATGTCTTTAATCAACAATAAATCACCAACCCCAGATGCTGTTGTTTATACTTAATCCTACACTGATCCTCCACCATGCTTGACTGATGGTTTCAAAGAGACTTATGTTGCATTTGGTAGTGTACGCACGTCTTCTGTTCCCTCCAAAGACCTCATCAATTCAATTAGACTCATTAATTCATAAAACCTCATGGCCTGTCTTCTGTGTTTTAGTGGAAATCTTCTTTTTTGGTTTGTATCAGCTTTTTGACAGCTCGTTCAGATCCATAGCACATGGTTGTTCTCTCACTGTGGATGGATGCACAGATTCTGTTGGATCTAAAGGAAGAGTGGATATTCTCCTCTCTCTCAGAAATGAAAGCTTTAAATCATGTTTATCCAAGAGGCGACAGTTCTGGTGGTCCACAAAGTACACTCATCATCAAAAAAAAAAAATAGTTGCACCCAGAAGGAAGTGTCAGACTGCAATAGTGTACAGAAGAAAGATAAAGGTTGCCAGGAACAATAAATGATGATGAAATTACACTGATATGGACAATATTTGTTGACCTCTCAGCATGGCATCAGCCCAGACATTTTAGCATGGAGTTGTTCCCGATGGTGTCCTGTGATAATCCATCCCATGAAGCTTGAATATTCCCACACAGTTCCTGCAGACTTTGTGGTAAGGGTGCAGGTAGAGTGACACCAGGCCTTCCGGACGGGTGACACATGACAACAAACCCTCATCTTGGCGCTAACCACAGTGCCTCCATGTATGGATTCGCTGGTACTCTCTACCAAGACAAACTTTTCTATCCGCTAAATTTCATTTCTGCTGGTTGATTCCTTCTGGGTGCAACTTTTGTTTGGTGTTGAATGTATATGTGTACACCTTTCCATTGTAAGCTAAACCCCAAAAGGTCTTTTCAAGTTGATTTATTTAAAAGTAATATTCCCAAATCAGTTATTCCAGCCTTTAGAAGTGAACTGTAAGGAATGAATACTTGGGGCATGCTGAAATATACAGTGTTTTCTGTCATGTATTTTGGCTCTCTGTATGTATATGCGCTGTATGCGTGTTATTTACATGAGCGTGTGTGAATGTGAGTGCAGCTTTGTGGTTTTCAGCTTCAGGTTAAAGCTGTTTCAGGTTTTTGGTGTTGCTGCCATAATTGAACGCTGGGTAACTCTAAAGGGCTATAATTGGGCAGAGGAAAATGGAGACGCCTAAGCTGGTGAAAGGAAAGGAGACCAGATTTCTTTGCCTGAATGAAACTAGGTGATGGCATTTACATGCAAATGTAGCCCAGTCCTCCAACTGTTTCCTTACCTCACCCATTTCAGTCGCAGCCCCACTTATCTGTGCTGTTTACACAATAAACAATGCTCAATATGCTTCATGTCTTTTCATACATCTGACTGTATGCAATATTCGCTGTTGTGTAACCCGCCTTGTGCTAAACCTCCGCTGGCCAGCAGTGAAAGCTGCGAGTCACTTTCCAACGTTTATTCTGGTTTCCTAGGCGACGGAATGGGGCCCAGACGAAGACACCAGGAGGTCCTGTCAAAGCAAAGGGAAGACGGAGGTAACTTTGAGCCCCCACTTTCGCTGCTGAATAGTAACATTTCTTTCAAAAAAGCTGGCAGCCCATTGGCTGGAGGACAGGGCATTGTAGGCGAACGCTGCGTGATATGTTGTTAGCCAGCGATTGTTATATGTGCATTGTGGCTTGTTGTGAATAAAGTAAGAAGTAAAAGGAAACCTGATCACGCACGTGCACTTAGGAACACTTCAACATGCTAATTAAAGCATGACATCAGCAAGGTGTTCACGATGGCCATAAAATGCTTCTCTTTGTAGCCTGCAAGCCAGAATCAGATATTGGCTCTGTGGTCTGTGGTGCGAATCTGTTGTGGGATCGTGGCTTTGTTGGATTGATTGCCATTTATTACCTCAAAAGCGCTGGCAGAAAAATGCTCTGTGAAACCCTGGACTGCATGTCTGGCCTCAGTTTGTTTTAGTTTTGAGAGTTACTGTGTAGGATACATTAAAATTTCATATACTGGCTGAAAATAAGAGAGAGAGAGAGAGAAAAGAATATTTTTTCATGTCTCTTTATTGTAACGTTATTGACAGGAACACGCTGAAGGGAAATAACCTGGCCTTTTCACTCTGGAAGTGTTTATAGCAATTCCCTCAGTTCTCCCGAAAGCCAGGCTTCCCCTCTGTCAGCCCTGATGTGCCAATTGCTTGTTCAGTAATTGGTGAAATATAAACCAACATGGCAGCCTCTCTCATCTAAAGTGGAGACCACAAACCACTGTCAATTTCCACACCTAATGTATGCCACGTGCTATTCTCTTCTAGACACACTGATATTTATGCAGCGTGCCTCATACATCCCTCTCTGTTTGAAGTACTGCCACATTCACTCTTCGTGCATGCATAACAGAGATGCAAAAAAAATAAATAAAAAATTCATTCTTTTACATGTCCCAGTCACCCAGAGTCAGTTTATACAAAATATCATTGGTAAAGTTAGTCATGTATCTCAAACAGATACAAAAACAACATATGATGCATTTAAAACTTTAGTTTCTATATAGATATCTATAAAAATTTTCTGTGTCTGTCTTGTACATGCTGTATATTGCATGCACATGACTTTGATTGCCAATCTGAGCACTGTAAGTGCAGGGAGCACCTAAACCCAGCAAACAGTCTGTTGCAGCATCTACTCAAGCTAAAATAAAACAATAGGAAAACATACTAGCGCTGAAAAACAGTAAGACATAGCTTCAGTATCAACATCAGATTCAATCATCATTCAGAAAGCATTTCTTCAGTTCCTAAGCCATTTATTAATTAATCAACATAGCTGGCTACCTGATCAGTAGCAGGGATTGGCTGTTGGTGGGATGGGTTATTTCTTTCTAAATAAAGTGCTAAAAGGACTATTAGGTTTCAGGACTCTTGTGCAATAGTTACACATAATGAAAGTCACTAGTAGTAAAATCACTACCAGGAAGGAGTACAGTAATCCCATTATACTTAGAAAAGTACTAAGTACTAAGTACTAAGTACTAAGTACAACCGATCCATAAGTATACTTTAACTAGTTCTAATTTGAGATCACATTGGCGCCAAACCACTCCTGCTTGATACTAACAGTGTTAACTCCCTCTGCAGGTGGAGTGTCAGAACTACATTCGAGTTCTTCTGGTCAACAAGACAGAGGTGATGACCTGCGGCACCAATGCTTTCCAGCCTCTCTGCATCACAAGAGAGGTAAGCAGTAACGGTAATGACTCAGAGACTAAAGCACATTAGCAGTGCTACATGCAAAGAGAAAGCCATTATTGAGCCATTTTTGAAAAAGAGGACATCCATTATGTTACCGTTTTTCAGCTCTTTTCAAATTTTCGTAATTTGGAACTTCTCTAGCGAAAGGATGCCATCTTTCTTTCAATCTCTCTCTCCCTTACACCTCCTCTGCCTCAGGTGGGGAATATGAGCAGTGTACTGGAGCGAGTGAATGGAGTAGCACGCTGCCCCTATGACCCCCGCCATAACTCTACAGCAGTGGTGACAGAGAGTGGAGAACTGTATGCTGCCACGGTCATCGACTTCTCGGGCCGGGACCCAGTCATTTACCGCAGCCTGGGAGGAATGCCACCACTCAGGACTGCCCAGTACAACTCCAAATGGCTTAACGGTAAGGGAAAACTTCTTCAGCAGGCTTTCAGTTCCTTTCTGTCTGAGTGACATAATATGCTTACAGCTTAATCGCAATTCCCAGAATTGAGAAAGTAATAGAATCAAAAGTAATGGTATAATAAAAAACTCCCACTGGGTTAGAGTAATTGAGTCCAGTCTGCAAATTAATGGTGTCTGACTTGGCTTGGTCTTGATGTTATTTTTATTCCAACTGGTCTCGCTCTCGGGGTAAAAAGGACTTAAATTGTTCTCAAGCCCCGGCCTCCCTACCTGCAGTCACTGGCAAAGGATCCTTTTCTTAACTACCATTATTAAATATCCTCACATTGAAACACATAGCAAAACAGTCCCTGCTCTCCTTACTCTGTATGTAATCAGTGTATTTCGAATAGCCTCATTTCTCATATTGATTACTTAAAAATGATTGATTATTGATAGATAATATTAGACAATTGAATTATTTAATTACTTGATTTGTCTAGGTCCTGCTGGAGCCTGCTGAAATTGTTTACTTATAAGCTCACTAGAAAAATAAATAGCCATCTTGCATAGCTTCCGGGTCCTGCAGATAGTGTTGCGCAAGGATGATCAGGCTATAAATGGGGTTTGTGACAGGATTCATAGATTTAGAAGAGGTGGATGAGAGGTGTGGAAATGGGTTGCACAGCAGATGTTAATGATTGGCAGTGATTGCATTTGTGTGTCCCTGTAGTGTGAAGGAAGTAGCTGAATTTGCAGTTGTACGGTATCGTACGATAACATTGGCCTACCAGCAGTGTCAAAACCCCAGTCAACAGAAAATTCTCCTCAGAATTGTGCCAGGGAAGGCATCCATGAAATCTGGCCGAATTGCACAATTCTTTGATTCAAGAGTGGTTGAACATTAATGCTGCCTACATCCAGAAACTTGTTCCGTCCATGCCAAATTGAAGCCTTACTATCGTTTGTGCTTGTGGCAGTATTACATGCTGTTAGGCGACGTTTCAGTCAGTTTAGGGGACAATTTTCTCACCCGGTGAGCTTATTTCCATAGAGCATAGTATAAAACTGTTAAATTTTGATATCCAGATGTTACGTTACGATGCATATAGCAGTTATGAACCTCATGTCTCTCATGTCTCTACATGGTGTTTATATTGAGCTTTGGGGATGAGGCAGCCGTTAAAGCTCACCCTTCCTTACAGAGCAGCAGCCCTTTCTGTGCTCTGAACTGCAAAGCTGCATCACCACAATCATTTCTCTGGCATCAACAGAAGCTTTTCACAGTAATCCAGGTCAGGCAGAGGAAAAGACAGCCATGCGTGAGCACATGAGCCTCAGTGAGCTTTCTGAAAGAGTCAAGAGGTGTCAATAAACTGCAGTCTGCTGATGCTGTACCCCTTCCCATCACAATATACTTACTGACACAGACAGAAAAGCGCTGGAAGCTTTGGAGGCGGAGCAATAATTCAGCACCCCAGGCCAGGCATACAGTGCACGAGTCGGGTGGAGCTCTGAGCTCGGCCAACCAGTGGGGTAATTATTCCTCGCAGCAGGGAGAGGGTGAAATTGCTACTGCAATGCTCCACTCCACCAAAGACAAGCCACCCACCTAGCACTCCACGGTGGGCCAGGAACATCTGAAGGAGCTGGAGTGAAGGAGAGAAAAGGAGATAGAGGAGGGACCAAGAAGTGTGTATTGCGGGGGCTGGCAGCCTCGTCGGTAACACTGACATCACTGACTGGCACCACATATGCTGTCGTATACAAAGTTTGGCCGCCACAGGTCGAAATGAACACACATATGCTCTACAAACACATATGCTCTACAGGAGACACACTCTAATCTTCAAGCCCAATTACTGTTTGTTTTCTGGATTGAACATTTCATATTTCATGTTTTATATTTTGCCAGTATGTTATATTCAGCATTCACAAAGACATTCTGCACAAAATCTGCAGTCAGGCCAAAACATGTGTGAATTGACCAGGTGTATTCAAATTTTGCATATGTGACCATTTTATGAAGAATTCTACTATACAGGTAGTTTAATTATGTTTGTTTCAATAGAAGTGTTATTAAACACTGGCACATTTGTGACAGTATTCTGATAGTGTTACTGCAGGTACTTCCTTAGGAATAATCCCATACCCATTGTTGTGTTTAATTCACCTCTGGAGTAAAATACCTTCAATAGCTTTCTCCTGGAATGAAGGATGAACATGAAGCTGTTGGAAAATATACTAAGAATGAAAATCAAATATAAAGAAGATCATGTATCCACAAACATTTACTCTATGCTCATGTGTCAGAGACCAGCCTTAATTTTTAGTTCCAGTCAAAACACCCATTAAGTACACGTTATTCATTTTTAAGCATCAAAACTAATAGAAAGCAAATCAATAGTACTTCACACAGGAGCCTCAACAGCTACATATCATGCAGGGATTTTGTTCCACACCTACAAAAAGTTCATTCACAGAAGGTTTTTTAAAGTAATCTAGAACATGTTCAGTGAAGCCCTTGGCACTGGTTCTTGAAATTCTTAGTCACTGACTTTTGCACAGAACTGTATCTTGGGATATGGGACATAAGGTACAAAATATATTTTCACAACACACAAAATTTATATTAAGTGAGACGTAGTAACTTAAAAAATGTCACACACTATTCTGCATTACATCCAACCAAATAGTATGAATTAAGTTATTGTGTTAATTGAACATGCAGTTGGTCAGTGTTTTCTAAGTACTGACAATATCCACAATATACTATATATATACTATAGGTTCCTGATGGTGTCCTTCAATAATCCATCCCAAGCAGCTTGAATATTCGCAGCCGTCTCTCATTGGTGCTGGTATGATTCATAGAGGTGATCACTGTTTATTGAATGTCTGCAATTGAGGCTGTTGAGTCATTTAGGTACAGCGATAAGGCCTGTACTTGCTTATGTAACATGCCTCATGCCAATGTTTCAATTTGATTGATTTGCATGTCTCACAATGTCAGTCGTACCCACCAGGTTCACTCCTGTCAGTTGATTCCTTCTGGCTGCAACTATTCCTCTTTTTTTTTGGATGAGTGCATTTCACAGTAATGATGAAATATTGCCGACCTTTGCTGTATCTGCATATTATCGTGATTATACAGTATGTATATACATTTGTATAATAATAATATACATTATTACCGCATTTTAAGCTATATGCTGTGAACATAGTTATCAGTGTACATACACATGCACAGTGCTAGTGATTTATAATAGACACATGAAAGCATGCAGAATCCATCAGTGGTGAACAGGATGTGAGCAGAAATCCTCCAGGCTTAAGTCGCAGAGCATATTCCACCCGATCATTCGCTGTGTCTGCTATACTCTCCCTGCCTCAGTCGCCCAAAGTAAACGCACTTGCTTATTCACCGAGCTGGTGGGATGCACAGTGAAGGGGCCCCTTCGGATATGAAGTGTGAATTAAAATCTCATTTCTAGTCATAAGCCTCCTCTAAGGGGGGGTCAGGGAAGGACGTCACAGACCTCAGGGGTCCTGAATCAAATCCATCTGGCCCGTTATTGGACTGTGATCCCATAAGGTGCTGACTGACTGCTTTTTAATACGGCACTGATATGGGATGGGGCTGGAATATGAGCTGGGTGTTGGCTCCAAAATCTCTTATGATCAATGATGTCAATGCTACCTGTGAAGCTGCTAGGCATGTTTTCTTCTTCTCTGAAGCTAATCAGAGCCCTTTATTCACCACCCAGCTTAGTGCTATCCCCTGACTCTGGCAGAAGCCGAAATGCACACACTCAGGGACCCTGATGGCGCGACAGTCTGGAAATGAGACAATCTGTTTACTTTCAGTGGCGAAGTAGGAAAACGCTGTTTGTTATTTTCACTCCCACACAGCTACACAGTCATACACATGCATGTACACACATACATGACAGACGAGCAGAAACCGTGCCTCCTACCACACATACACGGAAACCTGCCAGTATCTGCTTGCTCATACTGTAGCATGTGGAAGTACTTGGTTAATTCATTCAATGTTGCCCTACCCCCAAGTAAAAACGGCTACAAGCCGTAGTTGGCTCAATTGGTATTCAACACGGCTCTCTGACGGCTGTGTCCACAGATCCACGTCTATGATGCTTGTGATGATAGAGGTTTATGCAAAACGAACATGTAAGAAAAAGCTTGCAGAATTTCTGCTGGCACACGTACTTCTCTGCTTTTTAATTGATTACGACGTAAGAGAATCTCCAGCAGGATCACAGTGAGAGCAGTAGTATTCCCACCCTCAGTTCATTTACATTCTGTCAATTCCAGCTGAGTGCTGCATGCATAGAGAAAGGCCAGTAATGTTGCATCTGCCTCCATTATGCAGGCTGTGACTGGGGAGCTGCTGACTGGGGCTTGTACCTGCTGAGGCTGTATATTAGGCCTCGGATATCAAATCAAAAGGCAGTTATAGTGATTTGAAGCTTTTTCTGCTCCTGTTGCCGCAACAGTAATCCGGTTCTTTTAAAGTGCTGCAAAGGGGCCCAGCTGTGTTTATGGTCATGGTTATTTGCAGGTTGATATCACTATCTCTGTTTAAGCAGACCCTGGAGGCAAAGCACAACTGATGGAGGGAGATGTAGCATTTGGCTAATAATATCTGAGCTCACAGTGCAGATCTGTTTATTCGTTGTTGCTTAACCTTAGGACTCACACAGTGAGTGTCATAAAGATGCGCTTTTAGAGTCTAACATCAACAAAACGTGGCAGACCAACAACATAAACTGGCCCTGAAACTCTTGTGGTTTGGGATTCCCCAGTTTATTCCTTAGTTTATGGGTATACACACTGTTTTACTTAAGGGCAGCTTTAAAACCTGAAGCTCAAAAAGTAAATATGTTTAAAATATCATAACCAGTTAGTGTTTCTTCATTCTGCAAAAGGCAGGGGACTGTGTAAACTTCATACTTGAAATCATTCTTCATTAAATTGTGTCAAAACCTGGTAAAACAATATTGCTCATATCTCCTTGCGCTCCTATGGAATCCTAGTAGTGTGATAATGCTAAACTAACAGCAATTCACATCTTTATGGCCACTCTAGATTAAACATGTGATTGAACATGGTGTGTTATGTAAAGCTTTTAACAGGCGCATTAATGTATATTCTACCTTGTATGTACCAGTTTTACAATGAATGTTTGAGCCTAGAGCCCTCTCATTGAGCTGTTTCCCATTTCTAGCATCTGACAAACGCATTAGTTATAGTGCCACTCATATTCACAATCAGTGACATATGTAGGACTTCCAAATGCACCAAACCTTGTGGTGCAACCTGGACACAGCTTTAGTGATGTAGCCGGTTAACATATAAGGACTTCAACACTCCCGAAGTCAATAAATCAGTGGGAGAGATGGGTTGAATATACCATGATACATACTATGGGGGGAAACATCCTGATTGGGCAAATCTCTGTTGTACTACAACAATTGCAGAGTTTAAATACATTAGTTCTGAATATATTAGGTATATATGGAATGAAATAATGCATTTAAATATTTATTTATTTATTTCTCTATTTAGTTATTTACTTATTCATGTATTTATTCATTCATTAAAGCATTTATTTATTTTTTTATTACACATAACAAACTTGAGGGTTCTGACTTGATGAGTGTTTTGTGTATACAAAGAGCTGTTGAGGGGTGAACTAAAAAAAAAAAATTAATTCCCTTTTGTTTCTCATCTTTTCTCTCAGAGCCTCAGTTCATCTCAGCCTACGATATCGGACTCTTCACCTTCTTCTTTCTGAGGGAGAACGCGGTGGAGCACGACTGTGGGAAGACGGTATACTCCCGGGTGGCCCGCGTATGTAAGAATGACATTGGTGGACGCTTCCTGCTGGAAGACACATGGACCACTTTCACCAAAGCCAGACTCAACTGCTCTCGCTCTGGAGAGATCCCCTTTTACTACAACGAGCTCCAGAGCACCTTCTACCTGCCTGAGCAGGACCTCATCTACGGCATCTTCACCACCAACGTGTAAGTGAATTTTCTGTCAAGATGCTGCCTTGTTTTAATCTGGCTCTGGGAATAATCTAATCTAACAGTACAATGATTTGTTAAAATCTGGTGCCAACAAGCACTAAGATGCAGGGTGCTCTCATTCACCAGGAAAGAACCATTACAGCAAGCAGTAGCAATGATAGGACCATTTGCTTACACTGTTTCTAGTGCTTCTTATTAATGTGCAGACATGTCTGGTTGTGGAGCTCTGGCTTAGTGTTATAGTTGTTGTGGGCTGGTAACACTATCCTCTTGTGTACTTCAAAGCAGGATCTCTGAAGCTCTTGACCGTGTGCTGCTGGGCATTGTCTGTAACGTCTGTGGGCCAGGCAGGGACTGTAGATCACCTGATCCTAAGATGAAGAAATGTTGCAGAAAATGAAGAATGCTGCTCCTTTGGAAGTGCTGTGCCTCAGTGCCATTTGACCTTCTAATTAGGAGTCTAATGGAAAGAGCATCCTTCTCCCTCACTCTCTGTCCTGTTCTCTATCTATCTCTCTCAACCCTGTAGGAATGGGATTTTGTAATGCAATCATAAGAACAGTGTCTCCATCTGTCTGCAGTAAATTGAACACCTTCAGCGTGGCCTTCTGGAATTTCAGGTTGTAAAATGGACCGCAAAGAGGGGGAAAGAGAGGGAGGGAGAGAGAGAGAGACAGAGAGAGAGAAAGACAGTGAGAAGACCTAGGGAGAATGTGGGGATTGCAAGTAGTAGCTCTCCCAAATGTTAGGGACTGAGCTGGCAGTGTTAGGCCATTCTCTCAGTGAATTAGTGCCTAAAGGTCTTTAAGCACTGCAGCCCCTCATAATGAGCTTGCTGTGTTTATAGGCCTTTTCCCCCCACAGCGCTCAGCTCCACTTCATCAGTGTATTCTACAAGGCTAAGAACAGTGCTAATCCTCCAACATCACCAAACCCAAACACTGCATCCAATGCAAATTTGCTGCATACTTGTTTGTCACGTGTTTTATGAATCATCCTGCTCATATTACTCCTATTCTTAGGACACTAGTAATAGGTCTGGTCAATATAACCACTTATACTGTTATTGTGATCAATTATGTCTTAACACAGTAGAGTACGCTTCTGAACATGGATGTTCTGGGAAATACAGTATACCAAATATTGAATAAAAGTAATTAATAGTATTTTTTAATGAGCTCTTTTCCTAGTTCCAAATTGTTGTATAAGAAAAAATAAATATTAAAATCTCACAAAGTATCACTATATTATATTTTTGCCATATCGCCCACTTCTAACTAGTATTCAAAAGTTTAAAATCACTTGTCACAATAATAGTTGAGTCTAGGTCAAGAGCTGCAAAGCACCCACTGAGGGGGAGCCTGTGGTGCTTTAGTAGCCAGCAAAAAAGTAATTTTAACACATACATTTTTTTAAAAGACATAAACCAATACTTTATTCACAATATCAGCTATTTGGGGAACAAGAAGTAACCTGCTATCTATTTCTTGTCGTGGAATTACTGTAGTCAAATGCCTCATCTGTGAGTAAAAAACTGTGAGTAAAAATTATGTTTTTGAGTGTTTACATGTTAGTGTCATATTAGCAAATG